>JAGPOW010001296.1:99427514-99439599 GCA_030014935.1 Caiman crocodilus
GCTGGACCTCCAATTCGCTGGCCAGCTTAAGGAGGCGGTTAGGACAAAGGATGTCATTGTCATGGGTGATTTCAATTACCCGGACATCTGCTGGGAGGATCAGATCTGGCAGCTCTGAAGAGTAAGCAGGGGCTGGAAATCCAGTCCCTGCCCACGTCCTGGAGCAACTTTGTGCAGCATGGAGCTGGCTGCTCTGGGGAGTGGTCAGGGGCTGGAAGCCCAGCTGCCACCTGTTCCCTAGAGAAGGTCTTCTTGGTATTCCAGCCCCTACCCACTCCCCCACAGCAGCCAGCTCCATGCAAAGCAGGGCAGCTGACAGTGAACTCCATGCTCCCCCATACAGCAGGAGGCTTGCTGACAACTTCCTCATACCTGGGATAGCTCTTAGTGAATCCCCCAGGGGGCTTGCTGGCAGCTGTGTATCCCAATGGACATAGGCCAAAAGAGCTCTGCCCACTGCAGGTGCAGCTGCATCCCAGCTCAGTGCACTTTAGGTCCCCTCCCAAAGTGTATGGGGGCCAGGAGACAGATGGTGCAGCAGCCAGCAGAGTTCTCCTGGCCTTGTGCCCACTAGGATCAACCCCATGCCCCTTGCAGGCCCCAGGTTAGCATGTAAGGAGTCTGGAGCTCCCTCTTGATGCTGCAGGGTGGCAGATGTCAGAGGCCAACTGGGCACTGTGAGTGTATCAATTTGGTTGCAGGCCGACTGGGCATTGCAAATATATCCGCCACTGGGCTGTTTGGCTCAGGATCGAGGAGGTGGAGTTGGGAGTGAAGAAAGACAAGTTTCACTTATAACAGTAAAGATAAATTTTACTTATAGCAACAAAATAGCAACAAAAATATGTTTTAACAGCAAAATATGGTTTACATATATATCAGTTAATAAAAAGGTTAAATTAATAAACAGACAATATAACAATAAAAGTTAAAAATTTGCAGTGATAATAAAAACAGACAGACAAATTGACAGAGTCAATTTACAACAAATTGACAATACAACTTGGTTGCAAATACAACTTGGTTGGCAATTTATCGATAGTCCTTCAGTGCCAGGTACACATCAAGTTGATTTAGCGAAGTCAGGCGTCCCAATTGACACTGTTGGAGGGAGAACCAGGGAAGATCCCTGTCAGGATCTTGTCCTTGTTCACACTGGGAGTCTGGAGTCCAGGCTTGGAACAGCAATGACCATTCTATTCCATCCTTTCTACTGGTCACCTGACGTGCGTGTTCCTTTATATCTTGTCATATGCTAATCTGCTGGTTTTAGAGCCACTCACAATCTTATCCTACAGCTGTTACCCTATGGGGTTAAAAGGTGTTAGAAATTATCATAAAAGGTTACTGCCTAAACTTGGGTTTACCCAATAAGCAAATTATACCACATCAGTTTGGGGTCTGAGATTAGCATTGTTTCCCACCTAACTTCAACCCACTTGGAATTTTTAAAAACGTGTTAATTATACCTTGTGGTCAGGTCTGTCAATTTTACTAACCTTTAAGCAAAAACTGTTAGGTCAGCTAAAGTTTGCAGTTTTGTTTTCTAGTTCCTCTTCTTGGGGCCTGTGCTATTTTATGATTGGTACAGACAGTTAATTTTAAAATTGCAGTTATGCTTATGACAGATAGGATATGTCTGCAGGAAACAATCTTGCAAGCTTTGCCTTAGCTAATATTAACTATATGCCATTGATAGATGCTCTCAAGGAGCAAACCTTTTTTGTTACAATTTGCTCATTAACCCCTTTGGTTCTGGCCATCACAGGCAGAGCAGGGTAGGAATAGTTGCTCCCAATTGAGCTGCTCCCATTGGGAGCAAATCTGCTCCCAACAGGGTGCACATGTAGACGTGCTCCCAGGGAAGGCTAACTGCACAGTAAGCCTACTGCAAATTAATATCATGAGTAGATGTACCCAGCACAGTAACATTATCAGAATCAGGGCCTCTTTGATAACTTGTCTTGTTCTTCTCTTTTTTTTTGATTGAAAAAGTAACTGCCTTGCTAAGAAATATAATCATCTTTTCAATGACAGCCACTTATCAACACATGGCTAGCAGGTTGAAGTGCAATGTGGACAAATAGAAGATGCTATACCTCAGGAAGAATAATAAAAAAAAAAATGGAAATACAAAATGGGTGACACCTGGATGGATGGCAGCACTATGAAGATGAAACTGGAAGTCTTGGTAGATCACAGACTCAATATGAGTCTGCAATGTAATGCAGCTTTCCAAAAGGCAAATGTGATTTTGGAATGTATCAATAGAAGCATTAGGCTCAGGACATGATAGGCAATAGTGTCTATTTGGCACTGGTTTGGCATATCTGTCACAAGAATGTTGTGTACAGTTTTGGTTCTATGTTTTAAAAAGGATGTAGGTAAATTAGAGATGGTCCAGAGGGAGGCCATGGAAATGATAAAGGGCTTTGAAGGCAAGTCCTTTGAGGAGAGGCGGAAGGAGTTAGGCATGTTCAGCGTGTAGAAAAGGTGCTTAAGAGGGAACATAATAGCAGTCTTTCAATACTTGAAGAGCTGCCGTAAAGAACGGGGAAAACACCTTCTCTGTTTTGCTGCAGTGTAGCAAAAGATTCAAGTTCAATGACTTGAAGTTGCAGCAAATTAGTTTTAGATTGTATATCCAGAAAAAAAGTATTCGCTGTTACCACAGGAAGGCAGTGCAATACACTGCCTTGGAAGTTGTGGATTTTCCATCACTGGGGTGTTCAAGAAAAGGCTAGATAGCCACTAGTATGGCTACGTTCTACTATGGGTATTTTCTATGCTTCTGGATCCCTCTTTCCCCTCCCCTTCCCCCCCCACCCAATCTTCCCCTGGGCACCGCTTTCCCCTCTTCGCCTACTGCCAAGTGTCAGGGTTTTTTAAAGCCTTCTTCACAGGCATTGGGCCTTGGCAGTAGCCAAGGCTGGGAATTTTGACTGGGATGTGCCATTGCTTTTTCTGGGCCAGACTGATTGCCATATTTGGGATTAAGAAGGAATTTTACACCATGGTCAGATTGGTATGGACTATGAGGATTTTTTCCTTCCCCTAAAGTGGGGAGTGTGACTCTCTCTCTGGGATTTCTTAAGCGTATATTAACAACTTTTATAGCAGCAGGATGTTTGCCACCATTAGGGTCTTATTCTTGTGTTGTGTCAGGGTTGACAGTGTAGCTTTGCAAAGAGATTAAGCAATGGATTTGTATAGGATGGTTTGGATAGAGATGGTCCTGCTTCAGGCAGGGGATTAGACTAGATGACCTGTGGTCGTCCCTCCCAGCCCTACTTCGCTATGATTTCAAGATTTTTAAACTATTAAGTGCTAATCGTATGGGTTCAGACCAACATTGTAAATGTTAACATAAACCTGATCATGTAAAAAAATTGTTCAGCTGTTTTTAGAAGAATCTCTCTTAACAGTATTAAAAACCTTTCTTATTTTCATTCAAACTGCACTTTGTTGTTTTTTTTTTGGTCATCTGTTTTTAAAGTTTATATGACAATAGGCACTTGGCAAGAAAGCAAAAAATAAGACTGATATGAATTAGAGTGGAAGAGTTAGTTCTGAAGACTAGAAAAGAATTTCTCCTGTGCATGTCATCTATATTCAAAATGAAGGTTTTGCAGATTGTCTGAAGATTTTTTTTCTTAGAACTTTCATTTTTATTTTCTGCTTTTTCACTTAGTAGTAGCATACATCTTTATTTATATACTGATGTGTTTATTTTATTTTGAAAGAAGTGAATTAATTCTTCCTAGCATATGTTGCAGGTCTTTCTCCGTATGTAGTATAGTTTCTTTCAATGTTTGAATTTGCATTCTGCCTAGACAAGATCTGAAGGTTATTCCAGCTTTATTGTCATACACAAGAAAAAATACAAAATTGAACATGAAGGTTGGAAACCTAGACAGCATCTCTGCACAAGAATTGCAGTATTGACAAAGAAAGGTTAAAAGACATTTTGTTTATAAGTTAGCTTTTACAATGGATTGACATTATAGAAATATGGATGTCAGTATTGTACATGTCTCAGTCAGAGTCATGTCAAACAAAAACGTTTAGAATGTTTTTCAGCATGGAAAAGGTTCACCAGGAAAAATAAACTGATATGGGACTGAGTCCGATCCTTTCTTGAAACACAAAAGTCCCTTATTTTCTCAGAAGTCTTACTGAAATCATTGGAACTATTTGGAAAATAAGCATCTATCAACATGAGTAAAGGCAGTAGAATGTAAGGCATGTTCTAAATATATATTTATGGTATTTTTCCTTTTTGCCTGTATAAATGAAATATACATGCTGTATAACTGGGTATGTTCTTCACTGAAGTAGATTATTTTTTCTACAATATTCAAGTAAGAAATTTCAGGTAAGAAGAAAATCTAAAGTTCAGAACAGTATAAATGAGAATTTTGAAGAATGAGGTTTAGAATTTATTATTAAGCTGATCAAAGTAAAGATTCAGTCAAACCAAAATAGACTGATCTCTAGGGAACCACAGGGTTATCAAACCTTTTATTAACTAGGGTATTAGCTTGCCACTGAAAATTGCTGGCATTAATACCTAAAATAAGAAAGAACAAATGGGAAACAGGAAAGTGAAAAGTGAACTCAGAAGTTAGAATCCAAGGCCTAATTCAGCCAATTACTTAAATAGGAACTTAACTTTAGGTCTGTATTCAGTTCCAAGTATTGGAATGAAAGAAAAGTCTAACTCTGAGATTGGAGGATAAAATCATAGTCCATAGGTTTTCAACACACAAAAACAGCCGAAAAGCTCTACAATGACATCACTGACAACCCCTTTGGAATAAAAAGGTACTGAAAATCCCTATGTGGTATCCAGTTGAAGCAGGCCAGACAAAACTTAATGGTATGGGACCTGTCAGATGAGGAATGCCATCTGTTGCTCTATAGTAAACTCCTTTGGCAATGGTAAAGGGGGGATTAGAAAAATAAAGCAATACAGAGCCTCTTAGAAGCTTTGTTCATGTATAATACACATATCAATATTTTTGTAATGTCAGACTGTATCCCTAAAATAATGAGTGTCTTGCCTTTTTGGTTATATTTAGACAGCAGGGTCTATTTGTGAGGCCAAAGTGAGCTTTTTGGTGATGGTCCAAAAATAGGAAAAATAGGAATAGGAAGAAATACTGTTTTGCATGTTCCCGCCATGCCTCACCCTTATTAAAAAATAGCACCTGCAGCAGACAGACAAAACCACTCTTCCCATCTCATAGCCCTTCTGACTTCCCTCAATAAACAGTAAGTTAAGTTAAAAAGAAAAAGCATTATAATTGCACTTATTGGAAAAGATTATGTCCTCTAATCATAACATAATATTAACAGTTTAGGCCTTGCCCATACTAGAAAGCAGAACTTTTCAGAAGCTTAGAATTTCTTTGGACATACATACATATTTCATTGATTATGTTTTACAATTTTCTTCTGATAGACACTTGTCTCCCTTCCATTCATTCCAGTATTTTTATTTAGATTTTCTATTTGTAATTCCATATTTCAAAGCCTCAATTAGAAGTCCTAATATGTCTCCATTATTAATTTAATACTGAGTTAATTATACAGATAACGTGAAAGGCTTTTCTAGTCTAGTCTATATTTGAAATGAGACTGGAGAAATGTGGAGGGTCCCCCCCCCAAATACATTGAATAATGCAGTTTAATGTGGAAATATAATCTTAATTAAAATTGTTAAAAAAAAACTAACTGAAATTAACTTGCAGATTAATACTTAATCTTTTTTTATAATGGGACTGGCTAGCACCATGACTCTACCTATCACCTGAGGCAAATGCTGCACCGTGCACATAGTAGATTTAGTCTTAAGCCATTTTTGAGATGAAGAAACTTTTGAGAATGTTGGGATACCACTTTAAAAATGTCCCCTCACTTGGTTCCATCTATGCATGAATTTTCTGTCTAATTCAGTGGCCAGTAAAGAATTTTCAGATGGGAGTGCTAGCACTTTCAATAAACTGCCAAACATGAAGTTGAGTAGATGCCTCTCCACCCATCCAAAGGGTCACATTCAGTTCATTTCAGAAAAGAAATAAAATGATATGTGCATGTAGAATCTGTTGAGTACATATGCAGGCAAAATTGTTTTACAAGGTATTAAATTACTAAGTATATTTGGTCCAATAAGCTGCCCAAAAACACATAGTAAGTTATCAGTCAAGGAAAATGTATTTAAAATATACAATAAGCCTATCTTGCATGGGGTCATCAGGAACAGAAGAACCATGCCCTCCATTACACTTATGGTTTGGAGACTTATTGGAAGTTCCATCTTGGAGTCAATGTATGAGATCTGATTCAAATATGCTGCTCAGTGGCCTATAGATTCCTAATTATCTGCAGGGTTGTACTGTTTCTTTGTGCAGTCTAAAATCGGTAATTGGATAAGGTCCCAATTTCCCCACATTTCAGGTTTAACAGAAGACAAAAATTAATTCACTCAGTGTCATAGGATCTTGGGAAGGTTTGAAAAGTTTCTAAATATAATAGGACACTTAAAATATTTTGACAGCTGTTCTATCGCTATTCATGCTCACAGTGAATCTGCCTGCCTTCCTTCTCCTGTTCCTAATGGGACTAAATCCAGTATAAAAAAGACAGAGCAGAATTTGCAGTCAGAATAGAAGACGAATAACAAAATAACAAGAAGAACTATTGAACTAATCAGGAAGAGCTAGTGCTGAAGTGAGGAGAGGGGGCAGGTGTAGGGGGGACAGAAACAGTCATTTGCTTAAAAAAAGCTCTGCCCAAAATATTCCAGTCAAAAAGGTCATGACAAGGGTAGCAGGTCTTTCCCCCTCCCATTCCTTAAAGATGTGTTATTACAACAAGTTGAAGCAGCCTCAATTAATCAAATTTGCTGACATGTGGTAATTACCTTGTAGCTGCTCTACTTAAAGCACTCCCACAGCCCCTCATGCGCAGAGCACATGTAAAAGTACCCACTGGTTACCAGTGAAGAGCAGGTAGTATCTTTTGGTGCATATTAAATATGGAATCTGGAGCGGTTCATACACCACCTATTAAATGCCTAAACAGACTTAGGAGCCTATATGTGATCCTATTTCAGCCCACCTGGGTCCCTGAAAATCAGTTTAGACAAGGTTACTGTGCTGCTTTTTGAAACTTAGTCCTAAGGATAATATTATGACATATAACAAAGATAGGTGCATTAAAGTTTGTTCAGGGTCTCAAACAGAGGGTACTTATGAACCCTTAAGTGTCTAACATGTAGAATAGGATCTGGTTCTAGAGATCGAACCTTAATTCTACAAGTTTAAATATTTTGCTTTGTTTCTCTCTTTCTTACTTCACCATCTCTACTATCTCTACTAAGGGTCTAAATAATTCTAAGCTTTACAGAGATGTTGCTATCACAGGCTTAATGTCTTCTTACTGTGACTATAGGATAATGCTGTCATAAGCCACTGCAGTAAGTAAAATGTGAAACCAGCGAAGTGTTAAGTAAACTTATAGTGGTAAAACCATACAAATAATGGATGTTTCCATCAACATTTACCAGTAGCATTGCAGTCTCTAACCTTCATTCCTTACCCATACAAAACTCCCATTGATTTGAAAAAGATTTAAGTGCTTTAAGCTTGGATCTCTAAAGGCAAATCTGCAATATTAAAGGCAAAGGAAGGTTAGATATGGAGGGTCATATTTTATATACATTTCACACCAAATAGTATTTTACTTCCCAAGTAGGACTATCGTATTTAGTGGGATAACTCATGATAGACAGTATTGTCCTATATGAATGAAGGCAGCTTAGTGCAGCTCCTTAGTTAGCATCTATGTTATAAAATAAGTTGAAGATGACTTGAAGCCATTAATTTTGAAGCTAACCAGCATAGAATTGACATTTCACCATTTGCTGCAGATCACAACCAGCTGAACAAATACATTACAAGCTTCACACAAATTGGAACATGTATGGTCATGCCCCGCCCCACTTTCTTTTTGTTAATTGGTAAGCAGCTAAGAATTTCTAATTGTGCTTGCTTGGAGAGCTCCTAGCTATTCAGTTATTTCAACAGAAGCCATACAGCTGACAACCTGGAACATTAATTTTCTAAATTTGTTTCCCTGGTTATTCTTCTAGTGACATTGCTTTTTGCTGACAAATTGGTAATAATTTCAAAAGCTGCTTGAATTTCTCATCCACGTGGAAGATGTAGAAAATTTCAAAATAGTTTTTAGCTGCTTTCTCTTCAGCTATTTTTCCTTACATCACATATTACCTTGCAGTGTACCGTTTTCAAAGGAAATTTTTTTTAAGGTAGCATTCTAGGTTCTCCTCTGACATGACTTCACTTTTCAGAGTGATATTTTATGCAACTCTAAATGGTGATAGTTTTAAGTTACCCCTAAACTAACTTGAAACAATCTGCATAATATGAATTTTTATTTGTTTCAAGAACTGATTCTATTATGAATATAAGTGTTCCAGTCTATGTTACATACTTATCATCACTTGTAATTGTTATGACCAGAATTAAATTGGAGGGACAATTGAGTCAATAGACTCTCCTTTATTTTGCTATTCAATGATGATCTTTCTTTCAATTTAATTTTTATCACAAGATTGTACAAATGTATTCCAAAGAGATTGCTAAAGTTAGTGAGTTACTTAAAGCACCTTAGTCAATTTTCAATCATGGGTTTATTGTCGTAGAAGCAACAGTGGCTGTTGTAGTTAATTTGTATGAGCATTTCCATTGTCACTAATAACTTTATGAAGCTTCTTTACTGAGATAACTTTTTCCCAGTTTGATCTCTCCTGAAGAAAGATCCTTTTCCCTCTTATAATCTGAGTTTTGAGTTCAGATGTTTTGGAGCACAAGAAAAAAATGTATACTTTTTTTTTTAAAGGCAGACTTCCCATTTTATTTCGAGACAACATCTTTATAGGTTGAGATATTTTTTTGTTGTAGCTTGTTTTTTAATAGCACTACAGTAAAGGAAAATGTATCAGGGTAACTACCCTCACTAACAAAGAGTTTCTTGGAGTATGCCCATGAAAACTGACTCATCAATGAAGGAACATAAGATAAGAGTGAAAGCAGTTTGTAATGTGTTCTGGGAGAGAGGTAAATCTAAGCACATCTCCTTTGATCAGTATGTACTTTATAAGGTGTATCTTATGGCCATGTCATATGGGATACTTAGTATGTGTTAAATGCACTTAAAATGAAAGCAGCTAAACATTCAAGTAGTAAAACATGTGGTAAGTGCACTTGTATTGTAACAGACTTTTTTTCAAATGAGCAGTATCTCCATCTCCAGACTGTATTAAGTTACTGTCAGCCTGATTCAGTTACTGTTGGCCTAATTCACAGAGATAATATTGGCAATTTTCAGTTCCCCAGCATACCAGCATGCAAGTTTCCCAGCTCCCGTCCCCCTGCCCCTCTTATTCCAAGGGTCAGTCTAGCTACCCTCTATAACTCTGCTGTCCAGAGGTGCTGTCTCCCATGGGGGTGGTATAGCCCCAAAATAACACCCTCCCACCTGCCCAGGGGCAGGGAAAGCATGAATCCAGCCCACATGGTCCCACTCTGAGCACCCACTGACACCCTCAAAGTTTGAGAAGGTTTACCACTCCAGGGCAATCAGGGGTCACCTAGCTTTGTGAACCCATCAAACCAGAGAATGTCCTCCTCAGAACACTGCAGGAAGGATGTGAAGTGGAATTGTGGTGAGGTACCCAACCTTATAGTGTTCTCGGGCAAGGAGAACTATCATCACCAGTATCAAGGGCACAAAGGATAGCCAACAAAACCACGTGGTCTATGACTGCTTCATGGCCTAGGTAGTGGCTTAGGGATGCCAGCAGGACTGGCAGAGGATCTGCACTAAAACTGAGTGCATGAAGTCAAAGTATGTTGAAGGAAGGGATACCAACAAGGTCTTGGGTGCCTCAAGGTCCTCTTCTGTGAGGAACTGTCCAGGATCTTTGAGGAGAACCACACCATGGCTACCTACCGCATCATATACTGCATACCAGAAGTGATGAAAGTGCCAGCCCAGTGTGATTAAAACAATGGTGGAGTCCCCTCTCCATTGTCTGCTCCTGAAACAACCATGGAGAAGCACACTACTGGACACACAAACATGGAGAAGAATGCCTACTCAGTCGACTTGTTAACCACCCAGATTCAGACCAGACCTAGACCCAGATCCTAGATCAACAAGATGGAGACAGCTTAGATAAGAACCTCATCAATTTGGCACACACAGACAATCAATCGCCATCCATTGTTAAAGAAAGGGTGACTGTTGGAGTTCTTTGGGCTCTGGGGTTGCCCCATTCCTCAAAGGTGACTCAGGGCTCTGGGAGTGGTACATGACTTGTGGAATTGCCTAGACATGGGGGTGACAATCAGCATAAATTTACCAAAAGGGAGGAAGCACTGTTCTGCACAATGCAGAGGAGGTAAAAATTGGTGGCACGCTCCTTCTTGGACTATGACAATTGTTTCAGGGCCAATGACTCAGGTAAAGCTTGATGGGCCAGTTAAGGTACTCAATGGCTAGGATAGATAGAACTAACACTAGTTAAGGGTTAATTCTTACATGTAAAGGAGTGAGTGGAAACCCAGTCTATCTGCCCTACCCACAAACTACCAATGGTAGCTTGCAGCCTAAACCCCTCTCTTGATGTCCCACATGCACTGGGGTACTTGTATGGATTTTAGAGACCATGTCCTTCTTAATACTGATAACTGTCAGACATGCCCCAGCTATAAACTGCTGAGAGAGAAGCTGTGGCTCATCTGGCTGCTTCCCCCCCATAGGGATCTGGAGGGAATGATTGGTGAGCTGGGGAATCAAACTGGGAACTGAGGAATTGAACTGGGAGCTGGTGGGAAGCCCCTGTTCATTCCCCCAGCCCCTGATCATTCCCCACAACTCCTGATTCGATTCCCCAGTTCCTGGGGCAATCCCAGCTCCCAATAATTTCCTCCAGCTCCCTGATAATTTCCCCCATCCTCCATGGCTCTTCCCATGGCTGCCAGTAAGGCAGCTGGGGGAAGCAATGGATGAGCTATGGCTTGAACCGGCAACCCTGGAAGAAGCTGCAGGGACTGGGGGGAATGATCAGTGGGCAGGAGCTATGGGAATAATTGGGAAGCTGGGGTAACAAACAGGGGCTTTCCCCCAGATCCCAGTTCAATCCCCCAGCTCTCCAATCATTCCCCCAAACCCCCACAGCCTCTCTCAGGGCTGCCAGCACTGCCTGCTTTCTCCCAGCAGGGAAGCAGCCAGCAGAACAGCTGGATAAGCGATGGCTTCTCCTGGGACTGCCGACTCAAGCTAGGGCACATCCAGCTGCTCCCCCAGTTGCTTCCGCCAGCACTGCCTAGTCCCTGCCTGCACAGTCTATGGCCAGATATCTGAAACTTTCTAAATAGATTTGGAGGCTTCTGTTTCCATACTCATTAAAAAGATGGGGAACTGTGGCATTGACCCCTACACAGGTGAGTGGGTCAGAAACTGGCTGACAGGGCACTCCCAGAGAGTGGTGGTGGATGGGTCGTACTCAACCTGGAGAGATGTGAGCAGTGGGGTCCCCCAGGGCTCGGTCTAATACGAAGAGATTAATGGGTCTCCTGATTCGATTTGGATTCAGAGATTCAGCTGCCGAATCGCTTCTGAATTGAATTGGCTACTGAAGCTTCATACAGCCTTAGTTTCCATGCCACAGCACTCCTAGACACCCTCCCATCTAGCAATAACACCTGTAGATGTAGGGTGTGGGTGGAAACAAAATCACCCCACAGCATAATATCATAGTATCATAGTATCTAAGGTCAGAAGAGGCCTAAAGCAGGCCATCTAGTCTGACCCCCCGCCAATGGCAGGAACGAGTGCCAGGGTCACAGGACCACAGCCATGTACCTATTAATCTACTCTTAAAGATGCCCAAGGTATCTTCTCAAATATCTTTCCCGGGACCGAGGTGAGACTGACTGGCCTGTAGTTCTCCGGGTCCTCTTTCCTCCCCTTCTTAAAGATGGGAACCACATTG
>JAGPOW010001296.1:99439699-99503430 GCA_030014935.1 Caiman crocodilus
ATTTGGAGGTCCAGCTCCTCCCTCTGGTTGGGTGGTCTGTAGCAGACACCCACCATTAAGTCCCTTTCCCCTCGTCCTCCTTGCAGCCTGACCCAAATGAATTCTGCTTGGTCCTCAGTTGCCCCCAAGTTGACTCTCAATGCAGAGAAATGCTCTTTGACATAGAGCAAAACCCCTCCACCTCTTTTCCTCATCCTGTCCTTCCTGAAAAGGGCATAGCCATCAATGCCTATGGCCCAGTCATAGGTCAGGTCCCACCTTGTTTCCATGAGCCCAACCAAATCTGGGTCTTCCATAGCCACCAGGAGAGACAGCTCCTCCTGCTTACCTTCCATGCACATTTAGCATAATTGCATATTTAACATGGGTTGCACAATGCCAAGAATTCTAAGCTCATCACAGTTGCTTGTGAGATGGATTTTGTTTCCAAGTGTTTATTTCATGTGTATGTAAATAAATGAAGCTTGTACACTTATGAAATTTGCCCTTTGTGTGCTTCTTGTTCAGACCACACCTTGAGTCCAGCCCCACCCCAGCCCATCCAGAAGTTCATGTCTTGGTTTGCTTCTCCAAGCCAGTCCTCAAAAGCTTCCCATGCAGGACCCCAGTTTCCCCAAGAGTGTTTGAAAACTCCTGTCCCTTGGTCTCCTCTTCCAGGTCCCCACTGAAATTCCCCACAATTTGTAAGCCCAAAAGTTAGGATGAAATATGTTTGATCATAGAATCATAGAGAAGAAGGCCTGAAAGAGACCATAGATCATCTAGTCCAGCCTCCTGCCCAAGGCAGGATCATCCCTATCTAAACCATCCTAAACAAATCCATGGTTTAACTTCTTTGCAAAACTATCCAGTCAACCCTGACACAACACAAGACTTAGAACCCTAACCTGCAAGAAATAAAGCATGGTGGCTAACGTCCTGCTTCTGTAAAGGCTGTTAATATATGCTCAAGAGATTTCAGCAAGAAGAACAGGACCCCACTACAGAGGAAGGCAAAAAAACCCACAGTCCTTACTAATCTGACTATGGGGTAACATTTCGTCCTGACCACAAATATGGTGATTGGTCTGACTCTGAGCCAGGAACCTCTGGCTTTAATTCCCAGAAAGAACACTGGCACACCTCAGAGAAAGTCTCCAGATTAGGTTTCAGCCAACACCCAATTCTTGTGACAAAAACTTTAAAAAACCCTGACACATAGGAGTGAAGGGGGAAGAAGTGCCTTCTAGTCCAATGCAGCAACCAGCAAAGCCCAGAAGCATAGAAAATACTCATAGTAGAACAAACTCAGTTTACTGAGATGTTCTGGAAAAGCACATTAAGAGTACAGTGTGGTGAATGAAGGGTTCATAAGGTCTAAGGTCCCCTGTACCTGCTCCAGCCTGTTGAAGCTTTGGCTGTTATACAAAAGTTAGTGGCAGGGGAAAAGAATGAGTTAAGTACTTAATGTAAAACGTTAGAGATCAAGGTAGTACAAAGTTTGACAGAGCTCATTTGGATACAAGAGTTGGCAGGAGGGGTAGAGCTGGACCCAAATCAGAGAATAGGTCTCATGATGAGAGAGTGAAAGCCATAGGACTCTTCAGCCTGGAAAAGGGCAGGCTCAGGGGTGACCTGGTGGCAGCATGTAAGTACATCAGGGCTGTGCATCAGGATCTGGAGGAATGCCTGTTCACCAGAGCACCCCAAGAAATGACAAGGTCCAATGGTCATAAACACCTCCATGATCATTTTAAGCTGGACATAAGGAAAAACTTCTTTACTGTCTGAGCCCCCAAGGCCTGGAATAGATTGCTTCCAGACATGGTGTGAGCCACCCTGGACTCCTTTAAGAAGTTATTGAATTCTTATCTTGCTGGAATCCTTTGACCCTAGCTGATGTCCAGCCCCTGGGGCACGGGGCTGGATTCGATGATCTCCTGAAGTCCCTTCCAGCCCTAATGTCTATGAAATCCATGAAACCCATTCTTTGGTACCTCCCAACCCACAGTAAAGAAGGAATGCCATATTCCCCAAGCAACCAGGAGTTTAGTAGTATGAGTCTGTATTAACTACTAGGGGTGCCCAACCATTCAAGCTTTAGTGGGAGAAAAGGGAAATATGAAAAAAAACAACCCAGTGTTGATTGATACTGCAGCCTTGATAAGCATTTTTGCAACAGCAATGGGTTCCCGATAGGGTTATTAAAGACCCCAAATCATCATTTGCAACTGCAATTCTATACCAAAGAGTTAGAGAGTGAAAGTCACAGGAGAAACATGTAATACAGAAAGATAAACCAGGAGGAGAGAGTGGGAATTGAATTGTAGGAATGACTGCTTTACAGCTGGAAGAGAAACAGCAACTTCAATGGAGAGTTGCAACCTGATCTCAGAGAGTACCTGAGATCCATGGTATGGACAAGAATACATGCTACAGTCTGTTTGGGTTAAGTAAAATAGATCCTATTGTGGGTCTGATAGGAAGTCAGTAGCAGAGAGAATTAACATCTGTACTAAAAACTGTACAAATGTTTGTGATAAAAGTAGGGCCTAAGGAGTGGGCTGCTTTGCAAAGATTGTTAACACATTTGTACAATACAGAGAGTGTCAGAAGCAGTGTTGTGTGTTTGCTTTGAAGACTATAAACTGGAAGTTACAGATACAGGTATGGCAAGTCACAGTGTTATCGAGGCAACACAGCTTCAGTGTACTCAGGCACAGTTAAAAGGAAGAGCAGGAAGGGTTCAGCTCCACCCTGAGATCTGGGACAGTGGATGTGAAAGGAATACTTTGTGTGCCCTTCCTAGCATAATGGTGGGGGAGGGCATGGGGAATAATAAGTAACGTTATCAAATTACTGTTCATTCTTTTGACCGCTTTAGTTACTAATTATTACATTACTAATGTGTATGTGTTGCAAGGCAGAGAGACTGCTGGAAGTGTAAGTGTCTGCACTCATTGGTAATAGCGGGTGAGAAATGTCTTTGCTACCTTTCCCAGCTTTCCAAGAATAGTTGTGGATATCTTAGAAAGGAAAGTGTTAACAGCTTGTTAAGGCAAAAAAAGTGTTTGTAGAAACTCAATGTGCAGTTATTAAGGTTTTTGATGTAATTAATAGGGTTAATCAAGACAAGTAATTGAAAGCATTTCTTAAGGTGTAGGTAGAAAATAAGATAAAATGTGGCAAAATACAGGTATGTGTCTTGATTGAAGGATCAAACTATCCCCTACAAGGTAGTTTAAATATTTACTAGAAGCTGAAATAGGATTATAACTCACAATAAATTGTTTGTTAAGTCAGGGAGTGATAGTACAGATGTCTAGTGTGTGTAACTCCCCGAGTTGATCCGTTAAGAAGGCAAATGGGAAAACCTGGAAACTGACAATAGACATCAAAGCTTTGAATGAAGTCACAACTGTTGTAGCTCCTGTTGTAGCTTGGTACCCTGAAATTCTAGTAGATATGGCAAGAAGGGTAAAATGGTTTTCAATACTGAATTTGGCTAATGTAGTTTTTTTGTTATTTCCTTGGCACAAGATTGCTGGTATAATTTTAAATTTATATTCAGGTAACAATCATATTGTTTTATCCAAATAACCTAAAGATTTCACAATGCCCAGCAATAAGAATGTGGAAAACCCTTTCTAAGTAAGGAAGTAAAAAATCTGAGGGAAAACAAAATCCAGGAACTGCTTCTGTCCCAAGACAGTCAGTTGCACAAGCACCCATGTCATGAGTTTTGCCAGTCAGCAGCTAAGGGTGCAGAGCCCCAGAACCTGGAAGCCCCTGTAGCTATCTCCTTGACAGCTGGCAGGCTTTGTTGCCTCAGTAGGGGCTAGCAGGCCTGTAGCTTTCACCCTACTGCACCTTATCACACATAGCATCACCCTTGTCACAAGTTTTGCTTGTCTGCAGCTTGAGGTACAGTTTCCCTCAAACCCCTGCATCTATCTCCTGAAAACTTGGCAAGATTTGTGGCCTTCACAGGGGCTAGTACACCTGAAGATTCGACCCCAGTGTGGCTTAACACATACATGTTACATGAGTTTTGCTTTCATGATTTTGGAGTGAAGTTTCCTGAACCCCTGAACCTATTTCCTTGAAACTTGGCAGGTTTTGTGGCCTTAGCAGGGGCTAGCATTCCTGCAGTTTTGACCACACTGTGGCTTAATATGTACATGTGACACAAGTTTTGCTTTCAAAACTTTGGGGTTTAGTTCCCCGAACACCCTGCACCCATCTCCTTGAAGCTTGGCAGACTTCATGCCCACAAGTTTCATCCAAATCAAGCCAGAAATGACAAAGTTAAAGGCTGTCTTGTCCTTCCCCATTATATGCTACGGGTGAAATGTCAACATATTTTGCTGTTTCCATCCTGTTTCAATAGAACAAAATTGAACAGCTGTTTTGAATTGAAACAAAATTCAAAATGAAATGTTGTTCCATCAAAATGTTGAAATACTGGTCGAAATGGAATGCTGCCGTTTTGCACGGCCCTACTGCAAAGTTGATGTTTCCCTAAACCTGAGACATCTGTGTTTAAAAGATGGTTTAAAACAAAGCTAAATTTGCTTCAGCAATAGTATAGTCCAAATTATTAAAGAATTTATTTATTATAAATTGTCCAGTATACAGGAAAGAACCCCATTGGTGGTACATAGCCCATCTGGAAAGGCACACAGGTTCTATGATAAATGTCAAACATAACCTTGTTGGTGGCAGGAAGCTCTAAATATGTATGGACCCATAATATGTTCCATGAGCCAAAGAGGGGCCTGTGTTCAAGGGAGTGTGGGGGCTTTAAATAACTTCTGAAGAGAGTGAGACCAGATAAATCTAGAGGCTCAAAGTGGAGCTTAGGAAAAGGGAAATCTACTGAGAGGTTTGACAGCCTGAGAGTAACAACAAATCCAGGACCAAAAGAGGGATCAAAGTTTGTGGGAAACAGCTTAAGTTATCATGGTTTAAATGGAAAGAGCTTGAACCTTTAGTGAAAAATGCATAAACTGGGTTAGAAAAAGAATTGCTGCTTTTTTGTACAGAGTGTCTGGAGACACCTCTATTGTTTGTTCTACTGCTGGCCCATGAATCTTGCATTTCTTTTTGCACAGTGGCCCTGCTTCAAACAGTTAGGAAGGGAGTTCTTTCTGCCCTCCCGATCACATTGAGGGAGTCAACTGGTTTCATGGTTTATTAAAATCTGATTTCTTCTGATTCTTTCTAAACTCTTCACTCCACAGATGTTAACAACCCTCTCTCCTTTTTATGGTCTTGATGTTCCACTAATCAAGGTAGCCTCTTTCTTCTGTAATTCTGCTGTCTGTTAGCTGTTATTTCATAGTAACTCATTCCAATGAAGTTATATTTGTTTGGCTTTGATCTTAAATAGAATAACACACGCCCCACAGCATATTCTAATTTATTTTTACCTGGAAAAAATATGGATTGTGTTACATGGGGTGATGCACCTCACCACCTCTACCCTCCTTTCATTAGGGAACTACTAATGAAGTTAGTGACTGAAGTCTAGGCAGTGGTTTTCAGCTCTGAATCTTTCAGAACCTAAATCAAGGCTTCAAAAAAGCAGGTTAATCTGGTATGGGAAAGAGGTGGTATTTTAGATCTGGCCATTTCTTTGGTATTTCTTATTCTCTTATCTAGGCTCTCCTGTGATAAGCATGTCCCAACTAGGGTTCATAAATTGTACTGTTGAATCCAAGTGATTAATGTTTAGGCAAGGGAATGTTCTATGTTGTCTGTGCAAAACAGTTAACAAAATGCCTTGGCACAGCTGTGTTAGGCACATTACATACATGGATGCAGGGATTTTTCCTTGCAATGCAGGAAAGAGTCTCAGCACAGGATCAGAGCCCATCAAAACCTTGCAGCTGCACCAACGAGTGCATGCTTATGAAATTATGCAAACGTGTCGGTCGGCAATTGGCTCGCTGACCGAATAAAAGGCTTGGGAGATGCCCGCCCAAACCGGAGGAGTGCTTGGATGTGCATGAGGAGAGATCCCTGTGTGCATTTCCAAGCCACGAAGGAGGCCTGATCAACCGACGATGACTGCCCGCCGGAATTATCTGATGCCCCATACCCTGTGTGAGTGTGAGCATCAGTGTGCCTGTGTTCCGTTTAAGTTCTGTAACTTCAAGGAACGTGCCTACAGTGTACGGACTGTAAATAAAGTTTTTTTTTGGCTTCCAACAACCTCTGCATCTCCAGCACCTCAATTCCGCTCCATCAGCGGCCCCATTCCGCCAGCGTTTCTCGGCCCCCACATGGCATCACAAACAGTATTGAAAGGCCGGGAAGATATGATGGAGCTAGAATTGGTTGAGGGTTGCCCCTAGCATAGTGGAAACTGCCACGTGCTAGATGCCGCAGAGTTGGAAGCGCACATCGCTTACCATCAAGCAGGTGGAACGGGTGGAAGAGTTGTGAGCAGTTGCCTTTCGCTCAAGGGAGAAGGGGAGCCTGCAAAAGAGTGGGAAGTGAGCCTCCACCCAAGAACCTTTGGATGTGTAATGGGGAGTGAGTGGGTTCAGTTTAAACCTGGAGAGCAAGGGGGCAGCGAGACCTCAGCCGGACAGAAGCCGAGCAAGGAAGATGCGTCTGCCAGTCGGGAGTTCATTCGATGTATGCGCTGTGTGTGGAGGAGGAATGGACCAGCTCTGATTGTTTTAGACATGCTGTTACCGGAATTGGGACAGCCAGAGCTTTCGGAGTTCCATGGAGAAGCAGTGGAAAGCCGCTTCGTATCTGAAGGGATAGGCATGGTATTGGGAAAGGAGAAAATGCTGCAAGTAATGTTGAATACAGTCATGACCCTTATACGGGAAAGGAATGAGTTGGAAGCCCGATTGTACACCGTACACGTGGTCAAGCGGGTTGCAGGCATAGAAAAAAGCCAGAGTCCCCCGTCATCTCAAGATGGCAGCAAAACGGAAGTGGGCCACCATGGAAGGGTCGAGAAGGAGGGCAGAGTAACCCATGGTGGGGCGTAAGTAGCGACTCCACCCCAGGAAATTCCCATGGGCCCGCCCCTGGGCCATAACCAGGAAGCAACAGAGAGCATCCTGCAACTGTTTTTTTCATCAGATGCAGTGACAGCTCGAGCAGCCATGCACCCTGTGGCAACAGAGAATCAAGTGATGAGTGCGGCCTGCACTACTGCCAGCACCTATCATGCCAGGACTTGGACTGAGATACAGGCCTTGTGTAAAAGGTCTAAAATAAGAACAGCGGAGACCTTGGCTGTGTGGATCAGATGCCTGGTTATGGAGTTCGGATCCGACCTGGTGGATCAGAATGAGGAGAGCTCTTTAGTTAGACGAGCCTCATGGAGAGGAGGATATGCTGCTGACATCAGCATGGTGAAGTATAATGTTTATTGGCTGATCTTGCTTCCAGCACTTGTTGCAGGTCAAGAGAGCCTATGCGTGGCATGAAGGAGGACCATCGAGGGTCAGTGTGGAGCAGATCTTGCAAGCGATAATCGGGATTTCATATTGCATGTGGAATCCAAGACGACACACACTGGGACTGTCACCATCCCAGCAGCAGGAGCTGTGGCCTCACCATTACCTGCAAGATCCAGGAGCTGTTCCAATCACGCTGGCAAGTGTTGATGCTTGTGTCGAGGTGTATGGAGGAAAAGCTGTGGTTATCCTCCGAATTTTGTTGAACCCACTAGCCAGACAGCCTGCAAGTGATTTCTTGAGGCAACTTCCGTAACTGCAAGCTCTTGTGAAGCCGGGTCAAAGAGTGTTCAGCGACCCAGAGCAACATCAAGCGCACAAGTCAACTCTGCAACAATTCCAACCGACCCAGAGAACGCCGGAGAAACGCGAAATGTTTAGGTTCCTGATGCAGTACTCCAGGCTCACCAAGCAGCAGTTGAGAGTGCTAGGCGATGAGGGCCAATGGAACCTGGCCTATGAGATGGGGTTCCAGTGTCAAGATGAACCAGACGATAAATCATCTTGTGATAATAATTAATTTTTCTGTGACTAAGCTAATTAATTTTTCCTGAGACTTTCTTTCTCTGCAGGTCTGCTGGAGCGTGTGCAGGCTGGATCAGAGAGAGAAAAGAATTTTTGAGACGAGCGAATTATCTCTGCAGATCTGCTGAAAGGTATGTGCAGACCAGACCAGAGAGAGAAGTTTGAGAGAGGGAGAACCTCTGAGACTGGGACGTGATGATGCCCAATGAAGTTTTGATGCTTAAACTGTTCATCACAAACTTGCTAATGTGTAGCTGTGTTTTGTTAGGCTATTGTTTGATTAGATCCTTGGAGAACGAACTTGCTTCATTGTCCGCTCTTGTTTACGCTCATTTGCAATGTGAACCTGTGTTACAGTGTGAGTGCGATGCGACCAATTCGAATTTGCTGTGGACACAACTGTGCCTTCGGCAAGGGGGCATGTCTGTGCAAAACAGTTAACAAAATGCATCGGCACAGCTGTGTTAGGTACATTACATGCACAGATGCAGGGATTTTCCCTTGCAACGCAGGAAAGAGTCTCGGTGCAGGATCAGAGCCCATCAAAACCTTGCAACTGCATCACCGAGCGCATGCTTATGATTGGCCCACCGTAAATTACATGCACGGATGCAGGGATTTTCCCTTGCAATGCGGGAAAGAATCTTGGTGCAGGATCAGAGCCCGCCAAAACCTTGCAGTTGCACCAAGTGCATGCTTACGAAATTATGCAAACGTGTCAGTCGGCAATCGGCTCGCTGACCGAATAAAAGGCTTGGGTGATGCCCGCCCAAACCGAAGGAGTGCTTGGATGCGCATGAGGAGAGATCCCTGCGTGCATTTCCAAGCCATGAAGGAGGCTTGATCAACCAACGACAACTCCCCGCCGGAAGCATCCGACGCCCCATACTCTGCGTGAGTGTGAGCAACAGTGTGCCTGTGTTCCATTTAAGTTTGTAACTTCAAGGAACGTGCCTACAGTATACGGACTGTAAGTAAAGTTTTTTTTTGGCTTCCAACAACCTGTGTCTCTAACACCTCAATTCCACTCCATCAGTGGCCCCATTCCGCCAGCAGTTCTTGGCCCCCACAGATGTCACCATGCCTGAGTACTCTTGTGAATTATTTTTTGTTTGTAAATGTCTAAATTCATCCTAAATCCCATTTTAGAGGCCTAAGTTCCTTTGTGAATTTCTTTGTGAATTACTCACTTATTGGGTATGCTAGGAAGAGCTATAGAGGTAAATGGAGCTATAATGCCCCTATGCGTTAAGGGTCCAGAAGCAATAGCACAATCAAAATGTTCTTGTTAATAAAAGAAAGTTTACACTGGGGTGATACTGTTTTCAGAGTCACTCTAGAGCAGTATCAACCAGTGGACATGACCTCCGACAGCAATTTTCATTCTTCCTCTGCAAAATTTCCATGGGACAAATGGGAAAATACCTCCTGAACTTCCCCTTTAGGGGTGAATCTCCCCTGGTGCAACAATGAATATTGAATGAACAATGAATGTATACCTCCTGTCCCTTTCTAATGCTGCTTCTCGTGCTTCATTGTGAAGCCATTACCTGTTTGTGAAGTCACTGTCTGAGACAGTCTCATGCACACACCAATTCACATTAGACAGCATATACATATTTTCAGGAGCTAGTCATAGTGCCCCAGAAGACTTGTGAATGCTGTCTCTGGGTTCCAGGATGGCTTCATGAGAGTTGAATTAAAAGCAATAGATATTAGAAATTTTCTAATCAAGAAAAAAAATGCTTGCAAACAAAAAGTGCAAATTGAATTTTGAACAAATACTTCACACCAGGAAAAGAAAAAGCTGATGTTTTAAAATATTTTCTTTAAATGTCCATCAAAATGAAGTAAAACAGATTTTTTCTATTGTCCTTTTTATTATTTTCTCTTTTTTCTTTTTGGAAAGGAGAGATTCAATTTACAGAAAGATGCAAGCCAATGAATGGTGAGACTTATCTGAAGCACCACCAAGCTAACACTGTAACATGTTTCAGAGGGTTTTCAGGACAGTTATTTCACCTCGTTTGATTGTATTATAACATTAGTATTCAGCCCACATTGGAAGCAAGCAGAAAGGGCAATGTTACAGTTTCCATTGTGCTTGTTTGTGAACTGAAGCATAAGCTGACATTCTGTAGTGTATAGGGGAATGCAACTAACACAGTTCATAAAATTGCTATTCTAATGTTCTACCACTTAAAAATATAGAAACTTAGGTCATACTTTACCCAATAGGCCTATCTGCTTTTTTGTTTTGCATTCATGAGACATACAACTTACCCGGCTATTTGTTAGGTTAAAATAATATTAATATTGGATTGGCTATTAACAGACACACACACACACACACATGCACATACACACAGAAGATATTGGGCTTCAGAGTCTGGCAAATCTCTTGGAGGGCTTCCTTGCATTCTTCTCTAATGGTCTGTTCCATTATTAAATCCAGATTAGTAGAGGCACAGCATCATTTTCTCCACAGTCCTTCCCTGGAGTCCTGTTCCCTGAAAAGGGAAGCCTGGGAGTAGAAGTGAGGAATCTCTGAGTTCAGCTGAGTACATAAAGTACTGTTGAGTCTAGAACTGACTGAGAATTGCTCACAAAATGCTTTTGTCAGAATTTAATCAAAATTCGGGCAGTTTGTCCGATTTCATCTAAGCACAAACTTTCCCTGGGAATATAGGAATTTTGATACAGCTTTCATCCGGAAACTTTTCTTGATTCTAAGAGATTCTAGGCTAAATGAACCAATGCGTGGGGGCCGATAAATGCCGGCAGAAGGGGCTGCCAATGGAGTGGAATTAGGTGCGGGAGGAGTAGCGGTTGTAACAAAAAAACTTTACTTACAATCTGCAATACAACAAGGTATGCAATGTAGGCACATTACATAGACAAACAGCAAACAAAAACTGTAGACAAGCACACAGATGTTCACACTGACGCAGGGTATGGGGTACGTCATGGTAACTGCGACAGGGAGTCATTGGTGGTTGATCAGGCCCCTCCATGGCTCTGAGGTACACGTGGGGATCTCTCCCTATGCGCATTCGAGCTCTCCTCCAATTTGGGATTGTAACACACAAGCCTTTTGTACAGCTAGGGAGCCAATTGCTGATTGCCACGTGTGCATAATTTACACTGAGCCAATCTAAAGCATGCACTCGATGGTGCAGCTGCAAGCTTTTGGCGGGCTCTGATTTTGCCCCAAGGACTCTTTCCCACCTTACAGGGGAAATCCCTGCATGGGGGACTAGCAATGTGCTTAAACGCAGTCATGCCGAGGCATCTCTTAACCATTCAGTTCTGACATGCCCCCTTGCCGATGGCACAGTTGTAGCCGGAGCACATTCGAGTCGGTCAGATCACTCCGTCTGACAGGTTCACACTGCAGGTAGGTATAAACAAAAGTGGACAACGAAGCAAGTTCATTCTCCAGGGATCGAATTAAACAATAACCTATCAAAGCACAGCTACCCATTAACAAATTGTTGATAAACAATTCAATTATCAGGACTTCAGTGGGTGTCATTGCGTCCTGGTCTCTTGAGGTATTCTTCCTCTCAAAATATTCTCTCTCTCTCTCTCTCTCTCTCTGGTCTGGTCTGCACATGTTTCAGCAGACCTGCAGAGAAAGAAACTCTCAGAAAAATGAATTAACTCATCTCACAAAATTACTAGTCATTTTCACAAGATGACTTGTCATCTGGCTCATCTTGGCACTGGAATCCCAGCTCGTACGCTAGGTTCCATAGACCTTCATCACCCAAAACTCACAACTGCTGCTTCGTGAGTCTAGAATAATGCACGAGGAATCTGAACATATCTCTCTCCTCTGGTGTTCTTTGTGTCAGCTGGAATCGTCGCAAGCTAGACTTGGGCATTCAATGTTGCTCTGGGTCACTGGACTCTCTTTGACCCAGCTTCACAAGAGCTTGCAGTCGTGGAAGTTGCTGCAAAAAATCACTTGCAGGCTGTCCGGCTAGTGCGTTTAGCAAAATTCGGAGGATGATGGCAGCTTTTCCTCCGTACACTTCAACGCAAGTATCGATACTCATTAGCTTGATCGGAACAGCTCCGGGATCTTGTAGATAACAGTGAGGCCATAATCCTCACTGCTAGGGTAGTAACAGTCCCAGTGCATGTCGTCTAGGATTCCACATGCAGTACAAAATCCCGATGATCGCTTGCAAGATCTGTTCCACGCTGACCCTCGATGGTCCACCTTCATGCCATGCCTATGCTCTCTGGCTGGCCTGACCTGCAACAAGTGCTGGAAGCAAGATGGGCCAATAAACATTATATGTCACCATACCGATGTCAGCAGCATGCCCTCTGCTCCACGAGGCTTGTCTGGTTAGAGAACCCGCCTCATCTTGGTCCACCAGGTCGGATCCAAACTCCACAACCAGGCGTCCCATCCACATAGCTAGGGTCTCTGCTGACCTTATCTTGGACTTTTTACATCAGTCCTGTAATTCAGTCCAGGTTCTGGAGTGATAGGTGCTGGCAGGAGCACAGGCTATACTCTCCACACTCATCACTCGGCTTCTCGTTGCCATAGGGTGCGTGGCCATCTGAGTTGTCGCTGCATCTGATGAGGAACTTGATTGTAGCATGCTTTCCGTTGCCTCCTCATTATGGCCCGGAGGCGGGCCCGTGGGGATTTTGGGGGGTGGAGCCCGCCCGCCTATAGCTCCACCCCCTCTTCCGTCCTTCCATGGGTAACTCCACCCTCCTTCTCTACCCTTCTGTGGTGGCTCCCATCCTTTTCGCCGCCATCTTGTGATGACGGGGGACCTTGGATTTTCTCTATAGCTGCAACCTGCTTGACCGCGTGAACAGCATACAATCGGGCTTCCAACTCAGTCTTTTCCTGCATTAGGGTCATGACTGTATGGAACATTACTCACAGCATTCTCTTCTTCCCATATTCTGTGCCAGTCCCTTCAATCATGGAGTCTCCCTTTGTCTCCACTCCTCCGCGGAGCTCCGAAAGCTCCAATTCTCCCAACTCGGGTAGCAACATGTCCAAATTAATCAGCGCTGCCTCCTTACTCTCCTGCACGCAGTGCATACAGCGAGCAAACTCCTGACTGAGAGCTATATCTTCCTTGCTCAGCTTTTGTCCAGCTGAGGACTCGCTACCCCCTTGCTCTCAGGGTCTGAATCAAACCTGCTCACTCCCCATCACACATCCAACTGCTCTCGGGTGGAGATGCACTTCCCACTCTTTCACAGGTTCCCCTTCTCTCTCGAACGAGAAGTAACCACTCACAAATCTTCTACCCGTTCCACCCGCTTGATGGTAAGCGATGTGCGTGCCCAATTCCATGGTGTCCAGCATGTGGCATTTTCTACTGCGCCAGGGACAACCTTCAACCAATTCCAGCTCCATCGCATCTTCCTGGAGTACCGATCTTGTTTGTGACACCATGTGGGGGCCGAGAAACGCCGGCGGTATGGGGCCGCCAATGGAGTGGAATTAGGTGTGGGAGGCGTAGTGGTTGTAAAAAAAAAAACTTTACTTACAATCTACAATACAACAAGGTATGCAGTGTAGGCACATTCTGTAGACAAACAGCAAATGAAAACCACAGACAACACACCAATGTTCACACTCACACAGGGTATGGGGTACATCGTGGTAGCCGCAACAGGGAGTTGTTGGTGGTTGATCAGGCCCCTCCATGGCTCTGAGGTACATGTGGGGATCTCTCCCTACGCACATTCAAACTCTCCTCCAATTTGGGCAGGTACCACCCAAGCCTTTTGTATGACCAGAGAGCCACGTGTGCATAATTCACACTGAGCCAATCAAAAGCATGAACTTGATGGTGTAGCTGCAAGCTTTTGGCAGGCTCTGATTTTGTACCAAGGACTCTTTCCCGCCTTACAGGGGATATCCCTGCACCAGGGACTAGCAATGTGCTTAAACGCAGCTGTGCTGAGGCATCTCTTAACCATTTAGCTATGACACAATGAAACATTCCAAACAGCAAATAATGTCTGGTCAATGCACCCACCTGCAATGGCCCATTTTCAAGTTCTGGTGAGCAGGTGGACCAGCTCAAAAGTGAGCGAGTGTAGATATTCCAGAAGCCTCCTTTTCTTTTTTGCCTGAGGATGTGCAAACTGATATGGTCCATTAGTTATGTCTTGGGCATTTGACTCACATTTGCCTCTGAATACTGGCCTCTTGGAGCACTTCACCTGCACTTGACTCTATCTGCAAGCTGTGATTAAATTGCAAAGTCAGTTATAAATGCACAACTCCTAAGGCCTGTCTTTGTTCTTTAAGAATGTAAAATCATGTACCTAAGAATACTACAGAGATGGAGAACACCTCAGTAGATAGTTTATGGACCTTATCCAGTAGGAAAAATTACTTCCTAAAATAGATCCCTACAGACCTAGGAGCCAATCCCTGGATGCTAATGATGCTATCATGGCCTCTGGCCTCTCAGCTCTTTGGCAGGAAATCTGGAAATTCTGAGAGCCCTCTGCATTTCCAGGCTCCTGGCAAGTCCTGAAAGCACTGACTTGATCTGACATTCTCAAGCCTTTTTGGATTTTTTGTGCAGGGCTGGGAGCAGGATGCCTGAAAACTCTGTTATGACAGGGCTGCCTCTGAGCTATGGCCCATTGCCCAAGGACAGAAAGTATAGAAGATTTCCTCTGAGCTATGGACTTGGGTTGCCTGGTCTGCCCAGCAGCCTGTCAGGAAGCCAAGCTGAAATGCTGCCTGTGGTTTCACAAGGGTCATTAAACTTGAAATGTTTTTTCAAAACATTTTATGTTGACTGGATCAGCATTTTTCAACAATATTCGATTTCACTAGGAAATTTCTAACTAGATCTTTTGAAAAAGGTACATATTCTGAAAAAGATAGTGGCAATACAAACAGAAAATTACATTAATAGCTCCACTTCTGTTGTCATTATCTTGCTCATGCTGAAGTCAATATTTGAGTTTTCTTGTTTACATCAGTAGAAGGCCTCAGTATCTAAATGGGGGTGTGGGGGTGGGGAGGGAGGTGGCAATTATTTTGTCTGAAGGACCACTTAATGAGTTTTGGTGATCTGTCAAGGTTCACAAGGGTAGTACTGCCCCTTGACAGGTGCCCCACTCTTTAGTTGCCTTCTGGGGGCTGGAAGTACCCCTAAACCCTGACCTTTACCACTAGAAGTCCTTCCCCTTGCACCCAGAAGTATTTCTTTTGGGAGTGGGGAGTGTTGCCATCTGAACCAGAAAAAATCATGACATATACTAAAAGTCAAATATCTACTATAACATATTTGAATTTTATTACAAAAAATATTTTTGGCATGGTTTGAGTTTGCACAATGTCAAAAAATAAAGCCTTCTTCTTGTATTTTGTTGGGGGGAGGCATGGTTGGTGGATGTGTGTGTGTGAGGGGAAGTAGGGTATGTTGTGGGGTGTATGTGTATATGTAGGGGGTTGTGGAGGCTGGGTGTGGGTGTGTGGGGTGTAAGGACCTCCTTGCACACTTCCCCCACATGACTCACAGCCCCTGCCAGTGGCAGCAGCCAGGGCTGGGCACTCAGGGCACTTGTGGCCCCCATAGGTGCTGCCTCCTAGCACTGTCTTCAGCCAGCAATGCACATGGCAAGAAGAAGCACAGTCAGGCTGGCCTACCTCTATCACACAGGGGTCCCTGCAGTGCACATGCAGCTCCCAGCACTTGTGTGCCAGCAGGGGAAGCCTTGTGCAATGAAGCCAGTTGCTGCCATGGAAACAGGGGGCAGGGTTCCATGCCATTTCTGGCAGAGTCCTAGAAGCTGCATATGGTGTGGTGTGGGAGGGAAGGCAGCTGGCTCCATTGCACAGGTGGTGTGCATTCCCCTGGTGGTGCATGAGTGCTAGGAGCTGCACATATGCCACAGGGAGCTTCACATGACAGAGGCGGGCCAGCCTGGCTGTGCTTCTTGTAGCGATGTGCAGCATTGGCTAGAGCTGTGTACCACTAAGCAGCAGAACGACTACTCCAAGAGCCCCTGCCTGCTGCTGCTGCTGGCAGTGGGGGCTGTGCACCATGGGAGGGAATGCATGGGGGGTCCCCAAACTCACCCCCACGCCCTTTTCAGCCAAGCTTCAAACTCCCATTGCCCCCCTGCATGGCCAGGACCCACATGGCATGGCACAGAGCCAGTCCATCCCATCCTTGCAACACACAGGTCTCACTCCATGGCCAGGACTCTATGCAGTTCAGCAGGGAGCCAGCCCGTGCCAGCTCAGTAGTGAGCTGGAGTCCCAGGAGCCATGAAAAATCCCACACCATCAGGATAGGCTGGCTCCATGCCTCCACGTGGTACTCAAGCTGGGAGCAGCATGTGGCAGCATGGACCCTCTGAGAATCCTGTCGGCCCCATGGAGTTGGGGGATCACTGGTGATTTACCCCACCCACCTGTTCTTACCTGAATTTCCACTCTCAGGTGGAGTGAGGGCTGGGAAACACCCAAAAGGTTGCCAGGGCAGAAACCTCTGTTAGCCAGAAGTTTCCAGTCTCCAGAACCTTCTGGGGGTGAGGGTGGGGTGGGGGTGGAGCGAGGCCGGTCAGGTTGGGATTGGGTTGGTCACACAGCAACCAGAGCCTGAGCAGCTTGCTGCAGCTGCTGGCTCCTGCCACTGGTGCATCTCGTTGGCTTTCAGACAAGCAGCCACTGGTGGTAATAACTGTCTAACTGCTAGAGGGGCCCTGTGGGCCAGATAAAATGGCCTGGTGGGCTGGATCCATCCCTCAGGCTGTATTTTGCCTAGCCCTGATCTAAACTCTCATCTCAGTTACTCCAGTGTACAAAGTGCATATAAAATGATTACTCAAGATTTACAATGATAAAATAAAGAGTAGACTTCCTCCCTATATTTCTAACAACATAGTACAGAGGTTAACATGCCAAACAGTTCTTATATTAAAAGATAAAGGGTTTTTACCCCAACCTGGAGGGTTTTAAAGAGAGTCAACATTATAGTAAAGCAAATTAATTTTAAGTAGATCTGAACACAGAGTGTGTGGTTACAATACTGCCCAGCCTCAGATACCAAAAGAAACAATATCTATACTATTTCTAGTGCCTTTTGAACAATTCTTATTGCCATGTCAAGTACTAAATATATATACACCAAAAAGAAAAAAAAATCACCTTCCTTCAGGACAAGATTGCAATCATGACAGTCATCTTTATATTTGTAGGTGTTCTGTTCATTCACAAGAATTGCTGTCTGGGCATGTTTTCTTTTTAATACACATTTGCTACTACTTCGGTAATTTGAAGATGAAAGGTTCTATCTATTTAAATAAAAAATAAAAATAAGTATCTTTATAAAACAGTTGGGGATTAGTCAGTTTTTTATCATTTGTGGCTTACAATAGAGCATACCTAAAGGATTGGCTCCACTTCTCGTGCCAGCTGAGATAACACTCCCATAAATTGGGCATGGCAATGAACAGCAAAGGTTTATCAATAAAATGATCATGCTGCTCTAACAAGTGAGGTTGATGGTCCTCTGATATTTCCCCTCTGTAATTAAGGGTTTTTTTCTTTAATTAAGAAAATTCTTTAGAATGAAGAATATTGTTGGAAAGTGTAGCTGGTAATTAAGGCATATGGTAGCTAATTTTCTGGCACTCTGTGTGCTTATGTCCTTCTGATGTGCTTATATATTGTATGGTTCCCACTGTCACTTCATATGAAAGATATTTTTAATTTAATCTTAGTTTCCTTGCTGTTCTTGTTGATTCAGTATTTTCCATACTACCCTCCCTGGGCCTGTAGAACCTCCTCTGTTTTTCTTGTTGAAATCTGGTATATAGAACAGTGATAGTGATAGTTTGAAATCATGATGCTGCTGGGGCTCCAGCACCACTGCTTTCATCCAAATGGCTGGCTACAGCTGAAGGAAGGTCCCCCATAAAGCGTGTGGATCAGATGACCTGTTTTTAAGGGCCAGATCTGGCCCACGGGCCTTATAACCTAGATTTACAAAGTGATTTAGGTGCCTAATTACCACTGTAGGCATTTAGGTTCAAAATTTAAATCCACAAAACACACTCTGCAATCATCTAGTTCTCAAGGCATCTGAGTGTCCACAAGTAAATTTCTCTACTTGCTGCTGAGCATCTACATATCACTTAAGCCCTGATGGTACCAACTACTTATATGCTCTCATACCAATCAGATTTCCTAACTAGGGATTCCTTCACCTGTCTCTTCCACAAGCCTCTCAAAACACACAGTGAGAAGGATGCTCCCTCTTTTCCTTCATAATACTGTTGCCTGGAAGGTAAGTTTGGCTTTTGTAACTAAGATTTTAACTCAGAACTTCTATATCTTAGGGCTTTCTGAAGTGGCTTCCTCTTAGCCTCTCCTGTTGAACGCATTCCATAAAATCTTTGTATACTACGTAAATCATTAAATATTTATTATACCTGAGAGATTGACTCTCTAGCCTGATTGGGGTTCAAGTGCTCATGTGAGAGAATCAGGTTAGTCCATACTCCAATAATTATTTATTTCTACATAGTGGAACAGTTTCAAATGGAGAGTCTGAGGAAAAACTTCTTCACATTGATCAAAGCACTTTCGCCTAAATCTCTCCAAATTAAGCAGGGAGGGATTATGGGTCACCCAGTTTTCAGGTAAGTACTCATACACTAGACTAGATTCTTATGGGGAAGAAAAGATGCGCAGGGTGGTGGGAGGAAGAGATATCACTATATCTATCTTGTGCTTTGTGCAATAAAAGACAAGACTGAACTGAGTATGATGCCTAACTTTAGGTAAGAGTTTAAGGGAGTGAATACTGGATAGATGGAGGCATTTTTCTAGGTTCCGGATCTAGGTACCCTGAGAGGGTACAAGTTAAGCCCCATTGGGCACATCTACACATGCCATGAATGCACAGAAAAGCTTATTATACCAGAGTTTATTGCTCCTGGGAAGTTTCCAGGAGCACTATTTACATATGCACATGGACCGCAACACATTGAGCCAGATCAGAGCAGCCCCAGCTGTCAGGGCACCCAGGGAGTTAGCTTGCCAGCCCAGAGCTTTTCTGACTAGGCTCAATGTGCTGCAGAAGGACTGGCTGGAGCATGAACGTGCCTCAGTGTGGGGCTAGCTACAGGCAGCCCCCACAATGAAGCACCCTAGTGCCCCAGCCATCCAGGTCAGCATCTATATGTGCACTGCTGTGCATGAAAAAAACACAGGAAGGTAGTACTTACAAATATTTACAAAGACTACCCTGATGAGGAGTTTCTTAGTTTCCTGTGCCCTAACAGGAGCTCACATATAGATGCTGAGATGTTTGCTGCACAACTAGTTACTCAGCTCTGCAGTAAACATCTCATGTAGATGCATCTACTGATCACCTCATTACTCCCTGCTGGCTCTTTTATATATCTCCCTGTTCAGCACATTGGTTGTTATGAATCCTGTTCTTCAGCCTGAACTTCCCCCCATGACCTATATAGGTTAGATTCCTAATTCAAGATTGTGAATTTCTCTAGAAGAAAAGATAACTAATAGATAGGAATTGCAATGCTGACCCTACATCTCCTGTGCAAATATAATCCCCTATCTACACATGCCAGAGGTCACTACCTTCCAATAATGGATCTTGGTGGACAAAGGAATGTTAATCTTTCTCTAGAATTTCAAGACATTTCAATCAATGGTGATGAATCTCTTTATCTATTTTCACTTCTAAATTCAAATGCAACTCTCTGCTTTTATAAAATCTATTGTATGCACAGTAATGACAACTAAGTATAGAATGTGACCATGTTTTAAGTAAGTATAGATAGAAGTATAGAATATGCCCATGTTTTAAGTAAACCAAACAACTAGACTAATATTTTATCATCATTCATAACACTCAAATCCCAATTGGTTTTATTACAAGAAATACACTTACTCTTGACTCAAGCAATTTACAGCTGTTCCATACTTCTGTGGGATAGCAATATGAACAATGGCTTCTTTAACCTTTCACATTACTTAAAGCATCAGCTGCACCACAGAACAGGAACAGAACAGAGGATCAGAGGCAGTGTTACACTTACTAGACCTAGCATCACTGCTGTGTTGCTGGGGCTCTTCAGGAGCCAATTTCCCTAACAAGATGAAATATAGCTCAGTAGATGGCATAGCAAAGCCAGAACTAGCTCTTTGCCAGAAATCAGTTACACATGCAACTCACATTTTACTGTAATTCTGTAACTGAGATAAGGTACAAAATAGGATACTTAAACACTAGGAACCATCACAAGCTCAGTCCTTTTTCTGCCTTTGCATCCTGTTATTCTCCCACAGTGAACTTCAAACTGTTGCCACAGAGAATTACATCACATGCTGGCTATGCAGGAAATGAGCACAGCTGATGATTTGGCAGGTTCTAATTTCACTTAAATTCAGGATAGTGTAACTGGTTACCCACCAGGCCTCAAGATCTTTTCTTTTAGTACTGTAAGTAATACCACTGTATGAGTCAAAGAGTAAGAGGTCCAGTCATATATGTTCTGTTCATTATCCAAAACCATCTGGTCTGATTTATCTGAACTTCAGTGTGCTTTAAATAAGAGGGAGGTTAGTTTTGGTTATCATCCCCTTCCCAGGGAAGTCCCATTGACTCAAGTGATACAGAATGTGAGGCTTTATGAACTGATGTGTTACTGGGCATTTTGGGAGCCACTGGGCATTTTTAATTTTAAGATTAATGTATACAATGGATGTATATAGTGCATGTATCCTTTACTAATAATGGAAACAAATAATATGTTAATATTTAGTTGATGTTTAAAAAATGCATGCTAAATATGTTAGCTTGGTTGCCTTAGGCATACTGTATGTCCATTCATTGTAAAAAAACTACATTATTAGAGTGTTATAGTTAGAAATGGAAAGGAGTTAGAAAATGGGAAGCTCTCTTTCCAGCATTACAATAATATAGCTTCTTTAAGAACACGAATCCCTTGTTTTACTAGATAAGAATTCATATTAATATTTCATAGATTCATAAACATTAGAGGCTGGAAGGGACCTTGCAAGATCATGGAGGCCAGCCCCCCTGCTTTGGGCAGGAAGTCAGCTGCGGTCAAATGATATCAGCAAGATAAGCATCAAAACTCTTTTTCAAGAGTCCAGAGTAGTTGCTTGTGCCACCTCTGGGGGAAGTCTGTTCCAGATCCTGGACACTCAGATTGTAAAATTGTTTTTCCTTATGTCCAGTCTAAATCAGCCTGCCAGAAATTTGTGGCCATTAGACCTTCTTATCCCTTGGAGAGCCCTAGTGAACAATTGTTCTCCCAGATCCTGGTGCATCCCCTTGTAGCCTTATAGGCTGCTACCAAGTCCCCCTTGAGCCTTCTCTTCTCCAGGCTTAAGAGTCCTGTGTTCCTCACCTTTTCCTTGTAAGGCTTGCTCTCTGGGCCTTTGATCATGAAGGTGGCTCTCTGAACTCTCCCAAGCTTATCCACATCCCTCCTGAATTGGGGGGCCTAAAACTGGACACAGTACTCTAGCTCTGGCCTCACTGCATGTGTCCATACATGCAAGTATGTGTGCTTGCAGCAGCTTAAATAGAAGTTGTGCAAAGCTGAGCCAGGGATTTTTGCCTTAGTGCATGTGCTTGGATATGCACTTTGTTGTGGATCAAATTGTGTGCTTGGGGAAAAATACCCTGCGTGGCTCCTCCTGGATCTGCAGCTAGAGCTAGAGCCCAGGGCCAGTACCTGTGCTGTCCTCAGTGATATAAAAAGATACCCTGTCCTGTCCCAGCAGTACAAAAAGCTGCCCTGACAAGTATCTCAGGGCTACTCGCTCTCAGAAGCTTCTGGGGTCCAGCCAGTTGATACCTGGGGACACTACCCCTTGTGCCAGCTGGACTGCTGAAGCAGCCCTGAGAGTTCCCTGCATCATCTACCCACTGCAGCAGTCTGGCAGTGGGAGCTGCTGCCTGGCTGTGGCCTGCCGTGCACCTGCCAGACCTGGATGAGGCATCTGCTTCTCTGGGCCAGCTGCCAGTGGACTGTAGCTGCAGGGTTGGCCTCTGTGTGGCATACTGCCACGTGTGCCCCTTGCCCAGCCATCTGGGCAGCTATCACCTGCAAGATGTTCTGCATGTGGTGGTCTGCTTTGAACTGTCCCCAACAACCAGCTGGGTCCAAGGTGCCAGCTCTGAGCAAGCAGGGTCCTGCCACTGGCCTCCCTAGCAGGAATTCTGGTGTTCCCTATTGGAAAACTGGAAAATCCCTGATAAAAAACTCCCAAGTCACTCTGTAAAATACTCCAAAATCCATGTTCCTCCACAATTAAAACAAAACACCACTATAAAGAGAGAGTGAGAGAGAGCAAGAGCAATCAGTTGGGCAATATTTTATTGATATATCTACAATATCCAAGCACTGGTTGTTGCAGGGATATGGCCACACAGGGGTTATGGCCACCCAACAGGGACTACAACCCCCCGACAGGAGCCAAATGGCCCCCCAACAAGGACCAAATGGTCCCCAAATGGGCTACCCGCCCCCCTCCCCCATGGCTGCCCATCCAATACCAGGCACCATCGCTTAAAAAAAAAAACAGAAAAAAAAATGGATAAAACCCTCTACTTACCTTAGAAGCAGGGGTGTTGGGGCTCAGGGGCCTTCTGGCAGAGTTCCCCAGGCAACACAGCATGGGAGGGCTCAGGCTGAGGCTACTGGGGCTGTCCCTGTACAGGCGGGGCCCCAGTGAGCCAAACAGCAGCTCCAACTGCTCGTAAGTTCTGGAGGCAGATGCTGTGGGGTTTTTTTAAACTGTGGGGTGGGGCGGCAGGGATTGGAGGAGGGGATGGGCAGGGAAATGATCAGGTGCAGGGAGGCTCGTGGGGGGAGGGGCTGGGCAGGGAAGCGATCAGGGTGGCAAGGATCAGGAGGTCTGGGGGAGTGGGCAGGACTGGTGGGGACCCTCCTGGTCCCCTCCCACCTTTTCCATTCTCCCTTACCCCTAACTTACTGGCACTGCAGCCCTGGTGCTGCAGCACACTGTCTGCCAGGCTGCATGTTTCAGCACCCAGGTGAGGGGCCAACCACAGAGATGCTCTAGCAGGCAAAGCATCTCTGTGGAGGTCCCAGCCTCTAGTTGCCTCAGGGCACAGTCCGGGACCGTACCCTGCCCTGCTTTTTTAACTTAATTATTTTTAGACCCCTGGCTATCCAGGGGTCTAATTTTCTCCCTTTGCTGAAAACGTGCAGGGCGAGGAACATTTTTTTCATTCCCACATGTGCCTCTTGCCCCTCCTCAAAGGGGTTTGAGATGGGGCAAGTAGCATGTACGCGCTTGTCTGGACATGTCCACTAAAGCTGAGTAAAGTGGGAGGATGATGTCCCATGTTTTGCTTGAAATGCATCTATGGATGCATGCTAGGGTTTGATTTGCTGGCTACAGCATTGCATTGGTGGCTCATATTCATCTTGCAGTCAATCAAGACCCCATGTCTCTTTTGGTCATGATGCTAGTGATGTAGTACTGTTGAGTCTATAAGTAGGATGCTGTTTTTTCCTTCCAAAGTAAAGCACCCTACACTTTTCTACATTGAATGCCATCAGGTTTTGGTCCATCCACCTTGTGAGCCTGTCCAGGTCAGTCTGTATCCCCAGCCTATCTTCCAGTGTGACCACCTTCCCCATAGTTCAGTGTCATCTGTGAACTTTACCACTCTTCATCTGACGCCCAAATCCAGATCATTAATGAAGATATTGAATAGTACTGGCCTGAGTACTGAGCCCTGAGGGACACCACTGGTCACTTTGCACCATGTTGATTTGCTTCTGTCAAGTAATACTTTTTGGGTTTGACCCCAGATCCAGTTCCCCAGCCATCAGACTGGGGGATAGTCAAGGTCGGATTCCCCAACTTAACCATGAGGACATCATGGAAGGCCAAGTCGAAGACTTTCTTAAAATCGAGATATGACATTAACCTCATCTCCTTTGTCTAGGCTATGCTTCACCTGTTCATAGAAGGAGATGAGGTTGGTCAGGCAAGACCTTCCAGCAACAAAGCCATGTTGTCTGGCACTCAGAAAGTTGCCTTCTGTTAGTCTGTTGTTTATGATTTTTGAAGAATGGGACCACATTGGCTCTTTTCCAATGTTTTGGTACCTCTCTTGAGCCCCACAAGTTCTCAAATATCTTTACCATAAGGTGTGCTATGATGTCTGCAAACTCCTTCAGGACTCTTGGGTGCATTCTGTCTGGACCTGTGGACTTATGGATGGTGTTCCCTACATCAGTTGTGGGCCCATTTCCCCTTGTCAGATGTGTTGTGTCCTGTCTGACAGGGTCACTCCTTTGGATAGGTGGAAGACCAATGCAAAGTAATCATTTAGGAGATTGGCATTTTCCTGAGCGTCAGATGTCAGCTGCCCCATTTGATTTAACAGGAGTCCAATGTTGCCTTTGTTCTTTCTCTGACTTCCCACACAACTGAAGGACATTTTGTTGTCCTTGATTCCTGTGGCTAACCTGAGTTCAGTTTCTGCCTTGGCTTTTCTTGTCCACTCTCTACAGGTGTGGGCTAGTGTTGTATAGTTCTCTTTGGTTATGATTCCCATTTTCCAACTGGTGTAGGATTCTTTTTTTAATTTCAGGAGGTCCAAAAGTTCCCTACTGAGCCAAGGGGGTTTCTTAAGGAACAACCATTGCTTGTGGACTCCCCTTTGTAAGGAATGAAGGTCTTTTAGTGCCTGACTGATGAGTCTCCTGTGTTTGTGAAAGTCAGCCTTCCTTAAGATTTCTGTTTTACTGAGAGATTTACCTGGCCTGCACTGGTCAGAAAAGTGATCAGTTCATGGTGGCTGTCACCAAGCTTCCCCTTGATCCTGAGATCATTCATCAGATCATCCCCTTTGGCCAGAACCAGATCCAGCAGTGCCTCTCCCCTAGCTGGCCTGTAAACCTCTTCCATTAGGTAGAGCTCATCAGTGCAAGCAAGGAAGCTACAAGACTGGTCCAATTTGTTTGTGTTCTCTTCCCACGAGATGTCAGAGAAGTTGAAGTCACCCATCAGAAGCATGCAGCCTCAGCCAGTTCCCTGCTTCTTCATGTAGAGAGCTATATCTCCACCCCTATTCCCAACACAGTCTTTCCTGTACATGATATAGCCTTATATACTTATGGAGTTCCACCAGGTCTTCATTGTCCCAATGAGATCATAATCTTTGTCGCTCAAAAGAAAGGCCAGTTCCTCTTGCTTGTTTCCCAAACTCCTGCTGTTTGTGTACAGGTAGCTGAGGCTGCTATGGGAAGTCCTGAGATGTAGCCTTTCCTTGGGCTGTCATTGGAGTATGTTCCCTTGGGCTACCTAACTTGTTAATACTATGGTTGACATGGCCTGGGTTTGAATTGTTGATTGACCATTTGTCCCCCAATGATCCTAGTTTAAAGCCCAATCAAGTAGGTCAGCTATTCTGGCACAGAAGACCTTCTCCCTTTCAGGGGGAGGTGGGGACCATTCATATTTATACTGTACAAGGTATAGTTAAATTTATGCTGACATATGTACACTCAGTATGGCTGATTTATGGTTGCTGTGGAAACCAGGGGCCAAATTGTGGTCTGATTTATACCCTCTATGATCCCTCAGACTATAAAGGGGATGGACAGGAATATAATTGGTACAGAAGTTGGTTTGAATAATTTATGCTATTTCAATTTTTAAATTTCAACTACAGTGTTACATTACACTTGCAGCCAAGCCTTACAGGTCTTTTTTAGAATTTACTCAGGCAAAACTGCCATTGAAGTTTCAAAGAAATTAAATAGCAAGAGATAAAATATGAATAGGGATTGAGCACACGTCAGGATTCTCCCATAGTTACTTTGCTTTTAATTGCTTTGTTTTGATTTTTCTGCTGGTGGTGAATTTTGCCCACCTTTGCTCTGCAATTACTTTCTCCTTGGTATTTGTACCCTCCAATTTAAATACTTATTGGCTGTCATCCTATCCCATTTTAGTCATTATTTGGGCAAGCTAAATACATGGTACAGAGCTCAGACAACCCACAGAGAGCAGCTGAATTACGCTAGGAACAAAGTTGGCATTTTAGTACTTTTGATCTTTTAACATAATTAAATATTTAATCTTATTAGTTATTTTAGCTTCTCAGGATTCATCCTAAGTTTTTTCTACTCATTTTATTTATGAAAAAGCTCTAATTTATAAATATTGGCACCATCACAGCTTCATAATCTATATTAATGGAAACCAAACAAAAGTAGAAAAATACATTAGAGAGACAAGCATACACAAATTCAGTAGGTCAGTATACCTCCTTTTCCAAAGAACAATGTGGCCTCATGAAAAGAAAGAACTTCCCCTTTATAATGCCATTAGTGTCAAACAAATTTCTTACACTAGATTTTCTTCTTCTTTTTATCAGATGCTCCTACCCCCTGGAATTCAAAACTGTAAGTTAAAAGTTTTGTTTTTAAAGAAAATACTTCTATCACTTTTTTCTTCTTGCTTAGTTGTTTTTGTTTGTTTTGTGTTTTTACATATACACTGAATGCCAAATCAATTTAAATGGCATTACTTAAAGACTGACCACCAGTGTTTGTCGCATATAATTAAGAATGCATCAAATACCATTTACATTGCCATTAAATTTATGTTCCAAATGAATTTGCTAACTATTTTTCAAAATTAAAAAATAATAAAAGACAGCATAATTCAAATTATCCTTGAAAACATACATTTTGAATAGCAATTATATATATAGTTAATATTGCCTAGATTAACCTATTTTTCTGTGAATGCAAGGAGTCCCACCAGCTCTCCATGTTCCCTACCAGGTCATATTGCCCACTAGACAGTAGGAGGGCTAGTTTCTCCTTGTTCCCCATGCTCCTGGCATTGGTGTACAGGCAGCAAAGGCCCCCACCTGCACCTTCAATTTCCTGAGATATTGTGGGAGAACTGTTTGGCTACCATTTTCGAAAACAGTTGTGCTAGTGTCCTCAACAAGGGAGCTTTCCTGTGTGCCAGTCCCCAGGCATGATCCACTTGGAGTTTCCCCAGCTCCCAGCAGTCAGTTTAAAGCCATCTAGTAGATTAGCCATCATTTGGCTGAGAACAGGGCCTTCACTTTCTGCGTGAGGTGAATTCCATGTCATCCTAGCAGTCCTCTCTCTCTGAAGTGCGTGCTGTGGTCAAAGAAGCCAAACTCGTTATGGTAGCACCACGGTCTTAAGTGTCTGTTAATCTCTTTCATGCAGCGTTCCCTCCTGGGTCCATGGCTTGCAATGGGGAGCACAGAAGAGAAAACTACTTGAGTCCCCAATCCCTTGAGTATAGCCCGCAGTGACCTTCAAGCTGAAGGAAGAAATGTAGTTATCTGTGCCAAGTATCCTTGTAGTAAAAGGCAAAAAAATCTTTAGAATCATTAATTTTCTTATTGAAGATCTCCTTGTAGATATACTAGAAGCAATTACTTTTCCCTTTCTCTACATGTCTTACATTCCTGTTCTTTAATGTAAATTTCTCTTTCCTGAGAACATTTGTCTATTGAATTAGAAACTTTGGCTATTGTTCCACTGTTCAAAAAGCTTTGTGATTCAGAAGTATTATCTAAATGTAGGCTTATTACTCAATTATCTTTGCTGCTAAATCACAGAACAAAAGTTTTTAATTAGTCATTTTTTATGAGAAATGTTGGTATGACTTTAGGGCAAAGTACAGGAAAACTATATATATTTCACCATCTATTTAAAATAAAATATTACATCAGCTATGGTTTTCCTATTGACACGCCATATAATGAGTGACATTAAATGGCTCAGTTAAATTTTAGAATGCTTTATTTGGATAAAGAAACTTTTACTTATACATAAAATTACACACACACACTTTATATAGCTTTATATACATTATATATATGACTTCAGGACAAAGTATAAGCTATATATATATATAAAGTTTTCCTGTACTTTGCCCTAAAGTCATATATATAGCTATATAAAGTGTGTGCATTTTCTTGTACTTTGCCCTCAAGTTTTCCTGTACTTCGAGATATAAAGATCTTTATAAAATGAGTAGTTTTGATTAATAAAATAAATCAAACTAGGTGCTGCTTCATAACCTTAACTCACAATTCAGAAAAAAATTAACGATGTTGTCTGACAAAAATCCACTCATTTTTGTAATGGCACCCATTACACTTAGAAGTATCAAGTGATTATTAGGGCTGTGTGAAGCTTCAGGTGGTGATTCAATTCAGAGGAGTTTTGGCTCAATTCAGTGGCCAAATCTTAGAATCCAAATTAAATTAGTGTACCAATTAAAAGGTCCAAATCAATTCAAAGCTCTCTGAATCTTTGGCAAAAATTCAGAGAGTTTTGATGATACGTGTCCCTAGTGGCTAGAGCAGGGAGCTGCAGGCACTCCAAGGTGATAAGTACTAAGGACAAGGAAAGGGGGACTGGGGGACGGGACCATGGGGAGACCCTTGCCAGCCCCTCTGACCCCCCATTCCCCTAGTCCCCCTGACCCCTGCTTGCTCCCCCAACCCCCCCCCACCCCAGCTCAGTACTTTAAAAAAAGCTCTGGTGCTCATCAGGTGCTGCCAGGTGGGGGTCGATCCCTGCTGCCCCCACTGCCCCATGCTATATGGGGGTGTAAGGAAAACTTACCGGGATCCAGAGAGAGGTGGCGGGATGCTGCACCAACAGCTGATCATGGCAAAAGTGAAACTATGACAGCTGGAGCTGCCATAGTCAAAGATCAAAGGAAAAACCCGTGTCAGAGCCAGGAGGAGCCGGGAATGTCTCCCACGTCTGCCTGGGTGCACTTTACAAAAGCGTGCCAAGGGCAATTGCTTGGGTGGGCAGCCAAAGCCATCAGAAAAAATCCAGCCAAAGGGAAGCCAGGGGGACTAGAAGGAGCATTCCCGGCTGGCCCAGAGGAGTCAGAGCAGCCGGACAACCTGGAGGAGGATGCATGGTGGCTCCCTCAGGCAGGGATTGGGAAGAGAAAGCTGGGCCAGTGTGGGCCCAAGGAACCACCAGTGGATCCAATGTAGACCAGAGACAGTCGCCTCAGCAACTCAGACGTCAACGGATGCAATGAAGACGGGACCCTGACCCGAATGACCGGCAGCAGGTCCCAAATCAGGGGTTCAATGATGCATCAAGGGAGGCGGGAGCCCATGTAGAACCCAGCTCCATGTAAACCAAAGAGCAGAGAGGGGTCATGCACTAGTGACACCAGTGTCCAACAACCACAGCCCCATGGGACCGAGCACTGAGGAGGACCTGAACATTGACCCCGATAAGCAACATCACAGTTGGCATAAGGCAGGGTGTAGGGGAGGTGGAGCCCCAAAAAGAGACAGTCATGAGGATGGCCAAGGGAGAGGACCAGGGGGGCAGGACCAGACCTCGTCATCCTGATTTCAAATCCCTTATCATCAAATACATGATAGGCAAGACCCCTTGGGATCCAACCCAAGGCCACTGCCACTAGCCTGGCCATGCAGCCCAAGAAGCTATGGTGAGATTGTTAAAGAATGCAAATGTGCGATGCTCAGAAGAAAGGCATGGGAAGTTACAGGGGGGCTCTGCCACAAGCACACCAACCCCCCCTATTCCCCCACCCGACTCACGGATGCCCTACCTGGGCCAGCTCTGGCCCTTTAAGGAAAAAAAAATGAGAAAAGCCCCAGGACTCACCACTCCTGCAGCAGCCTTCGGATTTTAGGGGCTTGTGCAGAGCCCTTCATGTGATGCAGGGCAATGAGGGGTAAAGGGGATCACCCCTGCTGGCAGCACCCTGTAAGCCTAGGCTTTTTTCATTTTTTTTTTCCTTAAAGGGCAGGAGCTGACCCAGACACGACACCTATGGGGGAGCTGGAGCAGTGAGGGGGGGTCAGGGGGCTCATGCAGAGCCCCCCATTCAGCATGGGGCAGTGGGATCACCTCCTGCCTGGCAGCACCCAGTGATCCAGGACTTTTTTCATTGTTTTTCCTTAAAGGACCAGAGCTGGCACCAACAGGACACCCATGGGGGAGCTGTGGGAGTGAGGGGGGGCCAGGGGGCTCATGCAGCATGGGACAGTGGGAGGCAGTAGGGATCACTCCCTGCCTGGCAGCACCCGGTGATCCAGGGCTTTTTTCTTTTTCTTTTTTTTTTTACAAATGCCTGTAGTTGGGGCAGGTGGGGCAGCCATTTACAGGCTGGGAGATGGTTGGGGGATGGGCCTGGCTTGGCTGATTCAGCCAAATCGAGTTAGGACAGTGATTTGAATCACTGAATCAAATCACTGTCCCCCTGAATTGGCCAAATCTAAATCCAAAGCGAATACTAGCCGCTTCACACAGGCCTAGAGATTATCAGTTCATACCAATTATTCTGCTACTTTCTCTAACGTAAACTAACATCTTCTTCACTACCAGTACTCATACTGAAATCTAATAGCTGTGACTTAGTTCAATTTGGTAATGAAAGTTGTGTCCTAAGGTTGACGTTATTAGCTTTTGGGTGCTGTTGTCCCACCTCAGTGTTGTTAAAACATATTTTCTTTTGTGTATTTTTGGGACATTATGGTAGTTTATAAAAAGAAATGTCAAGTAGCAGTTGACAGCAGTGGACAATAACATTACCAAATCAATATGTATGAAGTGAAGACTATGAAGTTGTTGTATCAGTTGGGAAAGTAGTATCTAACAGAGAGAAGATGCTAATGACAGAATTCCTTATCACACTGTGGCAGATAGCATGCTTTTTCTGGATTTTACCAGCAAATTCTTGGGAAATGTTTATTTGGGGATTAATTGGGAATAATTATTTATTCTTGAGTTGGGAAATAATTATTTTGTGGGGGAAGTAGTTAATGCGAATTAAATACCTGAATACAGACAGGCCAGATAAACATTACCTATTCCCTAACAGGAACTCAAACCATAGCATTACCCACAGGGAACAATTTACCTTGACCAGTTGCAAAGATATCTGATACTATGTGAACCAGATCTTACAACACCTTCATCTCTCCTGTGAAATATGAATTTTCATTTCCACCTAAGAGAAATTTTACATACTTTGCATTTTCCTATGCCTGAAGAAGGGTGAGTGTGCCTGAAAGTTTGTAAATATAGATTTTTTTTTTGCAAGTACCTAGGTGGTCTAATAAAAGATATCTCTACCCAGAGTTTGGATTCCTTTTTCCTCTTTCTAATATGGCTCCAGCCTGTATCCCTGATACCATAGTGGCATTCACTGCAAGAGAATTCTTATAAGAAAGTTAGTCTAATGTCTACCAGAATAAACTATTGCCAAGATAGTGTTAAAATTATGAATCTGTGTAATTATTTAAATATAGATTTATAGCATATAGGTTTAGAGAATAAACAACAAATATTTTAGAAACTCAGAACCAACTTAAATTCTACCCATTCATCTTTGAAGTGGTCATTACTAGTTATTACATAAAACCACATAATTTTCCTGTATTGAGTAGAGTTATACAATTTTTTTTCTATTGATTGATGACTTTATTAAGTCATCCCATCTTACCCCATACATAGAAGCATTATTCTGACAGCCTGTTATTTCACAGATTACTATGATACCAGAATAGTTTAAGGGTGGACTATCATTATCAGAGTTCTGGGTTGGAAACAATCTTGACAATCTCCAAATGGCCACCTTGAACTGACTGTTGTAGCTAGGTGCCTGCTGCAAGAGATGCAGAGCTAGCAGCCTATTGCAAGAGAAGCAGAGAGTTATCTGAGGGGCCTGAAGTTCTTGGTTAACCATCAGATATGTGAGTCAATGGGAGATATTCAAGTTGTAAGAGGCTGCAGTTCTTGGTGATGGAAGTTACTTTGTATGATATGGATAAGGTGAGATGGGATGAGTTGTAGGATTGGTTCACAGCAGGAGATTGGAATGAAGGATTGCTGAGTCTTTAGTGCATGAAATTTCCATATTGTGCTCCTGAGGCAACTCTCTAGGTATAACCCCAAAGAACAGGGAGCCAAAAGCTACTATTGTTACTAGGCCTGTACAAATAGGGAAGTATTCAGTTTGGATTCAGATTTGGGTTCAGCTGACTTGGAGGTCAGAGATTCAATCTGGATATTCGGATTGCTGTTCTGAATCAATTCAGCCAAATTGGTTTCGGAAGATACAGCACCTATTCAGAGATTTGACCATAGGTATTTCATTGATATACTCTATGACTGTCATTTTTTGGCTGATTCACATGTAACTTGCTGGGATTGTAGCCCTCTCTAAGGGCACAATGCCTGCCAACTGTCAAGGAGATAGATGCAGGGGTTTCTGGGACACTGCATCTCAAAATCATGAAAGAAAAACTTGTCATGTATGTGTGTTAAGCCACAGCGGGGTGAAAACTGAAAGCACACTAGCCCCTGCTGAGGGCATGAAGCCTGCCAAGATTATAGGAGATAGGTGCAGGGGTTTCTGGAAAACTGCACCTCAAACTGCTGACAAGCAAAACTCATGACATGGGTGACACTGTGTGTGTGTTAATGCACAGGGGAGTGAAAACTGCAGGCATGGTGGCACCTGTGACCATGAAGCCTGCCAGTTTTCAAGGAGATAGATGCAGGGGGTTCTAGCTTCTGGGACCCTGCAGCTTAGGCTGCTGGCAGGCAAAACTCATGACATGGGTGGTTGACACTGTATGTGTGTTAAGGTGCACCCTGACTGGCACTGGGGCATCTACATGACATGGTAGTGTGTTTAAATGAGGCCCTCCTCCCCCACTACAAACTCATCTTGGTCCACCACTTTAAATGGCAACAGGTATAAAATAACTTAGTGAGTGAGCACTAGCACAGTAGTACCAGCAGCATTTCAGGTAAGGAAACAGTGACAGCCCTTCTTTCCTCTCCTGCAGGAAATTCTTCTCCAGCATGTGTTAAGGTGCACCCTTACTGGTGTTGGGGCTTCTACACAACATGGTAATGTTCCCCAATAAGGTCTCCTCCTCCCCTACAGCTTCAGTCTGGTCCACCACTTTAAATGACAACAAGTAAGACAATCTGGTGTTTTTAATAGACCAACTGAATAGTTAGAGAAATACATCTTAGCAAGCTTTTGGGTTCAAAAAACTCCATTGTCAGGCTGAGAAAGCATCTGTATTTGGTTTGTGTGTCTGCTGGTCCTGGATGGAAGGAATAGTAAGGAAGCCAGTGCCCCCGCCATCTCTTTACTATCCCTTCCATCCAGGAACAGCTCACACACCAACTTCAGCCTGACAAAGGGTTTTTTAACCTAAAAGCTGGCATCCCAGGCAGCTAAGCTGAGCTCACCTAGAGACTCACAACTCCACTGCAACCAGCAAGCCTCAAGCCTGTCCCCAGCCAGGACTGTGTGTCTGGTAGCTGGAGGTTATGATGCCTCCTATTTGACTTTTACCAGGGGATCCTCAGTTCTGGCATATACAGAGCTGCTGTGCCACCAGCAGTCCCACCAGGCCTCCCTGACCATGGCGGAATGCAGTTTTAGTGATCATGCCCAGGACCTGGAGCCTCCTCCTTCCCCATAGCCCCAGCTCATACCTTCAAGTTCATCCTGGCATGGGAGTTCAGCAGGGACATGTTCTTCCCCTGCTGGCTGGTGATGCAGTGAGTGCCCCCTCCACCTTTGAGAGTAAGGCAGTAATGCTAACTGGTGTAAAAACAATAAAATGGAAATAAGTGCAGATGGAATGAGGAGGGTGGCACTTATTCCGGCTGCAGGGGAAGAACATCAGCTGCTCCACCAAACCAGGATCCAAGCAGGTGCAATGGGGTGTCACAACATCCCCAGCAATGCTGAATACCCTCTCACTCAGAACACTCATTGGTGGGCAGGACATGTTTTGCTGGGCAAACATGGCCAGATTCTGCCACATCTGACTGAGGCTTGCCCAGTAGGCCAAGGTGTTGCAATCCAGTGGCTCCATATCCTCGGCCAGATAAGTAGCCACTGAAGCCTTGGTACTACCTGCCCAAGGCTAGAGTCTGGTGCATTTGGACCCCAGCATTGAAGCCATGCCCTTGGCCTAAATTGTCAGCAGCTGGCATGGAGGAAACTGGCTGGTGCTGAGAGTGCTGGCACAGGAAAGTAGATCCCCCTCATCTCTGCCCTTCTGCCTCCATGACTGTTGACCAGCACCTGCACCTAGTGATCAAGGACTTTGGTGCTGCCAGTGCACACGATCCCCTTCACCCATGGGTTGTACATGCCCCCAGCATGTGCATGTGAACCATACTGGACTGCAAGGGATCCAGCCATTTCCTGATGCTGTCTTTCAGCTGCCTTACCAGTGCCTGCAAGTCTGGTGACAGCAGCTTGTTCCAGCCAGGAACATTGATCCCCTGAAACTTCTCTATTTGGTTCTCAAGTTTCCTCACTATGGGGATCACCTGACTAAGGAGGGCATCAGCAGCACTGAGGGTCTCAGTGGTTTCAAGGAAGGTCTTGAGGACCACTAGGCTCTGGGAGATGGTGTCCCACTCAACTCTGTTAAGGGGACTGCTGATCCTGATCTCACCAAGCAAGGCCATCTTATGTGGAGTTCCACTGAATCTCTACATCTTGCATGATTTTGTGCTGTGGGATGCTGTGACAGGTTATCACTCTGGGCCGCCCTCAATGTGGCCCACACACCTGTCTCTGGGGCAACTGCCTGCCTTGTCTTTCCTGCGACACCTTGATCTTGATTAATGAGACCTTATACTGCTCCTCCGCTAGGGGCACTATCTGCAGCTCTGTTTCCTCCCCTACACCGCAGTCCAAACCTCACCAATGTAATTACCATTGTCTCAACACTTCGGCCCCTTACTGTTCTCCCCAGGCCTTCCTTCCTTTGCTGCCCCCTCTCTGGGGCTCACTGTGCCCAACTTGGGCTTCCTAATAAATGCAGCCCCCTATCGGGGCTCCCACTGCCCACATTTGGGTGTCTCAATAATACTGTTCCCCATCTGGGGCTCACAGTGCCCAACTTGGGCTTCCCAACAATGCAGCCCCCTATAAGGGTCTCCCAGTGCCCAAATTTGGGCCTCTCAATAAGACAGCCCCCTTTTTGGGCCTCTCTGCACCAACACTTGGGCTTCTCAAAAGTGCTGCCCCCCTTCTAGGGCTCGCTGTGCCCACACTTGGGCTCTTCAAATGCCCTTCTCTGGAGCTGGGGTTTAAGCACCCCGTAAACTGTGCCCTTCCTGGCGCTGGGATCCCCATGCTACTGTGGGTCTCCTATGAGGCCTCCTCCAACCCCTAATAGCCTCACCCAAACCACTGGTCTTATAACAACAACAAAACACAAACTCCAGCCTCTTGGCTACAACTTAAATATAAGCCAACTGGCTATAACTACATTGTTCCAGCATCTTGGAGCTGCTGCTAGCGGTACCTCCAGTCAGGCTTCTCCTCACATCATGCCTTAGGGAGCTCTTGCCTCTCTGGCAGGGAACTGCCTCAGGCCTCTGCTTCTGGGCTTTATAAGGGCCAGGCCCTGCCCCTTCTGGCCAGCTGGCTCTCATTATATTCTTGGGATATATGATGTATTTGGGCTAATCAACAAAGTAACAAGAAAGACAGTAAGAAAAGCATAGGGATTTCAGAGACCAGGGCATCTACACTATATAAAGAATAAAACTGCTGCAGCACATTTAGTATTACCATGTAATCAAAATAAGACTCCTGTAGAAATACAACAAAATGTTCAGGTGTAAAGAGCTCTGCAAATAAAGTGACATGGAAAACAAACTCCCTGAAATGTTTTATCTATTAAAAGTTACATGTAGTAATACATTGACCTGTCCACTGAAGTCAGTTGCAAAACTACCAGTTCAATAGGAATGTCTGCTACAACCCCAATTCAACAAAGCATTTGGGTATAGTCTTAACTTTAAGCATATGAATAAACCTATCCATATTCAGAAAGGATTTAATCATATTGTTAAAGTCCTACTGATATTATATACACATATACATATAAATGCACATATGATTTATGATGAAAAGCATTACCTTAATATGTGTATGAAAGGTTTTCAGAGACATAAACATACCAAAGAATAGATGCTATGAACTATTTTTTGCAATGGTTACTTATCTGAAATATCAGTAAAAATTTAATCATTCTGATTATTTTTAGCTACAGGATAACATGAATGCTCACCAGCAGAGATGCCTTGAAGTGCAAAAATAATTTAATGTAAATATGTGGCTAGACTCTTTTGAGATAAAATAAACAAGCACTGAAATAAACAGTATTAAAATTGTCAGCTACTTGGAAATGGCCCAAGATTAAGAAATTTATACAAACATAAATTATAAAATATATATTTATATATAATAAATAATATATATATAAATTATTTTAATATTTTGTCCTGATTCTGGCTCTCTTAAATTCCAAACCAGATGCTAAGACATTTTCTAATATAAGTATAGATTTAGGAATGGGAATATATATTTCATATTAAGGGGTTATATGAATTCAGTCTAACATGGAGTTCTGTTCAGCCAGTTATTACTTGTATTTAAAAGATTCATAAAGAAATGTGCATTAGCTTATTCATTATTGGCCCAACTGGCAACATCTTATAAAGATCTGTTTGGTTCTGTAGTTGCCAACCCATGTACATTTTCTATGTCTAAAGACCAAAGCAGAAAAGTAGTTAGAGACTTGCCTAGCTTGACATCAGCGTACCTGCTTGAAGTTAGGCAGTGTATGCATATTCATGAAGGCATTTAAGCATAACTTAAAGACTTTGCTCTAAGTCTAAAAATACTAGCATATCCAATGCACTCTCAACTACTATTGACTTTAAGGGGCATTCAGTACCCTGACGGATTGCTTTTAGAAGAATTTTGCTAGAAAAATTGGAGCACACGTGCCATACTATAGCTAATTTTTAAAAATAAGTGTATAGTATTGTTAAACATTTTGTCTAAAGAATTCTATAGGAAAGCCAAGTTTCAGTCCATAGCAAAATGTCATAGTTGAGTTATAAACCTGGGGAAATATGGAGTTAAAATGGAAGTGGTGACGCAATCTTAACTATATCTATGAGAACATAGCTCTGTAATTACTCCCATTATTAAAGACTTGAATTGGCTGCCTCTTTCACAGAATTGATTTCACAGTTTTGTTTTTACTTGTTTCTCAACACTGTTTCAAAATGTTCTTGATTATGTGAAAGAGATTTTGTTCTCTCTACATATGCATTCACCATGCTTCTTCTGGTTCAACTTGATTTCTTTGTAATTAACAATGACCGGTAATCTTTCAAGCATTAACGTAACATAATTCTGGCTTTTTTTTTCCTTTATGATAATGCAACCAGTATAGTTTATATTAATAAATTTGTCACTTTCTTTGGGTTAAGTTGCTGTTTATGGTTCTTGTGTTCTCTTCATATTTAGGATCTGTTAGTGGCCCTTTGTGCCAGCCTATATGAGGAAACAAGGTGATTTCTTTCTCCCCTACATGTGCTGCTCACAGTGGAACAAAGTGCAAGGGCTTCATTGAACTCAAGATTTCTGGCAAAGCCAGGTATGGAAAATACAGTATTGATTATTTTTTGTTATGAGTAATTTAAATTGAAATATTTAAGGTTACATTTTGCATACTTCCTTTATGTTGCTGAGCACTTCTCACAAACCACTTGTAAGTTCCCACCCAGGAATATTAGTTTTGCAAAATAGCCCTCAGAGTGCTAAAGAAATAATATCTCCATATGTCAGTACAGCAAATAATAAAGACAAAATAAAATTTATTTCTTCTTTTCTTCAAATTCTTTGTTTCATAATTCCATTATAAAACTGCTATCAGCCCTTTTATGTCCTTTGAATTAATTTCATATGTTAAATGTTCTGCTTTTGAGAAGCAAAGGGTTTATTTTGTTTTTCATGGGGGTGGAGGGTTGTGATATCTTTTATTAGACCAATAGTATAGCTGGGAGGAGTGTAAGACAAGCTTGAAGAAGGCTATTTTGTTTCCAAAGAAAGAGTTTTTCTTTCAGATTTAATTGGAATTGGTTGAGATCCACTAAACATGGCATCTTTTGTTGTCTGTTATGTGCCACATGATATAGAGAATCACAAACAGTTTTGATCCAGCTTGGAGGATGGAACGTATTACCAATATTGATTGTTATATCCTGTTTGAGATACATAATGGTCCAAGCTGTGACTTAATGTGAAACCACTACCAAGGTAAATAGTATTTTCTTTACACAAATTAAAATTCTGAGCCGCCAGTGAGAACTTTATTAAAAAGTCAAAAGGTACCAATAATCAATTTGTTTTCCCTGTGGAATTTTCCAGATTTTACTAAGATACCTCTTTAAAACTGAAGGTTTGGATGACTTGGAGCATCACTTCACTGTAATTCATAAGAACAGAACTTCACTGTAACCTGGAAGAAGTATATGTCCCCAGTTGAACTGAGACTGCTAGTTAAGGAATTTGGAAAACCAAGCATTCTGTACACTTAGGGTATTTACAAAAGTTACATTCTTCACATAATCAGGCCCCTGAAAGCACTTTATAGCCATGCTGTGACACAGTACTAAAAATGTAGAGTACTTTTAAAATGACTGCAAAAAATTAACCCTTCTCAAGGGGCATTAAATGAAAGCATTCTGCTTTAGAATACTTTAGGGGAAACTTATGTTCCCTAAGGTTGATATTTTGCATGTTGTAGGCTGGGATTAGGCAACCCAGCTCCACCCCAATGACTGTCAGTGGGAGGAGAGAAAGAGACGGAGCAGCACGGAGCTGCTGGGTGGGGTTTGCTGCCTGGCTGGAGCTGGAGGTAGGTGGAGCAGAGTCCCTCTTCCCCCCCATTTTGTATTCCCCACCCCATACCCTCAGTTAGGGTATTGGAGCCAGGCTGGAACCACAAGGTGAGGTGTCTCTACTCCTCACCTGCCCCCTCCCACCCCGACACACACACATCTGCTCAGGCTAGGCAAATCAGAGAGGGAGAAAGGAGCAGCACTTAGCTGCCAGCTTGCCCAGCCTGAGAGGGAGGGTGGAGTGGTGGAATGGAGCCCCCTTGCCTCATGGGCCTGCCTCAGCTTTCTCCAGGACCCCAGGTGTGACAGCTGAAAATTGTGTTTAAGGTGCTTGCTGAACATTGTGAAAATTAGACCAAGTGTTTTTCTGTAATTTGTTCAGTTATTAAGCTGTATGTTGCTGTTAAGAGCCTAATTAAAGTCAAAGAGTAATGAGGCCTAGTAAATTTACCAAGGCCGCGTAGAAGTAATGGTAGGCCCTGTGGCATACTAAAAATTAACCTTATCAGAAGAATGCAAGGCTTGTACTGCTATTGGTCAGTCCTAAGGAAAGTTTGCAGTTGGAGAATCTGGATGTCTGTAAGTTATCAGCATAGCTCAAAAGTTACAAATTGGATAGCACATCCGGAAATCATTTAGAAGGAAAATGCAGCTCTGTAAAAGAAATTACTGATTTAGAATTAGCTGCTGGCCTGGATTTGTGGGCTAGTGGATCTTGAGGAGCTGAAGGACTGAATACCAGGGTCGTTCCTGGTACCCCTCAAACAGCGCTGATAGGGAACACCTGACTTCGCTGAGCTTTTCAGAAGAGGAACTTGTAATACATCAGGCATCAGAGGGTTGCTGATGCAAATTATTATGTTTTGTCATTGTAATATTATTATTTATGTGTAGTTGTGTGTTTTCTGAGTCAATAAACCTTTCTATCCCCCAACCACACTCTCAATCCCAAACCTTCTGCAGGTGGCTGGGACACCAGGCAGGGTTGCTGGGTGTGTGGGTGACAGAGGGGGCAGCATGAGGCAGAGGGGCTCTGTTCAATCCTCCATGCTCAGGCCAGGCAAAGCTCAGCTGGCAGCTCTGTGTTGTTCACTTCTGCTTTCCCCTCCATCCCTGCTGAGAGCCCCAGAGCTGGGATGGGCAGAGCTGGGGAGAGGGGCAGTTCAGCAGCCTCCTTGGAAGGCTTCTACAGACAGGCTCAATCCTTTCCAACCTAGCAGGTAAATGTCTGTCTGGTCATGGGAGCACTGTAACTCATATTGCCCTCCAAGATGGCCCAGGCCTGTCCAGCCTCGGGGCAGGTCATTGGGATGAAGCTGCAATTGTGTCTGTAAAAGACTATGAGTTAGAGCAGGGGTCTGAACATCTGTGTGCAGCCTTAGAAAAGGAAATAACTCTAATATTTATAATAATTTTGTGAGGTGACTACCGGTTAAGAGTGACTTTTTAGTAAGGACCACTCTTTTTATTATAATTATATTAAAGGAAAACAAAAAAGAATGGAAAAGAAGGAAAAGTTTACTCAGTGTATGTGTGGATGAGTATTTCTCTTTATTCTGGAGTAGTGTAGTGATGTGGCTTCTTTAAAGTTACATCTCTCTATATAAGTTTAGGTATTTTATTTTATTTAAGGGGATCCCCTAATTTAAACTTTAAAAAAATCATATCAGTAATTGATATTTTGCAGTTCCAAGAAAGTTAACTTTTTATTTCTAATTGTTGCTTACACATTCTCTATGCATTATTTATTCAAATATTTTGTTTCTGGAAATATTTATTCATTCCATACAGTTCAGCATCTCTCTGCTACTATGGATTTCTTGCCTAATACATTATTAAAATAAACTCCTTCATAATTGCTTTAAACAATATAACTCCTCCTCAAACACAAGACATACTCTCACACACAAAATGTTAGCTGGAATATGCAACAAAAAGATCACTGAAGCAAAAAATCTAAAATAGATAAGCAAAGATATGTTCATTTTTTTTAAACAGCAAAGTTAATCTTTTTGTCAATTTGAATAGTCCTGGTGCTTAAATGCATTAAACATCACAGAATTGTTCTGTATTTATATACAATGCTACCATATTTTACAGCTTAGCAGCCAATGAAGGTCTGCCTATTCATTCAAACAATGCATATTGTTTATAGGTATTGATTAGAAAAGGTTTTATATAGATGGTACATCATAAAGCAATTTAGTGTTCTTCAAAGGCAATGTTTGATGCTGAAATCATGTTTGTAGACTGCTGGCTAATTTAATGCAATCTGGCTTTAATAGGCTTAGAATCATGATGGATTTATAGGTTTATTTCCTCCTATACTCCCTCAATTTTCATTACAATTTAATAATAAAACACAGCAAGGTTTAGTTTATATTCTATGTTAGAGAGAGTCTGTTCGTGATTATTTGTTCAGGTACAATGTGTAATTACCTGGACAACAAGGTTCCTTGGGTGAATTTGATATCTTTTATTAGACCAACCCAAATAGTTGGAGAAAAGTTATTAAGCAAACTTTTGGGTTCAAAAACCCTTCATCAGGCTAAGGAAGTTGCAGCAGTTGGTGTGTGCTCTTTCTGGATGGAATAAAAATTATTAGTTACCTGGTGAAACTCATTGCCTCAGCATATTAGGAACCTCAATGCATTTAGGCTTCATTGTAAACTGTCTTACGTACCTGCAGAAAGTAGTAAGCAGCCAGCTTTCCCATTCCTGCCCCATCCCCTCCACCCTTTACTTCCAATTACATCAGAAAACTGGGAGAGAAAAAGTAGTGTCCCCCTTCCTGCTCTGCACAGGTAGATGAGGATTAGCAAAGCTTTGTTTACACACTTTCCTGTATACAAGCCAGCAGGCTATGTCAACACACTAGGGAAATTATTCTGCTGAGGATCACTAGAAGCCAGATGGGGAACAAGGAACAAGATAATGACATTCAGTTTCTCATTCTGATCTCTGGTCTTCTTCTGGGACAAGTCATTTGCATTATTGCTAGTAAAAAAAAGCAAGTATTTGAATAAATAGATCTTGGAAAAATAATAAACAATATATATGAAAAAATGCTTGAAAAAGAACTCTCCCTAACTCCATTAGTAACACTGGACACACATTTGTTTAAAGGGAGGATGTATCTTCCTCTAAAGTATTCCTAACTGGTTAACTTTGGAGACAGTGGGCATGTCTGCATGTGCCTCTGACTGCCCAGTTAGTAGTGCACAGTCATTTAGTACTTACAAAACAAGTACTAAATGACTGGGCAGTATCTATTGGTACCACACCGCCCTGGCACCACATGGGTCTTTTTCAACCCTATTGCACAGTATCAATGAGCTCATTGCTACTGTGCAGTAGGGCTGTGCGACATTTCAGAAGCCATTTTGTTTTGGCACCCAAAACACCAAATCCAAAATAAAGTGGAAGGCTCTGAAACATCTCCAACATTAAACAAAACCATCCAAAATATTTTGGGAATGTTTTGGATGTTTCAGAATGTTTCAGAAGTGCCCCCTGGGAATAGTTTGGCAGAGCCTTGCATCCCTCCTTTTAAAATGCTGGAAGGCTGGGTCCGGGTGGGGAATGGGGCCAGGCAGGACAGCCATGGGGGCTTCTCCCCCACACTGGGGCAGAAGCAGGGACAGTCAGAAGAGCCACAGGAGAAGCCCCCATGGCTGCCCCGCCCAACTCCACTCTCCCAGTACTTTAAAAAAGCCCTGCACTCAGCAGCTGTAGCAGCAGTGATCATGGCCTCTGACGGTTCATAGCAGACTCCTTCTGCAGAGTGTGGGGCAGTGGGGGGCAGCAGGGCTTGCTCCCCCGCCTGGCACCTGTGCAGCAGCTGCCCCATGGCATGGGTAAAGTGCAGCTCAGCAGGACACTGCATGCTGTCTGGGAGCTGGGCCACTGGGGCTGAGTAGTACTAGACTCCAGCTGAGAAGTGGAGCTGCCCCAGCTCGCAGACAGCATGCGGCGCTCTACTGAGCTGCACTCCAGCTGCATGATTCAACAGCTGCAACATGGGTGCCAAGCCGGGGAGACAGTCCACATTGCCCCACAGAGGAGCTGTGCCATGAGCCCTCAGAAGCCCCAATTGCTGCTGCTGCAATTGTCACTGCCAGTGAGTACAGGGCTTTTTTTTTTTTTTTTTTTAAGTGCCAGGAGGCTGGGGCCAGATGGGTGCTGGGGCTGGGCAGGACAGCCATGGGGCCTTCTCCTACAGCTCTCCACACCAGAACAGAGACAGGCACAGCTGGAAGAGCCACAGAAGAACCTGCAGCTGCTTGGCTGTGCCTGCCTTTCCCTAGCTAATCTGAATCTCTGAATCAGCATCAAAACAGCATCGAAACTCCAAAACATATTTGGCCAAATCAAAATGGAAGTGATCGAAAACACCAAAATGAATCACTGTCCTCTGAAACAGCCAAATCTGAAACTGAAATGAAGCATAGCCATTTCACACAGCCACACCGTGCAGCAGCGGCAGCCTCATGGTTAGTGCCTTCCAATGCTAATGTCACCATAGTGACAAGCTACATTACTATGGCTTGTTGCTATGGCAATGCAGCATCTTATGTAGACAAACCCAGTAGAATGCAGTCATTTGGTTCAAGTTAGTATTATAGTTATATTTTCCAAAACTGAAATCTTTTGAACTGCTTATTGTGAATAGAGCTGCTTCAGATTAGCTTGCTAGAGATTTCCTCCAACTCAGCTTAGCCTTTTCTCCTTGCTCAGACCAGGGCTTATATAGTTCTTGCCCTACATCTTCTCACAGTCACCTGATAGCCCCAGTCAGCTGACCAGCCTGCAAGGCTTGTCTTTTAACCCTTGCTCTGTCTGCAGTCTTTACTCTGAAGGTCTTAAAGGGGCCACCCTGCTTTCTAGTAACAGGGCTGGGGTTCCCTGTTACAGGTTGCATGAGCCCTGGATCCTTTAACCCCTGATTCTTTATCCATGCACCTCCATCAAGAAGCTACCATCCAGTTCCACTCCTAGCGGGGGACTTTACCTCTTTAAAAAGGTAGAGGAGTGTACCCCAAAGTCCCATGCACAAAGAACACAGTTCCTTTTCAACAAAAGTTTTTAATTAGGCAAATATAACAGATAAAGTATAGACTCTGAGCACACCAATGCTAGCTTAGCTGTGCTTTTTCTCAATCTCTCAAGAATCTCCAGCTTTTCAATCTGCTTCAGCCAGTGATGCTTATCTCCTAGGTTCCTTTGATGCCTCCTGGGTTTCATTTTCAAAGGATATTTACAAAGCCCACCTTGCTGAACTGTCAGCAAGGATATTCAGTGCTTTGCTGATGGAAGTGCAGGTAAGCAAGACATGTCTGGCTTCAGTCTCCCTTAGTCACATATTTCCCCTTTGTGCAAGACAGTCAAGGAAAGAGGCATGCAATATTATTACAAAATGAAAACACGTAAGCCAGAAATATTACAACAAAATCATAGTCTGTTATAGGAACAAAGTGTTGACCGCTATTAGTGATAAGCAGGAGACCCTAATAACCCAGAGTTCCCTTTAAGGGGAGTGCTATAACCATTAGGCTACAGTTATGCTCCTTCCTGTCCCATAAGCTTTGCACTCAGAAGATCTGCTGAGGGTCCTCCCAGGCATCTTTTTTCTATGATTCTAGGAATATTAGGAGAGTATTACTATTGTTAAAAAAAATACCAGAAATATTATTTCATCAAAATTAGGTATCCTTAGGATGTGGTGGACTTATAACCCAAGTTTTAACTTTGTAGCATGTGCTCTCATCACTGGGTCATTGTGCAGCACTGCCATCAACCGTGTTGAAGTACAATTGGGTTTGCTTTATACTGAACTCTGAACTATTGCCAGTTAGGGTGCTCTGGGTCAAGTAGATGTCTCCTTTTCAGTGATCTGGGTCCTGATTTGATGGAAGCACCTCCTTTCCATCCCTGATTGACTTAAACCCTGCTTTTCCTCAAAGATTAACACTAGCACTGTGCAAAGCTTCAGTCACTGATTCAATTTGGAGGAGAGATTCAGTGGCTGAATCTCTGAAGCTGAGTCAAATCAGGAAACCCATTAATCCCTCTGAATCAAATCAGAAGTCTCCAAAATGCTTCAAAGGGATTCCACAATTCAGCCATAGACAGAGCTTTATATTTTTTTCTATGCAACTCGAGGTACCATGAATGCTGAGATGGTGGGTTGGATGGAACATCCCATGGGAGCATCAGAGGGGCCCCCGCATCTCCATGGTGGACCTGGAACTAGACCAGAAGTACTTCTGGTCCAATTCTGGGTCCACTGTGGAGTGTGCAGGGGATCCCCCCTAGCCTCCCGGCTCGGTGACTGGGGCCCCCCACGGCCAACCCACTTCTGGGTCTGCCACTGAGCACACAGGGGACCCCCCTGCACTCCTGTAGGATGCTTCATCTGCCCCACCATCTCAGTGTTCACAAGCTGCTCGTGGTACCTCAAGGTACATAGAAAAAAACATATAATTGTCTATGGCCAAATTGCTAATTCTCCAAATCAGAATTGAATCTTAAGGTTCAGCTGAATCTAATCAAGACTGTGATCTGAATCAGCAAATCCAATCACCATCCCCTGAATCAGGCCAAATCTGAATCCAAATAAAATACTACCTGCTTTGCATGCCCCTAGTTAACACTCTGTGCCTATGCTGATTAGCTAGCTGTAGGTACCTCTCTCCCAAGTGGCTGAACAATCTGGATTGCCCCTAGGAGGCACCTAGGCCTCCCCATTCATGGCAAGGAAAGTCTATATGCCCAACTTGTCAATATGGATCACATTCCTAGAGCAAGGCAACTCAATTTTAGGGATTGTTATGCCTTAAAAATAAACTAGGATCTGTCATATTGTCATTTGTGGATACGTTTTCTGAGGTACAAATACACGAGTAAACCAAATAAGTTTACAAGTAAATAAATATTGTGGTTATACAAAGACTGTGTGAAGATTTCTAAAACTTTGCCAGTACTACAAAAGACTTGGGCAAAATTTTCTCTTCCAGTTACAAATCTGCACTTACCCATAGCTGAGTGAAACATGAAAATCAAATTTCAAAGTATGCTGTCTATAGAAAAGTGGTTTCAAAGCTTTGTAAGCTTAGGTTTAAATCTATGCTTGAATATAATTATAGTTATTATATTACTGTATTTTCCTTCCAATTTAAAAGAAAAAAGGGTCATAGTGTATTTAGGAATCATGTTAATGACTTATTTTTTTTCACTGCAATAAAGTACAGCCTTTCAAAATTCACCCCAGTAAAAGTATCATTCTTTTTACTGATGAGTCCATGGTCTAGAGAGTTAAAATATTGCTTCTATGTAGCAATAATCCTTTAATTGATTTCACATGCCAAATCCTGACAACTGCTAGCTACTGTTAGGATCAAATATATTCCAATATTAACTGAGCTACTTGTCTTTCTTGATACGAATGTATGAAGTGGAAACAATGGCATCACACCCCCATCTAGAGTAATGTCCAGTTTGAGCGCCAAAATTCAAGAAAGATGTGAACAAATTAGAGTAGAGTAGAGAGCAACATTAGCTGTCTAGGAAACATTACTTATAAGGAAAAGTTTAAGGAACTAAAAATATTTAGCCTGGAGAAGAGAGGACTGAGGAGGGATTTAATAAGTGTCTTCAAATACCTGAAGGGTGGTTATATAGAGGACAATTATAAATTATTCTCTGACTGCAGGGGGTCATGTTAATTTTAGGTGGCTGCTGGAGCTCTTAAACCCTGAGGCTAGTTTTAAGTATGAACACAAGCTGCTCTCATCAGTTCAAGCTCATAGGTAAAACCCAGAACCTCAGTGGGATCAAGGGCACACAGAGCTGCAGCTTGGATGCAGTAATCCTAACCTCATCCCACAGAAGCCACTAAGGTTAGTAGCGAACCTGTGAGGCACTGAAATGGGTTACCTACAGTGGCTGTGGAATTTCTATCTGAAACATTATTAAGACTAGTCTGGCAGAGCACCTTTGGTGCTTGCCACTGGGAAGCCTTAGATCAAGCATCAGAGCAACCTGCAGGTGGTTGCATTCTGATTCAAGGGTCACGTGGCCATAAGGTGGCCACCTGATCAGGGAAGAGGGCTCAGGTGCTAGCAATATGAGCAGGCCTGAGCAGAAGAGCCAGAAGTTTGCTGCAAACAGCTGGAGAGGAAACATTGCCTGCCTGCAGCTGCTGCTCACATAACATCTTTGGAGGTACAGGACAGGAACTACGGGGATGGCAGGAGGCTTCTAGTCCTGGGGAGTGACCAAAAACTACACCCTGCTAAGGTAGGATGGTGTGGTGGGGCTGCCTGAGGTGGGGTGGTCCCCAGTAAATGTCACACCAGTAGCCTCCCTACTGAAAGGCAAGTATGGGATGCTTTCTAGCCCCAGCTTCCACAACCTGCTGGGTAACCTGGCAGTAGGGATATGCAGGGGGCCAGGCATGTTTACAGATGTTTGAGTCCCGTGTAGTGTAAGACCCTGATGGCCCCAGGGAGGGGTTGGAAGTGCCCCCAGTGAGGGGGGCATGAAGTGGAAGGGAGGCCACACAGAGTAGGGTTTGCATGTTCATCTTGGAGTCCACTATGACTGAAATCCCTTTTCACTTCTGTGCTGCTGAGAGGGTGACTTCCCAGCTAGTAGATGTGCTGGATATTTTTGCACCCTAGGTGGAGCCTCTGCATTTGTCCTTGTACAGAATCCTGTTGTGTACTGCCCACTTTTCTAACCTGTCCAGGTCTGCCTGCAATTGTTCTCTACCCTCTCAAGTGTCCATCTTAACCCACAATTTAATGTCATCCACAAACTTGGACAGAGTACACTTTATACCCACAGCCAAGTCACTGATGAAGATACTGAAGAGTACAGGTCCAAGGACCGAACACTGTGGGACGCCACTCTCCACATCCTTCCAGGTTAATACAGACCTGTCTACTACTGCTCTCTGGGTGCAACCACTAAACCAAATTGCCACCCGCTGGACTGTGTAAACATCTGTCACAGCCTCTTTATTTATCAGAATAGGATGACATACCTTATTGAAGGCCTTGCTGAAGTCCAAGGAAGTGACATCCACTTCTACTCCTGTGTCTAAACATTTTGTGTCCCTGTCATAAAATGAAACTAGACTGGTCAGGCATGATCTACCAGCTACAAATCCATGCTGGTTTCCTTGCTACATTATTTTTTCCACTGGACTCCCACAAATATGATCCTTCATCTTTTCAATGTTTATCTGTGTTTTTGTTTTAATTTCTGGAAAAAGGAACTGAACTGTTGATAAGACTTTTATTGATGTTGCTTCATGTCCATCTGTAGGAACAAGTCAGAGATGCAAACATTAATCTCTTTATCCTTGTATTTCTAGATATATAGGTATTTCCTTGTATGAATCTATCTGTCTTATTTGTTGGTACTTGCTTTTCCACTAACACCCTAACTCCACTTCTCCACATTCAGTGTCCACTGCATCTTTCCTCCTATTGCAGGCTTCACTCTATTGTTTGGTCACAAAGTTGTCAGAGACCTTTATTATACAAGCAGCTGCAGGGGAGAGCACCGGACAGACAGAGCTTCCTCTTAACAGTCCTGTTTGATTGGTGTGGGAACTCCCATCAAAGGCAATTCGTACCATGGCTCCAGGGTAGAGGTAGGTCCTGGATGGGAGGAAAGAGACCCCGGCTGGGATGAAAGCATTGACCCCGACCCAGAGGATGTGCTAGCCTAGGGGTGTTAGGGGCATTAGGGGCTTGGGGAGTATGGGACTCTCCCCAAGGGTGCTCTACTTCTTTTTGTTCTTCTTTTGTCATGATTCTCTGGTAGTCATGTTGTTAGTTTCTTTCTTTTTTTTTTTTTGGTTTCACATCGGGTCATTTTGAGGCAAGGGGTTTTACAGTGGTGGGGGCATTGCTTGTGTTTCCCTTTTTGGGATGATCTATTTCTAGTTCCCTGCCAAGAGCAGGTTAGCGGAGCCATCCGTACCAGGCTGGGGATAGCAGGAATTTCATCCAATGGTGGAAAATGAACCACGTGAGAATGCAGTTAGGGTCAACAGCATCAGCCATAGAAGGCTCAGGGTGTCGAGGGGGACAAACCCAAAGGCCGAGTGTTACCAGACCCTCTGGGTCCTAACAGAGCCAGGTTGCTTGTCTGCAAGACATGGGGGCCAGAGAAGACATCAGCAAGGGATAGCTGCAAAAGATCCTGAGGCTCGTCTTGAAGGTTGGCATATGGCCGGGGTGTAGGGGAGGTTGGAGCCCCATGGATGTCCACTGGGACACATGACAACTCTGGAGGCATCCTCAAAGGGGACCCCCTCCACTGAAGGGCCATCCAAAGGTGTGGCAGGTGAGTTTGGGTGTCATCCTGAAGGTAATCGAGGTACCCTCTGGGGTCTGCATGAGGTTCCCTGGCGAGCAAGGTCAGCTGCTCAGGCCAAGGCAGCACAGGAGTGAACCATCGAGAGGATATGGGCTACACTTATGCTAATATGTTGGCTTTAGAGCCACTCACAATCTTGCCCTATAGCTATTACCCTATGGGATTAAAATATGTTAGAAATTATCATGAAAGGTTACCGCTCAAACTTGGGTTCACCCAATAAGCAAATTACACCACAGTACTTTGTGGTTTAAAATTAGCATTACTCTGCCCAAGCTCAACCCCTTGGTTTCTTATTCCTTGGAATGTGCTAATTATATTAGGTGGTCAGATCTTATTATAGCTAACTTTTAAAAAACCTGTTACATCAGCTAAATTGTAGTTTGCTTATTTTTGAGGCCCAGTCAGTCTCATGGTCAGTGCAAACAGTTAGATTCAACACTTTGGTTAAATTGTGATAGACAAATTCCACTTGCAGGTTGCAAACTTGCAAGCTTTGCATTAGTTAATCTTAACTGCTAGACAATTGCCTGGATGTCTCCAAGAGCATATATTTATTGCTCATGATAGTAATACCTCTGGTTCTGGCCACCACACAGGAGTCAGGAGATCTAGGGCCATGCTCCTTGTGCTAATATGCATTACCCTGGTCTAACTTACCTTACACCACACTTACAAATATGCATTTTATCCCAATGGCTACAAAAGAAGAGATTACATAAAGGTAACTTGCTTTAAGTCATTTACATAGGGCATGTGCCAAACCCACTGAGGTCATTATGGGTGTGGTGAAGGCCCTTGGCCTGTAGCCTTTGCACTTTAGCCCTTGGGCATACTACTGCACTCTGGTAGAGAGGAACTTGGCTTACTCTCCCAAACACCTGATTCCCCAACTTTGTTGAGGACGTGTAACTATTAGAACAAGATATAGAAGGTAAGACCACAGGGTGAGATAACTAATAATTGTCTGCCTACCCACACTGCAGTCTGTCAGATTCTGGATTGTCTTCAAGGCCTACCTTCTTGTGGTTCTGGGTCTGACCAGTATTTCCAGTAGCAGAGCTCCTATCTCTATGCTACTCCCTTACTCCCTGCTTGGCTCCTGTGGTCAGGCCTCTTATATACTGAGGGAGGCATAGCCTTCCTGCTAAACTGGTATCTTTAAAAATGTAGGGCCCTCTATGCTGTAATAAGCCCTGAAACCCCAGGAACTGGCACAGGAAGCCAAAAGGGAGGTTCTCGATTTTATACAGAAAATGCTATGGATTAAGGTAACTAGCCAACATGCTAGGAAGAAATAAACAAATTCAAGTAAGCAAACATTAACATTACAATGCAGACCCTTAGAAGCTGAATAACAGCAAACAAGCAGTAACACTGTGGTGTATTCACTCAAGAACAGGTAACTAAATAAACATGCACTAGTGTGGAAGTACACACTGTTGAAGAACCTTGTACCCTCCCACAACTCCAGAAGTGCCCCAGGCCAGCCTTGAGTCCTGACAGTATTCAGTTGCTGTCTGCACATTCATGTCCTGCTGCTACAGTGCAACAATCTGGGCTGCATCATTCATCCAGGGTCTCTGGCCACTCCTTTCCCCTGTACTACAGCATCTGTATTGGCTCCCAAATTCTGTTTCTGCTTCCTGACTCCTCTGTCTGAAGGGTCCCTGAGAGTTGTAATTACATGCAATTAGCAAAATTCAGCAGTTTACATTCAGTTAGCAGAGCTACTGCCCCTGCTGCCGCACATCTACATTACAGTTCCTTACATTTAACTTACACAATCCATTACAATACATAATAGGGGAAGGGGTTCCCTAGTACAGGTGTGTATAGCCATTCTTTAAGCCATGTAAACGTAGACTGAGATGGGTGCATGCTGCTTAAGCTTTGCAGAGGTGCAGGAGATCAGATACAACTCGGTGAACAGCATTTTCTAATGACTGAATCTTGGTACCTTCCTGCTACAAAGCTGTGGTCTCTGGGTCATACTTTGGCTGTCTTTAGCTCTCCCTATTTAACATCTAGGTACTAAACCTTATCAATTTCAATAACCCTCAAGGTCAAGGTATTTATTTTAGACATGCTGAAGTGTAGCTGAATATGAAGATAACCCAGATCTAACCCTTGAATCACTGTCTTGCCTCTTTACTCTAAGACACCATCAGCACAATGAAAATAATACTGATGGTGCTGTAAAGTAAGGTAAGAAGTTGTCTGTCTTATTTTTCTGACTATTTATAATTTTGATTGCAATCAGTTTGTGACAGAGGCTCATTCATCCCATTGTAATGTTGGCAGTTCTGGGCTGGTGCTACCAAGTTTCCCAGCCCAGCTTGCCACTGGGCTCCAACCTCCTCAGCCTGGCTTCCAGGCTCTCTGGGTTCTGCCCACTCATAGTTATCTCACCTGCCATGACTTGATGTTATAGGTTCATAGGGAGACTACCCCATGAAGCACATACAAGGTTTGGGGTGGGTCCCTGTCTGAATTTAGGATCTTCTGGGCTTCAGCTTACTTCTACTCTGACTAGGTCTCACAGTCCAGAGTCCACTGCACTTGGACCCTAGGTTCTTAGGTCCCAGCTCCAGCACAGCTCTTTGCAGGTTCTGGGCCACTTAGCCCCTGTGGATGGAGGTTACACCCCCACCCCACCAGTCTTGCAACCAGGTACCTAGTCCTCTGACATGCTGCTGTCAGCCTTTTTGCGTTGTATTTGGGCTGCTGCTTACACACAGCATCCCAAACACTGGCCCTCTAAAATCATTGTAAACTGAGTGAATATCAGTGATCTCCAATCTGCCCCTTTCAGCCACTCTAAACCTCTGGTGCACACATAAATTAAAGTATGAGCATCCATTCTCAAGCACTGAGCTTGCCAAGCACAAACTCCCCTGTAAGAGTTAATTTTCACCCCAGAGTAACACAAATGTGCAAGGTACAAAATACTTATCTCATACTGCATGCCATGTAGGATCTCTTCCGCCCACCTGTGGTGCACAGTCCTTGCCCCACGCAGCCATTGCCTCTAAGCTGTCCAAACTAGCTATCTGCTAATGCTCTTCATCCAGCAGGTCCTATGGACCTGGTCTTTTGAGCCTCTCCCTGGGTCACCTGATCCAGTACTTCCACCCTATGCCTGCCAATCACTGCCTATACCTGTGGCAGGCAGTCATCTTATTTAGATCCCTTTCACCATTAAGGCTATTCAACAAAGCTAACCTGGCCAGCAGGACTTGGACTCCCTCACCCTTCTCAGGCATTCCATCTTACAGGAACCCATCTATTTCCATCCTCATCTTTCACCAACAGGTGAAAATAAGATTTCAGTCAGTTAATAAAAGCAAAGTTTGAAGACTAAGAAAAAGCAGGTGCTTATAGGTTTCTATAATATATTGAGTGGGTAATTTAGATTGGGAATAGGTTAAAAGATAAAATTGCCAGTGTTTTCAGTATCTGTGGTGTTTATAAAGAGATGAATGTATTTAGCCAAAGAAAAATAGAGAGGATTCTAATAGAGTTCTTTCCATATTGAAAACTGTATTCCTGTCAATACAAGTACAAAAGAAGCAGTATCTTAGGTTTATATAAGGATTTTTAAAAGTTTTGCCAAGGGAAACTACCTTTCATGAAGATATAGGAAGAAAAACTGAGAAACTGATTTTTCGTTGACTAACCAATGCTGATTAACATCCTGTACCCAATGAAGAAGGAGCCTGAAATAACAGTTTTCTTAATGTGAACACATATTAAGAACAGCAACACTATCCATTTAAGTTAAAATTTGCAAAGCTGCTTAAGGTAATTGAATGTCTAACACTCTTAGAGAGATTTCCAAATGTTGTTCTTAGTACATAATTTAGCTGTTCCCTTTTCATTAAAATTTGGGAACTTTATTTTTCAGACTTTTTGGAATTTTATTTTTGCAGAAGCAAACTTTGAACTTCTGGGGGAAAAGCTGAATTTTATTATAGCATCTCTTTAACAAACAGGTAGCTTATTATATCTATTTAGGTTGGAACTCCAAAACTTCTCTCTCATAGTCAGTTTGGTCTATTAATTTAAACCTGATTGCTGGTTGGACAAAGAGTGGGTCAGACAAAGAGTAAACTTGCTGGCCGCTTTGGATAAAAATGATAATGAAATTGCTGGTGCCAAACTATGAACATATTTAAGCAATAAATGAATATCATTTTCATTGTCTGGGAAGGCTTGGCTGACTTAGAAAATTGGAGGGATTAGGTTAGGATACTGGATTCTGATTTCACAGATGCTACATCACAAATCTGCACTGCTTATTATGGAATGCAATAGATGGATACAAGCCCATGACATTTGCATATGTATTAAAAACATTTCAGGCTTTGGAGGTTGTCAGGTCCACAGACCTGAATATTATGAGTTCAATCTTATGGTTCCAGTGTCTATGTTTTCATTTGAATGGCATTAAATATAATGCATCTTACTAGCTGAGATTGCAAAATAGATAATGATAAATGATTTGATAATTTGCAAAATCCTTCATACTTCTACTTGATTCAAGTAGCTGCAGAACAATATTTACAATGTGCAGTCTGGTTTAGCACATAACCATCTGATGCTTTAATCTGTGTAGACACAGTCAGTTTACATAATCTGGAAACTAAACCAAAAATCATGATTTTGGTATTACACCAAATGAAACAACGACACATTTGCTCTAACGCAGTGGCTTCCAACCTCTTTTTGCTGTGACCCTAAATTGACAATCAACAGCACCTCCCAACTCAGCGCTGCAGGGGCTACTGGGAGCAGAGTGTGGTGACAGCTGCCCAGGGGTGGGCTATTTCCCCGTTTGTGCGTGGCAGCTCTGCCCACCTGCAGGCCCACCTGTGGCAGCTCCGCCCACTCCCAGGCCACACATGAGTGTGTGTATGTGTGTGCAGGTCCTTCGCGACCCTACTAAGGATTGCCTACGACCCCAAGGCACTGATATGCTTATGACCAGGGGCTTCCTCTGGTCATAGGCACATCTTCTGAATTATTAACAAAACAATTTCTAAGCATCTTTATTTGTAGCACCTGAACTACTGTTTCTCTTTATGCTATTTTTAAACCTGTGATATCAGTGTTTGAAGAAATATTTTACAGATCTTTAAATCAAGTAGAAAAATAGGTAGATGGTGGGGCATAGAGAGAGAGAGAAATTGAGAATAACCATTTGGGAACACAAAGTTAAAGATAATGTTAATGTTGAGATGGAGATGAAAAGATCAAGTTAAGCATGAGGCAGGGGAAAGGGTTATTGGTTGGAAATATGGTAGGTGCTTGATATTGGAGTGGGAATTGTGTAGATGAGGAATGATGTATATACTGTAAGCGTATAGAAAGGCTCAAAACTGGCTGAAAGAACCCAAAACTAAAATGTAGGTTTCCATAAATATATTTTGCAAAATCTAATATGAATAAGAAGAACAAATATTTTTAATGCTAAATGATCACTTTTCCCATACTCAGAAAGACTGGGCTAATGTACATGAATCGATAACAGTGAAAGTGATTTATGCTACTATATTGTCCAAGCTGAATGAAATGCAAAAGCTAAACAAATAATATAAATAGTTATGAGTGAACCAGATTTTTGCTTTTAAATTTCCAGTTTAAAGGATTTTCTGTTAGAAGTTGTTAGAAAGATAGGTAAAGATGTTTTTAAGAATATATATAACTTGTGCATCATATTTCCATATTCTGAAAACTTTCATATTTTCACCTCTGCCAAATAATTTAACTGCTATAGCTCAGTTCTGTTTCTGCTGAATTCCCTTCTGTATGTTGGTCATTCCATGCCTTGACAACTGCAACTCCATCAGCCTCTCTGTGTCACTTATCTTTAGACATCACTCTGCCCAGAACACATGTGAATATGTTTGTGCTTAAAAAACATCACCTTAGCATGACAAACCATTACTTCTCTCCCTTCACTACCTATGGCCAGGTAAAGAAGTCACACATTTTGTGCAGTAAGTGCACAGAAAGTGGTCTATAGCTATAACTGAACAGACAGTCAGGGCACATAAGGCATTTGTATACATGCTTGTGCAACAGCACTGGACACTTTTAAAAGTGCCCAGCGCTATGGCACATACATTCGTATAAATGGCAAAATGCATGTCAGAGCTAAGAAAATGGTGGTGGCACACTTGTAAACTAAAACACATCAAAGGTGTTTTAGTTCAAAAGTGCAGCACCATTTTCTCAGCACCGATGCACATTTTGTCATTCCTACCAATGTATGTGATGCAGTGCCAGGCACGTCAACTCACACGCAGAGCAGACTCAATTCGTTGAGTCTGCTCCAACACGCCAGATCTCTGGTGCAAGAGTAGACATGTGTGTGTATAAACGCCTTGTAAAATGGCAGATCCTGCTCTGACATAACCCTGGAGGGATGTGGTAGCAGACTTCAGCGCTGTAGGTCAGGGCACTATAATGAACATCCGCACCAGATCTCATTGGCATTCATGTTAGGTTGTATTCTGCCGACAACCCATGCAGAGCAGCACCCTGCTCCCCCTTTACTCCCAGGTGGTATTCTAGCCTCCGCCAGAGCTCCTGCAGTCTGCTTGAGTGCCAGGCCAGCCCTGCCCTAGGCTCTTAAGGCAGCAAAGCTGCTGCCTTCAATCTCCACTGCGTTCAAACCCCAACCCCCACTATGTCGCTGGCCTAGAATGAAGCTGAGGTGCCAGGGTCAGTACTTCCTACCATTGTTGGGAGTTTACCAGTCTGTGTTAGATTGAGTGGGAGCATAAATCTGGTTAATTGACAACTGGCCACCTCATCCCTCAAATATGCTTTCCTGAGGGCGGTCAGCATATTTACATGGATCAACCTAATGCAAACTGGGACCTAAACCGACCCCAAAAGACATTGAAAGCTTTTTTTTGAAACCCCATTACTGGGGTGCTACAAAAGTCAAAACTCTGGCATGCCTCAAACCTCCATTTGGCAGAGCACCTACTTATGATCACTGCTGCAGGAAAGGCGCAGCAAAAAATGGGAAGTATCCCTAGCAAATACCCTACTACTGTCTCCCTCCCTCTCTTTCCAGAGAATCAGAGGAGGGCTATCCCTCCAGTCCCTGACATCTGGTCCAACCCTCCTGGCTCCCACAGCCTGGAGATGGAACCCAGGTGTCCAGATTTTCATATGGTCAGTGCTAGGTTGTGAGCAACTGCATGGTCCCCCGGGTGAAGGGATGGGATCCAGACAGGGGACTCAGGCCTCTAGGTTTCTCCCTTGTCTTATGACTCCACATTTGTTCATGGGAGGCCTTGTCATGAAACCTAAGATGCTGGATCCAGGATGGTCAGCTGGACACCTTCAGAGTACTGGAGACATGTGCATAGGCAGCACTGGCAAAATGAGGACCAAACAGGGCCCTCAGTGTTGGGGGTTAGAATGGACAGGTTGGCAACTGCTTGAAAATGCACAGCTGTGGCACTTGAACAGGCCCAGGAATGTGATGTGAAGGTCCAAGAACAAGGTCTCCAGATGGCCACTTACTGTGTGAAGCAAGTCTGCCTCACCACTACACAGCTGTGAGAGTCATGGTGCCAGGATAAGGAGCTTATGCACAGGGTCAAAGACCTCTTGCAATCCAGCTATGACACCCCTGAGTGGTGTCTGTGCCACCTCCTGTGGGGAAACTGTTGCCCTCCCAGGCAGGAGCAATGGGAAGGGATGCCTCCCAGCCCCCCTGCTGGCACAGAGAACCCCATTATAGGGACTCCTCCCTGGGGGAACATGTTCAGGAGTCCCATGGGCGGGGCTGAATGGTGGCCATGGGGGAATGCTCCACACTATGCATTGATTGGGAGATGCTGGGGGGTGGAGGGAGCTCCAGAACAGGAGACGTGGCATGTGGGAGCCACTGACTCATGGTCCAAGGACCCAGGAGTGATTCCAAGGGGGCCTGCTCCAGGAAGCAGCACTGGGGTAGGAGTGGAGAACCAGACTGCCCAAGACCCAGTGCCAGGGCTGGCATTCACTGTCAGCAACTGGATGTAAAGTTGGCCCTGGAAGGTATGCTGAGTCAATGCCAGCCCTAACACTGGCTCTTGGGCAGTCTGGTCCCCCATTTGTACCCCAGTGCTGCTCTCTAAAGCATGTCCCAGGCTTTTTGCCTCTGGCTGCTGACGGTTGCTGATGCAGGCACATGGCTCCAAAGCAGTTCCAGGCCAGGCCTGGAAGGGCACGGGAGCACTCAGAATGTGCATGGGGTGGGGGTGGCCCACCAAACCTGGCCACCCTGGGCCCAGGTCCTGCTCTGGGGGGCAGCACAGCCTCCATGAGGGCAGGCAGCCCCATGGGTTTGTATCTAAGTTCCAGAGTGGGCAACCTTCCAGTTTTTCATTATTGTACACACTAAGTTTGGGAGCTGCAATATTTAATTAAACCAAGGGGTGGCAGTTTCACAGGCACCATTCCCCCTGTTGTCCCAAGGTCTCCCCCACACACCATCATAATAATGTAGTGCAGCCACGATCATTCCCCAACCTCTCAATATTAATTGAGAAGAAGGTTCCAAGTTCCAGAGTGAGCAGCAGTCCACAGTTCTTGTTTGTCAGCTTCAACTTTTGATTAAAATGAGGCAAGTCTCTTCCTCAGGCTGCATTCCCTTGCACCCTGGTGTGTGCCCTTGGTGAGGGTTTGAGAGGGAGCCTGGGTTGCGGGCACCAGTGCAAGGCCAGAGGAGTCGAGGCCTGGAGACCCATAGTTTAGTGCCAGGGCAGGATCACTCCCCCATACTCATTTAGGGTGGGCTCCTGGTTCATGAGGGTAATGAGTTACTTGCCCAGGGCTTTGCAGATGTAGAGAGCCTGCCACTGTGCATGGCTGGGGCCTCCAACTTTAGTTGCAGGGGACAGGAATACAGACATCCAGGACATACATACATATACATGTGCATATACACATGGAGAGAACTCAGTAATCCAGCATGCCCACATACAAAACACAAGCATCGGGGGCACACATGCATACACATACATGTATCCACACACACACAGGATGCAGGCATCTCAGATTCATATACACCCACACAGATCCCAGGCAACTGGAGTACATACGCATACATACTCCTACACAGATTTCCAGGTGTCAGGAGCATGTGTGCACGCACATACAGAAAACCCAAGTATGTGGGGCACACATGCATGCACACAACTCAGGACACACATGATTGGTGGGCACAGGTGTCAGTGGATGAGCATATGCAAGATGTCTAGCTGGTGACTTGTGGCCATGAGGGTTCATGCCATGATGAGCTACTGCTCCATCAAGTCCAGATGAGTGGCAGTGATGTCCCCAACAGCTAGTTCTCGCTGCTTAGGAGTTTTTGGCAACTCGGGGAATCTGTGGGTCATGCTGGGAGGTATGCAAGTGCATCCCCTAGCTGCTGGGCTTATCCCAATGAGGTAAGCTCCAAGCCCTCCCTCCCAACTACCTCTCAAGGGCTAACATGTGTTCTTCTTCCTCCTGACCTAGAAAACTGACTTGGGTGCTTAGAATGTAGCTTGAAAGTTGAAGTGTTTCCATCTCAGGCTTCTTGAACACCTGTACTTAGCCTATGTGTCTAGTAGAAAATCACCTACCATGTTTTCCACATCCAAAGACCTCTGCAATCTTGATATTTTCCTGTATTCACTTGGGGTGATATCTAGGAAGGCCCCCACTTAGGCATTTAGTACATTTTAAAATCAGGTGCCTAACCCCAGGACTGTGATTCAAAGAAATGGATTTACGTATCTCAGCTCCCTACACAGCCAATGGAAAAGGTTAGGCATCTCTGAACAGCAGTTCAGAGTCCAGACACTGAGCAAGGATGCATTTAGAGCTTCTCAATAACAATCAGCATCTTTGAATTTCTACCCCCTCTGAAGCTCTGATCCATGGCTGTATACCACTAGCACCACCATGACATAAGTCAGCTGCCTACTCTCAGATGAACACTCCATCTTCTGCATTCAAAATTAATAGAGTTGCCTAATGTGAATACTGACTCAGGTGTCTAAGCTCCCAAGGTGCATGAGTTCAGATACTCCTATACTCATTACTTTCTAGTTGAGAAGTTCTAAATCTCCCTTGGCTCTCTGAATCACCTTTCAGCTGTGCATGTCTGGCCACTGACCACAAAGATAATGTAAGTCTAATGTAAGTGTGTAGGTTTTGCTTTAGATTGCCTACACACTTAATTTTTAGGTATTGCAATGTCTAAGAGGGAGAATATACAGTGAAATTATCTCCCTGCATCTCAACTTAAGTTCCAAGCAGAACAGAGGAAGAGACAGAGTCAGATACCCGGACTGGTCTACCCTTCTTCCTCCAACTCATTGATTCTCTGTCTTCTGCTGGTCAACTCCTATTCTTCAATCCTTCCTGAAATCTGTAAACATAAACCAGTTTCACCAAAGGCTAATTACTGACCATTTCCTCATTCCATTGTTTAATATTTTGGGGTGCTTTTTCTTATTTTTACTGTTATATGGCATGAGATAATTGCAACCATTAAGGATCATACACCAAAGTTCATCATCTCACCCAGTGCTTTTATACTTTAGTTTCTACATTGAATAACGATGTAATGTTCAGAAGTCATGCCCCTTGCAGTCTCCCTTGTAGGCTTCATTGCCAAAGTCCACCAGAGTCATTCTGAGAATGACGCCGTAATTGCTAAACCAAACAGTGATGCCAATAGTCAAACTGTTTTCTCCACAGGTGTAGTTCCCATTTTCAGGCAAAAGCATCCATCAAACACAACTCCCCCAGGACAGTTAGAAATAGCTCATTGATACATGCTTTGTATAGTACCTGAACTGCTTAGTGTAAAAGATTATATCTGTAAAATATAATACTTTTAAATGCTTATGTCAATGAAATAACATGAATCAGCTAGATTTATAGTCCCTGTACCTGAAGACAATGATATCGTTGTTTGTTTTTTATGATATCCAGTAAATAAGTTTCATTAACTTTATCAAGCTATCAAAAATATAAAAATATAGCTAATAAATACTCAGGCATGACATCATTTACTATCTGAATTACCTTTAAGAAGATAACAGATACACTCTAGCTTTGCTGATTCAAAGACTTACATTTATAATATTGGTTATAAGAAGATATACCATCCTTACTAGTAAATAATGAGGACTTTCCATTACAGTAATTGTACTGAATATTTTTTGTATATACTTATGATCTCCTATGTGTATAGAGATATAGCTGGTTTTAATTGTCAGGATCACATAATTTCTTTTCACAATACTAGGCCATAGTTGCTATTCATGTTTTTATTACACAATTTTTTACAGTTCTGGGATTATTAAAGGTACATTTTTTATTCATTGAAAGCCATAGAATATTACAAATCCAGCTCATTTTTAATGAAGTAAATTTAATAAAACACACATTAAAAAATAAAATTAATGTTTTTAACAAACTAATTTTGCAAGCTTGAAACTTCAAGAAGTCCTGGTGTCCTTTACTTATGGTTTGAAGTAGGTTTCTTAGGGTGCATACAGTAGTGCAGAAAGGCACTTGTGATTGCTCAGTAACTTTTACGCTTTGCATAAAGTTCTAAAAAGTTGCAGCGCAATTGAACATAACAGCCATTTGGCATTTGTTGGAGGAGGAGGGGTGAATCAGAGCCTCCCTGAACTAGCCAAGGTCAGGAGATGGGGGGACTGTTGCAAGCCTTCCAGTGGGCTCTGCATGCTCCAGGGGCTGACAGAGACTGCCAAGAGCAGCTAAAGGAGCTAGCCATAGCCAAGCAGCCTGCCTACCCAAAGCCACTGCAGCTGTCCCCACCCCCAGGCTGTCAGTGACAGGCTGTCATCCCAGCCCCAGCTCCTCCCTTCAGCCAGCTGAGAATACTGTGGAATGGGATCAAGCAAGGGGAAGAGACTTCTTCCCTTGCAGCACACCCAGTCAAGCGGATAGTTCCTCTGATCCCAGGGGCAATGCAGTAAGAGGTCGCAATCCCCCTTCCCTTCCCCCAGCCAGACTGTGCTCTCAGTTGGAAAGAGGCGGAAGGGCTGGGATGACAGCCTGGCACTGACAGCCCAGAAACAGGGCCAGCAAGGTTATTTTCTTCACTCATTCCCATGTATACTCTTTCATTAATTTATCCATTCATTCAAAAGAGACAAGCACACACACACACAAGTTAGACAGTCCTGCGAAGGTTAAGGTGTTACCAAGTTCTAAAGTCACTTGGGTCAGTCCGGTGGCCGGCCAGGCTAACATGAGGGCTGGAGTCAGGTCCTGTTGGACATGCCCAAAACTCCTTCCTGCATGTGGAAAAAGACCAAAAGCCTTTTCCTTGTGTCCATTCTTTATAGCGATAGCTGTCCTTACAAGCCTATGGATTCTGCTGAGTCAGACACAAAGTACATCCTTCTTGTCCTATTGGCAAGCTGGGATTGGTAGGTCCTGATCTTCTGGCTTTGTGGTCTGCAATCTTAAGAGGGGGGACATTGCTTGCAGTCTTCAGCCATCAAGATGAAGCATTATTTAGTGTTTGGTAATCCTTCACTGCTGACTAAGCATCACTGCAGCCCTTAGCTGTTAAACCACAGAAGACTATTTTCACTGGCTGCAAGAGGACTGTCTTTGTCCATGTTGTCACATACATACATCATTCACTCTTTTGTTACCTCTTTCCACATACACCAGACATACTACAAACCCTTACACAAGTGTTTTCCTTATACTACATTTAAGTTCTAAATTCAAGAGACCAATAAGTCAAATATGTCTAAAATCATGAGACAAATATGTTCAAAATATTTACGCTAAGCAATAAGAAATTTAAAATGGATGGTTAATTCCAGAACACTAAGAATAACTGATCAGACTATTATAAAAAGTAAATCATAACAATATTAATTTTATCTTAATGGTTAAATCTTTTATTATATAAAAAGAAAAATAACAAGATAAGCAATCAAAGCAACTATAGACACTGCAATACTACAAATGTTTGTCATGTTACAGCTGTAGTGTGCTTTCATGGGCCTCATGATACAAAAAAATTAACCTCTGTACACACTCTTGGACACCAGATAAGATTTAAGCAGAGCTTAAGCACCTGATTTCAGAGTTATTCAGGGGATATGGCTGTATCCAATTCAAACCAATTAAAATGCAATGTAAACTTGAACCAGGCAGACATAAAGCCTGCTAAAACCAATTGAAAGTTGCCTGGAATTATTCAGAAGTGTTCCTAGAAAATCAAGTACTCCTTTGATGTGGTTCAGTTTGTTTTTCAGGGTTCAAATGAGTTCAATCTGCTACAAAGGTCTGGTTGGACCTCCAAGCATCCTATATCATATTGCTCTTCCTTGCCACTCCCTCCCCCAGCATTGCTGTAACCAGATGCTCTAATACTTAGCCAGAATTCTACTGTCCTTTCCCCCATTTTTCTTGGCACTTTTATCACTTCGCATTTTTTATGCAATAAAAGCTTTTTCTGAAAATGCAGCTGTGTCTTCATTCACACCTCAACTACAGCCCATCATCATAGAACACTAACTCCAGAAATGAGATCAGGTTTCTAGGGCTCTGCACTCTGAGGAAATTTACACATCTCCAGCATCCCTAACTACCAGAGAATGGGTGAGGTAAGAGCCCTCTTTATCCCTTCTGTTGAATCCTGGCTAAAAAGCAGCCAGGAGTTCAACTTACGGGCCAAAAAAAAGAAGCAAGACAGTGTTTTACTTTGCAGCTTAGTAATGCTAGAAATCCTGGAAAAAGGTAATAGGGGAAAATCTTAGTTCTCTACTACCAGGCTTATTTCTATTTTTCAGTCAGTTATACTCAACTACAAAATGCAAAAACTATTTTGGGAGCAAGTAATTGGAAGCATACCTCTGTAGCTTAATGAGAATAGGAGTGAAGTTACACATTATGCTTAGACCATATTAAATCTATGAAACGTTAAAAGTGGTGTTAAAATTAAAATATGCTATGAGAAGTCATGTATTATGGGTTAATGCTGTTTCTTGCCTGCACAGCTCTGACCTGCCACTAGAGGGTTGGCAAGAAAAGGCATTGCTAGAAGCCAGGACACCTGGGATCTATCTGTGCTCTGGGTTGGTGGCGGTGGGAGAAGAGGAGGGTGTTGAAGCAATGAGAGCAAAAAGCTGGGAGAAAGGGAGTTATGGTAACATGAGGGCTGTGACTTTCCTCCACAGAATCCCTGCTTTCCCAACCTGAGATGGAAGGTGGTAGGATGCTGTGCTGTGGGGAATTTTCAACCAAACCGTGCTGAACTGATCCCAGCCCCCACAACCCAACCTTAGCTTCTCACTTCTGGCACTATCAGGGCCCGGCTAGCTACTGTGCAGACTGCATTGTAGGCGGTGACTCATGACACCACCTAAGAAGCCAAACCCCCGTAGTGAAATCAAACCCCTTGTAGTAACGCCTGAGGCTAGTTTCATACCATAAAAGGAATAGAATGAAAACAAAGAATTT
>JAGPOW010001296.1:99503530-99527410 GCA_030014935.1 Caiman crocodilus
TAAAAGGGGAAATCAAAGCCTAGCGTGGGAAAAAGAAATAAGCTAGAGTCCGTTCGTTCTCGCCCTAGAGGCCTGTCGGAATTAAGGCTCCGGAGGTGCGACAGCTACCAGGCAGTACCACCCCCTGGGCTGTAGCATTTGGGAGGGTGACAAGTTCACCCATGGAGCTGAAGTTGGGTGGGCTGGGAGCAGTGAATCCTGGGATTCTGAATGACTTCAAATTGCTCATTCTATCTCTGTGGAGCTTACTGAAGTTACCTTAACACAAGGTAAGTAGCACAGTTCAGAGTTAACTCTTGCCTAAAACAGTGTAGCCATCCTCAAGATGACAAGAAGTTAACAAGCTTTAACTTACAGTAGTTCATGTTTTAACAGCCTTTATTATGATCTAAGTGTAACATGTATCTTCACCTTAAGATTTCTCAGAATTCAGAGTGGGTCTCAAGGTCAGTATAGATTGATTGACATCCTTTCATCTGTGAGGGATGGTGGATATTGCAGCCTATGATTTTCAGTGTCTCATGTGACTGAATAGTCCAATCTGAGATTTGCATGATCTGTGGCAGTGGTTGCAAGTGTATGTGTCATGATTGGGTGGCTCAGGAGCTGCTTGCTTTCTGCAGACTCTTTTCTCTTCAAGCTGTTGGAGCCAATTCCTATCATGGACTTTAGTGATCTGGTGAAGGCAATAATTCCACTTGTTCTGAATGCTTGCGAAGGTTTTCCATGGGTCAGGATCAATTTCAAATACCTACATATCTAGCTTGCATGCGACTTTGTAGGAAAGCTTGGGATGTCCTGTTGTTCTTGCTCCCTCCGATAGTTCTTCATACAGCATGTTCTTGGGTATACATACATCTTTCAGTCTGCTCAGTTGGCCTAGCTGGTGCAATCATCTCTGTTTGAGTAGGGTTATCACACTTGATACATTTGTTCTTTGAAGAATCTCTGCATTTGTAACTTTATTTTACCATTTGAAGTTGATTATACAGTGTAGACAGTGCAGGTGAAAGCTATTTTACCTTTTCTGTTGATGTGCATAAGTTGTTCATGTTTCCCCACTATAGTTTAATAGTTTCATGGTTGGTAGGGTCTGAAGGGACCTGAGCAGATCATCAAGTCCTACCCCCTGCCATGGCAAGAAAGAGTACTGTGGTTAAAGAACCCTGGCAAGGTGTTCATCTAGCCTCCTCTTAAAGACCTCCAGGGTAGGAGCCAGCATCACTTCTCTTGGAAGTTGGTTCCAGATCCTAGCCACCCTGACAGTGAAGTAGCACCTCCTGATGTCTAGTCTGAATCTACCCTCTGCCAGCTTGTGCCCTTTATTTCTAGTGAATCCTGGTAGTGCTCGGAGGAATAGTGTCCCCCAATGCCTGCCGGTCCCCTCTGACTAGTTTGTAAATGGCCACTAGATCCCCCTTCAGCCTTCTCTTGTGGAGGCTGAACAGGTTCATATCCCTTAGCCTCTCCTCATAGGGCCTGCCCTGCTGCTCCCTGATCATGTCAGTGGCCCTCCTCTGGACCCTCTCCATGTTGTCCACATCCCTTCTGAAGTGCAGCTACCAGAACTGGATGCAGTACTTCAACTATAGCCTGACCAGTATCACACAGAGAGGGAGGATCACATGAGATACATGAGAGTGCTCAGTAAGCAGGCTTTGTACACTAGCATTTTGGTATTAATGGTAATCTTTGAGTTGTTCCATGCTCTTTTAGTTAGTCTGCTGCAGTTGGTGGAAGCCTTAATGATGCAAACATTAAGTTCTTCATCCAGTGAGAGGTTGATGGTCACTGAAGAGTCTAGGTAGCTGAACTTTTCTCATTAAGAGTGATTGATGGATCTTGTGGAACTCTCTGTCCTAGCATAACTGGGGTTTTTTATACTGATAGTGAAAGAAAATTCCTGGAAAGCTCTTGAGAGACAATCCATGAGTTCTTGTAGTAGGTCTTTGTTGTGGTATATAAGGGCAGCAGCAGCAGCAAATAGAAGCTCACTGATAGAAGCACCTTTCTAACTTTAGTCTTTGCCTTAAGTCATGACAGATGGAAGACTTTCCCATCCAGTCTTGTGTGAAGGTACACTTCACTTCCCATGTCTTTAAATGCACAGTTCAAGAATATTGAGAAGAAGATTCCAAAGAGTGTGGGCAAGAATGTATCCTAGCTTTAATCCACTTTTCAACTTGAAGCTGTCTGAAGTGGATGCATCAAACTGAACAGTTGCTTTCATGTTGTTATGGAAGAAACATACAAGACTTAACAGGATTGGTGGGCATCCTATCTTTTCTAGGACTGCAAACAGACCTGCTCTGCTGACAGTGTCAGATGGTTAGGTTAGATTCATGAAGGCAATGTACATAGTCAGTTTTGCAGTTTGCACTTTCCTTGAAGTCCATACAGGAAAAATATCATGTCAATGGTTGATCTTCCATCCCTAAATCTACACTGAGATTCAGGGTAGACACAACTCAGCAGATGCTGTAGGTATACCAAGATGACCCTTGTGAAAGCTTTTCCTGATGTACTTAATAGCGGGACACTTCTGTAATCGTTGCAGTCACCCTTATCTCCTTTATTTTTATACAGAGTGATGACGTCTACATCACACATATCTTGTGGTACATTAACCTCTTTCCAGCATTTGAGTAGCAGCTGATCAAGATATGGTAGATACTAGGTTTCTTTCCTTTGCTTGAGAATTTCCACTGGGATGCTACCTTTTCCAGAAGTCTTGCCACTTGATACTGCCTTGCTTAACTCTTCTACAGTGGGCTCTACATCTAACTCCAACATGAGCTGTGCAGTTGGTATTTGGTCCAGTGATTCACTGATGATGTTTCTTTTTTGTGAGTATAGCTCTGAGTAGTGTTCAATGCAATGAGACTTCTGCTTTCTTTTATCTATAATGGCTTCACTGTTATGGGAGTTGAGAGGGGCAACCTTGTTGACAGTAGGGCCTAGAGCTTTCTTCAAACCATTGTACATGATTTTTAGGCTTCCTATGTCTGAGGCTATCTGTATCTCATCACAAACTTAGTCCAGTATTGATTTGCACAACATCTGGTTGCTCTCTGTACCTCATTTTTTGTCTGTTCAAGTCTCACTTTGGTGCTCTCAATTGACTTCTGGTTGAGTTCCAGATAGGCTGTATTCTTGTTGTTGATGAGAAGTAATAGTTTTTCTGCAATTTCCTCAAACTAGTCCATACTGGACAGTCTCTTTTCCCCTAATGTAGCTTTAGTTGTTTCGTGGATTGCAGTTCTTAAACCTTCCCAAATTTCCTCTGATTTCTTTCATAGTGACTTCCCAAACATGCTGAGTTTGAAAGCCTTCACAAACTCTTGGCACTTCCTCTGGTTCTTGATGTTAGTGGTATTGATTTTGGACTTGCTCCTAGGTTTTGCTCTATGTAGTTTCTTGGCTGTAATTTTCACTTTGCTAATGATCAGGGAGTGGTCAGTGTCACAATCAGCACTGTGGAATATGTGGGTCTTCTGCACTAAAGGTAGATCTTTCCTCCTAACAATAGCAATGTCCACATGATGCCAGTGGCTTGATTGTGGATGTTGCCATAACGCTTTATGGTGACCTTTATTAGCAAAGTATGAATTGGTAATGCACAGTTAATTTTGGGCACAGAATTCAAGAAATCATTGTCATTTATCTTGCCAATGCTAAAACATCTTAGGCAATCTGGATATGAGTTTTTGTCTGTACCAACTCTTGCATTGAAGTCTATGAGGCAGAACAGTCTTTCAGTAGTTGGTATGCCTTTGACATCTTGATGCAGAGTTTCGTAAAACTTATCCTTGTCCTCAAGGCTGGAGTTGAGTGTTGGTTCATAAGTCCTGATGATGTTCACAAAGCTGATGGTTGTCTGAATTCTAAGTGAGATGATGTGCTATGACTTCCCAATGAGTGTTTCTATCAGCTTTGCTACCTTGTTGCTCACAGCAAAGCTAATGCCATGCAGATGATTTTCTTCAGTGCTTTACTTTGCCATAAGAAGCTATAATTGACAACTGGACTAGAACCAGCATCTGCAAGTCTTGTTTCCTGGAGCACTGCAATGTTAATGCTGATTTTGTACAGGTCGTGGTCAATCAAGACTGACTTCCATATGTTGCTCATGTACTGTAGGTCATTATCACCTGTCAGGCCAAGACACACCGTCCTGACATTCCAGCTCTGAAACCAGAAAGCTCTTGGTTTCTTGTTTTTGGTAGATGTGAGATTTCTATCTGCTTTTTGGCTCTTGGGCTAGCACCATGCACCCAATCAGGCAGATAGACTGTGGTGGGTCAGCACCTAACTGTTTGGGGGATGCCTGGCATTGTGGCAGACAGTAGCTTACTAGTGAAATGTGGTGATTTCTCCCGGCATAGAAAGTAACCTTTGAAGCCATCTTCTATGCCAATCAAGTGATGACTTATAACCTGTAACTCCTGCCTTCCATGTTGTATCCATACTGCTAGCAAGGATGGAGTGTCCTTTCCCTGTAGTGTGACTGCAATAGCCTTAGCGGTTGACATGGAAATGGTGCTTTGCCCATGTATCATCGTTCCCCTCTCAGCTATGGTGGCTTGGTCCAAAGGAAAGTTGGAAGTCAATATGTTTCGAACTAGCTATACTGCAGGAATTGCCAGTGCAAAGGAAGTCTTCCATCTGCTTGCCTTTTGGGGTTCCACTCCTAGTTTGGCTGCCAGGCATGGCTGAAGAGCCCAATCTGCCTTGGGTGGATGGCAAAATCACTGAGCTATTATGCTCATCTGTATTTTGATGGCATTTCCTCCATTAAGGGTTCCACTACCCTCCTCAGGTGCTCATCCACCTGAAGCTGTTGATGCTTCCTAAGGTTTCCATCTTTTTTAGCTGCCACCCAGCACTCAGCATTGACCTGTACAGACTGTATCACTTATGGTTATAGAAGTAGTAGGTTTTCAATCCTCATCTGACCACAATCAGTATAGAGTCATTGATTAAAAACAGGAAGAAGAACCCATTTCTCCCCTTTCCCAGTACAACATCCACTGCACTAGGTCATTGAAGCAGATTCCCTCTTTCTTTTGTTTGGCTGTCCTGTGGCCCAGCTTCAACAGAGCTGGTATAGTTCTCTCAATTATTGTATTTTAAACCATCTTAGGGGGAGGAGAAGCCAAAACCTAGGATTCCTACTTTCTTGTAAAATACTCTGACCATTAGCTTATTGTTTAAACACATCTATTACCCTGTCACTTTCCTCCTGGGCACTGTGAATCACCCTTCAGACACAGTTTGAAGCAGACTGTTTCACAGTCTCTCTCTCCCTCTGTTCTGCATTTTCTACAGGGAATGTCTAGGCAAATCTAAGTTTTCTCAACTTCCCTTTGGAGGTATCTATTAGTACCCATTCTCTGCAGAGAGTATTATGTGCCTAAACTTGAATCCTTTTTAGGTGTCCAAAGTCTCTTCATTGACTTTGTAGGGATCCTAGATTCCTGAGTTAATTTAAATAATATGCCTGACATAGGCGCTCAAAAGTTATGCAGGCCACCATCTAAATCAAGCTGCACACTGAAACACTTTGCATTCTGACCTCAGCTTTTACTGAGATGAAGTTCCCTGTGATATTAGTGACCTATTTACCTAAGCAGAGATTTCACCAAGGCATTTAACATGTATCTGTATGTATATGTACATACATTTTATACTTAGGTTTCTAATGGCTTGGAGTTTGATCAAGAACCTACTGAAATGAATGTGAATCTTTTCATTGTTTTCAATGTAACTACACTGGAATAGGATATAGATACCTAGGCATTCATATAATTCTGCCTCACAAGTTATTAGACATTGTCTGTTTTTTCCCACTGCTCCATCTCTGTTTAAACAAAACATCTATGCCTGTTTAAGTCACATAAAGTCAGTAGAATGTAGAACATGCTTAAGTGTTTAGAGTCAACTCAATCCTGTTGATGAATACAGGACTTTAATTGATTTCATTTAGGATATAGGTCTATCTCTCTGCTTCCATGTGTTTATGCCATTCACATATGTCCTCCAAAATTTTAAGACTCCAGTAATTTAGATTTGGAAAAAATGCATCAAATCATGTAGCCCTCAAGCTTGCAATTCTGGATTGTTCTTTCCCATACATTTACTAGTGTCTTGTCCAGTCTAGTTTTAAAATTTCAAACTGATGTTTCTTTCAACGGTCCTCTTGGAAATTGTACATTTACTATTGCTGTTGAAATGTGTATGTGAGTAGAGTCTTGTATAATATCGCTTATGAATTAGTATTGATCTGACACACTTTTTCCCCAGCCTGCCAAAAACGTGATAAGAATCTCAACGCAGGCTCTGCCACTTTGAATTATTTTTCAAGTCTCTGAGGAGTCATTTTGGATAAAGGGAAGATTATTTTCCACAGCAATACAAGAAATTGCCAAAGCTAAGAAAGTAACTAGAAATTGGGGGCGGGGGGAGCGGAAATTATGTTAAAATGAAGAGATAACTGGTAAAAAACAAAACAAACAAACTTGGAGTGAAAACCGGAAAAAGTCACCAGTTTGGTACATTATCCTTTGCTCACATTCACAGAATTAAACTTATTAGCATATTATGAAACAGAAAAATGAATTCCTCTAGGGCATATTGGCTGGGACACTGTTCTGTTTTCAGTCCTCTGGAATGGCAGGGTTATCTGTTGACAGCAGTTGCACACTTCCAGTGGGACTAATTTCTGGCAGCTACATAGATTGGGCACTGGTGGACTGTGGTGTTCCCTGCATTTCCCTTTTATATTTCAAAGTGTCAGATAGTTAATAGTAGCACTCTTCTCTGAGCCAGGCAATTCTTTAGCATTTGCTAACACTACAGCTGGTCTTGCACTTTCCTGCTGTCAATGAAATTAAGTTCTCCAGAGGAAAAAAGAATAGAGCCTTTGCTCTTTTCAGGATTGCTCTTTTTCTTTTTTAAATGTAGGTATTTAGTAGCAGTAACAGCAGCTTCCAGCTACAGGAGAAAAAAATTCACAGCCAAGAGAAAAAAGATAGCACTTTCTCTGGACATAAGGCATAGCAAAATTCAAGATCAGATGAGCTGCATGAGTTTCCCCTCCATGGTTTGAGAGGTTTTTCTTTTCTTAACTTTCTCCTGTCACACAGTATGTTACTCAAAACACTTAAGCTGATACTTCAGATTTATTTTTTCTTTTTCCCTGTTTCTGCCACATGTGATATACTGGCAGAGGGAGACAGATCCAAGTAAGAACAGGATTGTTTCAGTCTCATCATCATCACAATTTTTTTTAACCATAAATAGATGCACACTTAAAATACTTCTACTTTAGAGTTCTTTCAACACAGGTTTGCACAAGTTTGTTATGCCTTATCACTTTTTCCTTATCTTGCAGTGCGCCTGATCTTGCAATGTTCTGATAGAAAAGGCCCCTGTATTTTTCTAGATTGTATGCAGTTTAAGAAAATGGAATATGTGAATCAGAACAATAACTGAGCTGACATGCTCCAATCCATCTGACTGGTGTTTACCAAATGACCCAAGGTGGGAAAGAAAGAGTAAAAGAAGAAAAGTATCAATTTCGATTCCACAAACCTATACTTGGTTTGATGGAAACTGAGCTGGCCCCTGGAAGCCAGGGATTATTCTGTAGCAAGGGAAGAGCTGCACACTGAAACACTTTGCATTCTGGCCTCAACTTTTACTGAGATGTATTTCTATGTGATATTAGTGACCTATTTATGGAACTCTGGACCTGTTCTTTCCAAAATTTGTCCATATGTTGTCACAATAGGGTTGAGCAGAAAGAATAAAACAAGTCATACTTGCTTTACACCACTAGGGTTTTTTCTTTTAATCAGGGGAACTCTGGCTACCTTAACAGTTCAGGCCTTCATCCCCTTTTCACTGCTACATCTGGCTCTTTTTATGCATTTCTTGCTGGCCTTTGGGGATATGGAACAAAATCTATCCACAAAATGATTTTTTGAAAGGAAGAATTGAAAGGAAAAATTAACAGGTAAATCACTATGACATAGTGGACCATACACTCAAACCTCTTTCCTGTCTTTTCCCTCTTATACTAGCTCCTCATACCATTTTCACCAGTGGATTTTATCCTCTTGTTCATATGTTTCTTGGTTTTTAATCCTATACATTACACAAGTGAACAAATGTAGAATTTAACAAACTCAATATCTGTTCCTGCACCTACTGAAATATGTGTAATAACTTTTAATCAAAATGGAGTTCATCATTGGAAATATAAGGATTGAGTGTTAGAAAAATCCTAAATTTAGAACCCAAGGTTCATGTACTGAGAAAGTCAGCACCATTTTCATTAATTTATTATGAGTAGTTTTTATACATCAAGAGTACATTCCCACTTGCAGGGGCATGCATTTCCCATGGTAAAATAGCAGCAGGACAAAATTTGTGCTGCTGGTTTTTGCTACTGTGCACACCCCTGGATGCAGAGTTTGCTGTGAGGAAAAATGCCCTGCTTTGAGAAAACAGGTGTTTCCCTGCTTCTCTCAGCATGCTGGTGGAGCTCAGGCAGAACTAGAGGAAGGGAGACACTTCTTCCTGAAGGACAAAGCCTTCGTTTATGCCAGCGCATGCTCCTGTGGCATGTACCACACTGGGGGTTTTTTGGCTTTTTTTTTTGTCACCGGGGTTTCCTGGTAGCAAACATTGTCCCTGTGCTGCAAATTTGCAGCATGGGGTACATTTTAACGTGCTGGTGTCTCAGGTGGCTGGAGCTATCCAGAGGATTGCTGATTTAATCGGACGTCAGGTGGGCCGGTGATGGAGAGGTGAACACAGCGTATTGGTTGCAAAAATAACTTTTATTTTAACTCTACTTATGCCACTGGTGGTCGCAACACAGGTGGTAAGGTTGCTCACGTAGTTACAGGTAACGAGTTGCTTGAGTGGTTACAGATAACTGGCAACAGAACAAGCCGGCGGGTTTGTAGACAGAAACAAGCATGCAGGATGAAGGATACGTCGGGAACAGACGGTGATGGGGAGATGTTGGAGGATAGCCAGTCCGCCAGCTTTTCTCTGCCACGTGGCAAAGTTCTCCGTACTCTACCACGTGCTCAGAGCTTTCCAACTTGGGCGGAAGCTGCATGGACCTTTATACATTTAGAGTAGCCAATGACAAACTGCCAGGTAGGAATAGCTAATGAGGCAGAACGTACCAAATGTAAAAGTAACTGCAGTTGCTTAGGGCAGTTCTATTGTGACAGGGACACTCAACTGATTTGGTTATGACAGCTGGGCATGTGGTTTGTGGCCCTGCAAAATGGTTGTAGTACCCCAAACAGCACATGAATGCACATCTGTATCCGGCCTAACAGTTTATAAGAATTTGTATCAGATGTGTTTTCTTAATATACTGCCATCTTTTTTCCCCATTCAATCAAATGTATTTCAATATCGTGTAAGAAAGAAATTTAATCCATTAAAATTAAATTTCTGTAAACAAGGAATATTGGATAGATTAAGGCTTTGTAAATAGATAAAATAAATCCCTGGACTCATTGTGCCAATTATACACTGAGATGTTGGTGAAATGTTTTAAACAAATTATAAACAGATGGCTTATCAGGAAAGGTTCATCGTGTAGTAGTGGTACACACATTTAAAAAGCTGTGTAGAATTCTGCTTTGTACCAGTACTTCGATGTGGTAACTATCTGTTTTTCATTAACAAGGAAGAGGAAATATTCTAGACACATTAGATTCCTTACACGCCAGTTTAATAGTCACTCATCAATACTCTTTTTCATACAGAGTTCCAAAAGCATTTTCAGAAGACCTGCTGTAACAATCTTTACCATGAGTTTATGCTTAGCTCACATATGGTCATTAATGACTTTTATCACAACTTCAGTTATTGCAATGAAAAGATGGATTTTAACAGCAGTGGCAAGCATGTGCAAAAGCACACACTTCTTCTTCCCATCTCTGTGTTCATTCCTAGCTTTACTGTACATTTCCATGTTTGTTTGATCTCTGTATTTAATACAAGTTGTTTAGGGGCCTGTTTCTTTTGTTATTAAAGTCAATAGCAGATTATCAGTAATTTCAATGGTGCTAGATCAGGGAATTCTACATATCTTAATTCATTCTTTATTTTGTTTTCAGTGTCCTGCTTCTTGTTAGTCCTTTTAACTTCCCTTACATTTTTATTTGTTCAAGGAATGAAATACTGTCTCAGACAAATCCAGTGGATGTTCTGCCATTGACTCCAGTGGCTTTCAGATTTCATTAATGGTTGATATGGTTACATTCCAGATTCGGTACATAAAGACTGCATTAATAATATATATTGTGATTTATATCACGTTGTAATTAGCATATATCATGATATATATCATGATTTTCTTTATGTACATGTATATCATATATTATAATATATATATGATCTATAACATGCCATATTGATCATATATATCATGATTATACACACACACACACATACACCATAGTATATATCATATATCCTAGTTTTATCATTTTGGCCCATTTTAAATGTCCTGACTTGAAAATTGTGTGTATTTGCAGGTTTGGCTCTTTTCTTATTCTTTGAGATTTTTTTTTAAATAGATGAATTTAAAAGAAACATTTTTTTCTTTTTCTTCTCTCTCATTAGAATTAAATAACCCTATAACAATGCATAAAATTCCAGCCTTTCCAGTTTCTTGTAGAGCTTAGTTCTTTAAATGTATATCTCCCAGTATCTACCATCTGGGAATTTATGTTTTTTACTCTTTTCCCTTTTCTGTACCAGTCTTTAACTTTCTCAGTAATTGCAGATAAACAACAGTTCCTTTGCGTGTGCATATTATCTATGTTACATTTTCTTAGATGTGTAACTCCCACTCTTGCCAGCACTAATAACTAGTGAGAAAATCTATGAGGTTTGGTTTGGCTTGTTTTTTAAGAGATAAAGGGATAAAGGTCATGTTTTCAGTAAGGAAGAAATTTTGAACAGTATGAAGATTTAGGCTTTCTGGGGGAAACCTGGATCGCTTGATGTCCCTAAAAAAACTTCAACTATTGTTTTCCTCCCAGTGACTTTCCTACCAGGCTTACTATGACCTTTAATAGGACTCATTCTTCTATTTTTTGTTTACTGATCAAGGAACTCTTTAACAGTAATCACCTTGAAGAGACAAGGAAGAGGCTGCCTTCTTCCTGTGGTAAAGGCTGAACAGATCTAGCAATATGGGGTGCAGTGAGAATTTTGAAATTTGCCCACACGTCCATTGATTCCTTTGTTGGCATTTCCTTTTCTGGCAGAGAGTCCAAGAACCAAAAGGCTTTGAGATTAAGACCCAGATCTAACTTTTTCTTATAGGTACCGAAATGAAACTTAAGTGGAATTTAAGCATCAAAATAACAAAAAGTGATCCAGATGAACCACTCCACAGCAGCTGCTAAAACTGGTGCCTAGAATCATTAGGTTCCTCAATTTTGGCCTTAAGCACTCCCTATATGTCTTTGGCTGCATTTTATGGACAAGTTCCAAAGGTATTCAGATTAAGCAGATGCCTAACTCCTGCATAAACTGTGTTGCAATCTATATTGGTGTTAGTTGGCACCTAAACTCTGCCTAAAGTTCCTGACACATGTTAAATTAAGGGTGAAATAGGATCTGATGCTTGATCTCATATGTGTCATAACAGGAGGCATGATTGTGGGATCAGGCACCAGATCTCACGGTGCCATAATGCTAGTGTAGGGGGAGCCTGATCCTGAGCTCCCTCCTGTATTGGCAAGTAGCAAGCTAGGCTGCCTGCACTCTTCTAGTGGATACCCTTGGTCAGTTGATGGGTGCTGTCAGCCTCTAAAGCACATAGGAGATTTGAAAGCCTCCAGCATGTTCTAATGGCTGAAAGCATTGGTCACACATTCATTTTAAGGTGTGATAGGAACCAGCCACAAACTTATTACACATCTTTTGAGTGTAATAACTCTGTGGCTTATTCTTCATTTTATCATGTCACTATGAACATGTGGCCAGATCATTACTTAAGTTGTGATTAACCATTTAATCATGTGCTAAGTGTAATGTCTGTCAGGGTCTTAAGTGTCCAATATGATAGGTGTCTGCAGAACATGCTCTACATATAACTGACACCAACAGCACTGACCTGAAGTACAAGGCCCAGCACCCACTAAAACTTTTATTCTCAGATATGAGGAGGCACCTACCTTTTGCACCATGATCTAATGGTTAGGGCACTTATCAAGCAAACTCAAGATATAGGTAGTAGGTCCTTCTTACACAAAAGGGAATCAAAGCCACATCACCTGTTTCACAGGTGAGACCCTAGTAACAAGGTTTCAGAAAAGTCTGGGTGAAAACATCCTGTACCTCCCCTGCTCAACCTGGGCCATAGGACCAGCAAGAAGGGAAACTATATGGTGACAAAGGAAGAGTATTGTAGTGAAGACAGTTTCCTAGGAAGGTTAAGACTTGTGCTGCCAGACTTAAGACTTTCAGAATTTTCCATTGGATTTCATTGGGCAGTCCATTGTCATTCATTGGTTAAAAAACAGAAATAACTCTGTGAGGAGGTTAGGATATTGATGCGAAACCCCCCAAAATAAAATGAAAACGTTGTGAGTACACAGCACTACTTTTGCCTTGATAATGAGTGCAAACATTTAAATTAATACGCCAGCTTGGAACTTCTAATATTAACATTAGTTTTCCTGGGGACCAGTAGGTCTCATTTCCAGTATGTCATTATGAGTAAACCTACTGGATATACCATGGAAACCAGCATGTCTTAATCACTTAAACTCATCAGTAGGTGCAGTTAAAGTTTGTTCTAATTCTAATTACACTGCGTATCTGCCAGCTCATTCACTTCATTGTATGCACTCAATGAACTGTAATTGAAATATACAACTGAATGTTTTATTTAAACCCTGGACCAAATTTACTGCATTTTAATGGTGGGTCATTCTGTTTTGTTCTTGTTTGTTTTGTTTTTTATTCTCACTGTTTTGCTCATTTGTATAAATTATTTATTTGCTTTTGCTTATTTGGTTTTAGATGCACAGAGTCCAGTGTGCATGCAAAGTTCCTTTTATTGGTCTGCCTTGTGTTTTTTCCTGCAATGGATTTGGCAGCATGAGTGACTAGATGTAGTTGAAACCTTGTTATATTACGGCCTTGTAAATATCAACACTCATCCTTAGAGCACTAGAGGGCCAAACTAAAAGCTCTTCCTCTTCTGAACTGGACTGCGATCAATCCAATTTGCCCTGACTAATGGGTTCCTAATTGTATTAAGGGTAGTGCTCATATTCAGGAAGCATTGAATACAGTCAATGAGACTGGAAGGTATATAAAAGTTAAACGAGTACTTAAGAGCTTACCAGAATCATGGCTTCTTTCCTGAAAGAAACCAGGCTCTTGCACACATGCAAGGAGCCTGCTCTGATGCTCTGGATTTCCAGCTCATTGGAGCAGATTCGATTAATACAGTCTGCTGGAGCACGTAAATTGACACTCTCTGGCAGTCTCATGCATCACATGTATCAGCGGCGCAACGTGCCTTCACTCTAAGAAGATGGCGTGTATTTTGAACTAAAACACATACGAGGTGTTTTAGTTTAAAGTGCACCACTGCCATTTTCTCAGTGCAGAGGCACACTGCACTGCTGATACATATGCTCCCAATGTGGCACTGCATACTTTTAATTAGCGCAGCACATGTAAAAATGCATAAGTCTAAATACAAGAAGCTGAGGCTTCATTATAGGTATCATTATGTGATATATGAAGAAAACAGCTCATGAAGTATTGGTGGAAAAGATAGCGTGTCTCTCTGGTGTACTCTGTAACAAATATATTGCTACATAATTTAACAAGGAAACAACACTTTGACCTACCAGTTATTATGTTTTACAGTGGATCTCCTTTGTTTTTGTTTGCTTACAAGAGTACAACCCACAGGCAGTGGCTCTGGGCATAAGCAATACAAAACACAGTTGAAAGAGGCAATTTTTCTCACACAAAGGGGAAATATTAAAATGTAAGTACTGCATATTCATGCACAAGTATACACATGCAGGTATCACACATGTGGGTGCACACATACACATATTAAATTAACATTATATTGACATTACAAGGTCAAGTCCACAAAAGTAAGGCCATTAGAATGTTAAAGCTACCTATGCAATTTCAACTTTGGGCCCCAGTATGAATGCATTTCAAGACTGACTTTATTTTTGTAAGCACATTGTATTTTTCCCAAAGGACCTCTACAGCATGCAGAGTACAAAGTTGTCCTGCTCAGCAGCCATAGGCTGTTATTCATAGGCTTCTTCCTCATTTGTTGCAGAAGCTAGAAAATGTATAGTATGAATGAGGCACATGAGGTGAATGAGAATGAGGTGGAATCTGGAAACTTTACCTGCTATGCCCTAGCAAATCTCTACAGAGCATGTACAGTCAAGAAGTTTTCCAAAGCTTATAGCTTGTCCAAGTTTGGATGGGATGGCACAAAGATAGCAAAAGACCTGACCAAAAGACTATGCCTCTGCCAAATTTTGAATCATTACTCCAAAAAAATAGGAGCACTAGAATAGTTCAATTTTTTTAAAGAAATACAAGTTTAACAATTTCTTTTTCTATGATATTCCTGGGAATGGTTTAACCATTGTGGCTGTTTAAATACATTAAACCCAGATAGACTCATTTAAAACATACCAAATTTTAACTAAATAGAGTGTCAGAATAGGGATTTAAGAAAATATAATAATAAGCAGAGCTGGTAAGAGCACACAAAATGGCTATATAAATTAAAGTAATTTCTGTTCAAGCAACAACTACACAAAATCACTATAAAATCACCATGTAAGTAATCACCATATAAATATAATCTTTTGATGTGGGATTTGAAACTATATCTTTTAGTGAAATAGAATCTACTCCTTGTTTCCAAAACTATTACTTTTTGAGAGCCTAGATAATAGTTTTCCAGCAACGTATGTGGCATTGTTGGCACTTACATACAGGTTGAAACTCTGGTGTGGATGTATAAGCACGAGCGTACTGTAGGCCAAGCATATATGCAGTTACCTGACCCATGTGGCTGTGTATGTGGATACCTGAAAATACATTCTAGAAAAGCATGAGGCTGAAATTTTGTACCCTATATGCTCAGAGCAGGGTTTAAACTAGTTTCTTTTTAACTTCCTAATACAATGCCTCCACTACCACATGTAGCAGGTAGGCAACCCAGGAGGCAGGCTTCCCTCTTCTCTAGGTCAAACTAAACAGAATAACAAAATATCAACAAAATCCCCCTCTTCCCTCACCATCCTGTCCAGGAAAATAGCTTCACTACAGCATTGCCTTTCTTCTCAACTTTCTTTCTCCCCAGCATGGTCTTTCTGTGAGCTTTTAACTTCCTCCAGGGCCAACCAATCATTCTCATCAGCTGGCCTGCACTTCTAGACAGGTAGGCTATTGTCCTTTAACACCCTGAAGCTGGGTTTCAGCCCCTGCACCATGCCTCTTGTTGTGCCATACCACAGATTAGATATTACCACAGCCATTGTCTAGCTCACTTGTTGAGACTGAATCATGATGGCTAGAAAATATATTTAGAGATTTTATTTTAGGAATTGGCTTGTAGGTAGAGTAGATATTGCATTACAACAATAGTCCAGGGGACTGGCAAGGGTTAATTTGTTTCTAAAAGCTTGTTTGTGACAAAACTTCAAATTCTCAGACTTCAAGGCTGAAGCTAGCAGACAAACAGGCCGGGAAATTGAAGACATGCAACACAGTGTTCCCTGAAAGCCCATAACAATCTATAACATTACCGAAGCAAAGAACATTAATTTTTAAGTTAAAAGTATGTCAGTAAAGTTAATGTAAAATGTATAATTGCAAACCTTAAGCCTCAATATCATCTTATCTGGATTTTTTTTTCAGTTGATGTTGCCTATGTTGTCAATGGCGTGTACAACACCAAGTTATTGCATATTATGATGATTAGATAATCAAATACTGTTTCATGATATATAAAAAAATATATATTTTGAGATATTCCAAGCATGCCACACTTCTTAAGTGCCTGCACTTTTTCAGATGTCCTAATTCTATTAGCACTGGTCACTAATAGGTATACACTTGGACAAATCTTTTGGCCTCTGTTGACTGAAATGCAAAATCTAAAACTCATTTGTTTCCTTATTTTTTGTGACATTTTTGAAGCAGAAATAAAGACTACTAGAGAAATACATCTTAAACAGTTTTCCATAGAAAAATTATGGTCTGACATCCTCTTGTATTTATTAGTCATCTTTGATAGCTGGTCTCCTTTAACTACATTAAACCACATTTCACATTAACATTTTACCTTAAAGCACATTCAGATTAATCTTCTACCTACTACTGGAATACCTGACTTCTGAATATGTTGTTATGAGAGATAGTCACATAACACTCTTGGTCAACAGAGAAATTAAAATCTTTCTAGAATTCCTAAAACAATCCATACAAGATTCTTTAGGTAAATGTGATATCTGTCATTAGAGCTCCCAAATAGTTGGAAAAATTCTTTGCCAGCTTTTGGGCACAAACACCCTTCCTCCAGCATACAAAGAGTCTGCTGGTGTTCTGTGTTCTCCAGAAGAGTCTGCTGGTGTTCTCTGCTGTGGGTAAAACAGAAGCCAAAATACAAAATGCAGGTCTTTGAAAATGCACATGCATGGCAGTGAGGTTCAGAAGCAATGGAGACAATAGGTGTGAGACAGATAGGTAGGAGAAAAGGGGGTATGTTGAACTGGTGAACCTTGTCTGCCTATATCCTTAGACCAACAGGGCTACAACCAACAACCCTAAAGCAACCAGGTATTTTCTAAAACTGTTGCTGAAGTCAGAAAAATCAAAGAGCAAGATCAGAAACTGATCATGCATAAAGGAATTTCTAAAACTTCAAACAGGTGAGGGGACACTGAAGATTCTGATATCTAGATCTCTCAGGGAAGAGGAATATTCAAAATAATGTTTTTTGTTCTCAATAGATCATTTTTATATATTTCCTCTTAAAATCCTGGCATTTCACCTCACGATGAGGAAAGCTTTTAAAACTAATAATGGACATGTGAAGTGCCAAGAGAAAGCAAAAAAATTATGTTTTAAAAAAATATCTTGTAATGAAGATTATTAAAAATAAAGGCTCCAGTATGCATATAAGCAGAAACTAGAATTTATTCTTAAATATTCCTGGCCTAATTCTACAATCCTTACTCGGACAAAAGACTCTTTCACTTCAATAGGATCATTGCCTGAGTGAGAACTATGAAATAAATTCATCATCCACACTTTCAACAGAGTTTCTAAAATAGAGTTGCATTTATGTTGGCAATTTCACTAACACACTTGGATTGCATTTTTAAATGAAAAAATCCTATGAAACCCTTTGAATTAATAGGCTGAAAAATAAAACTGTGCTTTATCCTTTTGTTTTGAAAAGCATATGCAATTCAGAGTTTTCACTCCAGGCACTGTAAAATCCCTAGGTATATAGAGAAACAAAATATTTTGGTTGCTAATGCAAACCATGTGAAATTAGATTTAAAATAAAATGTGTGACGGAGCTCAGGAAACAATATAGGACAGTATAAAGTATACTGATGTCATAGTACTGCGATTATAATAAGTATGTACACAGGATGCCTATTTTCCTAGCATTTTACTGTGGGCCGGTATCTACTTAACAGGGAAGTTGAGGATGTAGAATTTTGCACTTCCTGTGTCAAAGCAAACATGTCAAAATTCTTGGTTTGCATCTAAAGCTGAAAATGATTTTATATGTAGATATGAGCTCTTTGTTCTCTGCAAGTGGGAGTACTCCTCCTTGCTGATCTTGTTCAAAGCCTTTGGAAGAATACAAATCCATACCCTGCTTACTTTTCTTACGCAGACGGTGTGTCTACACATGACTGTACAGTGCTGTTGTTATTATGCTGTCACTTAGCATGCCCTTTTGCAAGTACTAAATGATGGCGCAGTAACAGCTCACACTGTGCTGTGCTGGCTGTGCAGTTATGGTTAGCTGCTACTTTGCTGAGGCAGCGTGCTATAATGAGGCAGTGCATTGCTACAGTGACATAGCATCACGTGTAGATGCACCCGAAGAGTACTACTAAAACAATCAATTGATGCAATTTCCTCTACATCATTAAACTCTCAGCATTAATGAAACTTTAAGTTGGTGTTCTAGGACCTATAGGAATGTGATGTTTTATATCCTTAGTTCTTTCCAGTCCATTAAATGATTTGTTGTATAGGAATATATTTCAGTCCGAGGCATATTATGCTACTTCGATCTTCTGGATTTGTTAAGTCCAAATACATATTAAACTCTGCTATTAGTCCTAATACAAGTGTCATAAGTGCAGCTTTGTCAAAATGACTCATTTTGTGCTATCTATTTAAAACTAATGGGGTTTTTTTTGTTTGTTTTGAAATGGAGCGATCACTAATATTTATGTATAGATTAATACCAAGTCACATTTAGTTCAGGCATCTTTCTTCAAATGTACTTTGGCTAGTTGCACTTGCAAATAAATTAACTAATCTATAATGGAAATTAACTATGCAAATATATGAAGAGTCAAGCTAAGAACTTTATTTCTCCTTTATCCTCAGTCTGTATATTGATTAATGTATTTTGACTCTAATTTCTCTATGCTAAATGCAATATACTTTTCAAAACAATTAATTTTATCATGTGTGACATTACCTAGACATTTCACTAGATACATTTCCATTGCATTGAAATAGCCACTATGATGATAGCTGAATTTAACGTAAAGGCAATACAATATTTCCTTGCATATCACATGCCCAAAAATAAAACACACCTTTTTTGGGGATGGCAGAATGTAGAAAAAAAAGATTTTTCCAGTCATGGCCAACTGTCTTACATAGAGCAAGTCTTCCTGGAAACATACAGTGTCTAGGAAGAGTGGTATCCCAGGGGACAGTTTAGGTAAGGCATTAGGAACTTCTTGGTATGGTAGGACAGCAACAAGGCTTGGTCCTAGACCCTTGTCAGGGCAGTAGAAAGACTGTTACTTCTTTATATTGTATTTCATGTAAGTTCCTATAAATAATCTAGTGTTGTTTCCACTCTGTAAGCCTCCTCAAAATACTACAGATTGCATGCAGCTGCTCATTCACCCTCAGCCAGCTCATTGGTTCTTCAGCCATAAGCTGCTGTCTCATCAGCAGCTCTGAGAGGGTTAACATTGAACTCTGTCCAAGCCAACTCTTTACAGCCAGAGAAGTGCACCCATCTTGGCAGCCATGACTTACCATGTCTGTTTGATCTATTCCATCCTTTTTCTATCCCAGTGAAGAAGATCAATTTCCCCTTTGAAGACATGCACCCCACTTTTGGAGGGCTGATTTTTGGGGGCGGGGGAAGATTTGTGATATTTGAGTAAATATGGTTTTTCATGCAATTGCTTGGACATAGTCTTTCCTGCATTAGCATATACAAATGCAATAGTGTGGATCATTAATTAAATGTGCTCTTGTTTTTGTTTTTCTGACTTTTTTTACTATTTCATTTTGAAGCACTATTATAGACCATTCTGTTCTATGAAAAGTCAAGTTTATTTCTCATAATATCCTTGCTTTTTGACTTAATCAAGTATACTGCATGCTCATTCAATCTTCCATTAGGGCAAACATTAGCTCTTTATATTTCTGAGTAGTATCTTTATTAAGAAGGCATTGTAAAATAATTGTTAATTATATTTTTCCTTAAAAACAACAAACAATTTTAAACAGGCTTTCCTCAAGTTATTTCTTTGAAATTCTGAATTACTTTAAAGAAGTTTCTAAGCTACTTCATACTCCCTCTGAAATTATTTGCACACTTCAATGACTATAAACCTGCTAGATTTAACAGTTTATCCTTTCAGATTTTTCTGTAACAGCACATGAGTCAGGAAAATTTGCCACTACACAAGGTTATGAAAGGTTATATCTCCTCATATAACAATGACTGAACTGGCTATTAAAATATCCAAGTAAATCCCACAATGGGAATCAAGTTTGAAGGAAAACCATAAAAATACATATTTCAAGAGAAAGATACAAATGGAAAATGTATATTTTGCATATGCTAGGTTCTAAGAATTCTGCATCCACAAATATTATCTATTCCTCCTGTCATGCCTAAAGAGGCACTCATAACATAAATGTATGTGGTACAAGAAAATGTACTAGATCATATTAGATAAAATACAACTAGATTAAACAGACAGTGCCAAGAAATTATTAGAATTTACCTCTCATTTTTTCTGTCAAGCCCAGTTACTACAAAGGGACATAAAGCCATAGGTTCAATATTATTTCTAACTTATTTGGGTCCCATATTTATTTACTTAGAACCTAAATAATTATCATTATGATTTCATAGACATTAGGGCTGGAAGGAACCTCAGAAGATCGTCGAGTCCAGCCCCCCATCCAAAGGGCAGGAAGTCAGCTGTGGTCATAGGATTCCAGCAAGATAAGCATTCAATTTACTTTTCAAGGTGTTCAGTGTAGGTGCTTGAACCATCTCTGATGGCAGGCTGTTCCAGACCTTGGGGGCTTGGACAGTAAAGGAATTCTTCCTTATGTCTAGCCTGAATCGGTCTTGCGGTAGTTTGTAACCATTCAACCTCATCATCCCTTGGGGCTCTCTGGTGCAAAAATGTTCCCCCAGATACTGGTGGTCATCCCTGATAAACTTATAGGTGGCCGTCAGATCACCCCTGATCCTGTGCTTTTCCAGGCTAAAGAGCACCATGGCTCTCAGCCTGTCATCCTAAGGTCTTTTTTCCTGACCTCTGATCATGCATGTGACTCTTCTCTGGACTCTCTCAAGCTTCTCCACATCCTTTTTGAATTGTGGAGTCCAACACTGGACACAGTACTCCAGCTGCGGCCTCACCAAGACTGAGTACAAGGGGAGAATGACGTCCCGGGATTTACTTGAGAAGCATCTATGGATGCAAGCCGGCGTTTTGGTCACTTTACTAGCCGCATCATCACATTGCAAGCTCACGTTCATCTTGCGGTCAATGATGACTTCCAAGTCTCTTTCTTCTGTAGTGCTAGCCAGTGTAGTACTGCCAAGCCTATAAAGATGCCGCAGGTTTTTCCTCCCAAGGTGGAGAACCTTGCATTTTTCAGTGTTAAACACCATCAGGTTCTCATCCACCTATTTGCTGAGCCTGTCCAGGTCAGCCTGGATCGCCCTTCTGTCTTCAGTTGTAGATGCTTTGCCCCAAAGTTTGGTGTCATCGGCAAACTTGGCCAGTCTGCTTCTGACTCCAATGTCCACATCGTTAATGAAGATATTGAACAATATGGGTCCAAGGACAGAGCTTTGGGGGACCCCACTAGTCACTTCCATCAATTACTACCCTCTGCGTCTGGCCACAGAGCCAATTTCCCAGCCAGTGGATTGTGGTGGAACCAAGGCAACAATTGGCCAGTTTTGCCAAGAGGTGATCATGGGATACTAGTTTGAAGGCTTTTTGAAGTCAAGATATATTAAATCAATATCTTCTCCCTTGTCTGGGTGATAGATCACCTGGTCATAGAAGGAAATGAGATTGGTCAAGCAAGACCTAGCGCAACAAACCCATGCTGGCTATCCTTCAGGAAGTTAGTGTCAGCCAGTCCATTAAGGATGGCCTCTTTAATAAGCTTTTCTAAGAACTTCCCTGGGATAGAAGTCAGGCCGATGGGTCTGTAGTTTACTGGATCCACTTCCCTCCCTTTCTTGAAGATAGGCACCACATTGACCTTCTTCCAGTCTTCAGGCACTACAGCAGAGCGCTAGGAGTTTTCAAAGATCCATGCCAGTGGTTGGGCTATGATGCTTGCCAGTTCCTTGAGTACCCTGGGATGTAAATTGTCAGGGCAGGCTAACTTGAAGGTATCCAGCCTCTCAAGGTGTTCCTTTTCGAGGTCAGCATTGATGGAGGGCAGGGGCTGTCCCTCATCCAGACCTCCCTGTCCTATAGTGGGTATGGGTGTCCCATGGGACTGATGAAAGACCGACGCAAAGTACCCATTTAATAGGTTGGCTTTTTCCTGGGTGTCAGTTGTCAGTTGTCCCATCTGGTTCAGCAGGGGTCCAATGTTGCCCTTGTTTTTCCTCCGGCTCCCCACATATCTGAAAAAGGACTTTTTATTGTCCTTGATGCTCAAAGCTAGTTGGAGTTCAGTTTCAACCTTGGCTTTCCTGGTTTGCTCCCTGCAGGACTGGACCAGTGCAGAATATTCCTCCTTGGAGGTGAATCCCATCCTCCATCCTTTGTAGGCCTTTCTTTAATGATAAGAAGAGACAGTAGTGTACATTAGGGGTTGATTAGTATACTCATGACTTTTCAGATACTGTCATTTAGTACAGTGCAATTTAGAAATTGTGTTCACCAAAGTTGAAAGTGTTTTGCAATTCAACACAACTAAAAGTAGGAACAAGTATACATATTTTCATGCTGGGTTCAAAAACAATGGGATTTTGCTTTCCCAATATGTCTAGATAACTTGGCTCAATAATTGTGAGCAGTAATAAATCATGTCTTTTACATTTATGGAAATCCAATAAATCTTTGGACTCTTACTTTTAAGTATACTGTCCACTGTATCTAATATGTTACACTTGCTGTTCATAAGAACTGGTAGGGTTCAACTATTTTAGGGAATGGCTGTTCCTGTAGTGAGATATATTTATGGCAACATTTGTCATGTAATAATGCAAACTTTTATCGCCATCCAACTTTGTTGTGAATGCTAATAGTTATTAACTGTATTGTGATTTATTGAGACCCCATAGGTGGATCATAGTCCAAAAATTTGACCAGTACAATGCGGGGTTGGGGTAGATTTAGGTATAATGCCCACCCAGCCTGTAGTCACATAGATCTAGTTGTTATTGTGGTGTTGCAACATACTAAAAGATTCATATGTCCTAAAATCTATCAGATCTGAAATCTCAGGTTTGATGGAAGGAAAACAGATTTATCTATTGCAGTAATTATGTGGTCCCTATTACTGTAGCATAACAGTACCTCTCAAACTTTACTGATTTATATCCACATCTGAAAATTATGGAAGAACTACTATCCTCATTTTACATAAGAAACAAGGTTCAGCGAATCTAAGCATCTTACTCAATGTCACATAGAGTTTTTTTCTAATAAAGCAAGACTCAAATCCACATATTTTGAATCTTAAGGAGTGTCCTAACCAGTATATCACTCTTTTTATAACATATCGGAGAGGATAGCCAAATTAAATGGATCCCACTAAAGAGAACCGTACATTTAATGGAACTGTCATAACCATGAAAGCATCCTGTCCAGTACTGGACCAAGGACAGACCCATGGTATATGCACTTCCACAGATTTTAGAATCATAGAATTATAGAAATTAGGGGCTAGAAGAGACCTCAAAAAATCATCAAGTCTAACCGCCCTGTTCTGTGCAGGAATACTGCTGAAATAAAATGATCCCAACAAGGTGTCTGTCCAGTCTCCTCTTGAAGACTTCCAAGGTCAGGGATTGTACCACCTTCTTGGGAAGTCTATACCAGATTCTAGTCACCCTTACCTTGAAGTTCTTCCTTATATCCAACTGAAAACATCCTTTAACAGTGTATGGCCATTGCTCCTTGTCTTCCCCTGGGGTGCCCTAGTGAACAGATTTTCTCCCAGCTTCTGATATTATCATAGTATCATAGTACCTAGGGTCAGAAGGGGCCTAGAGCAGGCCATCTAGTCTGACCCCCCGCCAATTGGCAGGAAACGAGTGCCAGGGTC
>JAGPOW010001296.1:99528952-99553459 GCA_030014935.1 Caiman crocodilus
TCACCAATCAGAGGCCTTCCAACAGAGAGCTTTCTGGAAGGGCCCCGAAGCTTCTCACTTATCCTAAGGTAATGTAATGTTTAACCCTTAAAGTCACAGACTCCCTGCAACTGCAGTACCCTTTTACAATCACATTACTTAACTCTTTCATAACATACTAACAACAGGGTAACATTAACAAAGACAATAAGACTTATACGAACGACAGGGACAAGAGCAATAAGCTGGCAGGAGGCACCAATATTGATCTGTCACAAAGATGTTGAACAGCTCAGGGCCAAGAATCACCCTGCAGGACACCACTGGCCACCTCTCACCAAGATAATATAGACATGTCCACTAACAGTCTCTGGGTTTGACACCTTAGCCAGTTCCTAACCCACCTGATCATGAACTCTTCCAGCCCACAATCCCCCAGGTCTTTTTGTAAGACAATCATGGGAGAACATATTGAAGGGCTTTTTTTTTAAATCCAAGTATATGACATCAACCACATCTCCCACATCTAAGTGGTTTATTATTTGATCATAGAAGGAGATGAGGTTGGTCAGACATGACCTGCCCACGGTGAAACCATGTTGGCCATCCTTCAACATCATGCCTTCTGCCAGTCTCTCACAAATGGACTTCTTGACAATTTTTTCCCAAAATTTTACCCAGTATTGAGGTCAAACTTACTGGCCTATAATTTTATGGATCCTCCTTCCTTCCCTTCTTAAAGATTGGCACCATGTTGACCTTTTTCCAGTCTTCTGGGACCTCTCCCAAGCACCTCGAGTCTTCAAATACTTTTGCTAATGGTCCCGCAATGACTTTAGCCAATTCTCTCAGCACTCTCAGGTGTAGTCCATCTGGTCCTGCTGACTTGAAGACATATAGCCACTTTAAGTGCTCCCTCACCAGTTCAATACTGACCATCAATTGGCAATCTCACCCTCCACCCCGCCCCCCACATCTATCCAGGATCTGACCAGGTTGGCAACCACCATTTGTATGCAGGAACACCAACACAAATTATTCATTAAAGAGTTCAGATTTCTCCAGACTCTCTGCTAAGCTGTCACATCCCATTCTGCAAGGGCCCCACATTTCCCTTGATCTTCCTCCTGCTCCCTTTATACCTAAAGAAGGACTTATTGTCCTTGATTTCATTTGCCAACCTGATCTTGGTTGCTGCCTTTGTCTTCCTTATCCTTTCCCTGCAAATACAGGCTATACTTGTGTATTCCTCCTTAGGGAAGGAGAGATTACAGCAGTACCTGGACAGGTTACAGGGGTGCGCTAATGAAAATAGGATGGGTTTCAATATTGACAAGTGCAGGGTGCTGCACTTGGGCAGTGGGAACCAGCAGCACACGTTTAAGATGGGAAACTCCCTTCTCAAGAGCACAGTGACAGAAAGAGATCTTGACTACAAGATGAACATGGGCTGACAATGCAAGGTCATAGTCAGTAGGGCTAACTGTACCTTGTCATGCATCCAAAGATGCATTTCAAGAAGGTCAAAGAAGTGATCCTTCCCCTCTATGTGACACTGGTCAGGCCACAGCTGGAGTACTGTGTTCAGTTCTGGGCGCTGCACTTCAGGAGGGATGTGGACAGCATTGAGAGGGTCCAGAAGACAGCCACCCACATGATCCAGAGACAGCAGGGCAGACCCTACAAAAAGAGGCTATGAGACCTTAACCTGTTCAGCCTTTGCAAGAGATTGATATCTACCTGGCTGGGGTCATTTAAGCCCGGTTTTCTTTCCTGCCCAGGGCAGGGTGGGGGGTCCCTTCCAACTCTACTTCTATGAATCTATGTGACTACTCCCTGTTTCCACTGTTTGTAAGCCTTCTTTTTCTTTTTTAAGGACTCTTTGACTCCTCTGGTAATCCAAGAGGCCTTCCCAGCCCTTTTACAACCTTTCCTGCATACAGGAAAGGAACTTTTGGATTGATTTCAGTCCATTCCTCCAGTTTATCAAGGTCATTCAGAATCCTAATCCTTTGCTCCAGAGTGTCTGCAACTCCACCCAAATTGGTGTCACCTGCAATTTTGCTAAAGGTACATTCAATCCTATCTTCCAAATCATTAATATTTGTTTGTAATTAATATTAATAACATAATAAGATGTTAATCCCAGGATAGACCCATGGAAAATCCTATTCAAGAACCCCCCCCACATTAGACATCAAGTCATTGATGAGTAATACAGAAAACAAATCCAAAAACATCTTCCAACATGAAAAAAGGCTATATTAACCTGTTCCTCATAGATTGCATTTATCATGTATTGTATGAATAATGCTTTAAGGTATTTTTTTTTAATAAGAGTTAATCATTTTCTGAAACACAAAATGCAACAGTCTTTAATATTAAAAATTATTTCTGAAGGATGAATCAAGAAAGAATCATGTAATGTTTATTTTTCCCCCTCTAAAATAGAGGATTAAAACTTTCCAGACAAAATCTTGACCTGCCTTTCTACATCTTTGGTTTTTTACAACAGGAAAAAAAAATAAGTCCATGCTATCTCAGATTTAGCTGTAGAACAATCCTATAAATCCTCATCATTCTTAAGACTACAGAGATTACAAGTCTATACTGTACTTCTCAAAAACAGATGCTAGGAAATGACAAACATTTCCTCAATGTTCTCATGAGAAATTTGGAAGATAGTGGGCTTAACTGTGAGACAGGTAAGTGGGTCTGAAGCTGGTTGCAGAGTAGGACCCAGAGAGTTGTAATTAATGGATCTGTGTCATCCTGGACAGAAGTGAGCAGTGCTGTCTCACAGGGGTCATCTCTTGGTCCTGTACTTTTCAACATCTTTATCAATTATTTGGAAAGGTTAGCAAGTTGGGCAAGTCAGAATTAGATGAAATTCAACATCAAGAAATGTAAAGAGCTCCAATTTGGGATGAACAATCCCCTGTACAACTATGGGCTTGGCAATGTCAACCTGACCTGTGCTACAAATGAAAGAGACCTGGGGTAATAATAGACCACGACAATGATACTCTGTTTTCAGCAGGGAAAGTAATACTCTGACATGCATCAATCAATGCATCTTCAACAAGATCAAGGAGGTGATTCTTCCGCTGTACTCAGCACTGGTGAGACTCGAACTTGAGTACTGCATCTAATTCTAGGTGCCACACTTTAACAAGGACATAATAAAACTTGAATGAATCCAGAGAATGGTCACCCATATGATTAGAGACTTGCATGGCAAGCCATACAAGGAAAGGCTGAGGGACCTGGGACTCTTTATTCTGAAAAAGAGAAAGCTGAGAGGGAATTTGGTAGAAGCTTGCTTCTACGTCAGGGGAGTGCATCAGGAGCTCAGTGAACAACTGTTCAAAAGGGCATCTTGGGGAAAAGCAGGAATAATGGCCACAAACTCCTTGAAGATCATTTCAGGATCAACATTACAAAAAACTTCTTCACTTAGGGTGTCCAGACTGTAGAATATGCTCCATGCAGAGGTGGTGCAATTGCCTATCCTGGAAATCTTCAAGAGACCGGACAGCCATCTTGCTGGGTTCACCTGACCCCACCTGTCATTTTTTCTGTGTGGTGCAGGGGGCTGGACCTGATGATCTTCCAAGGTCCCTTCCAGCCTTACTATTTATGAATATATGAAGTATGATTGTGATGGCAAGACCCCAAGTGAAGGGTCACTGCTGCGATTGCAGTTGACAGCCACAGATCAACTGATTGGAGCCCACTATGGGCTGACTTCCCATTAGACTTACCTGCAGTAACACTGCAAATGACTACAGAACAGTGTATGGCCCTGCAACACTGGTTTATAAGCTCATGCTCCTTCCAGATCCAAGGACACCAGGCTGATAATGTCAAAGGACAGCAATGTATCAAACCTATAAAGAAAGATGAAACACCATTCCTGGAGGTGGAGAGAGTCAGGAAGCAGAGCCTGGCATTTGGAGGGCTTGATAGTTCTCTGAGTAGTCTCTAAGAGGAGGAAAATGCCAGGAAGTAGAGACTGGTAACCCCATGGGATTTCAGAGAGTTAGCAATCCAAGGTAGGGGTATTACAGGCAGTCCTTTCTGGAGAGAGAGGGAGTCTGAAGACAGTTGATATACGTAGCCTCTGGGTGGACAATTATTTTAGCCGGAGAGCCTCTTACTGAGTTTTGGCAACCCATCAAGGGCTGCATGATGGGCAGCCAAGGGCAGATATATACTAATTTTCTAAATTTTTTATGGGCCCCGTGGGCCAGATAGAATGGCCTGGTGGGCCACATCTGGCCTATGGGCCACATTTTGCCCACCCCTGCCATAGCCAAAGGGGTCAGCTCAGCAGAAGGCACAGAACATTAAATTTTACTTTTGTTTTGTGCTGATCATAAAACACCCAGGACAGGACTTCGGTTTTCTTTTCTTTTCTTTTCTTTTCTTTTCTTTTCTTTTCTTTTCTTTTCTTTTCTTTTCTTTGGAGGGTTAGCGGGGCTGCAGCTGGAGACTGGAAGGGAAGGAAAAAAACCCACCCCACTTTCAGAGCAGCATCTCAGGATTGGAGGAAGAAGTCTGCCTAGAGGTATTTCCGGCCCTGGAGAGTGGCAGAGGGGAGTCAGTTCCCTGCAGGCCACAGGGAGAGAGGAGTGGTTGAACATCCTGGCAGGCAAGGGCTACAGAACTTGCCAGAGGAATGCTGTGGGATTGACCCTGAACAGGAGGCAGGCAGAGGCCTGCACACACGTGGCTGTTGATAATGTCTGGAGTGGAGCTGCAGCTGAGGTTCCAGAGAGAAGTAGTCCGCAAGGCCTGTGATAATCTCTGGAGTGGAGATTTCAAAAGAGGAACTGGAGGAGGGCCTGAGGAAAACTGCGGTTACAGGTAGAGCCTTCCTGCACATGGGGGAGACCCTATGGAGCCTGTTCATGGGAGTGCAGGGCAGGTTGGTGCATAACAAAGGCTGGACTAAGGGATTTTCTTGATCATTGCAATTTGGATTTAGAGAACCTGATCCTGGGTAAAAGGGGACATGGACTGAGCTCGACAAGGAGACTGAGAGCAGCTGGGGTTTTCTTTGGGGTTTTTTGCTTTTTCTTTTGATATTTGGGCACAGGCCAAGACCAGCCCTGGAAAGGTGTACCTAATTGAGACCAAAGGTCATGCTGAGGTAGAGGGTCAAATAATACCACAACAGGCAGCACTGCAACCTGGCTGCAGAAGAATTTTGTGATTACCATCTGGAGAGGCTAGTAATAAAGGGGAGGCTTGGAGCCCCACAGAAGAAACAGGGATTGAGACCAGGCAGGATCACTGCAGGCAGTGCATCCTGGGAATATATTTCATCAAAGTCATGGCAGAAGAGAACACATAAGACCAACTTCTTGGCAGACCAGGTGATCCAAAGTCGGGGTCCACCCTGTTGCCACCTGTAAGCAGACGAGCTCAGGGCAGTGGTAACAAGCCCTACAACACATACAGCCATCGCACACACCAAAAGCCTTACCTTTATTTTATGTTATTTTCGAGACATTAACAGGAGGCTGTCACAGAGCACTGAGGTGCCCTGCTCCTAAAGAGGGGAAACAAGCACAGCTGTGGGTTGGCCGGGGCAACCAGGAGGTCAGTTGACCAGAAGGGGCAGGGCTTGGCCTTTATAAGGCCCAGGGGCTGAGGCCAGGCTAGCAGTTCCCTGCCAGCAGCCAGAGGGGCAGGAGCTCCTGGAGTTAAGATGCGGGAACCACAGGTACAGCTCAAGCCAGATACAAAAGGCAGCTCTAAGATGTCTGAGCAACGTGGGCAACCTTATTGGAGAGCTCAAGTTGGGCCCGGTGAGCCCCAGACAGGGGGTGTCATGGAGAAGCCCAGTGCGGGTGGGGCGAGCCCCAGAGAAGGGGTACTACTGAGAAGCCCTAGTGCAGGCTTCATGAGCCCCTGAGGAAGGGCAGAGTATTATGGTAAATCCCGGAGAAGGGCAGAGTACTGCGGTAAACCCCGGAGACAGAGGGTAGTAGTGCAGTGAGCCCTGGAGAAAGGGGGTAGCAGTGCGGTGGGCTCAAAAAACAGGTGGCTCAACCGAGAAGTCCCAGAGTGGGCAAAGAAGTCCCCAGGAGAGGGGCGGCCTCACAAAGAAGGCCTCAGAGAAGAAAGGCAGCTTCACAGAGAAGGCCCCGAGAGAGGGGGCAACGGTACAGAGAGGGCCCCCAGAGAAGGGGGCAGCATTTAAGAAGAGCCCTGAGTGAGGGCTGTTAGACTGAGAAGGCCCAGTGCAGCCACGGAGAGCCCTAGGAGTGGGCAGTTTGTTTGAGAAGGCCCATAGTGGGCACAGAGGGCCCCAGGAGGAGGCGACCTTACAGAGAAGGCCTGGAGTGGGTGTGGAGAGCCCCAGGAGGGGGTGACATTACCAAGAAGGCCAGAGAGACGGGCGTGTGTGTAGAGAGAGAAAGAGACCGAACAACGTCTATCCCAACTGCGAAGCTTGGGGCGTGGTATCAGGGGTGGTTGGAGCCATGCATAGCCCATAAGGCTGGGGTGCCCAGAGAACCCATTTGTAGGACAAGACCCACGAGGGGTCCGGGGGTTCAAGGGGACAGGGGTCACAGTGAACCATGTCCAAGAAGACGTGAGGCAGCCTCCCAACCTTATCTAACAGGAAAGACGTGGCGGGAGAGAAACTGAGGGTGCCCTTGGGCTGACTTTGCACAGAAGAGGGAGCCTTAAGGAGATCACAGCCGTCCTGAAGGACGCCGCCATGACAATGGCATATTGAAGAACCTGGAAGACTGGGGATCCCTGATTCAAGAAAGAGGTTTCTGCTTGAGGTATTGGAGAAAAAATAGAATCTCTGAAGGAGGGTTGAGAAATAAAACCTTGAGGAGCGAATTTCCTATGCTGTGATCCCAGAGGTTTTTTCGTTGTTGTTATTGTTGACATTGTTGCTGTTTTGTTGATTGCACAAAATCACCTCAAACACTTGGGAGGCGAGTGTCTAGATGACAACACCATTTCCTTGTGCTATACCTGGAGAAACCAGGAACAGCATTTCACCAGCATTTACCAAACATAATTACTTTTGAGAAGACTCACAGACCTGGCTGGGTGACATGGGTTTCCAGAGTGGCATTGTGGTTGGTGTGTGGATTGAGTGTAGGGGAGGTGGAGCCCCAAGTCAACAGGTCACCACTAAGTGAGTAACCCCAAAAGGGGAGTGACATCTGCAACAGCGTTAGTCAACCCTTCCTCCCCCCCCCCACTTTTTAACAAAAAAGACATGGCAGATGAGTTGGAGGAGGGGCCCATAATTGCACCTGGAGCACCAGCTCCTTCATCATAATCTAAATGAGAGGTCAAATGTTCTTCCTCTCAAAGAAAAAAATCACATAACTTTAACAGTTTTTCTACTATTCTGTCCTCAAAGCACTATGGTAAAAATGAACATACATCAGAAACAGAATGGTCTAAAAGGACTTCAGTTAGAGTATCTTAATACAAAATATACTGTCCTTTACCCATTAACTAGCTTTTTTAAAGGTCCCTTGTTTTAAAAATCTACAATACCTAAGAACAAGCATAAGTATACAAGTATAAGAGTATAAATTCTACAATCCAAATAATTGTGGTTTAAACTAGATTTCATGATAGGAAACCATGAGCCAAAATTTGCTCTCAAGAGTAAAACTAGGTCATTGAAATTAAAGTATGTTTTTCAGATTTATACTGGTGTAACAAAGGAGAATGTGGTCCTTAGAACTTGTTTTTTTTAAAAAAAGTTGACTGAAGTAAACATCAATTTAGGAAACAGTTACACTTGCTAACATGCTGTAAGACATTAAAATTAAAGTTGCTTGCTGCACTATTACACAATAAAAGAAAAAGGCTTGATTTAGGTGAAGGCACTAAGTTGGGTAGATTTCTTGTTTTTCTAACACCTGCACTAGAAAAAAAAATGAAAATGATGAAGAAATTGATATGAAATTTAAAACCAGAAACATCTATATTTTAATAGTATCTGAAAATATGAGAAGCCCATTTTAAATTAGTTTTTATATAAGTTGAACATCTGGTCACATCCTATTCAATGTAACTGGAAGAGTGCCAAAGTATAGGAAATACGATTTATGAAACCACAGATTTCTACACAGTACAGTAAAAAATTATATGATTTAGAGAAATCTGTATCAACTACGGCTGTGTGAAATTTCAACAGGTGTTTCATTTCAAAGCTGTCTTGACCTGTTTTGTGATCAAAACAGTGAAATCAAAATGAAACAAAAGGCTTTGAAACAGGTTTCAAATGAAACGAGGGCATGCAAAATATTTCAAAAGTTTCCAAATATTTCAAAGCCAGGCTTAATTGTAGCTAAATAAAAACTAAGGCCAGGGGAGGGGAGAGGAGGGGGGGAAAGAACTACTCTGATATTGACATCTAGTTCCTGGTTTGATTTCCCAGCTCTATGATTGCTTCCCCTAGCTCTGATCATTTTTCCAGCTCTTCCCCCAATCTGTGCGTGGGATTCCAGCAGGCTGCTGTTGCAGGCTGGGGACTGTAGCAGCTGCTTGGCACAGTCTGCACTGAGCACTGGGAAGACTACAGTGCTGCCACTGGCCCCAGCCTACAGCAGCTGCCTGCTGAAATCCAGTGCACAGATCAAACCGAGGCCTGGGAAATCGAACCAGGGACTGGAGAGTTGAACAAGGAGCTGGGGAATTGAACTGGGGGCTGGGGAATCAAATAAGCAGCTGGGGAATTGAGCCAGGAGCTGGGGCAATGTTCAGGTTCCTGAACATTGCCCCAGCTCCTGGCTCAATTCCCCAGTTCCCTGATCTTTCCCCCAACTCTCTGATTGCTTCCCACAGCTTTTCCCAGGGGACATGGGGCCCACAGATGATGCGGGATAACAGCAAGCTACTGCTACCAGCTGGTGATGGCAGTGGCTCTGGGCTATTTCCCCAACCACCAGCAGCAGCCTGCTGAAATCCCACACGTAGATCCAGGGGCTGCACTCCCTGGGAAGAGCTGGGAAAATAAACAGAAAGCTGGAGAATCAAACCGGGAGCTCCAGCTGACAGGTGGATCCACCCCAGCTCCCAGGCAGCATGCAGCACCCTGCCAAACCACACTGCACCCATGCAATAATGCAGGTGCTTGGTTGGGGGGTGGAGGATCCACACTGCCCTGCATTGCATGGAGGGGGGCTCTGCCACAAGCCCTCAAAACCCCCAAACACTACTGCTGGAGGCCCCAAACACATCACTGACTGTGGAACATGCACTTGACAGCATTCTGCTGCTGCCATCTGGGGCAAATACTAGTACCTAAGTCCACCTGGCACAGCCTGTGCTGAGGGCTGGCAAGAACCCAGTGCTGGCACTGGCCCCAGACAGCAGCGGCAGCCTACTGTCATCCTGCATTTGGATCCAGGACCCATGCCCCCCGAGAGGTCTCAGGGCTGTGCCAAACTCCTCCTGGGTGGAGCAGGCCCCCAGATCTGTGTGGGGGATGACAGTATGCTGACACTGCTGGCAAGTGATATTAGTTTTGCTTTGAACAGTTTGAGGTGCAGTTTTATATATACCCCTGCACCTATCTCCTTAAAATGTGGCAACATTCATACCCTCAAAAGGGGCTACCATCCCTGCAATTTTCATCTGAATCAGGCAAGAAACAACAAAGGTATAATAATTTTTGTCATTCCCCATTATAGCCTATGGGCAAAACATCGAAATGCGTTGAAACATCAACGAAACAGTGAAACAGTTTTGATGAAACAAAACAGAACAATGTTTCAACAATGCAAAATGAAACACTGGCCCTTCAAAGTGGTGAAACAGAAGTCAAAACAAAATGGTGCTGTTTTGCACACCCCTAGTATCAACTTGCCCTTTGCTTGAGACACTGGATTCTTGTTCACTTATTATTGATCACAGAGTTCAAGATGAACTGCACTAAATGATGATATCCATGATGGACTTATTAGTCTGGCATAATACAGGCATTTTAAACTTTTTTTTTTTTTATTTGTAAAGTTTAAAAAACACAACAAATCAGGCAAAAATAGTTAAAACATACTTTTGTTAGTCCTTTAGACACGATAGTTTAATATACATCTCATTCAGATTCATAAAACAAAAACTAGTTGTCTTGAGCATGTTGACAGTGCATCCAACACTTCACTACGAGTCATTTTTTCACCTGAGCTAATGTTTTTTTGCTAGAACTAAAAACAGCCTGCAAGGCTGTAAAATAGAAGAGTGATAGTACCAGGAGTAGCTAACAGACAGCAAAATTGCCAAAGAAAGGATAGCCTGATAATAGAACATTGGGACTATGGAATAGGATAGAAGATTCTACCTGTGGAGTAAAGAGAAATTAGCAGGACTCACATAGCTGATAATGAGTGATGAAGTCAATTGACTCCCTCAGCACTGCCTATATAGAAGCACCAACTCCCCTCCCAGGAGGTGATTTTTACATTTTGAATAGAACAGGAATCAAAAGGGGCGCAACTGTACTAGTACATACATCTGGGTCCGCCCCTGTCCTCCATCAATAAAAAATTACTTTAATGTTCAAATCCATGTGTGCATGACCATATAAATAATGTTTTCTTTATATTTATAAATGCATTACATTATTAAAGTGTAATTCAGTGTTCTTTTAAGCTTCAGGAAGACATTGAGTATGAAGCCTGAAATATAAGAAAGTTTATTTTCATTTTATAGACTAATTGACTGGCATTTTTTCTTGGCTTCTTTCCAAAATCAAGAGTGGTTCCACTATTGCCGCATCCTCGTGGGCTGGGATTCCAAGAAACAAGCAGAGGGCTAACTCAGAGGAACCAATTATCCAGATAGGCTCCAATTCTCCACCTTTCCCCATAAATGAACAATGAATTATCTGATGCAGGACTTCATAAAATCATAGGAAAATAGAGCTGGAAGGGACCACCACAGGTCTTGTCTAACCCTCTGTCTGAGGCAGAATCATCCCTTTCAAAACCATCCTATAAAAACCCATTGTCTAAGCTCTGCAAAACCACACAGTCAGGTCTGACAAAACACAAGGCAAAACACCCTAATCTGACACAAGTAAAGCAGGGGGACCACAGCGGCCAGTAACTTACTTCTGTAAAGGTTGTAAATATATATTCAAAAGATCCCAGGAAGCGAGGAGGGCAACCTCCCACCATAGCCTATACAGAGGAATACAACCTCTTCTCGCCCCCCTCCCATCCCACCCCAGTCCATACCAATCTGACCATTAAATAGAATTTCTTTCTGATCCCAAATATGGTGATCAGTCTGACTCTGAGGGGGAGTGGAAAGAGGGGAAAGACATGCTAGTTAGAAGCCTTTAAGTCCTAGTAGGAGCTTTGTCAGACTCCAGATAAAATTCCCAGAATGCCGTTGAGGAAGGCTTAAGAAAAACTGACATGTAACAGCAGATGGGTGGAGAGGTGGGATTCCCTCAGAGCCCCATGTGGTAATCAGCAAGGCCTGGAAACAAAGGAAATATCCATAGTAGAACACAGGCAAAGCTACAGCTAGATCATCCCAGGCTAATGGCTGTCCAGCTTCTGGTGATGGAGAGTCCATAAATTTCCAAGGCAGTCTCTTCTATTGCCTCACTGTTCTAACAGTGAAAAAGTGTTTTTCCTGATATCCAAACTAAACCTACTTTGCTGCAACTGCAAGCCATTGCTTCATATCCTACTCCCTGCAGCAAGAGGAAAACAGTGTTTTGCCTCTTCTTTGTGGCAGCCATTTAAGTATTTGAAGACTTGCAAATACTGAGAAGAGTGATCTGACACGGAGGCCTGGAATTCTATAGAAAGGCTTTTTCAGAAGCTATTTTAGAAAGACAAGATGAGAAACAGAAAAGTTGTGCTCATAAGAAGTAGGCCATGGAATCTTCAAAGGACAGACCAAAACCATAAGGGATTCAAGAGTGGTGAGGGAAAAAAAATGAGGGTTGGTTTTATATTCAAGGGTCAGTGAATTTTTCTATATTTGAAATATAGAAATGATCTATATTTCTCTTGTGCTGTGTCTGTGAGTAAATTATAACTGGTTTAAAAGCTCCTTTGCAAAATCAGCGTCCTTGCTTTTACTGAAAGGACTGCAGAGCATCAACAGCTATGAACTCTCAAAATATACAAGAATTACAGGGGAGAAGAATTGGCACTAGGTTATAAGCTGTTGACATGTGAGTACTCACTCAACATGGGATGGTAGACACAAGATCTTCACCTAGTGTGTTCAAGGTCCAAAGATAGTGCCTAGAATGAATCTAGCATCTGCCATTCTAAAACGTAATAGAGTGGTTGGTTCAACAGTCTAGTAAGTGAACAAAGAAGAGAGCTCATTCAGGGCTACAGTAATGCAACTTATACTCAGTAATGTGCCATCAGTATTTAAACGAAGGGTTCCTTGTTTAGGGTTACCCTAAACCTCTATTACATAAAGTAAATTAGAAAATTACAGTTAGTTTCTGGGACAGTGGTTATAAAGCAGAATTTGAGAAAATAGACATTACTGAATTTATATGTAAACCCCAGCATTCTGGATTTTATTAGCACAGATGGTTCTTATAAGACATACCCTTTAAAAAATTGCAGATATTTATTAATGATTTAGCTTTGCATATGAATTCATTCTAGTATATCATCTCAGTAGCAAATGTTAAAGAAAATGCCTGCCTTGAAAAGAACAGCATAGCTGTCTGTGTAGGTTCTTTACGATCATTTTGGACAATTGGATCATAATTTCTTTGTGGCCATGATGTAAGTGCTGGACATAATGACAACATTGTTAGGGCATCTTACTTTGCCACTGAGGCATGAATTTAAGTCCTCCTCTGGACTTGTACTGTACGTTGCTCCCAGTTCACTTAGTTGTAAATGGCTATCTGGTCATTCAGGTTGGGGAAGAAATCCCAGGTAGTCAGATGTGATATTAGACACATCACTCCCTTCTGTGCTCCTGGTTGTAGACACTAACACGCTTTAACCATGCTAGTCTGGTGGGTTGTTTGACTTGGAAACATCTTTGACAAATGCCCATTCTGTAGATGGACTAGTTAAAGGTACTATGCTTTCCTTGGACTTGGATACAAGTCTAAAATGTTTAGGTGGAGAGTAACAGAACTGAAATACTGTGTCATCGTATGGGGATACATTCCACTTGAAAATAAAGGGCTCCATAAGAAACTTTGTGTTAGATTCTTTGACATTATTTTCTCCTCCCTGAAATGAATGTAATGTTATGATAAGTTTCTGAATTGACAACAATGGAAACAGATCTTCTACATGCTCGATACAGAATAATAATAGCAATATAAAAATTCCCTACATTTTCTATTCAGTGTACCTTATTGCTTATAGAAGAGCCATCTCTTCTACTCTGAACCAAAGTACACTTTGGAATGACTTGGAGCCTTTCCACTGATTGCAAAGGACTTTTGTTCCAGGCCTAGAGCTGAAAGGCTTGATACAAGATCATTTTTTACCTCATCAACATACGGAATGTGTGTTTACACATGATAATCAGGGGAGACACTGACCTAAAAGTAAGTATAGAAATTAGGAAGAAAAAGAAGCTTGCACTTCCTTCCATAGTAAACACAGGAGAAAGCAGGTTTAAAAAGATCTGTTATAGAGGATATAATGACCAACTATTCTGGGCAAGCCCTCAAACGTCACTCAGGCTACTGTATGATAAGCACTGGGTAGGACAATTAATCATATCCTGCCCCTTTGCTTAGAGGAAGCTGCAGCAGGCTAGGAGCCTTAACAGCATCCATTTGACTAGTGACTCTTCCTATGCCTGGCATTATTCCTGAGCACTTCAGAGAACTTTGTTTTTAAATAATGTCTCTATTGTAGGAGGCAGCCAAGTATAATTCACCTATTTTACAAATAAAATGAATCACTTGAGCCTTGTTACTCTGAGCAGAAAAAAAAATGCATAAATATCTTTAAATCTGGCTCTGAAAGATTGTATAAAGTCATTTCCTGCATAGCTGAAAGTATAACAATGATCTCTATTATGGCAAGTCTAATTTAGATACACTCTGCCATTTAGAATGAAGGCACCAAATTGTTTTAGGTATACAGCTGAAACCATGGGATAGTATGTAGAGCAGACTTGGGAATGGGCAGTGAAAAAGATGAAAAAGGAATCTATATTTTTCCCCCAATCAATGAAACATGAATTTTAAAATTTAAAATATTCAAATATGAACTTTTAAAACCTGGGTGAAAATACATATTTCAATTTTAAATGTCTAATATCAGTATCTCTGGTTCTACTCATGGCTTTTCTGTGTTTCCTGCATGATGTCATGTGCACTACTATAATGAATATTTTCAAGCAGATAGGATTAAAGTTTCATGGACAACCTTAATTTTAGTTTTACCTAATTTGAGTGCTTGTTTATACAAACTTACTAGGTTTTTTTTTTTTCTGTAATCTATAATTACTAGATTAGCTATCATTCCCTCCTTTCTTTTTCTAAATCGTCATTAGTTTCCTTAGAGCTAAATGAAAATGAAATGCAAAGAGTGTACAAGAAGACTAACAAATTCAGACAGTTTGTTGGCAGCATTAACATCCATCAGGCCTGGGCAGATACAATGAGCCAGTTGTCCTACTACCATTGAAAGCAGATTTTGAATCAGAACAGGACTCCTTCATCATTCCTCATTGATGACAATGATTTTGGCTTTTTCTATGGGTAAAGACTTGAATAGCTGGAAGAAGACTATTGTGAGAGGCAAATATGCAAGTTGTACTACTTTGTTCTCTGTAGTTTATTTTTAACTGATCCAATATCCCGATATGTTAATGCTGTCCTATACAATTGGTTATGTACTTTCTCCTGAATTTCTAGCATTTGTAAGATTGATAGGGAACCTGATTTGCAAATGTAGTTTTGTAATGGAATTGCAGGAATTCAAACAGCAGCACATTCGCTGACCAAAGTCTCTGTTCCTTGAGAGCTTGAAAGATGAAGCTTTCTACCGGCTCTGCTTTCAGTGCCAGACAAAAGGCAGCAGTGGAACCAACCTCCTTGGTAATATGTATAAACATATTAAACATAATAAAGACATAATTCACAATCCACTGAAGTCACTAGAAGTATGCCTATTGGATTCCTGTTAGATTTAAACCAGGTCCTACATGTGGACAAATCAAGAATGTGAAAAAAATACAAATTTGGGTGTGAGTCTACCTTGAAAGTATGAACAAGCATTCACCACACCCAGTTTAGGTTTAGGCAGCTTTCAGTCACCTAAACCTACACTGGGAGCTGCATGGGCAGCCTGAGGTAAGTAGCCTGGGGTGAGGAAGAGGCTAGTGTGATTGGGTAGGGAGGTGCTAGTGGGTCCACAGCAGAGGCTGAAGGGTCTATGGGTGGTGCTGATGGGTCTAGAGGGGGGCTGGCAGGTGTGTAGAGGAGTTTAGTGAGTCTATGGAGTGCGATTGACTGGTCTGGAGGTCAGGGTTGGGGCTGGGAAAGTAGCTGGGTTTTCCAGGTCTAGAGATGTACTGTAAATGCTTACAGGTATTTTCTAGGTTGGGTAACCCTTCATAGAGCAGATTAACTATCACCTCCTGAGATGAACTAATTGAGATTGGGCATGCCATGTTTTTGGTGATTTAATCCCTCAACACCTGCATGACCAGACATTTAAATAAACCTATCCTTGTTCAGGTCAATCTAAATTAAATACTTATATGGACCCTGAGTGAATACATTAGGAATCACTAATGAAGATGGAATTGAAATTTGAATAAGGCTTGGTGACTCGTTCCTATTTTAGAAAAAATAAGAAAATAGGACTAGTGACACACAATATTGTATTAATCTTTCTGTAACTTAATTGGTCCTTTGCATCCTTAACTCTTTTGATTATGGGTTTCCTATTGATTATACTTCATTACCAATTACCTGCATTTCTTAATTTCTAATTTATTTTTATCAGTATTCTCCTTCCTGTTTCCAATTTTTGGTATTTTATGGTCACTTGCACCTCCTGTGTTATTCAGAAGTTTATTAAAACATATTAATAAAATGTTCCCAAGCAACTTCCAGTTTGCATACTGTTTTTGATTTGGGGGTGAGGTGGGGGAGGGGAGGAGCATTGTTGTTTTTTTGGGTTTACAATCAATTTTGTTTCAGTTATCAAACGTAAAACCTGTTCTTCTATACCTGCATTCAGTAAGGGGCACTTTGCATGTACAGAAGGGATGTGAAAGCAAAACTTAACAAAACAGTTTAACTTATGCTCAGAAGATGTGTCTACATGTACAAATGCTGCAGGGTGGATAAACTCTAGAGTAAAACAACCCCAGACTGGTGTCTATACACAAGGGGATTCAGGAGCAGCAGGACATTGTCCCCACCTGGTTCTTGTGGTAGAGCCTGTCCCAGCAGCAAGAAGATCATGGAGGCAGAGAGCAATCTTCCACCCACCACTGCCTGATTGACCAGGAGCAAATTTGCTTCTAGTTGGCTGTCTACACATGCCATAATGCTCAGTGTAGATGGTGATGCTTATGATGCAGTAATAGTTCTGCTGTGCAGTAAGGTATATTGTTTAGATGCACCCACAGTGTCTATAACTGATACCTGGGAAGTGTGACTCCCATTGGCTGCAATGGAAGATTCACTTGTGTATGTAACACTGTAATTACAGACCATAGGATACCAATTTTTTTGTTAATCACACTTGTTCAGCATGCCAATTAACAGTCGATTAGATATAACCTACATGTTTTGCTCTATTGTTTTCTACTATTGAACTTGACACTGTGTACAGAAACTTTCTTTCAAAGCTGTGCATAAGAAGGAAAAAAGGATGTCTTTCAGATGTATTTAAACTAAATATTAAGCTAGGTGAACAGTTCACAAAAACCTAAATAGATGTACAAAATTGCCTGGTAAATGATTGTATTCCTTTTCAATTCTAAGCTCTGTCATCATAAAATATATTTATTTGCTTTTATTTCCATGAGCTTTTAGTGAGCTGTTTTCAGAAAGCTGCTGAAATTTACGTAATAAAATACTCAGAAGAATCGTATAGAATGTCTGAGGAATTCTCATTTACCTTGAACTGTTATTAATGATCACTGAAAATGACCACTGAAACAAGAACAAATTACACTTCCTGTTGAGACATTTCTAATGATCTCAATATTGCAAGAAAAAGAGAAGTGAGCCAACCTGTCATCTTTCTGTACAAATAAAGATTTTGAAATGTAAATGTGAAGCATTTTGGTAGTATAGACAGAAAATTCTAATTTATATTGAGCCTGAAAAGAAGATATGCATCTCAAAGTCTCTCTTCACACTGTAAATATGAGTCCAAACTCATCCTTTCCATGGAGTTACTCCAAGAGTGAATTTGAATGAAAGAGTGGCATTTTTAGCTATGCTAGGGAGCCTTAAACATTTTGACCAAACAAAGAGGCGCTTAAAATGGCAGACACGAGACCCTGAAGAATTTTCTTAGAGTCTTCTGCAGATAGATTAAAACTGATATAAATAAGCTGAACAGCCTTTTTCCTAGCTGTAGAGTTGGGATGAATATTGGTAGTGGCAGTGAGAAGGTACATGACTGCAAATCATAGCAGTGTGGCTATCTTCTTAAATCCCTGGAAACTGAAGAATAGCTTATACTAATCTTGCTCCTTTTTACACTGAGTGCTAGGCATAACTGAACAACTGCTAACTACAAGGAGCACAGAGGTGTACCTGAGTAAAGAGAAACTTAGGAACAGGCTGATTAGATTTGAAAGGATTTGGTTAAAATTGTATTGTATTTCTGAATAGGGTAGCAGCTGTTCTTGATCCTGTTTCTCTAATACTCAACTATAAAAAAGATATAAAATCTCAATGTGTTATTGAAATCTGATGGAAACACATAATATAACCCAACCCTCATGAACAATGTCAGGAAAATATGTTAACTATATAACTGTAGACATTGCTTGATACTTCAATGATATTAGTCACAGTTTTCTAGTTAGCGCAGAAAATAGTTTATCTCTTAAATTGTGAAGAAATAAGCACTCACAACCTTTGCAAGTATAACTTTTGACCAGAAATTTTAAGATAATGATAAGTCCAAGGCAAAATACTTAATAAAAGCATGTTTTTTAGAGTAGGAGAACTAAACAAAACAAAAAATATGATGTTGCCAAGTATCTCTGATTCAAACACATCACTGGATAATGACTTGAAAAATGAGTTAATTAGTTTTCACTTAAGAATAATAAACTACTAGAAAATGGGTTCATGAAATACTCAGAGGAGCCAAAAAACAAAATAAGTATAGGCATTCACTGTGTAAGAAAAAAGTCTAAGGTTTAATTGAATCATGGACATAAATCCAAGACATCAAAATAGGTCAAACTGAGAATGTGAATAATATTACTCCTAAATCAGCTTTGCTAAAACACATCAACCCAAGGCCAAAGACATTGGACACATTGGGAATGATATGGTAACACAAGGCCTCAAGAGATCCCAGAAGTAATACTTGGTAGCTCTGTCTCTCATGATTTATAAGAATTACCTGGGAAAATGCCAATTATTTGAAACTGAAACATTCTGTATCAGCACCTCAATGAAACTTACTTTTGTTGAATGTTTTTTAAGCATTTGAGAAACTAATTCCAGAATTGCTCAGAGTGTACTGACAGTATTCACAGGTTACTGGCCTGGAACATTAGAGAGGGATCTCAGGTTCAAGTCCCAGTTCTGCTCTTAGTTAGTCAGATCTAAGTCTCTTACATCCCAGGTGAATGCTCTGATGATGAGCTTTAGGCAAAAAAACACAAGATTTCTCATTCTCTGAAGAGCTTGGGAAGTTCCTAGCCCCATCCTGCTGTGGAATGAGAAATTTCAAATTTATGCTTATGCTGGCCGCATCCAGACAAGTGAGGATGAGCAGTGTGTAGCACCACAGACCCATCCTGGGTGCAACACACTGCACATGCAGGCATTCCCCGTGCTGGTTCTTTGCAGAGTGGGGGTATTTTTAACCTGGGAGATTCCAGGGTCAAAAAAAAACAGGCTGAAAAAAGTGGGGTGGCACACTTTTCAGTGTGTTGCCCAAAGCTGGAGCATGACTTGCCAGAGTTATGCTCCAGCTGCTGGCCAGGTTCCCTGCTTCAGGAACACCATGGCTGCAACTCCCAGAGGCCCCCAGACCTCCAGAGAAGGCTTCTGGGGCCAGCACAGTTGTTGGCCCCACCCTCCCGTACCCCACCTGGGGTAATCTGCTGTATGCCAGAGTGCATATGTTCCCCAGGACGAGTAGCAGTGGCACACATTCCCATTTGTTTGAATGCAGCTGCTGTATTTATAATTACTATTTCAAAGTAATCCACTGACACCTTAGTCAAAGTAAGAACTTAAGAATTGTTATTTACTGGGTCAAATCATAGGCTCATCTTGTCCAGTATCCTGTGTTACATAGTAGCAGAGAGAAGCTACTGAAAGGGAGCATGAACTAGGATTTTTTCCACTGCTACTCTCTCACTTGTAGCCTCCAGCATGAGGTGCAGAGGATATATCCCTATGTCCTGTGCTCAATAGCTACTGATGCCCTTTTCTTCCAACATTTGTCCACTCTCTTTTTTAATCTGGCTATCAGCTTGCACATCTGGGGACAATGAGTTCCACACTTTAATTACATGTTGTGTAAAAAAGAACCAATTTAGCCCAATACTCTGCACTGAGGTAAATAATATAAGGAGCCAGGGCAGCAGACAGGCTTTACCCTTCAGTTGGCTCTGATTATCACAGTATGTCTTGCTAACTACCTCCAGCTACCTAAATTGCTGTGGCTACCCACCTGACTACATGTAGCTAATCCCTAGCTGGAATATATTCAATTGCATTAATTGCACATGTAGATATGCCCAGTATTTTTCAGGCTACTTAGCAGCAGTAGTGTAACTAGGGTGGGGCAAAGGGGCAGCTACCCCAGGCACTGACTTTGTGTATGTACATACATTCAAATGCCCGGTGAGAATTCCCCTGGGTTTTTTCTCCTGGTATAAAAATGTATGCAGAGTTGCATATATAGACATTCAAATATTAAACTTCTAAAGATCATAGAGCTTTCAGTGCTTATGCTGCATGGCCAGGACACCCCTATATACACATATCAGCATGTTCTTCAGTCTCCCTCCATCTGCCTGGGGAGAGATGTCAGCAGTGCACAGGGAAGCCCTGATTCACTGACCAGAACTGCTCAAGGAGAGCCTCTGTCACCTTGCAGCAAATATGGGATTGCAAAGGGGTGTGTTCCTCTCTGCCCAGATAGAGTAGTAGAGTTTGGTCCAAGTGACAGTCTCCCTGGGTGGGAGAAAAGGTAGCAAAGCACCCTGGGATGCTGGAGGATTTTGCTGTGAGTTCTCTCAGAAGGGTAAGTTGACATTTGCTTTCTCAAAAGAAACTCTCCCAGCAGCAATTTAGCCCTGGGTGTTCTCAGTTTATTTTTTGTTGGAATGGCCCATTTTTGCTCTGAGAGAAAAATCTTGAACATCTGTACACTCAGGGTGCATCAAAACAAGTGCACGTGTGCAGTATGTGGCAATGCCGACCCGCCTGCAGCCTGCACAAAAAAACATGTAGGCTTTTCCCATGCAGCTAATTTGCAACGCAGGTTGGGGTTTTGACACTGGGAGATCCTGGTATAAAGAAAAACAACCATGCCTATAAAAAGCAAGGCAATACTCGTGGCAGCAGTGCACACCACCCAAAATGAGCCTGGCCAGCTGAAGCCATACTTCAGGTGCCAGGCAGGCTCCCTGCTGCTGGATCACTGTGGCTGTAACCCTCAGAGGCCCCCAGGACCTGAGATAAGGCTGCTGGGGCAAGCACAGGTGTTGGCCCCAATCTCCCCTATTCCACCAGGGCAATATGCCACGTGCCAGAACTCACGTGCACAGGTGTTCCCCAGGGACAAGTAGCAACAGCTCATATTGTGCCACTGCTTTTTGTCTTCTGGGAAATACATGTTCCTACTTATGGGGGCACACCTTCATGGTTTTTACTGGAAAAGACATAACTCCCCCAGAAGAAACAGAATGTCTTTACATGACCTTAGGGAATGAGGCAGAAAAAGCCATGGCCATTGCAGGGCATTGAGGAGGGTGAAATAGAATCACACTTAAGCATCAAAGTCCATTTATGTAACTAACAGATAGAAAAGAATCGGGCCTTAAGAATTAAGGTGGATACATACAATGAAGCGTATTTCATTGCCTATTCACTCCTGCTTCACATGTGCTAGATCCCTGTACTTCCTTAAAGAAGCACCAACCATATGTCCACCACCAGTGTTGTCTATGCTGGGCGTGCTTATTATCATATACTCAGGGCCTCATTAAGTGGTTAAATTACCTTATATCTTGAAATTGAAGCATAGGGAGTGGGAGCAAGAGGACAGAGTATGCTTCCCACCACTGTTCCTAGCTGTTGCACTGAGATGGTGTGGACATGTCTAAAATTTCAGTGCACTAATTGCCATTTAAAAATAAACCAGTATTTTTTTCTGAGACAGGAAAGGAGAACCTCTCAATTCTTAAGAAAGACCAAACAAAATGAGATAAATAACTTCCTCCAAAGCATACTGGGAACTAGCACACCTTTTACAATGAATGGAAAAAAGAACAGACAAAAAAAGGTGTGCCCTAGATATCAGAGTGTAGGGATGCAATGAGAATTGCCAAAAGTCAAGCTGAGCAAGATCTTGTAGAAGAAATTTAAACAAAAGCAAAATATTCTTCAGCTCCTGTCTTATAAAGATGTAGCATAGATAAAAGATAATCTAGGTATGGTGGAAAAGCTAAATGAATTGTATCTTTTCCTCTAGGTTGGCTAATCTCATACAGCAGGCTTTTAACTAGTTTTGCCAGGGGAAGGAGCTGCTTCAAGTGGAGAGGATGCTTCCCCAGCATGCAGGGTGACAAGAGGAAGGGAAGCCCAGGTAAGCATCAACTTCTGTGAAGCAGGAGGCCACAACTGTCCTGGGAGTGGAAGGGAGGCTTGTGCACCCTCAGGAGACCTCAGGTGCCTTTACACTAATGCTTGTAATATAGGGAGTAAGCAAGAGGAACTGTGCCTCCTGGTTGTGAGTAAGAACCCAGACTTAGTAGGGCTCACACAAACCTGGTGGGACCCTCTATGACTGGGCAGTGGGCTTTCAGGGATACACCCTATATAGAAGAGATAGGACAGAAAGGAAAGGTGCAGGGGTTGTGCTCTATGTTAAAGAGCACCTCACATCATCAAGGATTAGCTTTGGGTTAGAGGAGGGTCGGGCAGAGACACTATGGGTCAAACTACAAAGGAGGCATGGCGAAAGGGACCTTATGGTAGTTATTCACTGCAGAACACCCAACTAGGGGGAAGAGCTAGACCAGGACTTCTCCAGTCAGCTTACGGAGACCCTGTTAGGTCAAGGGATGTTATTGTCATGGGTGACCTAAACTACCCAGACATTTGCTGGGAGGAGCAGACAGCCAGGTTTGACAACTCGCATAGGTTCCTGGCTGTATTACAGGACCTTCACCTTATCCAGGATGTGCACAGCCCCACTAGGGGTAATGGCTTGCTGGACCTGGTTCTGTCCATGGGGGATGACCTGGTGAGGGAACTGCAGGTCCTTGACCACCTGGGCAATAGCAATCATCGCCTGCTGGATTTCATTATCCAACGCAGGGCATCAAGTGCTCAGACTAAGGCTAAAGCCCTTGACTTCAGAAAAGCCAACTTCGATGAGCTTAGGAGACTAGTGGGGGAAGCACTGAGGGGCCAGAAGGTAGAGTAGATGGAAGTCCACAAGGGGATGATCCTCCAGGCCCAAAGGGTAACAGTCTTTGAGAGAAGCAAGGTGGGTAAGAGTGCTCAGAAACCCCCATGGCTCAGCAAGGGCATTCAGGAATGCCTGAGGTCTAAAAGGGGGGCATACAACCAGTGGAAGGGAGGAGTTATCACCAAGGAGGAGTACTCATTCTTGGCCCTGGAGTGTAGAACGGCTATTAGGAAGGCCAAGGAAGAGATGGAACTCAGGCTAGCGTCCAGGATTAAGGACAATAAAAAGTCCTTTTTCAAGTACATTAGGAGCAAGAAGAGGGCACCAGGCAATATAGGGCCCCTGCAAGACATAAACGGTAATCCTGTGGCCATGCCAGACAAGAAAGCTGATATTTTTAACAGTTTCTTTGCTTCTGTTTTGTTGACCAGGGTCCAGGATATCCTACCTACCAGAGGTAGGGACAATCTTGGGGACAGCTCTGTCAGTCCTTCAGTCAGCGCACATGTAGTTAGGGATCTTCTGGAAAGGCTAGACATTTTTAAATCTGCAGGTCCAGATGCCCTCCACCCAAGGATGTTGACAGAGCCAGCAAGGGTCATTGTGGAGCCCTTGGCCCAGCTGTATGAGCATTTGTGGTCATCTGGCCAGGTGCTAAGGAATTGGAAACTGGCTAATGTGGTCCCAATTTTCAAGAAGGGGAGGAAGGAGAACCGAAGTAACTATAGGCCTGTAAGCCTCACCTCGGTGCTCAGGAAGGTCTTAGAGAGAATCATCAAGGAGCACATCTGTGGGGGGCCAGCAGGGGAGATCATGCTCAAGGGCAATAAGCATGGGTTTGTCAAAGGCAGGTCCTGCCTGACCAATCTGATTGATTTTTATGACCATGTAACTAAAACCTTGAATGATAGTGATATCATGGATGTGAACTTTCTAGACTTTAAGAAAGTCTTTGACACTGTCTCTCACCCCATCCTCATTAATAAATTAAGTGACTGTGGCATTGATGGCTGCACAGTGGGATGGGTAAAAAATTGGCTGATGGGGCACACCCAGAGTGTAGTCATGGATGGGCTGTACTCAACCTGGTGAGATGTGAGCAGTAGGGTACCCCAGGGCTCAGTCCTTGGGCCCGCACTGTTCAATATCTTCCTCGGTTATTTGGACAAGGGGGTGGAAAGCACGCTGTCCAAGTTTGCTGATGACACTAAGATGTGGGGTGAGGTGGACACACTTGAAGGGAGAGAGAGGCTGCAACTAGATTTAGGCACCTTGGGAGAAGGAATCCACAGCATACATACAGGCTGGGGAGTTCCTTTCTTGAAAGCAGAGGCAGAAAGGGATCTTGGAGTCATTATTGACTCCAAGATGAACATGAGCTGCCAATGCCAGACCGCAGTCAGCAAGGTCAGCCATACCTTGTGACGCATCCAAAAGGTGCATTTCAAGCCAGTCCAGAGACGTGATACTCCCCCTCTATGAGACTTAGCTCAGGCCGCAGTTGGAGTACTGCATCCAGTACTGAGCACCGCACTTCAAAAGGGATGTGGCCAGCCTGGAGAGGGTTCAGAGGAGGGCCACCTGCTTGGTGAGAGGGAAGCAGGACAGTCCCTATGAGGAGAGATGGAAGGACCTGAACCTGTTCAGCCTCAGGAAGAGGAGGCTGAGGAGAGACCTAGTGGCTGCCTACAAGCTCATCAAGGGGGAT
>JAGPOW010001296.1:99557227-99570258 GCA_030014935.1 Caiman crocodilus
AAAGGTTACTACCCAGACTCAGGTTTATCCAATAAGCAAATTATGATGCAGCACTTTTAGGTTTGAAATTGACATTTCTCCACCTAAATCCCAACCCCTTTTAGGCTTCATTTGAATACGCTTTCTTGGGATACACCTTCTTGGAATGTACTTGGGTGTGTCTAGCAGTTAGATCCAGGTTTTATCGCTAAGGCTGAACCCTGAGCAAAAAAACGTTAGGCCAGCTAATCTCACAGCTACAGCTTTGTCTCAGGGGCCCAGTCAGTTCCATGAACAGTTAATTTATCAGTTTGCTTAAACTTATGACAGACAAGTCATTTGCAAACTTACAAGCTTATATTAATGAATATTACCTATTTAGGCAGAATACCAAATGCCTCCAAGAAGCACACATTATTGCTTATTAATCCCTCTGGTTCTGGCTGTCACAGACCAGCAAAAACCACATGGTCCAGATCCATCCCTCCACCTCATTTGAGTTTGACACTCCTATTCTAGACAAAAGAAATGCAGTAGATTAATAGAAAAATAGGGTTGGAGGGGCCCTCAAGATATTACCTACTCCAATCCCTTGCTTAAGCCAAAATCCAGAAGCATGACTGGGCGGTTCTATACTCTGGGTGGCAGAGACATTCTGGGCAGTGGCCTTAGGTGGGCTATGCTACTAGCACAGCAGCCAAGAGAGCAGCACTGTGGCTATTATTTTGGAGCCCTCTAAGTCAGGTCCTGTGGGTGGAACCCCAGTCACCCCTCTTTAGTTATGCTACTGGCAGGATCAACTCTGTCTAAACTAACCCAAACAAATGTTTGTCTAGCTTTCACTTACATTTCTAACAAAGATTTCACTGTCTCTCTTGTCAATCTGTTTCAGTGCTTAACTACTCCCATAGATTTCAATAGACATGAGGGCTGGATTGGACCTCAGAAGGTCATCAAGTCCAGCTCCCTGTCCCAGGACAGGAAGTCAGCAGGGGTCATAGGATCCCAGAAAGTTAAACGTCCAAATTTCTCTTGAAGGCATTCAAAGTAGGTGCTTGAACCACCTCCAGTGGCAGTCTATTCCAGACCTTGGGAGCTCAGACACTAAAGAAGTTCTTCCTTATGTCCAGCCTGAAATGGTCATGAAGGAGTTTCTGACCGTTTGACCTTGTCATCCCCTGGGGCTCTCTGGTGAACAGATGTTCCCCCAGATCCTAGTGAGCACCCCTCATAAACTTATAGGTAACCACCAGATCTCCTCTGAGCCTGTGTTTTTCAGGCTGAAGAGTACCATAGCTCTCATATTCTCATCGTAAGGTCTGTTTTCCTGACCTCTGATCATGCATGTGGTTCTCCTATGGACTCTATCAAGAGTCTCTACATCCTTTTTGAATTGTGGAGCCTAAAACTCCATCTGCGGCCTCACCAAGGCTGAGTAGAACAGGAGAATGATGTCCTGGGATTTGCTTAAGAAGAATCTGTGGATGCAAGCCAGCATTTTGCTCACTTTATATTGAAGGCTCATGTTCATCTTGTGGTCAATCATGACTCCCAAGTCCTTTTCATCTGTAGTGCTAGCCAGTGTAGCACTGACAAGCCTATAAGCATGCTGCGGGTTTTTCTTCCCAAGGTGGAGAATCTTGCATTTTTCAGTGTTAAACATCATCAGGTTCTCATCCACCCATTTCCTGAGCCTGTCAAGGTCAGCCTGGATCGCCCTCCTGTCCTCAGGTGTGGACACTTTACCCCAAAATTTGGTGTTGTCAGCAAAGTTGGATAATCTGCTTCTGATACCAATGTCCACATCATTAATGAAGATGTTGAATAGTATAGGCCCAAGGACAGAGCCTCGAGGGACCCCACTGGTCACAGCACACCATGACAATTGACTTCCATCAACCACCACCCTCTGGGTCTGACCACAGAGCCAATTCCCTGGCCAGCGAATTGTGGTGAAGCTAAGGTCACAATTGGGCAGTTTTGCTAAGAGGCTATGGAATACCTGTTCGAAGGCTTTTTTAAAGTCAAAATATATGACATCAATCTCTTCCCCCTTGTCCAGGTGATAGGTCACCTGGTCATAAAAGGAAATAAGATTGGTCAAGCAAGACCTAGCACAACAAACCCATGCTGGCTATCCCTGAGGATGCTGCCATCTACCAGTCTGTTAAGAATGGTCTCTTTGATAATCTTTTCTAAAACCTTCCCCAGGATAGAGGTCAAGCTGATGGGTCTGCAGTTTGGCGGATCCACTTTCTTCCTTTTCTTGAAGATAGGCGTCACATTGGCCTTCTTCCAGTCTTCAGGCACTTCACCAAAGCACCAGGAGTTTTTGAAGATCTGTGCCAGGGGCTGAGCTCTGGTGCTTGCCAGCTTGAATTACCTGAGGTGTAAACTGTCAGGGCCAGCTGACTTGAAGGTGTCCAGACTCTCAATATGTTCCTTCACAAGGTCAGCATTGGTGAAGGGTAAGGAATCACCCTCACCCAGGTGTTCCCATCCTATAATGGGCAGGTGTGCCCCTTAGGATTGGTGAAAAACCAATGCAAAGTACCCATTTAGCAAGTTGGCTTTTTCCTGGGTATCGGTTGTCAGTTGTCCCATCTGGTTTAGCAGGGGTCTGATTTTGCCCTTGCTTTTCCTCCAGCTCCCCACATATCTAAAAAAGGACTATTTATTGTCCTTGATACTTGTAGCCAGTTGAAGTTCAGTCACAGCCTTGGCTTTCCTGCATTGCTTCCTGCAGGTCCAGACCTGTGCAGAATATTTCTCCTTGGAGGTGGAGCCAGTCCTCCATCCTTCATAGTTCATTCTTTTTAGACACAGGAGGTCCTCTAGTTCCCTGGAGAGCCAAGGGGGGTGCTGTGCCCTTTTGCTGCCTTTCCTCCGAGACCGAATACACTTTGCATCCAGGATCACTTCCTTGAGGAGGAACCACTAATCCTGAACTTCCCTTCCATTTGAGTCATGGTCCCTTAAGGCCTCACTGACAAACCTTCTGAGCTTGTTAAAGTCAGCTTTCCTGAAGTTGAGGACTTCTGTATTGCTGACTGACTTGCCAGCTTTACAGCAGATGGTGAAGGTGATCAGCTTATAGTCACTGTCACCCAGCTTCCCTTCAATCATTAGTTTGCTAATTAGGTCATCCCCTGTAGCCAGTACCAGGTCAAGCAGTGCTTTACCTCTCATCAGTGTGTTAACTTCTTATATCAGAACTCATCCATGCACAAGAGAAAGCTTTGTGACCATTTGGATTTGGCCAAGCTCTGTTCCCACAAGATGTTTGGGTAGTTGAAGTCTCCCATGACAACTATGCACTGGGAGCATGCATCTCCAGTTTATTCCCTGGCTAACTCCTGGTCAAGCTCTTGATCCTGGATAGGAGGTCTGTAATAGACTCCAACCCTGTGCTGTATTCCCCATAGATTTTAATCCAGAGGGTCTCCAGTTGTCCATTCTGGGCACCAATGTCAGCTTACAGGGATGCATAGCTTTTCTTGACATAGAGAGCTATACCCCTGCCCCTTTTGTCCACTCAATTTCCTCTGTACAGAGTATAGCTGTCTATACCTGTGGTCCAGTCATAGGTGGAATCCCACCAGATCTCCATTATCCCTATGACATTGTTATTATTTGTGTTAAGCAGGAGGACAATTTCCTCCTGTTTATTCACCAAGCTCCTGGCATTTGTGTACAGGCAGCCAAGTGTCCCTTTAGGGGGGTCTTTCCTTGCCCACAGCTCATTCCAGGCCTGGGGCAGGGGTGAGCTCCCTTAAGTGCCTTGACCTCCTGGCTTTGCAATGGTTGCTCAGTGGGCCAGCAGTGGCGGTAGTCCCTGAGAGCTTGAGTTTAAGAACTTTCCAAATAAATAATCTAAATCTTGCTTGTTACAATTTAATCATATTACTCCTTATTTTACCCCCTGTAGACAGAGAAAGTAATGGATCACTATCATCTTTACAGCTCTTTCTGTAAAGAAAGCCTGTTATCAAATCCCATCTTAGTCTTCCCTTGACTATATCGTCTAAATTGTTTTGTCTTTTCCATATATACCATGGTTTTTGCATATCTAATAATTTTTAACTGTCTTCAATCTGTCCCAATATTTCTTAAACTCTTTTGCCTAAAACTGGACACAGAATTCCTGGTGAGGCCCCACAAACACTAAGTAAAATGGAAGAATCATTTTCTCTGATTTGGATATGAGACACTTGCCAATACATCACAGTAAGTGACTGACATTTTTAATAAATACATCACATTGTTAATTCATATTCAGGTTGAGCTCCATTATAAACCACAATGTTTTCTGTGTGGCTTACCCAGTCATTCACCATTTTATATTTGTGCATTTGATTGTTCTTCTTAAGTGGAATACACTTATTGGATTTCATCATATTTCAGACCATTTTTCCAGTTTATTTGTCAAGGTTATTTGGAATCCTAATCTTCCCTTCTAAAATATCTTCAATTCAGCTAAATGTCATGTGTATTTAGTATATGATTTGGGTTTTTTTTCCAGTTTCAAGATGGCACCCCTCCTTCCCCCCCGCCCCCAAAAAGAAGTACTTCTGGGGCAGCTGGATGGACTTCCAGTGGCAAAGGTCAGGGGTTAGGGATGAGACTTCTTGTCCCAAGATGGCAACCAGGGGCAGGGCACTTGTTAAAGGATGGGGCTATGCTCATGGCCCTTGACAGCTAACCAAACTCATTAAGCAGCCCTCCAGTCAAAATAATTGCTCAGCCCTGGTCTAGTTTATGCTATCCCAGAGAACAATGTCATATAATGAACTGGTCAAGTTGTATGTGAATACCAGTTTAAGATCTAACATACTGTAAGTGGTTATATATGTAAATGACACATAGCTGGGTTGAAGATCCTCTAGAAAAGTATACAACCACTATAACTTATTTTAATTAATGTTTTTAAAATTATCCTGATTTATGTGTGTTTGTGTAGTGTATCTAGAGGCAATTGCATAATAGCTCAAAATTCACTATTACTTATGTATATTGTGTTTTGGGGGATAAAGGGGAGTATATGGGGGCTATGTGACTGGGCAGTGGAGGTGAGAGTGTGGTAGGATGTGGGAGTTGTGTGTGGAGTGCGAGTATGGTGAGTGGGGTCTGTGGGTGAGAGTGAAGTGGGTATGGAAAGGTGTGGGTCAGTTGGTGGTGTGTGGGAGTATAGGAAGATGGGGTGTGGGTATGGTAGGGGTAGCAAAGTGTGGGAGCTGTGGGTGTGTTTGGTGATATTGTGCGGGGTGGGGTGCATGGAAAGGTGTTGGTGTGTGTATGGATATGGTGGGGGTGTGGGAGAGTATGTAGGTATATGTGGGGTAATGGTGCAGAGGTAGGAGTGCATGAGTGGCTGTGGGTGGATATGGGTATGTGTTGGGGGTATGGTGGGAATTAGGGAGCCAGCCCCCCCACCCCCGCCCCACCCCAGCTACAGCACACAGATTCTGGCTTCAAGGCCAGGACCAATAGGGCATAGTACAGGGTTAGTCCAGCCCACCTAGGCACAATGTGGTTCCAGCTGCAAGGCCAGGACCTGCATGGCATGGCATGGAGCCAGTCCAGCTTAGCCTAGCCCCTCCACGCTGCACCATATTGGTTCTGTGCATGCAACGGAGAACTGCGTGCTGCTGGGAGGGGATCAGATGGGCCAGGCTGGCTCTATGCCATGCTGTGTTGGTCCCAGCCTTGCAGTGGAGAACCACGTGATGCCAAGAGGGAATGAGCTGGGCTGGGATGATTTCATACTACACCATGTGTTCCTGGATGCAAGGCCAGGACCTGCACAGCTCAGCATGGAGCCAGCCTGGACCAGCAGGTGGTGTGATAGAGTACCAGAACCATGGGATAGCCCACACCATCAAGCAGTGCTGCCTCTGTGCCTCCATGTGGTGCCCTTGGTACTCTAGCTGGGAGCAGCACATGGAGGCACAGAGCCTGACTCCCGCAAGCCCCACAGAGTGGGGTGATCTCTGGCAGTCCTACCCTCTGCCCCTCACCTGTTCTTACCCCCTGTCCCAATCTCCATGGGGCATGGAGGCAGCTGCTCAGCAGCCAGGACAGCACTCCCAGTCATGTAGAGATTAGAACCAGCCTCCCCTGCTCCCTGCTATGGGGGCCAAGAAATGCTGGTAGAATGGGGCCGCCAATGGAGTGGAATTGAGGTGCTGGAGGCACAGCAATTGCAACAAAAAAACCTTTACTTACAGTCTGTATACACTGTAGGCATGTTTCATGGAGTTACAACAAAACAGGAAACAGGCACACTAATGCTCACACTCACGCAAGGTATGGGGCATTGAATGATTCCGGCGGGGAGTTGTTGGCAGTTGATCAGGCCTCCTTCGTGGCTTGGAAATGCACACGGGGATCTTTCCTCACGCGCATCCGAGCTCTCCTCCAATTTGGGCGGGCATCGCCCAAGCCTTTTATGCGGTCAGCGAGCCAATTGCCGACCGACATGTACATAATTTACGGTGAGTCAATCATGAGCATGCACTCGGTGGTGCAGCTGCAAGGTTTTGGCGGGCTCTGATCTTGCACCAAGACTTTTTTCCCGCGTTACAAGGGAAATCCCTGCACCCGTGTTTACAATGTGCTTAACACAGCTGTGCCGAGGCATCTCTTTAACTGTTCTGCTTTGACACCTGCCACCCCAGGGCTGACACCCAGAGGAGCCTGGAGCTCCCCCTGGTTGCTGCAAGGAAGCAGAGCAGGGCAGGAGCATCCCTAGACTTAACTATTCCCATTGGAAGCAAATTTGCTCCTGATGGGTGCACATTTGTATGTGTGTCAGGGTGCTATTGAATGCACCTGAATTTTCTGCCCAGAAAATGTATGTACATTAATTGCATGTGTAGATGTGCCACTGTGTGTTTACTGAAGGGACAGAACTAATTTAGGAAAGATGGCTTAATTAAAAGTCAGCTATTTAGTAAACAGCAGGAGCTAGCACCCTTTCCCTCACTAGAGAATTGCAATTATTCTATTTTAAATAGTACATGTAGGAAAATTACATTGAATTTGCTAAGGGACACATTCTGTCCTCAGATTAGAGTGTATTGTTTCTATCTGGGTTTTATCTACAATATCTAAAGTATATGTAAGAGTATTGGTAGTGGCAATTGTATTATATCACCCAGCAATCTAAATCATGTAATAAATATTACTTTGGTGACTAAGTACCAAAATTCAATAGGAGCTCATAGGACACAGTACTTGCACTACTGGGTTTGAAATGGTAATGGGGAATCTATATAAAGGACAAGAACATAAATATTGATCTTTAGGAAAAATCAGACTTTTAAAGATGGTAAAAGTTAAAGAAAATTGGCAGGTAGTCAATCATATAAGTGAAACAGCAAAGTAGTAGTATTATGGAGGCTAAATGTAAAATTAATTTGAGTGACAAATTAAGGGAAAAAGCAAAGGAGTAACAACTTTTAATGCACCTAAATAGTCAAATAAATAGTTCTATAAGGCAAAGAATCCCTTAAAGAATATGAATGAATTGCAAAGAAAAAAGATTAGTGAGATTGTGAAAATAAGTATAAAAGACATAGGAAAACTACAGGAATAAAACATAAAGGAGAAAAAATCTGAAAAAACAAAGAATTAAAAAATATATATTTCAAATACCCGCTTTAGAAGCAAAGGGCAGAAAAAATGACAAGGGCAATTAAAATTAAGAAGATGATTTATTTTATAATAGTACCCTGAGGCCTGACTTCTGAAACAAAACCACTGTGAAAAGCACTGCAGAGACATAAAATAGAAATATAGTCCTTGCCTCAAAAAGTTCATATCTTAGTTTATGTCAACAGCAAAAAACAAACAAACAAACAAAATAACTACCCCCCCCCCATATAATAGCATAAAGAGGAAGAAAGAATCTAGTTGAAATGAACAAATACTACATGGCACTTAATGGTCTGTTGGTCTTCCTGCCTACTCATGGTCAGCTGGCAAAGTTTTATAGACGTCATGTCAGATATGAGCTTTAGTTGGGAATATGAATATAGCTGAGGTGCTAAATAGCTGCTATCAGCCAAATTCTAGAGCCAAATTACATTGACTTTACAGGAAGGAATAAACTTGAAGTCCCTTCCTCCACTCCTTGTCACTGCATGGAGCATATAGGGGCAGGGAGAAAGGAACACAATACCATTGGAACTCCCGCTTAATTTAGTTATGGGAGAAAAATGGAACAAATCCCCATTCTACTGATGTGAAATGGGCTATTAAATCAGTTTCTTTTCCTTTATGACATCAAGATGAGAACCATTCCTAGCACCTGACAGTATATATTGTTTCCCATGCTGGGCATGTCTATACATGCAATTAATGTGACAGATTATATTCTAGCTCAATTTGAGGCAGAGTAAAATCATCCCAATGTCACTGTGTACACATGCATTTAAGCACAGTAATTTACTGCACTGCAGGATACCACTTGTATCTGGCGAGACTATCTGGCAGCACAGTAAATTAATCTATTGCACCATAATTGCCATGCACATGTAGACGGTGATGGTTTACTGCACAGCAGACAAATTTGCTGTGCAGTAAAGTGTTTCATGCAGATGTGCCCACTGAGTGCTAGATATAAACATGAAATAACTGCTTGCTTATAAAAAATTAACTGCCTCTTCAATTATAAGAGTAATTTTGACATGTTGTAACAGCATCTATCATTCTAGCCATTTGCAAGTACAGATGCCTCTTCCAAACCCAACCGTTACAAAAATGTCAATCTTCCCTCCCTCTAAACTGCCTATATCTGTTCAAGTTAGAGATCAGTTTTCCAAAATAACTGTGAACAGCCAGTATACCATGTAACTCAAACTAATTCTGTAATGGTCCGGTAAACTTTAGACAAAGTTGCCGACTTGGATAACAGGTGAAGCTGAATCTGCAAGGGAAACAATAAAGTGAGAAAAAAGTCAGTTTGGCCTATGATTTTGTTTTGTGGATCAATATATCTCTATTACCATTTAATACAGAATAGATCAGTAAAAAAAGCAAGTAAATTGATATGGATAAAAATATTAAGCAACAGATAGGTTTCAAAGATAATTTTTGCATTGCAGAGGCAATGCATTTTGCCTCTCAGATAATGAAATGGGTGGTACCAATGTGCTTGAGAAAGGAGGAAGGAGAAAAAGGTCTCCCAAAAAAGGGAAAGGGAGGAAATGGTATATCTTACATAATAAATATATCCATAATTACTCTAAATTGTTTTGTGACTTACTTATGGCATAATATTGGCATCCTAGAAAATTCCATAGCGCCAGGATGGAGACAGGCTGGCCAAGGACACTAGAGAAATTCTCCATTTCTTGTAAGAAGTAGCATGGAATTTTTGTTTTCCGTACAAAATAGGCAGGACTTCTGTTTAAATTCAACTCTGAAAGCTGCACACACCATAAATCACATGGAGCTGGAAGGATGAACAGCTACAGTAAGTTGCACCATCATTCTTTAACTTTTGCTTCTCTGAAGTAGTTATTCTGTGACTGATATAATAATCACTAAACTATGTCCTCTGGCAGTCCCAAAGGGCCCACCTTTCTCCCCTCCACCTCTTTAAGAAATATATCCTCCTAAATAACTGTTGAAACAGTGCTATGAATATTGGGTTAAGTTTGGGCCTAGTAAAAACAACTGTAAGTCAATGGATCAGTGAAATATCAATCAAGTTGCACACACTTACATTATTTTTTAATTGGGTATATGATTAACAGGCTTGACCTTAATACAGCAGTGGGAGATGAGGAAAACTGACCTAGAAACCCCCTTAAATAAATAATAGATGTATAAGTCACCTTCAAGAAATATGCTAGAGCTAAATAAACTTGATAAGCTAGAGTTATAAACTTAAGATAAAAGAGAAACTAATTAAAATTACTGTATTAACATTTCTAAATTAAATATGTTTTAGAAAGACAGGATGAAGAATGCCCTGTTTTCTTTAATCGAATCATGCATTTGGTCCAACAAAAGGTAATGCCTACAAAAATCCTTGCCTCTCACATCTGTTATAAAAAACTTTTTAAATGCGCTATAGGTGAGCAAAAATTGTTATCATCATGCTAGTCCAAAGTCTGTCAATATACCCCTTATTAATATTGTTTTTATCATGTTAATGTCTCTACTGCTTCAGACTTCTTTAGATTGAAATTTAGTTTGTAAACTAAGAAGCTTTAAATAGCTAAATTTAGCTGTTTGTCACTTGGAATTAGAAATTGGCAAGGCATTATTTTATGGGGATTTCAAGCATATTTTTGGCAATCTGTGGCACAAAATCATCTCAATTTACAAGCTAAAATGTAATTGACAGTCCATAAAGTTGAAGTTGCTCTCACTACAAGTATTACCAGTTTAAACTTCTTAACTAGTCACACAGATCATGTGCCTGAGCATGCAGTAAAATTGCTTAAGATAACAATTTTTATTGCATGAAACACTGAAATCCTGATAGGCAGAGTATTCCTATTTCTCATGGTTTCATTTTTCTTGACTGCTGTGGCCTAATATTTGATGGCATGATTATGAAAGGGTGGGGGGGTCTTTTAATTACAGTCTGAGATATAGCAGCAGCTATACACTAGGATTGGTCCTTAGCAGCTTTGTGGCCAGCTTGTGTTGGGAGTGATAGGTAACTACACAGCTAATAGAAGATAGCTGCATCAGGAAACCATAATCTCTTCCAGAGTTTTTCTTTATCAGAATTGAAATACTCTGTACAAACTTTCATGGGACTGCTGTCTCTACATGCTTATTCATGGCAGAGGAAGGACCACAGCCACCCTTTCCTTCTTTTTTCCAAGTCCATTATTGGCACCACACATCTTTGAATGGGAAAGCAACAGTTTCATGTAAACCCCATGACACATGACTTCTCTTTTGAACAACTCTTGCAAAGCTACTGTGAGGAATGGTATATTTTTGAGGTTTTCACAAGAACTGTAAGGAAATGGTGGTTGTACTGAGCAGATGCTCTTATTATGCAAATCTGAGTTATAGTTAGAGGTGAAAAACTGGATGAAGCACACCTCTGTGAAGTTTCTTGGCTCTGAATGATTGCTGAGAGATATGTGGGACTACAAAGACAAACTAGGAAAACACCTTGAGTGGAAGAAAAGAAGCTGTTAAAGTCTGAACATTTTACAATAGTTGGCTCTGAAGCACTTGATATTTTCAATAGATTTCAGTTAACTCAAGCAGAGGATGTTACATAGGAAACTGTAGTACATAAATGTGAAGATTATTGCACTCCATGTAAAAAAAAAGCAAAAGGAAAATACAGAATTAATTATGACTAATCTAAGGCTGAAGCACTTTAGAGTATGGTTCAGATAGGAAACAAAATGTTTAGATGCAGATTACTGAAAGACATGAAATCAACTCTTAAGCAATTAGATTTTGAGAAGCAATACAAGTCTCTTGCTCAGCACTGGAGTTTATGGATGATGGATACAATCCAAAACATTAAAAAGTATCATGTGATACTTAAGTTTAGTCCTCCAAAATAGTGTACAGAGCAGCATACCCTGTAGTAAGTAATGTAAGTCCAACAAAGACAATCCTTAACATTTGGGGGGAAAAAACACAGGAATTGAGTTAAATTATTTCCTTTTGCAGGAGTTTGTAAGTGCTAGGAGTCATGCATGGCACAGACACAGAGCATGACAATAGCATGACTATCTTAGAGGTATTCTTGACTGGAGAGATGGCCACAGTACAGCAGAAGCTGAACAGACTTGAAAGAAAATGATGTAAAACCCTGATAAAAGTGCATGTAGTGCCAGAAACACTGATATTTCATAGATTTCATAGACATTTGGGCTGGAAGGGACCCCGGAGGATCATCAAGTCCAGCCCCCTGCCCCATGGGTAGGAAGTCAGCAAGAATCATAGGATCCCAGCAAGATAAGCATTCAAATGTGTCTTGAGGCATTCAAAGTAGTTACTTGAACCACTTCTGGCAAGAGTCTATTCCAAAACTTGGGGGCTCAGACAGTAATGTTCTTCCTTATGTCCAGCCTGAATCGGTTGCAGTGGAATTTGTAACCATTTGATCTTGGCATTTCTTGGGGCACTCTGGTCAACAGATGTTCCCCCAGATCCTGATGACCACCCCTAATAAATTTATAGGTGGCCACCAGATCATCCCTGAGCCTGTGCTTTTCGAGGCTGAAGAGTCCCATGGCTCTCAGCGTCTCTTCATAAGGTCTGTTTTCCTGACCTCTGATCATACGTGTGGCTCTCCTCTGCACTCTCTCAAGCATCTCCACATCCTTTTTGAATTGTGGAGTCCAAAACTCAATGCAGTACTCTCTCTATGACCTCACCAAGGCCGAATACAATGGAAGAATGACGTCCCATGATTTGCTTGAGAACCATCTATGGATGCAAGCCAGCATTTTGCTTGCTTTACTAGCCACAGATGCACACTGAAGGCTCATGTTCATCTTGTTGTCAATCATAACCCCCAAGTCCCTTTCATCCAAAGTGATAGCCAGCGTAGTACTGCCAAGTCTATAAGCATGCTGCAGGTTTTTCCTCCCAAGGTGGAGAACGTTGCATTTTTCAGTGTTGAGCACTGTCAGATTCTCGTCTGCCGATTTCATGAGCCTGTCAAAATCTGCCTGAATAACCCTTCTGTCCCCAGGTGTGGACAGTTTACCCCAGAGTTTGGTGTCATGGGCAAACTTGACCAGCCTGCTTCCGAGTGATTTGTTCTGAAAAAAACTCCATGAGCAGTAGAAAGTAAATTTGTGAAACACTGGGCTTAGAATAGTAAGTTAATTCTAACCAGGAATGTAAGAACTAAATGAATCCAGTACCAGGCACCGCACTTCAAAAAGGATGTGGCCAGCCTGGAGAGGGTTCAGAGGAGGGCCACCTGCTTGGTGAGAAGGAAGCAGGACAGGCCCTATGAGGAGAGATGGAAGGACCTGAACCTGTTCAGCCTCAGGAAGAGGAGGCTGAGGAGAGACCTAGTGGCTGCCTACAAGCTCATCAAGGGGGAT
>JAGPOW010001296.1:99570358-99644641 GCA_030014935.1 Caiman crocodilus
ACAGCAAATAGGCAGAGCTCTTTTTTCCCCAGCATCACCTGGGGTGACAAGGAACAATGGTAATAAGCTGATGGAGAATAGGTTTAGGTTAGAGATCAGAAGGCAATATTTTATAGTTAGGGTGGCCAAAATCCGGAACCAACTTCCCATGGAAGTGGTCCTTGCCCCTACCTTGGGCATATTCAAGAGGAGGTTGGATGATCACCTGTCTGGGGTCTTGTGAACTCAGAATTCATTCCTGCCTGTGGCAGGGGGTCAGCCTAGATGATCTGTTCAGGTCTCTCCTGACCCTAGGTACTATGAAACTATAAATAGGTAATAACAAATCAGAAAAGAAATAATATGCAATTGTACTAAAGAGTAAGAAATTAATTTCTCATACAGTCATAGAGAAGTAGAGCTAGAAGGGACCTCCAGTGGGCATCCAATTCAATCCTTGGCCTCAGGGTCTACGGCAGGATCATCTTTATCCAAACCATCCCATACAAACCATAATCAAAACCCTACATGGCTAAGTACAAACAGTCAAAAAGCACGAGGCTGAATCAATTCAGTCTTTGCATTTTAGTCTAAGCAGCAGAGATTAAATTGAGAAACAACAGGTACTTGATCAAATACTGGCCAAAGTGCATAATCTAGTCAGCAATCTGAGGATCGAAGGGAGGCTTGATGACAGTGATCATGACTTGATCATTTTCTCTATCCATCAAAAAGTTGGAAAATCAGTCAGCAATGCAGAAATCTTAGACTTTAGAAAACTGACTTTCACAAGCTCAGGAGATTCATTTTTGAGGCCCTGAGAGACCATGATCTGACAGAGAGGGGAGTTCACAATGAGTGGTTGCTCCTTAAGGACGTGATCCTAAAATCACAAGGTAAGTCCATTCTGGCTCCTAGGAAAGGTACCAAAAGAGCTGGGACACCCCATTGGCTCAAAAGGGAACTCATGGACCTTCTGCATCTGAAACGAGAATCTTATAAGGGATGGAAGTCGGGAACTACCACTAAGGAGGATTATGCAGCCCTGGCCTGCACCTGTAGGGAGAGGACCAGAAAAGCCAAGGCTGTAACCTAACTCAAACTGGTTACAGGAATCAAGAACAATAAAAAAAATCCTTCTTCAAATACCTGGGAAGTCACAAAAAAAACAAAAACAAGGGCAACATCAGACCCTTACTAAACCAAATGGGGAAGCTGACAACAAACACCCAGGAAAAAGCTAATCTCCTGAACGATTATTTTGCATCAGTTTTTCACCAGCCCAAGAGGTTCGCCCTGCCTGACAGAACACAGGACTACCAGGGTAAGGGAGGTGATATACCAATAATTGGTGAAGATCTTTTGAAGGAACAGCTTGAGAGGATGGACATCCACAAGTCAGCTGGCCCAGATGAAAATGAAGAGTCCTAGAAGAGTTGGCTGACATCATAGCATGATCAATTGCAACAATATTTCAGAACACATGGTGCTCGGGAGTTTCCTAAAGATTGGAAGAGGGCAAGTGTGATGCCTATCTTCAAGAAAGAAAGGAAGGAAGATCCAGGGAACTACAGGCCGATCAGTTTGACTTCAATCCCTGGAAACATCTTGGAAAAAATCATCAATGAAACCATCAACAACAGGCTAATGGAAAGCAACATTCTGAGAGATAGCTAACATGGCTTTGTTGTGGGTAGGTCTTGCCTGACCAACCTCATTTCCCTCTATGACCAGGTGGTGCATCACCTGGACAAAGGATAAGGGGTTGATGTCATATATTTAGATTTTAAAAAAGCCTTTGACTTGGTCTTCCATAATATCCTCATGATAAAATTAGGGAACTGCAGCCTCAAGAACCTTACAGTCCAATGGCTGGGGAACTAGCACCATGGTCGGACCCAGAGAGTGATAGTTGATGGAACTGAGTCAACATGGCACATGGTGACCAGGGCTCAGTGCTCAGACCAGTACTCTTTTATATATTCATAAATTGTCTGGATTCAGGTGTCAGAAGCAGACTGGCCAAGTTTGCAGATGACATCAAATTATTGACACGTCTGGTCATGCTAGAGGATAGGCTGGCAATTCAGGGCAACCTGGACAGGCTCACAAGGTGGGCAGATCAAAACCTGATAACATTCAACACAGAGAAATTCAAGGTGCTCCACCTTGGAAGGAAAACCCACATTGTACTTATAGGTTTGAGACTGCTACAACCACTAGCACTGTAACCGGAAGAGACTTGGGGGTCATGATTGACCACAAAATGAACATGAGCTATCAAGACAATGCTGCAGCCAGCAAAGCAAATAAAACCATGATTTGCATCTACCGATGCATCTCAAGCAAGACCCAAGAGGTCATCCTCTTCCTTTACTTGGCCTTGGTGAGGCTATAGCTGGAGTACTGCATCCAGTTCTGTGCTCCGCACTTTATAAAGGATGTGCAGAAGCTTGAGCGAGTCCAGAGGGGAACCATGAGCATGATTAAAGGCCAAGAGAACAGGCCTTATGAGGAGTCTGAGAGGCATGGGACTCTTTAGCCTGGAGAAATGAAGGCTCAGGGGAGGGGTGACTTGGTGGCAGCCTAAAAGTATATAAGGTGTGTGAATCAGGAACTAGGAGAACATCTGTTCACCAGGTCACTCCAAGGGAAGACAAAGTCTAATAGTCACAAACTGCTGGAAGACCATTTTAGACTGGTCATAAGGAAAAACTTCTTTACCATCCAAGTCTCCAAAGTATGGAATAGACTCCTTCAAAATGGTGTAAGCCCCCACTCTGGGTACCTTTACGAAAGGCTTGGATGATTATCTTACTGGGGTGATCTGACCCCAGCTAATTTCCTGCTCCTTGGGCAGGGGGCTGGAGCTGATGATCTCGTGATGTTCCTTTCAGCCCTAATGTCTATGAAATCTATGAAACTGGACACACATTCACTTTTTGATTCAGGAAATATACCCACATGCCTACAGTAGCTCAGGCCACAAGCTGGGGGGCACTAGAGTACAGCTCTCTCGCTGTGTGTTTACTTCCTCTTCCTGTTGCCCCCAAGGTCTCTGGGATTTGCAGTCCAGAACTACAGCACCAAGAGTCTGCAGGTTGCTCATCACTTCCACTTCCTGCTTCCAGCTGTTTCTGGGATTTGTACTCCACAGCCTCAGTCAACGGTAAGTTTCAGTAAATTTAAGCAGGCCAGGGCATCTCTGCACACAAAGGAAGTGGGGTTCAGCCAGGGAAAGTGGGGTTTAACCTCCCTCCCTGAAGCCAGAGCCCAGTAGAGGTTTGCCCCTCCCTCTCCATCTCCGCTGGAGCAGACAGCACAGCCCAGTCCAGGGCTGGGGGAAAGCATGCTGAAAGCATGCTGGGGGAATCTGATTTAACTTAAACCAGGAAGGGATCTGGGACAAAAGTTTCATAAGCTGGTTTGACCCAAATCAATTAAATCTGATACTATATTCAACCAGGTTTATCTTAAAGTAGTTTCAGCCATTTGTAAACTGGTGTATGTGCGCTGAACTTCTGTTCTATTACAGGTTTAAACCAGTTTCTGATCACTTAAACTAGTTTATGTGTAACTTCTGTCACTAGCCCATAAAACTACCATTAACCCTGACACAGCAGAGACCTAGCACCCTAACCTGCTTTAGTTAAAGCAGAGGAAGGACAGGAGCCAATGTCCTGCTTCTATAAAATGTTTTCAATATATGCTCAAGAGGTCACAGTAGAGGTCTATAATCCCCACTACAGAAGAAGGAATAAAAACCCTACATCGAAACCCAGGAGACTGGGAAATACCCATGGTAGACCATAGGCATAGCTACACCTAGATGACCCCCTACCAATGGCTGTCCAACCTCTTCTTGAACACCTCCATTGATGGAGAGTCCACAGCTTCCCTAGGCAATCTATTCCACTGCCTCACTGTTCTAATAGTGAAGATGTTTTTTTCCAGAAATCTGATCTAAACTTATTTTGTTGCAACTTCCAGCCTTTAGTCTGCATCCTCTGCTCTGCAGTAAGAGAGAAAAGGTGCTTTCTCTCTCTTCTTTATGGAAGCCCTTCAATTATTTGAAGACTTCTATTATGTCTATGTCCCCCCTTAAGTACCTTTTCTTCAAGCTGAAAATTTCTAACTCCTTCATCCTCTCCTCCTATGGCTTTCCTGCCAAACCCTTGACCATCTTGGATTGCCTGCCTCTGGACCATAACTTCTCCATGTCCTTTTTAAACTATGGAGCCCATAACTGCACACAGTACTCCAGATGAGGCCTAAACAGTGCCAAATAGAGGGACACTACCTCCTCCTATAGCTTCTATCTAATGCTTAAGTTGATGCGTCTCCAAACTTGTATTAGCCTTTTGAGTGGCTGCATCACTTCAGACTTATATTGAATCTCTGGTTTACAAAGACAGCCAAGTCCTTTTCCATAGTGCTGCCATCAGGCCAGGTATCACCATTTTTATATTTGTGTTTTTTTATTATACTTATCTGCAGGACTGATCAATATATTCTCTATTTCTGAATCAAAATTTATAAAAATATGAAACAGTACTGGACTCAGTACTAAAAATAGGAAATAATACTGGCAAGAAAGGAAAGTAACTGTGGAATTGCTCTTGAGTCCCTCCACCAATGTGGCCTTGATCCATTAGAAATGATAGGGGTGCTTGTACAGAGGTAATTAGCTGTGTTAGTCTGAAGCAGCTAAAGGTAGGACAGGGTGGTACCTTGACTTGCCTTCTTTGCTTCTAGTAATTCTACAGATTACTAAATTCTGCATTTTTACAGATTACTTATAATAATAAGGTACAGTTCTGGAGCCTTCCAAACTGGACTATAAATCCCATGAAAACAGAATTGGTCTGTCTTGACACTTCTGCTTCAGATCCCAGGCAGAAATACAGTGCCATAGAAATGGTATCCCAGAGTATCTGCTTTGACATTGCAGGATCTATCCAGAAATGCTTACTACCAAAAAAAAAAAAAAAAAAAAGTCTGAATATTTCAGAAACTTAAAACATTTATTTGAATTACAAAATGAAAGCAGAATGTGAAGACTCCCTCCCTCCCCCTTTTTTTTCTGTGATCCATCCAGCCCTTCTAATGGGTAATTTCATCTGACAGAATATATGTACAGGTCAAGATTTTCAAGAATAGGTATCTGTTGGCTAGGAGCTAGACTTTCAACAGGAAAAACAATGTGACATAGAGCTTAGTGGAAGAAAGAAAGAAATAACATTTACAAGTTAACTACCAGAGTGCAAGGTCACACAAGAGAGTATATCGGAAGCTTTCAACAAACATGGGCAAAGAAATTAGTGAAAAATGTTTTCCTTTTTGCCAGCTCTAGTGTACTTTATAGCCAGTTTTTACGTAGTGTGACGGAAGTGGTCTGTGGTCTCTGTAGCTGGAATGTTTTATAGAACAAGTTTATTTTTAAAAGTTTTAAGGAGAAGAAAGAGAGCTTGGTATAGATTCATTGGGAGACTGGTGTAGGCATTTAACAGCATTAAAAAACACAATAGGTGTGAGTAAAGAATTAGTACAGACATGTATTTGACTGTAGATTAGGAAATGAAATGGTGGTCAACGAAGAATGGCAGGATAATGAAACAAGTTGCTCTAGGGAAAATGTGTAATCCCATCCACTGAAAGTTTCTGAACAGAGGCTAGAAAGACAATTATCTGGGATGACAAATCCTGCATCTGTGCAGGTGATTGGACTAGATGACCATTAATGTCCCTTTCAGCCACTATCATTCTACCCCCATGTCTTCCAAGCAGGTGCTGCAGCACTCTGGGATACTTTAAAACCCTTTTAAGGGTGCTGTGGGGTACTACATATAATTAGCACTGTTAGGTCTGCAAACAACTGTACAAGATTCACAAGATAAACCCAGGGATTTCAAATAGGAATTCATGCTGTCAAAAATATTTCTGGCCTTTTATGGTCTTTCAAATTATTTGCAACAGAAAAATTTCTCCTTTATTTTTCCCTAATCAAAAAATAAGTGAAAGCTAAGAGCTGGAATTTTCCAAGGGATATCCTGAATCTAAAAAGGTTGAGAACTACTTTTCTACCCAAATATTTCGAATGCTTAGTGATCTGCTGTGGCAATGGCTAATGATATTTTATGAGGGATTTTACACCTTGAAGCAGTGGTACAAACAATTTCAAGAAGCTTCACATGTAAATGTTCCATTTTAAAAGTGTCTGCTTTTGATAGCTATCAAATCCGCTAAGTTGAAGTGGCTTCAAAATATATTTAACCATTCTCCATCTATCTTGGCAATTGCTTTTCTATGGCATTTTACATTTGTATTATGAGATTGAATACTGCTGCTACCGCTACAAAAATGATATTGGCTCTTATTTGACTATTAGGGTTGTAATTTTCCACACTGGTTCAATTAGATCTCCACTACATATAATGATAGCTTCTGCACAACAGAGAAGAATCAGAGAAAGTGTAGGTCTTATATCCTTTGATACTAGCTTCCCAATTTACTGATTGTTGAGCAGGGCTTAGTCTAGCACTTAGCTTTTTGGAATTAGATTGAGCGAGTGACAGAAAATTGGTTGTATTATGCTTGGTGATTCTGAATGAAGAAGCAATCGGCCATATTTTAATTTGACAGAAAATAGAAAGGCAGTAGCCCATCTCAAAATTTAAAAGTATAATTACCTAAGCCCTGCTGGTACTGCACTCACCTAAGATATACATGCAACAGAAAGATTTGTTTCTCTTGCATTTGTGGAGTAGACACTAAGCTTATCACAGAGGCATTCTGCACCTCAAAGCACACTAAGAAAAAACTTTCCAGTGACTCCAAGTGGTTTAGAAGTCGAGGACTTCTGAGTGCCAAGTTCCATTTTGAAAGCGACCTCAATATAATAACTGCTGCCCCTGTGTCATACAGTCACAAATTTTAAGATACTTGGTGAGATTTTAAGGTCCTGGAAAAAATAATGGAACATGAGTATTTTTAGTGATAGTTTTCTCACAGTAAAAGCACTTCTATATGGGTTTTGAGTAAAGAAGACAGTCTGCCTGTTGCTTAAAGTTTCCATGGCTTCACTCCAATCTCATGTTATTTCAAATCCTATTTTCTTCTTCTCTGACATCAGTTTATCCAGACCAAATATCTGTCTGATCCCATGACTAATTCTTCTCTCTACATCTCATTCTATGACTTCCTCAATACTTGACTCTTATAGTAAAGGGGTTTTTTTCCCCAACACCTTATGAAAGGCACCATGGAAAACATACATACACTATAGTAAATGATCAATAAAAATATTCTTCAGGTGCATTCTCTTTAATTCATCTCCCAGAGCTTTACAGTTAAAACTATTTCATTATAAGTAATATTTGATTTAAAATAATGTTATGTAATAATTTGTGTCATGGGATTGATTCAATTATCTTAATCCTTTTTAAAAAGTCCTAAAGTAAGTTAAAAAGAAAAAAACAAACCAATTTTAACTTTTCAGCATTTTTTTCCTTCTCAAACTATTTGTTTTTAAAACTGTGCAGAACTTTAATTCTATATTAATTTATTAAAGACACCAAGGCTTCTATATACAAGTAGCTCTTGTAACAGACAATTTAACTAAGTTTGCTTTGAGAGTTTCAAGTCAAAACCTGTGTAGTAATGTAAAAAGAAAAGAGGAAATCTCAAAACTTGGCAACTGGCCCAGTGCAAGTAGCTTATTGTATCCTCAGATAACAGCACTGAACCCTTTTACCTGCCCATAGTGAATTACAGAATCTAGATTCGTTGAAAGCTGTTTGGAAAGAGTAAATGAAAGGAAAAGAGCTGGTTCAAAAGATCTGTGAACAGTGCTTTGTGGTGGAGAGTAGATCTGACCAATTCTCTTGTTCATCTTTACACAGACTGAGCTAGGTGCATTGGGATTATGATGTAAAAAAGAATTGTTGTATGGGGGAGGGAAAATATGAATTATAGCTATGTTTAAATAATATCAGGGTTTTCTGCATTTTTAATATAAATTTATAAGATTGGGATTTTTTCCCCAACCAATGAATGTTAACATAGTTTACAATGACAAATAATCCTATTTCAATTTTCATGTTTCTTTTATTCTCCCTGTCAATGCCAATGTTTCTATCCTTAATAGCATGTTTATTATAATCTGAGCCATACACATTGAATATATCGATCCAGATAGTCATTTCCCAGCATCCTAGTCATTCCACTTAGAAGCTCTGTCCTCCTCCATTTCTGTGAAATTCAATCTGTATTAGAAAACTGAAGAAAGGAAAAGGCCTAATGTCCTGTAAAAACGTATTTATGCAGATGAAAGAGCATCAGACTAATTTTTCTGAACTTTAGTTCAGGCAGCTTCATGCTTAATAAAATAGCTATAATCTGCAACTTACTCTCATTTGCCAGTGCAGTTTTGAAAGCAGCACTCTGAGCTACATCTAATAATGTACTTCAACCCTTAAGGTGGGATTTAGGTCATATTTAGATGCCAAAGTCCAAACCTCCACCATTGTCCCCTTAATCTTTAAAATGTCTAAACTTTAGGAGAAAATTCAGATTGCCCCTGAGACGCTTTCAATTTATATATCCCAGTACCTAAAAGTTAGCTTCCTGGACCCCACAATTATTCAAAAAAACAAAATTAGGATTAATTTCCATGAGAATTTAAGCACCTCAGACACCAAAATAGCTTTTATTACCGGATCCTAGTTGACTTCATTCTGGCCTGAAAATATCCCTAGGGTACATAGATTTGGACTAGCATACATGCTTAGAAGCACTCCATAACAGCCATTTAAGTTCTTAAATTCTGGTGCAAACTAATCACTGTGGAAAATGCCTGAAACCCACTTAAGTCTCCAATTTTTTAGATAACATAGCATATTAGTAACCATTTGATACTGAAAGAATTCCTATGGATCAATATAAAACACACAGCTGCCAGAAGAGAAATACAAAACACAATTGCCCCTACTCTTTGGCCAACAATGGTTAGAGCACTCACTTAGGAAACAGGGACTTGTTTTAGGTCCTCTTCTCCCTGAGGAGGCTTAAATCCACATGTCTTCCTTTCAAGAGACTGCCCTAACCACCAAAGTAGAAAATCATTTCATTGAGGGTACCATACATTCCTCTTGTTCAAGCTAGGCTCTGCTGTGCAACCATGACTGCAAGAGTCATAGAACCAGAAGGAGAAGAAAAAGGAGGGGCCCTGCCTTTGAAGCCTAGAGGTTATGGCATTCAGAAATAGGAAGGTTTGGGTTCTGATCCCTACTGCCAATATTCTTGTTTTCAACCAGCGGCAGCCTTTTAGCTCTACAAAGCCCCTGTGCTAGCCCAGATAGCAGTCCAAACAGTTACTCTTGAAAAAAAAAAACAAAAACCCAGAGCACATAAACCCCCTCCCCTGATTAGAGGGCTTACTGAACGTGACAAAGAATCGCTAATAAACTCCTTTGCCTTATTCATTCTGAATATTTAATTACACAGGCGCTGAATTAAATGTTTCAGGTAAATATTTCAGTCATCCAAAAAAATTAACAGAACTGTCTGCATTTTCTTTCAAATTCATTTACTTGTTTTGATAAAAAACTGGGCAGATGTAAAAATTGTGCTTTATTTTGACATTCTTGAAGCAAAGTGTTTTGTATTTCTTCATTAAGAAATGATGTCTCATCTCAAAATTTATCTAAATGTAATAATTTACAAAGATAAAAACTAAAGGGTTGAAATATTTTTTTTGTTTTATTCAAAGATAAGGTTTTTATTATTATTGTTTGCACAGCTGTAACTCACACCCACTTGTTGAGCCTCCGCTTGATTAGCTTGCGGGTGGCTGGATAGGAACTGTGTTATTCAGAGCTGGTAGAACAATTAACACAATGAATTACCTAGTTGTGGCTACTGTATGCTCCTCTAGTAAATTCAATTAATAAAAAATGGTTTCAAGAGCTAAACTTGAGTTAAAAAACAAGGGAAAGCCATTTCTTTCTGTTCCCTTGTTGCAGCTTTTCTGCTGGCAAGGCCATCTGACGTGATGCTCAAAAGTGAGTGCACATCAGCAATAGTTAATAATGCTGAAAGCTAATTGAAATGATTTTAAGAAAATCACTTTCTGATTCCAAAACAAATATCATAGAACCTTTGTTTCAAAGGAATTAGACAGAAAAGCATCAAGAGTCTGAAATGAGGCACATTTTGCAAGTTAAGCAACTCTAAAAATAGAGTAAAAATGGAATGTAAATCCTTGTGCTATTCTGGTGTAATGAGAAGATTTGAGAGCTTTACTGATACTCAGTGATAGCAGGAAATGCATTTTCTGTAAAGGTGATAAGAGACTAATTAAAGTAAAAGATACTCTTATAAGCCTTAAAAGAAAATTGATATTTAGTGCTGATGGTAGTTAGACCTTCTAGAAGTCTTTTACCCATTTATAAATACAGAATAGAAAGTGATACAAGATTTACTAAACACTTGAAAATACTAAACTGAATCATTTAGTCTTCTGAAGGAAGGCCAAATAAATAAGTAAATGGTAAAAAAATTGCTACTTTTTAAATCAGTTATGGGGGAAAAAAATGAGATTTTCCAATAGAAAGAACAGTCTTTTTTTTTGCAAGAGTACAATAATGCAATATACTCAGCATGGTTACTAAATATGGTGAGCTTTTTCTCCATTTTACAAATGGCAAGATAATCAAATAGTAGCAAGATATTCAAAGTGGAGTTTAAATCAAATTTAGATTCCGTTTCTCTAAAAAATATTTTAATGAAAATGTTGCAAATGGAAAAACAGATATTTTATTATTTTTTTTTGGAATGGCATCATTGTATGACAAATATTATAAAACACTTCATGCTACAAATGTCCTATAAAACCAGACAGATACCATGTAACCTAAGATCATGTATAACAGATTAACAGTCCTGAGAGGCTATAGGGACAGAAAATCATGGCCAAAGCAGCCCTGCTTCAGTAAAAATATGTACTTTAACAAAACATTCCCAGAGGTTTTCTTTTGTTGTGATTTCCCCTTTTTTTTCTTGTGATATAGCCCATCCCATTTCATACTACACTATTTTTGGCATTTCTACTAAAAAGCTACAAAAAAGTCAGTACTGGGGTTTTTTATGTTGGTATTTTCTAAGTTGCTGCTTTCGACATATTTTAGCAGTACAGGTCAGTTCCAGTAGTAGTTTTTCAAAAGAGATACAAACTCAGAAAATAAATTCTTCAACATGAAAAGAGTAATGGTTAGCTTCTAATTCGCTCTATCTGCACATATCCAGATTTTCATGGAATTTTATGTGTTATTGGACAGTAAATAGGTGGAGTAGGTAGACAAAATGACTTCATTTTTATTACAAGTTTTGAATTTAAATGCAGTTTGAAAAAGTCTCATTCTCACCAGTGCTCTCTTTTATGACTGTTGTTTAATATAATTCTGCTGCTGTTTTCCAAACATTTCAATTTTCCAAAATGATTATGATTTATTAAATGTTTTTGTCTCCATGTTTTTCCTCCATTCTTGGGTGGCTGTAAAATTATACGGTAAAGGAAAATGCTGCCATTGTTATGTTGCTAGTGAACTTACTGCAGCTGTTTTCCAAACTTTTTTTTGCAAAAGTTATTAATAGCTAAGAGCAGTAACATTCCAGCTCAAAAGATTGCATATTTACTTAACAACAGCAGAAACTTACAGCATTGTCTTTCTACTTCAGAAGCTAGCGTGGAATGCCAACTACTCAAAATAAGGGGGAGGAACAGCATATAAACTACTGGGTATTTGGGAAGTCAAGTTACAGACACTAAATAACCGTAAAAATTTGGTTCAAATAATGATCTTTAGCACTACTACAACAATAATACTTTTCTTATTATGCACATTTTACAAATGAGGAAACTGAGGTGCAGAAGAATGATAGGTTAGAGGCACAGCTGATGGAAATCTATTGAAGTTGATTTATTTGTTGTTGTTAGAGCAACTTGCCAAAGATCACCCAGGAAATCTTTGACAGAGTCAGAAATAAAGAAGTAGGTCTCCTGAAGTCCTGTGTTTTAAGCACAAGGCCATCATTCCTCCCACAGCAATGTATTTACAGTCCTTTTATATTCCTGAACTTTATTGGCCTGTAACCTTAAATAATGAGACATTAACAGGTGTTCCTAAAGTACATTAAAAAGTTCTCATTTTAGCCATTTAACCACAGAACAATGGGTGGAACATTTTTCATCACTAATATTATTCACTGCTTTATTGCAACATAATATCCATACTTGTATTAAGGCTTTTTCGACTTTTAGCTAATTAACATTCTTCATCGCTTGTTGTCTTTAGCAATTTCCTGTATTAAAGAAGTAATTGTAGCAGCTCCAAACTGCAAGTTGCATTGAGATGTGCACTTAAAGCAGATTTATTACAATTCAGTGTCAGAGTGATGACTGAATTTAGTCTCCATATTTGATTAAATTACTTTCCAGAAGTCTTAGTAAATGTTATGTTGAAAAATCTTACTAACTTAGAAATTCTTTTAAAAACACTCCTTTTTAGAGATCATGCTTATCTACTTCTTTGGATTCTTTTAGTTAAGTACCATAGATCTCACAAACATACTTCAAGATAAGTGATTCTGTGCACTCTGTTTCCTAGGGAGATAGTAAGTTAGTGCTAGGGAGTGGGAAGACCTTCCTGATTTGGTCTTGCTTGAGTTGATTTAGTTTGGGAGCCATTTGGAAGTTTACAGGAGAGCAGAGAGTGTAGTTCTCAGCAACACACAGGACTTTGCCTGGACACTTTTTTCTTTCCCTTCCTTCATTGAAAGCTTGCTAACTGAAAGGAGATGAAAAAGGAAGAGGGATTTTTTTTTCAGGAATACCAAGGAAAGGGGAAGAAGGAGCTAGCAAGAGAATCAACAGAATGGTTGGAAGATATTGCAGTGCCAAAGTCTTTGCCACTGCCAGCTCTTCCTGCCCCACTGACATGTTACGCTTCCAGGCAAGGCTGCTCCCCATGTTCTGGTCTGGCTTTGCAGGGCTGCAGCCCAAATGTCCCTGCTAGGTTTAACCAGGGAGATGCATGCTTGCAGTATGAAAGGTACCCCCTGGTGGATTCCCTCTGTTGCCAGCCAGGCACCTACATCTGAATCATCACAGCCAAGTCTCATCCAGCCCTCTGACTACTATCCCATGCTGCTCATCCATGTGGGCACAATGGTACTACCAGGAGTGACTATAAGCAGGTCAGGAGTGACTACCAGACTTTTGCTGCAAAAAGGGGGAAAGGATGGCAACCCAAATGGTGCTCTTGTCAATTCTTTCAGTCAGGGATTAAAACGTCCTAGCTAAGAGTAGGTGCACCCTGGAGAGCAACATGTGTCTGTGTGCATGGTATTGGCAGCAGATCTTTGCCTTCTTCAGTCATAGGATGCTGTTCCAAGAAGAAAGATTACTAAGAGATGGGGCCCATCTGATGAAGAAAGGGAAGAAAGTCTTCATGTACAGGCTAGCTAAGCTAGTGAGAAGGCCTTTAAATTAGGTTCACCAGAAGATAAAGACAAAAGCCCAGAGGTAAGCAAATAGTATGGGGACCTGGATAAAAATGTAGTAAGGGGAAGCAATAGCAGAAGCCTTAGCAATTTTCTCAGGAAGAAGGTAGAACTATCAGTTAGATACCCAAAGTCTTTAGAAACTAATGCTAGAAGTGTGGAAAATTAACAGGAAGAGCTGATGTTTAATCAAAGAATTATGATGTAATTGGGATTAGAGAGATATGGTGGAATATTTCACGTGATTGAAGTACAGTCAAAGATGGGTGCAACTTGTTCAGGAAGAACAGGCAGGGGAGATATCATGGTGGGAGTCTGCTATAGGTCACCAAACCAGAAGGAGGTGGATCTGCTTTTATTGTCAGACACTTGTCTTTGTTGAACCTCATGAGATTCCTTTTGGCCTAATCCTCCAATTTATCTAGGTCTCTGAATCCTAATCCTACTCTCCCAAGCATCTATTAGACCTCCCATCTTGGTGTCATCTGCGAATTTGCTGAGGGCACAATCCATCCCATCTATCAGATTGTTAATGAAGATATTGAAGACTATCGCCCCCAGGGCTTACCCTTGGGGCATCACACTTGCTACTGGCTGCCAGCTACATGTTGAGCCATTGATTACTACTGTTTACCGGACAATCCAGGTTTACCTGATTACTGTTGAACCTGACAATACAGCCAGCTTTCTATCCATCTTATAGTCCATTCATCCAACCCATATTTCCTTAGCTTGCTTGCAAGAATGCTGTGTGGGATGGTATCAAAAGCTTTGGTAAGTCAAGGTACACTGTGTCCACTGCTTTTCCCGCATTCACAAAGCCAGTTATCTCATCATAGAAGGTGATTGGGTTGGTCAGGTATGACTGGCCCTTGGTGAATCCATGCTGACTATTTCTAATCACCTTGTTTTCCCCACCAAGTGCTTAGAAATGATTTTTTTTAGGGTTTTTCCCCGTGATTTTTCAGAGGACTGAGGTGAGGCTGACTCGTTTGTAGTTCCCTGGATTCTTCTTCTTACCTCTTCTAAAGATGAGCACTATATTTGTCCTTTTCTAATTGCCTAGCACCTTCCCTGATTGCCACAAGTTTTCAAAGACAATGGCCAGGAGGTCTACAGTCTCATCACCTAACTTCCTCAGCACCCTTGTGTTAACATGGAAAATTCTTAATTATGTAAATTGGGGTCCTTAACCCTATTAAGAATCTCCCTCTCTAAAAGAGGTGTCTCCCTAATATCTCTATCTAGCACAAATGAATGAGTCCATCTTGCACTAGCAAATGAATAAGAAGTAGTTAAAATGATCACACACAAACATGGGGATAAAAGGGGCAACAGCAACAAAGTGTATTAACAAACAACAATAATCAATAACAAATATTTACAGCTAGGTACAACTGGCCACAACAATAACCCCAGCTACCCTGAACAGATGGTACCATAGAGCACTAATGGTCTCTCATATGCAGGCAGCAGCTGTTGCAGTTGCACCATTCACACCAATACACAGCAGAGACCTTGGTCCGCCAGGTCCTCACTCTATATATACACAAATAACAAAACTCACAGAGCCTCATACATGCATTTGGTGTCCCACACCCTCACGCATGCACTCACTCACAGGCACTCCAACTCAATCAGCCACCAATTCCCTGTCATTCTCTCCAAATATGCAGCACACACATGCATTGAGCCACATTGACTATTGGCTACCCCAGGCTTTCCAGGCACAATGATCCAAGAACACACCCACCAATTGCATGGGAAGGAGCAAGGTATTTGTCTCCCAGACTCTCACTCACTCTTGCAGGCAGATCTCAGAAAATAGCATTCATGTGCAGGAAACACAGATCTCTCAGACCTGCTCCCTTTTATACACAACTTTCACTGACACCTCTCAGTCACCCAGACAGCCAATCAGATGTTTGTGCACATCACTCAGGTCCTTTCACATGGCACTCAGCTATCACTCAAACAGCGTGCTCACTTCTTCATAGATTTCATAGACATTCAGGCTGGAAGGGACCCCAGAGGATCATCAAGTCCAGCCCCCTGACCCAGGGGCAGGAAGTCAGCAGGGATCATAGGATCCTAGCAAGATAAACATCCAAGCATATCTTGAAGGCATTCAAAGTGGGTGTTTGAACTCTCTCAAAGTGGGTTCTTACCTCACACTTTCCTGCCAAGTGTGGGCTACTCAACCAAGCATGCTCAGGACCACTTAAGTAGGGTTGAAAAGTTCAGCCATTCTAAAAACTGGATACCAGTGACCATACTTAAACAAAACTATAAATTAACTATAACTCAAGCAATATACCAACTAGGTCAGGGGACACTATGGTTTTCTCTGCCTATTTTCAGATGCCTTGAATCTGGTCTCATGGATTTTTACATGTCCAGCTTTTCTAAATAGTCCCCCAACCTATTCTTTCACCACTGAAGGCTGTTCATCTCCCCACACTGTGCTGCCAGGGGTGTTACTCTGGGAGCTGACCTTGCCTGTGAAGGCTAAGGTGAAAAAGACACTGACTACTTCAGCCTTTTCCTCATTGTCTGTCACAAGGTTACCTTGCCCACTTAGTAAGGGACCCACACTTTACCTTCCTCTTGTTGCTAACTTACTTGTCAAAACCTCTTCTTGTTACCATTTATATCCCTTGCTAGCTGCAATTCCAATTGTACTTTAGCCTTCCTGACTTTATCCCTGCAGGCTCAAGCAATGCTTTTATACTCCTCCCAAGTTGTTTTCGAAGCTTCCACTTCTTGTAAGCTTCCTTTCTGTGTTTAAGCTCACTGAAAAGTTATCTGCTAAGAGAAGCTACTCGCTTGCCACATTTGCTATTCGTCCTGCACATTGGGATAGTTTGTTCCTGCACCCTCAGTACAGTTTCTTTAAAATACAACCAGCTCTCCTGGCCTCCTTTCCCCTCAGACTGGTCTCCTAATGGATCCTGCCTATCTATTCCCTAAGGGTGTAAAAGTCTGCTTTTCTGAAATCCATGGTTCATAATACTGCTCTCCTTGTCAAACAGCCTAGAGTACCAGCAAAACAGGTTAGGGATTATTTAAAGGAGTTAGTCAAGTCATCAGGGCCAGAGGAGACATGCTCTAGGGTACTGAAAGGCTGGGCTGAAGTAAATTTAGAGCCATTAGCTATCCTTCTTGAGAACTTATGAAGGTTGGGTGAGGTCCAGATGATTGGAAAAGGGCCAATATAATATCTGACTTTAAGAGTGAGAAGGAGATCTGCAAAATTGCAGACCAGTCAGTCTAACCTCCATACCTGGAAGGATCAAGGTCCTTGAGGAATGTATTGTAAAGAATCTATCAGGAACAAGGTGATCAGGAACAGCCAGCATGGATTCACCAAGAGAAGATCAGGCCTGATCAACCTGATTTCCTTCTATGGTGAGGTGAGCAGAGGCTTTGACTTTAACAAGGCTTTAGATAATGTCTCCTACATTCTCATTCACAAGCTAAGGATATTTTCAGACTAGATGAAAGTACCAAAAGGTAGGTACAAAACTGCTCGGATCACCATGCTGAATTGGTAGTCATCAATGGTTCAATGTTTAGTTGGGAGGATGTGTCCAGTTTGGGGCCCTACACTTCAAGGAGGATGTGGACATTGGAAAAAGTCCAGTGCAGAGCAACCAAAATGATCAGAGGTCTGGGAAGCATGATTAGAGGCTTGGGATCATGTATAACTCTGGGATTAGAAATTAGAATATTCTCTGAAAAAATAAAGAAGAAAATACTTTCTTCCATATGGGATCATAGGAAAGTAGGGCTGGAAGTGACATTATAAAGGCATCTAGACCAGTACCTTGCTCAAGGCAGGATCATCCTTGACTAAGCCATTCCAGCCAAGTGTCTGTCCAACTGGCTCTTGCAAATTTCCTGGAAGGGAGAGCCCACCACTTCTCTATGCAACCTGTTCTAATGTTTGACCATTCATATAATCAAAAAGTTCTTCCTAATCTCCAGCCTCTGCTGTAGCTGGAAGCCATTGCTCTTAGTCCTGTCCCCTAAACCACAGAGAAATATTTCATGAGGGACTGTGAGAACAGAGGTGATTTTTTCATAATCTAACTATATCAGTCTGATTCTTATAGAAAAGGTGCTTTAGTCATTACCAGACACAGCCTATCCCAAAATATTGTGATGCCATTGGGATCCAATCTAGTGGCAGATGGCAGCCAAATCAAGATAATTTGTATTTCGAGGACATGATCAAAATGATCATCGTTTACTATTCCTGTGTAGACTTTTAATTATATTAGCATAATTTTCTTTACTCATTTGGTGTGTCCAGAATCATATAAAACCATACATGGCATAGCCTCTTCAATATCTATAGATGAAGTGTTTGTTGAACATGGTGAAGGACAAGCGAGAAGGCAGCAGAAAGATAATTTTTTGATGAATAAGATAAAAAAGGAGTTAATGTTATCCATACAACATATATGAAGAATAACAAGACATAATTCTTCCTAGAAAATAGGCAAAAACTATTCTAAACATTTATTTAGTATAATTCTACTTTAAAAATGTGTACTCATTTAATATACCCGTGTTCTGTGTGGCAGCCTCTCAGTGGGCATGTCTACACAAGATGCTTTACTGCACATTACCCTAATCTACTGCACAGTAAAGCATCACCATCTACATGTGCAGGGCATTTTCTGTGCAGTAAATTAGGCTACTGTGCAGTTAGCTAGTACCTGTAAATACAGGTACTAGATCAACTGTGCTCAAGTAGATGCTGATTGGGAGCAAATTAGCTCCTAGTCAGCCTAGGCAGCAGGGGGCCACAGAAGACAGGGAGTTCTCTCTCCCTGGTCCTGCCACTGCTCAGCTCCCAGGTCCCCACATCACCTGGGAGCCAATAAGTGCTGGGGAGCTCCTTGCCCCATGTTCCAGATCCTAGCTTCCAGCACCAAGCTGGCAGATCTGGAGGGTAAGCAGAGGCTAGAAATCTATTCCATGCAGAGCGTCTCTGGGGGGTGGTCAGAGGCTGGGAACCCAAGTAGACCAGCTGCTGGCAAGCCTTGTGCCTTCCTGCCACCCAACAGGAGGCTTGCCAGCTGCTGCTCTATGCCCAGTCCAGCTCCTTGCAAACCTCCTGCCCAACAGAGGGCTAACTGGTAGCTGTGTCCCTCAATGGGTACAGGGACAAAAGAGCTCTGCCTACTCCAGAGGCAGCTGTCTCCTAGCCTGTACATATCAGGTCTCCTCTTGATGTGCATGGGAAAAGGTGATAGCTGCTGCTGCAGCTGGCAAAACTCCCCTTGTACTGTGCATATTGGGACTGGCCCTGTGCCCCTTGCCAGCCCTTTTGCTAGCTCCCAGAGAAAATTGGAGCTTCCCCTAGCTGCTGCAGGAGGGAAGAGGAGGACAGGAGCAGCCCTACACTGGGCTGCTCCCATTTGGAGCAAACCTGCTCCCAACAGGGTGCATGTGTAGACATGCTCCCATGGAAGACTTGCAAATTAAGGTATTAAAATACTGCACAGTAAGTCTAATGAAAATAAATATCACTTATAAATGTGTCTAGTGATAGTCATCTGCACATCCCAATTGGCATGTATGGTCAACAAAGTAGGAATTCATTGCATTTTTCTTAACTGTATTACCTCATTTTAACTGTAGTTTTACAGTTAAGATGCAAGAGGTGCAGTGTGTTTGGTTTTGTTTGCACTGGCCTTCCCTTACAAAATTTGTAAATTTTATAAGAGTACCAAGGATGTGAGAATAACTATGGCAATGTTGCTGAAGTGTCAACATTCTCCATGACTTGTGTGGAAGGACCCTCAGCTCAGGAATGACAAGAGAGGCTTAGGACACTTTTCGAACATCAGTATCTCTGTGGGTGGCATTGCAATTTACCATCAAGCCTCACAGGGAACAGTACTTATGATGTACAGATCTCTACAGCAGGTTCAGGATGTGATCTGTTACCTGCTTGTTTCTAAAGAGCTTAATTCCTTTCTAATGCATCAGATGGAGACCTGTGACCACTTGAATCTAAAAGAGCTGAAATCCATGAGTTTGCTTAAGGTCTAAAACATGTGGGTTACATCAGCACTAGAAGTGGACCAATACTGCTCAGTGGTGGAACACCACTCTCAGTGGTACTGAGGAGCAACAGCAGTGGTGGAGCAGAGCCCATCCAGTGGTAGTGAGGAGCAGTGATAGCTGCAATGGAGCCATGCCCTCCTCCAGCAGTTTTGAAGAGCTACGGAGCAGCACCCCCATTGGCAGCAAGACAAGGGGAACAATAGCAGCAACACCGGCTCCACTAGCTACCGAGTTCACTTTGTATGGAACTAAGATAGAACTCTGAACCTAGTGACTCAGTGCATCTACACGAGGCACCATGATGCAATGGTTACTGCACCATTATTTAGTATTTGTATAAACAGGTACTAAATAAATGCACAGTAACCGGAGTTACTGTGTGGTAGTGCCACTGAATACATTTTAAGTCACGCTACTGAGCAGTAGCCTAAAACCACTAGGGCTGTGCAAAGCTGAGGTCAGTGATTCAATTCAGGGGAGATTTGGCCTGATTCAGCAGCCAAATCTCAGAATCCAAATTGAATCAGGAGACCCATTAATCTCTCTGAATTGAATCTGAAGTCTACGATTCAATATGTAAAGATTTGATGATTCATAGACACAGCTTTATATCTTTATTCTGCATACCTCAGGGTACCAGGCACAGCTCATGAATGCTGAGACAGTGGGGTGGATGGAATATGGAGGGGGTCCCCAGCATGCTAAGTGGTGGATCTGGAATTGGACCAGAAGCATTTCAGGTCCACTTCTGGGTCTACTGCAGAGCATGCAGGAGATCCCCCCTGTCCCCCTTCTTGGAGACTGGTGCCCCCATGGCTGATTACTTCCGGGTCCACAGCTGAGCACATGGGGGGCCCCCCTCATACTCCTGTGGGACACTCCATCCATCCCACCATCTCAGCTTTCATGAGCTATGCCTGGTACCTCAAGGTATGTATAAAAATCTGTCTATGGCTGAATTGCTGATTCTCCAAATCAGAACTGACTCTTCAGATTCAGATTCAGCTGAATCGAATCAGGACAGTGATCTGAATCAGCAAATCGAATCACTGGCCCTGAATCAGGCTGAATCCAAATCCAAATTGAATACAGCCCTGTACAAGAAGCCCCCTTTTTTCCTGCCCCAATACCATTAAGCCCCACCCTCCACATAGCAAAGGCTTCTTGCCTGCACTGCCAGCCCCTCCTTGCGGTATTTCTCTTTCTTGTGCCTTTTCTTCCTGCCTCCCTTCTCTTCTTTCTTTTCACTATAAGGATAAAGATATATTATTATTTATATATTCTGTAAAATTGATGCTTTATCAAATAAAGCCTTTGGAAAAAGGCTTACATAGATATAGTATGGTATTGTGCATCTGTATTTTCCCTTCATTGTATTTAGTATTCTATTCATTGTATGTGCCAAGAAATTTCACCTTTTATACTTTATATTTTAGGCTTTCAACCTTGTAAGAAATGCATTTCATTTTTTTTTAGACATAGGTTGTACCCAGTAACAATAGAACCAGAGGCAGGAATTGAACTACCGTCTCTATGTATCAGGCTGATCTTGGTATGAATGGAAGTGAGTAATTGAGTGGCTAGCTACAATAATGACTTAACGAGCAAAGATTAACACCTACCAAGCTGCAGACTAACAAAATGAAAGGATCAATACAGAGCCAGGAACTCCCTGAAACTTCTTTATTAAAGGAACAGAAGCCCTGGTTTGAGTTAATCAATGCTGGAGACCAGCTATTGGGACTGAATACCTCCCAATTAGCCACTTTTAGAGCCTGGACAATGCCAAAAACTAAATTAATCAAAATGATCAATGGACACTTGGGACAGCATGTACCAAAGTACATGGCCCCAGGTCCTGACAGCTACCCTCTGGCAGGTGCCCAGGGTCAGGGACCCCTGGATTGGGCAAATCTGAAAACTGGGGGGAGCACAGACGTCTGCCTGAGGAGGATAAGAAGCAGTGAAAAGTGAGGGACCCTTGGGGGTGCTCTATTGTAGCGTGTGTGTGCGCGTGTCAGTACCCCTCATAATTCGAAGGTTTGATTTATGGTTTTTGACTACCAACTTTACATATCCTGTCTAATAAATACGAATTTTAAGGCTCCTGGGAGTTGGTCATTTGTAGCTGTGGCAGAGTCGGAGTCCCTGGTTAGCCACAGAGCTAGCTTCCCACCTGCCTTTGTCCATGCCGCCCACCTGTCTCACCCACCACACCTTGGTGATAATTGATAATGTCATTAGTTAAGGCAGGATTAACTAATGTTATATCCCATTGTTATATCCCAATATTGGGGGGCTATCCACAGCTCCATTCCACCCTATACCGCAGCCCAAGCCTCGCAGATGGCATCTCAGCAGTTAGCTCAACCATCACCTCCTCTCATTAGCTGTGTCCCCCAACCCTGGAGATCTTCGGCTTCCATAAGCCCTGGCCCCATCTCAGGACCAAGCTTCTTCACTCTGTGGGCATTTCATGTGGTGGGCCCTTGACCTGTTTGACCCTTTGGTCCTGGCCCTAGCATTGACCATTCAAGTACCTCAGCAGGGCTTTTGCCTCCTGGCTACACTCATGGATCAGGGTCCCACATTCCCAGCTCAGGTGATCCTGGAAGTGTGCCCAATCCTGCTAGCAGCAAACTGCCCTGTTTATATAGGCAGCCATATATCTAAAATGGCTGCCACAATTAAGTACCTGCTGGCTGCTTGGCTTGGCCCCTAAAGTGACAGGTGCCAACAGTGCCCTGTCACAGTAGCCAACAGCCTGCTTTGCACATCCCTAAAAACTACTGTACAGTAGCATCTCAGCATGTTTTTTGCCACACAATGCTACTATGCAGTAGTATCAGGCTACTATGCAGTCAGCATCTCTTGTAGATGTGCCCATGGTGAGCAAACTGACAGTTGTTAACATTGGCAACGTGTAGGGAGGGCATGTGAGGCTGCATGCCCACCCTGAGATTGGTCCCCTGAAGTGGGGGCACCAGGAGAAGTGTTGGCATGCCACCCACCCACCCCTGTGGCAAGAGAAGTGCTGGCAGTGAAACCACCTCAGAGATCAACCACTGGAGGACCCCCTTGGGTCAGCAATCAGCAGCTGATGCCCCCCCAGAATCAGGAGGAACCAGTTGCCTATGATTGTTAGTGATTGAGGTGGGCTACAGACTATTAAGGGCTTCCCAAGACTGTTTATCCCATTTACTTCACCTACAATAAACTATGTTACTATTTCATATTACTTTGTGAGTAGGGAAATTGTTCACATTAGAACAGTCAGGTACCATTTATTTTCCCAGGTTTCTGGGTTGTGGTTTGAGCCAAGGGCAAAAATTTGTGTAAAACCTCTAAATTAAACTCAGCCCTTGTTACTGTTGTGAAGGGCGAAACCAGGATTTCACAAAGAGGGACGCAGGAGCAGCAAGCTACTCTGTAGGGGTGGCTGCACTCACCTGATCCCCACCTCTTCCACCTCCAACACTGCAGGCAGACTTTTTTAAGTCCCTAAAGCAGATAAAAATCCCACCTCCCTTCTTGCTCAGAGTCAGACCCCTTCCTTCTTCCCTGCTCCCCCAATCCCCTGTCTGCTTCTGCTTTCTCCACTGCTGGGGGATGAGGAAGATCCAGAGCCAGCTAGGCTGAGTGGGAGTTGGATTCAGCTCTGGAGGGGACAGGAGTAACTCTATGGTGGGAGGATACTTCCGCCCATGGTATCTGGAACAGAGACAGGAAAGGGGAATCCCTATCTGCCATTGTTCCCATCTCCAGCTGAACCTAGCCCCTGTACAGCAAGCAGGAACTGCTCTAATGTTTCCCACCCCCATTGTTATGAATACCTCGAGCCATTTTTCTAAAGGCATGATAAATGGCCTTGAGCCATCCTCCCGAGACAGGATACAAGGCGAGACTGGAAGGTTGTTTTGTGAATTATGCCCACCTGCAGTAATAAGGAGGAGACAGCTGTACTAGGCAAGGGGCTTCAAAGATAAACAGCGAAATACACTAGAAAATAGGTGAAAGGGCTCGTTAGGGGCTCATTATAATACTAAAAAACACACCCCTAGGTGGGGAGAAAGTATGCTAATGAAACATACATGTATGGAAATGACGTACATGGTAAAGGGACATGCTCAGTAGAAAACCTTTTACATCATTTACCTGTAACCAATCAATGACTATTATGTTTGTAGATTTTAGTATAAAGGATGCTTAGAAATATTGTTTGGTGTGCTTGCTACCTTGCACCTTTATTGCTGGCAATAAAAGCTTTTTTTCCTTTCAAACTTCCACATCCTGGTATTGAGATTGGCTTTGTATACCGGGCAACGGATTCAGACTTGGGCTGGAGCACAACACCATGACACCAGGTAAAATTAGGTGGGGGAGAGGGGAGAAAGGAGTTGTGCCTATAAGCAGAAAGGGGAAGGTAGGGAGGATTTTCACATTTTAGGGACTTTAAAAAGTCCCCAGATGCTCCTGTGGTGCACTGCAATCCAAAAGTGGGGTGTAGTCACACCACACCACTCCCCCACATTTGGATCTGCCCTTGACTTCGATCCTGTACCTACCAAAAGGGTTGCAAATATGCAGTGTTAAGGTCAATTATCCGTTAAAGAAATAGCAAATTGATATGACTGTAAGCTTAGGAAGCTTTTTAATAGTAAAAAGGAAGCCTCCTGACAACATGTGTTATGTCTCTCCGAGCCCTTTAAATACAAGTGCCAATAAAGTCATTGCCAGTAATTTAACTTCCCAGATACTCTTACGACATTTTGCTAACTTTGTCCACTCCATAAAAATTCTGAGAGACAAACTGCTGCATCATAAACATTAAAAATAAACCCCAGTAATTTCAGCTATCAACATTTGATCCCAAAGGTCTCATCATAACTTTGTTCCCATTCTTGGCACTTTGTGCAATGTAAGTGCTAATTTATTGAGTATTCAGTTTAGATTTAAAAAATGGAAAAAGCCAGTAGTTCTGTAGCAAACAGTGACATTATAAAACATCAGCACACACACGTGCGTTTGCTTTCTTTTGTTATCAGGGTTATGCATCTTCCTTATAGTTATAACTTTGTTCAAATTAGCACTTCAGTTCCATCCAGAAAATAGATTTGTTCAGTGCTTAAATTATATCAACAATAAAGAATACAAAATGTTAATGCATAAAGGCATACATGGCAAATGTTATAGGCATACAACTTTGAGAATTAAACAGAAATAATTACAAATTAAACGGGAGGACTATGTGCTTTGAATTATTCTAAATAGTACCTATATTGTTTGACTTGGTAGAATGTTGTTCTGCTTAATGGGGTATTTAAAAATACTACATAATCTTTGGTTAGCATAACCAGTTTAATACATCCAAGGCTGACCCCAGGATTTTCAGTGTCATGTGTGAAATAATATATGTTGGGCTGATCTGTTGACTTCAATTACAGGGCTGTTCTACTTATGTGGTTTGGTGCTTTTAAACTGCTTTTAAACTGTTTTGTGCATTGGAGGCTTTGTTTCCACAGTAGAAGACACTGGAGAGTATAGTCCATTCAGAGGACTTGAAAAAGCAGGAAAAAAATTGCCTTCAACTTTTTACCAACATAGGAAATGACTGACTATACCACTAAGTAGCCACTAAGTTTATTGATAGCCAGTATCATTGGCAGAACAACCAGTCAAATGAACCCAGCATATATATCTCTTTACAACTGGTTGTAAGCTAGCACTTACCCTATCAATGTGCATTAATGTTTCTGAATGATGCTGTAAAGGGAGGGAAAACTGATTTCCAGTGTAATGGAGAGTTTCAACATCTTTTTTGGAAGTCACTGATATAAAATACTAGGATGTTACTTTAAATTCACATTCTCATACACAAACTATAAATCTCAGTCAGTGATTTAGATATGAAATACCTGAAAGTAAAAAAAAAGCAATACTTACAGACAATGGTAAATAATGTGTCTTAATATATTTAGTGAATGATAATACAAACCACAGGAAAAGGTACAGCAGAAAAGAAAATACATTCTCTGCAGCTGGGAAGTTATTGTCTGTTTATAGCCAAGAGAACTGATATTTTATAAAAGGAAAAGTTACCTGTCTTCTACATCCCTATAAAGAAATCATAGTTCTGAACAATCAGATATTTAGTATTTGATAAATAGTTCTTTATATGTACTATGAACCTTTATCTGCTCCCATTAAAGTCAACGGAAGCAACATCAGGTCTTAAAAGAGAGTATTTTCAATGTATTTACAATGCTACCAATCTCAAGCAGTCAAGATTTCTGAATCAGGCCCCAAAAACATCCACTTAAAAAAAATTTTTTCATTTCCTTTGTTATTTCTGAAGTGTCAAAGGCTGCATTTTAAATTTTTGCCTGCAACCATAAAACCTGAAAACATTATTTAAAAAAAAAACAAAACAACATGTATTGTAAAAGTTCCAATAAAGTCACACAGACCCTGTGACCCTAGAGTTTAGCTCTTAGCATTGTATAGCAGATTGCTGCATTGCCCTACAAGCAGTGCAAGGAGAGCTTTTTGGCCTACAGACTCAAATACTCCCAGCAGTAAGACCATTAGTAATTTTTGTTGACCTAGGCAGATGCAAGAATATTAAACATATGGAGACATATGTTTAATATTCTTAAACATATTAAACATAATCTTTCTGTGCTCATTTCCCTCCTCATCTCTATACCTTTCATCTTACCTAGGGTTGGATAAGCTGAACTTCCAAGATCCAGGGAGGCAGGGTAGGGAAGGAAGTAAGTTTACTTCCCTCATCTAGCAATGAGGCAAGTTTGATGTGAGAAGTTCTAAATTAATACATTTAGAACTACAGGTATTCATGCTACAACATGCATACCTGACACATGGAAGACATTGAATTTTAGCTGATTTTTTAAAATGAAAACTTCATATTTTCCCAAGCAGGAAGCAACTGTGATCACCTGAAATCTGAGATCCTGCTCCTGCCGTTGTTTCAAGGTAATTTACATTATCACAGATCCTCACAGGAAGTAAGAGGCTCCATACCAGCTATGAACTGACTGCCCAGAGGAGTCTTCCATCTATTGACTTCTCTGTTAAATCCTATAAACTATGAACTTTCATTTCTACCCAGGAGAACTTTTACAATCTTTTCTCCAATGCCTGATGAAAGGTATTCATGTTCAAAAACTTGCAATTAAAGATTTTTTTTTTTGCAAAAATCTTGTTGGTCTAATAAAAGATATCATCTCTACTATGAGTCCTGATTGCCTTTTCCTCTAGACAAATATAGCTACAGCCTGATAGACAAATATTGCTACAGCCTGAATACCTTAATTATTACAATTATTTTATGGTTGATCAAACACGGAGCAGAAGCTACTATTGTCTGCACCTTCCGGGATAGAAGAGACAAAATTTTGTTGAATAAACAACCTCCCCCCCCCCCCCCGATTTTTAGGTTTCAGGTAACTTTGGGTGCATCTATACATGCAATTAGTCACCACTAAATTTACTGCACATTAAGCAATTTTTGGCAGGTGTCTACACATACAGATACTTGGCATTCAATTTAGGGCCATGTACCCCTGTAGCCACTAGGGGTTTGCTCCAGGGTCTGGTCCTAGCTGTCAGCACTTGGCAGCCATCTTGGAAACACAGCCCTACCCTCTGATCCCTAGATATCCCCTTCCCTACCCAGGAACTATGTACCCAGCACAGGCGCCACACAGCAGCTCCTTCCTTGCCCAGTCTGCCTCCCAGCACCATGGCTGCTCCAGCCCCTGTCCCTAATGCTCAATAGCCTGCTGCTTCAGCCCAGCCCCTGCCAATAATAACCAGCACCCTGATCTCCTGCTAGCCATGGTGCTGGCCCTGCTGACTCCAGCAGGCTGCTCTCCATGCCCTAAGGTGCCAGCAGGGGCCAAGGCACCAGGTGCACAATGCCCTGGCTAACCCCCTCCTCCTGCAGTCCCCACTCCAGACCACCTGCCCTTCCACCCACGTACCTCCCACCCTCTGCCCACCCCCAGTACTACTATCGGGCCAGATACATGTTTGAAACAAAACAGCTATATTCCCCTCACAACACCCACGCCCATATCCCCACCTCCCTTCAATGCATAGAGCAATCCTCTCCTCTCCTTCCCAACAAACAGAGCCCCCTTCACCCCACGCATGCTGGGGCTGCTGGGCTCACCCACCAACAATAAAAAACCCACTTTACAATGAAAAAACTATTTATGCCTCTACTTTTCTGTCCCAGAGTGGGGGCTCTGTGGGTTGGGGGGCAGATCCCAGGGGCAGGTGCCAAGTACCCAAGCCTCAAGCCATTCCCCTGTGGATCCAGAGAATGTGGTGATTCCAGTAGGTGGCAGCCTCATGCTGTAGCCACCTGGCATGGTGCTTCACAAGAGTGGGTGTCTCCCCCTCCATCCTTCACAGCACAGGGCCAGTAGACCAATGAGGCATGTCTGGGTCCCCAGGAATATGGTATGAGAGACAACGGTGAGGTCAGGCCCAGGTGGGTGGCACCAGGGCCAGGGCAGAGGCTGCACCAGGGGTTCCTACAGGCAGGAGGCACTGGAAGACCTTGTTCCAGGCCCAGGTGGAGGCCTGCTGCAGGGAAGCAGGCAGGACCCAGAGGCCTTGGAGGGTCATGGACGGTGTTGGCACTGGATATGTGACCCAGATATCTTGTTCCAGATGGACCCAAACCCTCAGAATGATCATGACCTCTCCATTCAATAATATGCACATTTTATTGATACACAGTGATAGCAGTTATGCAAACAATTCTATATCTACCAGTCGCAGGGTTCATAGAGTCAAGATATATCTGATCAGTATGTGAGCTTCACTCTGAGGTTCTCTCTTAAATGTCAGCAGCCAGCAGCCTGGATGTTGGAGGCTGAGGCCTCTTGGGGACCCTTTGCTGTTGATGGGTTTACCTGTGGTTGTCATACTGTCTACATTCTGTTCTGATCTTCTCCTAATTTGGTCTGTTTCCCAAAACTGGAAATCCCAAAGGCTCTGCAGTGGGTACTGTGTCTGGTACAATGAGGTAGGGTCCCTTATCTCTGTTATGGAACAGTGTGGTACATGTATTCAATTTCTCAGCCTTTGTGTCTGCTTACTGCTTGCCTGTGTCAGACATAGTGGGTCTTGAAGGAAACTGTCACAGACAGACTTTTAGAAAACAATTTACCCTTTCCATCCCCTTGGACTATTGTTCTAATGCATATCTATTTTACCTACAAGCCAATTTCCAAAAGCAGACCTCTAAATACAATTTTCTAGTCATCAGATGGAGGCAAGGCAGTGAGGGGCATAGATGCAACCACCAGGCCCATGACGGTGTCTGGGGTCTGGTGGTTGGTGTTCTCAGCCTCCACTGCCCAAGTCTGGAGGGCCACCTGCTGCTGGAGCAGCTCAATGCTTTCCTTCTCCAGGGCCTCCATCTGTACTCAGTGTTCCTGCTGTGCCTGTGCCTCCTGATCCTCTGCCACCACCACTGAAGCAGGACAGTCCTATCCAGTATGTGCTGCTGGTGCAGCCAGCACATCCAGATGTTTTCAGTGCTGGGTGGTGGTGGTCTGGAGCCCACATTCATGATGGGGCTGTTGGGCTCTCCCCTGCATCCAGGGGTTGGCCCTGCAGAGGCAAAAGACAAAAATCTTTTGTGAGAGTTTTCAACATTTCAGAGATAAAATGCTCTGCACCAGAGTCCATGTGTTGCTTGGTCTCAGATCTGTGGTCAGCCACGCCTGGGTGTCCAAAGACTATGGTAAGTCATTCAGGCTGGCCTGGGCCCAGGAAGCCACCAGAGTCCCTCATACCCACTTGCTTCCATGGGGCTGGCAGCCTGCTAGGTGCTGGTCACAGGAAGTCTGCTTACTCTGCTACCTTGCCAGGGTGGGACAGGCCAGGCTGCTGAAAGCACCTGCTGCTACTGCTCCAGACCCTGCTCACCCACTCTGCCCCTGTAGCCCACCCACTCTACTGCACTGCTGCCCAGCCTAGAGCACCTGGGCTCAGGGTGCACAGGGCTTCCAGATAACTGGTGTGATGGGCTGGCTGTGTCCCCTCCCCCCCTGCTGGGGGCCTTTCTGGGGACATGCCCTGGGACAATCTCCCCTACCCACAGTGCCACTGTGCCCCAAGCATGCCCCTACTGTGTCTGCCACTGGAGGTACATGAGCCACTACAGCCTGCTGATGATATTCCTGGTGCCTTGGGCTCACATGTGCTCCTGATTTGGGATCCTGAGCTATGATGTCACAGGGGACGAGCCTGGGCTTCCTCACAACCTCTGCTGCTGCCTGGAGAGCTACCTATGGCTGTGCTACACATCCAGGACCAGGGCCAGGCAAGGGAGCAGGGTCTGGGGGCAGGGGTAGGGGACCAGGTACAGGAGCAGAGACAGGAACTTGGAGGTCCCGTCTCCAGTGCAGGACTTAACCTGTGTCTGGGGCTGGTGAGCCTGGTGGCTTGGCATGGGCCTCACAATCAGCAAGAGTAACTAGCTGCACCTGGTATCCATAGCCCATGGTCTACAGTGGGCCTTGTCCCAGGCTGAGGCCCACATTGGGGAGGCACTGGAGCTGCTAGTGGCCAACAGTGACATAGCCAGTCACCCCTCATGGTAAGGTTTGGGACTGCACTGAGAGCAAGGCAGCTGCTGGCCAAGGCTCCTCAAGCTGCCAGTGGATGCAGTTGGGAAAGAGGATGGTATGGGGTGCTGAAGGCCTGAGGTCCCCTCCTCTGGTAACATGTTACCGGAGGGGTCAGAATGGAGAGGGCAGGCTGCTCCTGTTGGTGACACTCACAGGGGTACAGCCTGCGTCTCAGGCCACCAAAATCCAGGTCAGTTCCTGCTTAAAGGCTATGGTCTTGTAGGCACAACCAGATTGACAATGTGGCTAAAAGGTCCTGACCTTAATGTGGCACTGTTGCACTGATCAGGAGTGCCCTTGCTTCTGCATACTGCCCAATAGCGCCTTATAAATGTGAGCATTTGAGCACCCACCCCACTCAAACTGCCTTAGCACTGCCCCAAATCACCACAAGGTCACCAACCTCCTTTTGGGACCAGTTGGAGGCCTGGGTGGTCGGCATGAGCATGTACACATGGGCAGGGTTGGGGCTAGATAGGAGGATGGGGAAAACATGGAGTCCCATGCCAGGTCTCTGGGCCCCCACACAACTGTCCCTGAAATGCTGGCCTTGGACAGCTGCTAGCAGCACCCAGTGCAGGAGCACAGTCAGGGACTGGGAGCCACATGACAGAGGTATTTCACCACAGGTCCTCTAGCTTGCTTGCAAAGACAGGTCCTGCAGCTTGCTGTACCCCTTTGCAACACTCACCTGTGGCCAAGCAGCGACTCTGGAGAGGGGACAGGCCAGGCAGAGGCAACCTGTGTTCTGCCCAGGAGTATACACAAGGCCTACAGTGGTCCTAGGGATTGCATGGGAACTACCAGGCTTCTGTGCAGTGTGCCCCAAGGTACAAAATGGCTGCAAGCTTTTATAGCTGGCAGCTAGCAGTTGCCAGAGACCAATTCATCCCTAAAGCAGAAAGGGCTCCCAGCAAGGAGCCCCGGGGTTGTGTTCAGGCCCTAAACTTATTGCTGGGTCATATCTACATGTGCATTATTGTGCATTAGCTAATCATGACTAAATCTGCATTTGCAGGTATCAAATTTAGTCACAATTAGACATTTTTACTGTGTAGTAAGGGTGTGCATGTGTAAATGTGTGCCCTTACTGTGCAGTAAACTAGACAAAAGCGCATTAACGCATCTCATGTAGACACACCCTTAATATAGTAAGTAACTCAATGACTCCTCCCCTCACCCTCTGCCCTGTAAAAGAATGGAATAAATAACAGAGGTAATAGGATCAATTCCTTCACTGAAAGATATTTTTCCTCTTTCTCAGGACTTTTATACAAAAACTTGTAGAGAAGAACTGTCAGGTTATGAAATTACCTTTTGAAATGTGCTTTACAATGAATGTGTGGTTTGCCAAACTCAATGTTAAAGGTTACAGCTTTGTGAGTCTGGGGACTCACAAAAAATCTACAGAGCTCTACAGACTTACTTAAGTGCCTTACAAAACATAGGGAACTTTTTATGATGTTCAAAAAATGGATTTAAAATGTAACTTTTATAACAACCTAAATTGTCTAGCAGTCCCTATTAAGTCTTCTGCACATTCATGCATATTCTGAAACTATCATGCAATTTAGGATAATTTAACATGACTTTGCACCCTTTTCTGAAGCAAAACACTGGAGGAGTGAAGCTTTGAGGTAATTTAAGTAGTGTCTGTGTGCACCGTGGCTGCAGTCCATAGTAATAAATATTAGTTTTCTCTTTTATAACATTTTACATCCAAAGAACACAAAATGCTTTCCAAGAACCTAATTCAATTCTATTAGTCTTTAAACAAGCATTATATCTATATACCATTTCTTAGAATGGAAACATTTGGAAGAGAATGCAAGCATTTCACTAAATAGATAAGTTCATATGATAGCATGAATAGTTAACTACAGTCTGGCCACCAGGTCACCACTAATGTTTTATTCAGTGTCCTATCTTGGTTTACTTTTTGTTAAAACTCTGTCTTGAATGGCAGCTCCCTGTGTCTGTTATATTATTTTTAGTTATTTCACAGCCCTATCCCTATATTCTTCTCTCCTTTCTTCCTGGTATCACAAGCTTTTCCTTCTGTTTGCAGTTCTGTCTCTCTTCCTGTTTTTCAAGCCCTCACCTATGTAACCTCAGCTCTGACACCACTCCATCTCCTTGGTTTTTGTTCATCGTTAATGCTTCTTCTGTTTTGTCCTCACCCTAAACAAGTCACTCACAAACATTTGATTGGCTAGCCCTGAAAGCAGTGACAAAATTGTGAGTCAAATTGTGAGTCCTCTGCCATCTGACTTCTGACAAATTAAGTTTCTAACAACTTAAGGTAATTGAGGGAGCTCGTTCTGTCAAAATATTTCAAGTTTATGATGCTTCCCAAGCTGAAAATATCTTGTGGCACATTTCTTTGGGGCTTACAAAGGAATTTTCTTTATCACCTGATCTAAAAATAGCCACATAATTATAAGAAACACAAAGAAAGTAGTAATATTCATAGTTCTGCCACACACTTTATATGTAATTTTGGGCAGGTTGTATAGGTCTAAATACTATTTCACTTTAACAGTGTTTATGCAGGCATATAACAACAGCTTTCATGGCATTGTTTGTGGATTCAGCTTTTGGTTTCCAAATGGCAACGTGCCCACAGAACATGCTCAGAAGGGCCGTGTTGTGCCTGGGCAGATATATGTGGCTGTATGCTCACCCAGGTTCACTGTGTAAGGCTAAGTACATTCCTAAATGGTAGTGAGGCAAACCCACCCCCTACTAATGGGTGGTAGTTACTGCAAGAGAAGTGCAGCCCCCCTATGTTTTAGCTCAGGTTGCTAGTAGTTCAGATACTTTCCCAGAAAACAGGATCTAGGCTCTAACAAAAGGGGCTCAAACCACCACCTACCAACCAAGTACTCTAACCACCAGGCCACGATTAGACACTGTCTAGAGCCCTCTCTAAAGCTCCCCTTGAATATGACTGCCTGGGCAACCAAAGGAGTGAGATATGTGGGTCCATGAGGACTAAACCAAGGCAAAATGCATGGCTCAGCAATATGAATGATGCTCACACCAAGTTAGCAATATGAGCTCCAACCCAGGTCCTTGTTCCAAGTAGGGCAGAAACATCCCTGCTGCTCTCCATCCATTGTATTCAATGGATAGTTAACTCATGCGGCCATGGTTTACTTTCAAGAGGAGAGCTAGAGAGGGGCCTGGATAATGCCTAACCTGTCACTGGCCTAACCTGTAACCTGTTAGAGCCCTGCAGTGGGAAAGCAGAAACCTAGGTTTAATTCAACTACAGATGAAAGGGACCTAAAATCAAGGTTTACTGCTCCCTGGGTATATGTTTTAATGGTAGACTATTGAGCATGAACATGGGAGTGTCCTCCTTGTCAGTAGGTGTGCATGACAATCCTGTTTTGCCACAGAGTCAAATAGAATCTAGAGCTGTATAAGTACCAAACACTGTGGTGATGTGGTTCATAAATAGCATTTGAGCATATGAATTGATTCTGATCAAATGCAATTCTGCCGTTTATCTTTAGTCTTGTAAAATGAGAATAATATTTATCCTCTGTATGTGTTGCCCATTTAGATTGTAAGTCTTCTGTCTCTTAGTATATATATTTACAGCAGCTATCAAAATGGCAAAGTAATTTAATTTGGTGCCACCGCAATACTACTACTACTAAAAACAAAATAAAACAATCACAAAACATTTAAAGTTCAAAAGTGTACAAAAACTAGAGTGAAAAACAAGAGAGTACAGACTTGGATGTCAATACTGGTTGCAGGCAGTTTGCAGAAGATACTTCCCAACCAGATAAAATCTGTTCTGTTTTTCTTAAGAGAGAACAGCTTCCAAACAAGAGATATTTGTGTTTAAATGCCCTTTCATAAATGAATATGAATGGAGTTTTCAACTGTAGCTTATAGTGACAGTACACTGAGTGACTTAGGACTCAAAGAAAACAAAACCAGCCACTCAGTCCAGGAATATTATATAATAATTTCCCAGTTAGACTCTCCAGAGGAATTTTCCCTGCCTCAGAGAGCAACTCTCTACTGAACCTCCTCTTCATGTTCTGTATGAAATGTAGGATTCTTGTAATTACTGGTGCAATTAATTAGTTACCTATTTCATTAATGAGAAAATCTTGAAATCCCAGACATTTTCTGCAAGCTATTGCTTCCTCACAACCACCTTCACCCTCCTAGCATGTATGATATTCTTTAAAGGCATCAGATTTGTTCCACTGCATCAGAATGATACTGAAATGGTTAGAACCATTTAATGCCTCCCCTCAATGATGTTTTTAGCACAAGAATAAATGAAACCCAGTTGAGATATAGCATGGGTTCCTATATGAATAGCAGTGTGCAACTCACTGAAACCTTTCTCCATCAGGAAAATTATTCTTTAACACAGCAAAAACATCTTTGAAGGATTAGAACCCCTTGTTAATGAATTTTCCAGTTCACTGTCTTATGTCTCATACATAAAAAAGACAGCTAATATGATTATATGCATACACATCCTAGAAATCAAGCATAGCTAACAGGAATTGCTTTCATAAAGCTGCAATTGGAAGTTTTCTGTGGAGATAGCTGTAATATGAATGTGCTGAAATTATGATTCAGTACTGTGGAAAAAATGTTTTCATTCATAATTCAAACATGAAGACAACAAATCATTAAGAAATCAAAGCACTTGTTAAGAAAGTTTTAATGCATGAGGCTTAGCACCATCTTTAAACTGTATGGATAAAAAACACATTTAGCCTAGGGGTTATTTGGTTATTTCCGGCACGTCTGGTTGCTACAACACCTACCTTTTTTCCTCTTAAATTTTCCAGCATTCATAAAATTTCTGTTTGGGAATGAAATTCAAAATGAAATATTAGTAAGACATAAATTGGCATACAGGAACAGGGGAGCTTGTAAGAGGCAATGGTTTATCACAAGAGACAACAACTACTCCATCATTAAATAATACAGGAAATTTTAGAGTCATAGAAAGGTAGGGCTGAAAGGGACTCCCCCAACCTAACCCCCTTTTTGAGGCAGAATCATCCCTATCAAAACCATCTCATACAAACCCTTACCTAATGTTACTAAAACTATACAATCAAAGATCATATTTACTGTTCACTTATAATAGGGAAGACAACAAAAATGCATATAAGGAAAAATCTGGCTTCATCTTTTTAGCTAACTATTAATAAAACATTCATCAATGTTGTATCTCTAGGTACCTACTAAGACTTAATACTGCATGGCTGGAACTATCCTTCTCACCTTATTTCTTCATAACTGATCAGCCACCTTGCCTTTCAAACGACATAAATGTTACAGTGCTCTGTGCTCTTCAAACATCACAGTATATTTTTCAAGTTCAAAGTATATGTAGTTCCAGAACGTGCATTTAATCTGTTTTATTATTTCCTTAAATGATTAAAAATAATTTTGTTTACCCGGAAAAAACAAATGGTTTTGCTTGTCCATCAACTGCCCTGTCTGTACAGTACACACACACAAATAGTACACAGAGTTTATCGTAAACTAAATAGGAACACTGTTGTGGAACCCCCTTGTTACTGTGCTGGCAACAAACCAATGCCAGTGCCTAGAAATACTGCTTTGTAAGGGCTATATAAATAGGCTTCTGTTGAATAGTTAGTTGTGGAAGATCCTGAGAAAACACTGACAATTTTTGGGGACTTCATAAAAAGAGAATTTTTTCAGACATGACATTTCCAGAATGATTTGCAGATTTTGGATCAAGTTATCTTCATCAGCACTCTGGGATTTTCCAGTAGCAATGGTGAAGTATTATACTTCATTGTCCATCCATTTCATTTTGTCTCTTTCTCCATGTTGCATGCTTACTGTCTCTCCTTCTCACATGTATGGATACATATATACACACAAACTTATAATTGCTGCATGTGTGTAAATTCATGCATATTTTTGATCTTCCAGTTTATACTATCTGAATCTTGATAAAATTGCTCATGTGCTACTGGTACTTTAATAGTACTAGGATTAGATTATGTAGGAAAAAAATTAAAAGCAACAGCCAGATCTATTGGCTTGGACCTATAGATCTCTATCTCTATATCTATATTTGTACCTAGATAGATAGATAGATAGTAGGGCTGTGTGAAGCTCAGGTGCTGATTTGATCTGGAGGAGATTCGGCCCGATTCGGTGGCTGAATCTCCGAATCCAGATGGATCAGGAGACCAATTAAAAGGTCTGAATTGATTCTAAGCTCTCTGAATCAAATTAGCAAATATTTGGATAGCATTGGCAATTCAGGCAGTCCCTGCTCACTGCAGCAAGAAGACCCAGTCTCCGTGCTCATTAGTAGGGGGAGAGGGAGCTAGAAGAGTAGGGAGGGGACCATGGGGGGGATCCCTGCCAGGCCCCATCCCCTGCCTGCTCCTCCAGCTGCTCTGAACACCCCCCAACCTTCACCTGCTCTTAAAAAAAAAGCCCCCTCTCACTGGCTGCTGCTGGGCAGAGGGGTGTTCCCTGCTGCCCCCCCACTGCTCCACACCATGTGAGGGGTTCTACCATGAGCCTCCTGACACCTGTCCACTCTCCCAGCACCCCCCAATGGCTGCCCCAACTGGTCCAGCTCCTAGCCTTTAAAAAAAAAAGGCCCCAACTCACCAGCTGCTTCAGCAGCCTTGGGACTTCTAAGGGCTTGTGGCAGAGCCCCCCATGCAGCATGGGGCAGTGGGGGGCAGCAGGAATCTCTCCCCCCACCTGCCAGGAGCCAGTTAGTGTGTTTTTGTTTTGTTTTTTTTTAAGGGCTAGGAGCTGTGGCAGGTGGGGCAGCCATGGGGGGAAGCTGTGAGAGTGGGCAGGGGTCAGGGGGCTCATGGCAGAGCTCCACCCCTTGCAGTGTGGGGCACTGTGGCACAGCAGGGGGCAGTGGGATCACCATCCCCTGCCTGGCAGCAGCCGGTGAGTGCAGGTCCCATTTGGTGGTGGCCATATGTCCAAATAAAATTCACCTGAATCTATTTAAGACAGTGATTCTTATCACTGAATCTAATCACTGTCCCCTGAATTGGCTGAATCCAAATCAAAAGCAAATACTACTTGCTTTGCACAGGCATAATAGATACTAGGGCTGTGCAACACTTCACCGGCTGTTTCATTTCAATGCTGTTTCAACTTGTTTCAAGCTTGAAACAGTTAAATCAAAAGAAAACAAAGGGCTTTGAAACAGCCTCAAAACAAAATGAGGGCAGTTGAAATGTTTTGAAAGTTTCAAAACATTTTGAGTTTTGAAGCTGAAATCTGGGTTTGCCTGCAGGAAAACAGAAAGTAAGGAGAAAGAGGTGGAAGAAGGGGGAAGGACTGCTCTCATATTGACTGTGTAACTGACCAGTGGCTATGATTCTTCCCTGAGGTCCCTTCCAATCCCAGTGCACTGAGGGAGGGAGGGATCAGTGGACCCCTTAACAAAATGGAGTGGAATACCATCTCCCAGATCTTGCTGGTCCTCAAGACCTTACTTGAAGCCACTGAGACCCTCAGTACTGGTGATGCCCTCCTTAGCCAGGTGATCCTTGTAGTGGGGCAACTTCAGAGCAAACTGAAGACCTTTCAGGGGATCAATGTTCCTGGCTGGGGCAAGCCACTGTCACTAGATATGCAGGCTGAAGGAGGGCTGAAGGAGGGCTTCAGGAAGTGGCTTCATCCCTTGCAATCTAGTATGGTCCATGTGATGGCCACCATGTGTGACCCAAAGGTGAAGGGCAGCGTATGCAGCAGCCAAAGCCTGACTCAGTGGATGGAGGTGCTGGTGAAGAAAGTCAGGGAGGCAGAATCGCAGAGGTGGGGGAACATGGAAGAGGGGGATCCATTGTCCCCATGCTGGCATGCCATCCAGCAGCCAGTCTCCCCCTTCACCACAGGTTCTGCCAATGTGGGCCAAGGGCATGGGTTCCATGGTGGGGTTCAGAGGCAGCAGACCCCACCATCAGGCAGTCAGTTCTCAGGCCCTAATGGCTGTCTATCTCACTGAAGATGTAGAGTTGCTGCTGTATGACCCCTTGGCCAACTGGACACGCTGCAGCCAGATGTGGCCAGATCTGGCCATGGTTGCCAATGAACACCTGTCCTGTCCACCAACTAGTGTTCTAAGTGAGAGGGTGTTCAGAATTTCTGAGGATGTAGTGACATTCCACCACACCTGCTTGGATCCTGGTTTGGTGGAGCAGCTGGTGTTCCTCAAGGTGAACCTCCTGCTGCTGCAGTTCCCCAAGCTTCAGGGGCAGATGGAGTGAATGCCACCCTCCTCACTCCACCCATACCTATTTTATTTTTATTTTTTTTAACCATTTAATGCCCTACTTTCAGAGCTGAAGGGGGCACTCACTACATCACCACTCAGCAGGGGAAGAACATGTTTCTTCTGACCTCCCATGCCAGGATGAACTTGGAAGTATGGGCTGGGGCTATGGGGAAGGAGAAGGCCCCAGATCTTGAGCATGACCACATTAGAGAGGCCTGGTGGGACTGCTGATAGCACAGCAGTTCCAGGAAATGCCAGGAGTGAGGATCCCTCTGTTGAAAGGTGGGTAGGAGATGCCATAACCTCCAGCTACCACTCACATGCACACAGTCCTTGCTGGGGAAAGCCCAGACCTGTCATGTCTTTGACAGGCCTGAGGCTTGCTGGTTGCACTGGAGTTGTGAGGCTCCAGGTGAGCTCAGCTTAGCTGCCCAGGATGTCAGCTTTCAGGTCAAAAACCCTTTGTCAGGCTGAGGAAGCACCTGCAGTTTGTGTGTGCACTCTTTCTGGATGGAAGGAATAGTAAAGAAGACAGAGGCTGGCATGCAATGCAGGCAAGAAAGTCATTCAGTGAAAATGGAAATGCAGGAGTCAGGGGTGAGGAACAGGATGGGGTCAGGAGTAATGAGGGATGTAGCAGTGCAGGTAAAAGTGGAGAGGTACCTGGGGAGTCAGATGTCTGGCAGGTGTCAGAATTCCAATGTCTATATTGAGTACATGAATTTCTGTATCTAGGGGGTTGATGAAGTGCAGTTCATAGGCTTGTCTGTAAGAAGTGGTTTGTAAATTCAAAGGAGCACTAAACCTTGCTAACCTTATCACCAGAAGCCAATTTCCTACAGCCCAAAACACACCGAATGCATCCAGGTTATGTCGATCCTTCGGTCAAGGAAAAGTACCCAGGTACGAGCAGATGCATCCTACAGATCAACACCTGGCTGTGCAGGTGGTGTCACCAGCAGGGATTTGGCTACTTCAGCAATGGGATGTCACTCCAAGAAGGAGTGCTGGGAAGAGATGGGATCCACCTGATGAAGAGAGGCAAGAGCATCTTCTCAGACAGTCTTACTAACTTAGTTAGGAAGGCTTTAAACTAGGTACACCAGGTGATGGAGACCAAAGCCCTGAGATAGGTGGGGAAGCAGGAGACCTGGAGGAAGAGCAAGCAAGAGAGGAGAACAGGGGAGGTGCTGTCATACTTCATGGGAACTAAGGGCAAGCAACTACTTATCTCAGGTGCCTGAACACAAATGCATGCATCCTGGGAAACAAGCAGGAAGAATTGGAAGTCTTTGCACGGTCATTGCACTGTGACATGAATGGAATAACAGCGACTTGGTGGGCTAGCTCTCACATGGGTGTCTGGTCAGTGACCGGGGGAAGGGTGGGTTCCCCGCAGCCAATCTCACTCACCATAAAAGTGACCACACCACTTCTGGAACTTCTGTGGCTACTTCTGGAAGCAGTGCAGCCACTTTTGCTGGTGGCCCCACTCCTTGGCTGACGCTCACAGGGGGGTGGGGGGGCAGGGCACTGGTTCTCCTGTGTGCCACCCTGCCCGCAGGCTAAACAGGGAGCACAGCCTGACAGGGGGTACACCAGTGGTCTCAGGGCATGGATGTGCACCCCTGTGCACTCCCTACACATTGCCCCTGAGCTTGCATGACTGGAGCATTGTCTTGGATGGGTACAAACTGTTTAGGAATGACAGGCAGGGGAAGAGAGGAGGAGGAGTTGCACTTTATATAAAAGAACTATACGATTTCTCAGAGCTCCAGTATGAAACTGTAGATAGGTCCATTGAGATAAATCACATCTCTGTGTTAAGGTTAGAGGGGAAAACAAGGAACCAGGAGGAAGTGGTGGGTGAGGCTTTCTTCAAACATCTATCAGAAGTTTCCCGATCACAGGCTGTGGTCCTCATGGGGGACTTCAATCACCCTGACATCCACTAGGAGGGCAACACAGCAGTGAACAGGCAATTCAGAAAGTTTTTGAAGAGTACTGGGGACAACTTCCTGGTGCAGGTGATGAAGTGGCCATCTAGGGGGCATGCTCTTTTTGCCCTGCTTCTCACAAAAGGCAAGAATTGGTGGGAAATGTAGTGGTGGATGGCAACTTGAGGCAGCAGTGATGATAGAGATCAGGATCCTAACAAAAGAAAAGATGGAGAGCAGCAGAGTAAGGACCCTGGACTTCAGAAAAGTAGACTTTGACTCACTCAGGGAACTCATAGGCAGGTTCCCCTGGGAAGCCAGACTGAGGGGGAGAGGAGTCCAAAACAGCTGGCTGTACTTTAAGGAAGCCCCTGACCCCCTCATCTTTACATCCAGAGCGCTGTAGTCACTTTTGATATGCTCAGGGTCTCCCCTAGCAGTATCATTAGTGCCTACATGGATGAGCAGCATAGGGTAGTAGTCAAAGGACTGGATAAGCCTTAGTAGTCCTTCTGTGATATCTTGGATTCTGGGCAAGTAACAGACCTCCCAAGACAACAGGTCAGGAGGGCAGATGGCTCCCTCTGTCCCCCACAGAATAGAGTCTCCAACCACTACCACCCGTCGCTTATTGGTGGTGGTCATCGCAATCCTTCCCATCTTGGTGAGGCCTGTCCTGTCCTACTCCATCAAAAGAACGTGCTCCTTCCTCTCTGCTGCTAGAGATGTATGTCTATTCTCCCGATGAAAAACAGCAGGGTGGAAATGAAGATCTCTGCTTGCTGCCACAAGTCACAAAGCTCCAGCTTCCACCCTCTTGGGAGTCCATGCCCTCTCTTTTGTCTAGTGCTGCATCTGGAATTTATTTCTCCACAAACCTGGAGGTCTCCTCCAGTATCAAATCAATGAACACCTCTCAATGAAAACTGCTTACCATGTTTGCAGCTCCTGTTTGCTGGCTCTCTGGTCACTTGCAAAAGCTACATTCAATTTGTGGATGCTAAATAGAGGAGGATTTATATATAAAGTCTATTTGCCCAGTACACAGTGATGATAACATGTAAACAATTGAAAGTGCAAATAATAATCTTATCTGTTCATGAATAGAGGAAAAGCATCCATTCCCTATTCACATACACTAGTTTCATACTAGTGACAGTATTACCTTCAGTGGATATTTCAGAAATGCTAGGGCAAAAGAGGTTAACAGCTATGTTACCTGTGAGCATACTTTGATTTATCTTCAGTTCTGGCCCTCATTTCACCAAGCAGAACAGGCTCTTACATAGATAGGGGAAATTTTTCATGATAAAGTGAGAAAACCTTTGGGATGAATCAGATTAAAAATCAAATATGTACCCAGTAAAAATAAAAAGGACAAAGAAATGCAATACCTTCAGACTATTCACACACTGATGTCATTAGGACTAGTGCACACTAATCAACAATACTCTGCAGACCAAAATAAAGATGAGAAAAATGGAAAGTAATGACAGATGACACTCAGTAAATGCTTAGGAATAAATTTTTCAAGCTGTGAACAGGAAGAAGGAACAAAGTTGTTGTTATTAATGGGTCTTTCACATATAACTACCACTGAGAGTGTTTTGAAACTGTGCCCTTGAGACACATTAGTAAACAGGCTAAGATTGATATTTGATACCATCAGAAATAGTAGTAATGCAGTATTAATTTCTAGGAAGGGTTTTAATATTTATGTTTTACAAACACAAATTATTCATATTCTAACCTTTGGTTTGAAATGTAATTTAAATAGTTTTATACTTTTAATTTTGTGATTTGTTTTTCTGTTAACTTTCTCAACTCTATTTTTTTCTTTTACACTGTTACTCACCAGTGGTTAAAAAAATATGTACATGATACTAAAAATGCAGCAAATGCAGCATCTTTTAGGGAAAATGAAATTTAAATAATTATAAGATTAATATGAAATCATTTAAAGCGAGGGTGGGAAACGCAATTGAATAAATAACACCACTCTTCCTTTTCATGTTTTTCCCCCAAATTTGAAATAGATCTTGAAATATCTTGCTATTAAGCCTTCTAGTTAACTTTGTAATGTGTGGAGATTTTCATCATTAACTTTTGAAGCTCCTTCACTGACAAGTGATATCCCAGGGGAAAATTTTCCCCATGTTCTAACTATAACAGCACACTGAAAAGAAGTTAGGATCAATCTCCTTTATCTATATAGCGAAGGAATAGTTTCATATATGTCATAAACATTAGGGCTGGAAGGGACCTCGTGAGATCACTGGGTCCAGTCCTCTGCCCAAGGGACAGGAAGTCAGCTGGGGTCAGATCACCCCAGCAAGGTAAGCATCCAGGTGTTCCTTAAAGGTATCCAGAGTAGGTACTTGCACCACTTCTTGGGGGGAGTCCATTCCAAACTCTGGAGACTCAGATGGTAAAGAAGTTTTTTCTTATGTCCAGTCTAAAATGGTCTTCCAACAGTTTGTGACCATTAGACCTCATCTTCCCTTGGGGTGCCTTGGTGAATAGATGTTTTCACAGTCCTTAAATACTTATAGGCTGCCACCAAGTCACCCCTGAGCCTCCACATCTCTAGGATGAATAATTCCATGCCTTTCAGCCCCTCCTCATAAGGCCTGTTCTCTTGTCCTCTAATTATGCACATGGCTCTCCTCTGGACTCTTTCAAGCTTCTCCACATCCTTTCTAAAGTGTGGATCCCAGAACTAGCTGCAGTACTCAAGCTGCAGTCACAACAATGCCGAGTAAAGTGGGAGGATGGTTCTTGCTTGAGATGCATTAGCAGTTGCAAGCCAGAGTTTTATTTGCTTTGTCAGCTGCGGCATTTCATTGGTGGCTCATGTTCATCTTGTGGTCAATCATGACCCCCGAGTCTCTTTTGGTTGTGGTGCTAGGGAGTGTAACACTGTCAAACCTATAAGTATGATGTGGGTTTTTCTCCCAAGATAAAGTACTTTGCACTTCTCCGTGTTGAATGTCATCAACTTTTGACCACCCACCTTGGAAGCCTGTCCAGTTCAGCCTGAATTGCCAGCCTATCCTCTAGAGGGATTGCAATTCCCCATAATTTGGTGTCATCCACCAACTTAGCCAGTCCGCTTCTGACACCCAAATCCAGATCATTTATGAATATGTTAGAATACTGGTCCAAGTACTGAGCCCTGGGGGATGCCACTGGTCATCATGAGCCATGTTGACTTGATTCCATTGACTATCACTCTTTGGGTCTGATCATGGAGCTAGTTTCCCAGCCATTGGACCATAAGGTTGTTGCAGTTCCCCAATTTTACCATGAGGATATCAAGGCAGACCAACTCATATACTTTTTTGAAATCTATTTATATGACATTAACCTATTCTCCTTTGTCCAGGTGATGTGTCCCCTAGTCATAGAAGGAAATGAGATTGGTCAGGCAAGACCTACCCACAACAAAGCTATATTGGCTCTCTCAGAATGTTGCCTTCCATTAGCCTATTGTTGATGATTTTTTGATGATTTTTTCCAAGATGTTTCCAGGGATTGAGGTCAAACTGATTGGCCTGTAGTTCCCTGGATATTCCTTCTTTCTCTTACTGTAGATAGGCTCCACATTGGCCCTCTTCTGATCTTTTTGATGGAGTCCTTGAGGGAGCAAATAAGAGCTACAGAAGTTAAGGTGTCTTCCAAAATTCTCCAGAAGTTTGAGTTCAAGCCTTGTGTTTGGCCTGTACTGGGAGCTAGTCTCAACCTACCTGTAAATGTGGCTGGGGGAGTCAAATTTTATACTAGGCAGTCAAAGTAGCTGGATCTGAAACACATCCCTTGAGCGTAGTTGGCTATAGAAATTGGCAGTTTTTAACCATACTAGCTTGATGGTGAGCAGCAAGTAAGCCAATAGATTAACTCATTAAGAACTCCCATGCTCTGGCTTTTGTTGTCAGTTTCCAAACTCCCAGAATGGGAATCAAAGGCAGGAAAAAATAGTCATACTATTTCCAAACCATCCCTACCTTCCATAAGTGGTTTTGAACTTCTTTCATATGACCCCTTTAATCTTGTACCATATGCAGCTTTATTACACTGTATGATATACCCTATGATAGTCTCTACATTGAGAAATAATGGCAAAGAAAGCAAAATATGTGTGATACCAATACTTTGGATTAATATGACATGGTTTGCTTCTGCAATATATAGATACTGCTAGGATATTTACTAGTCTGTCAATGACTATAGCTCTACAAAGCGAGTTCACTTGGGAGCTTTCCTGGAAACTCTCTCTCTCACCTTTCTTCACTGTAAGCATGGTGAGAGGACGCAGGTTAGCAGGGGAAAAGGACCTTTTCATGACCAAGAAGCTGCAAACAGGTTGGCTTTCAGGGGAGTTTGCTAGAGAAGGTCTGCTTAGAGAGGATTACAAGAAGAGGTTGGTGGCATATTTAAGAGATCCAGAGAGATGGCTGAAGGACATGGCAATGCTAGAAGCACTGCCCACTCTTCCCTTGCTTGCACCTGTGAGGTGTCTATCCAGGCAGCACCATTCACTGTCAAGGCTTCCATCCAGGTTCTGGTTTGGTGTCATGGGGACTGCATATGTCAGGTTCCTTCCAGTGATAGCCAGATGGGAAGGTGTCTGCAATATGAGAGGTGTCTCCTGTGGTGTCCCTCAGGGAGAAGATAAGAGAGTTACAGAAGATGGTGATTCTCCAATGCATCCTCAACCATGAGGAGTTCATCAATTCAAGGCTAGGACTGTGGAGAAAGGATTGCCAAAGGTGACACTGGAGAAAGAAAAGGACATGGACTCCCAGGAGGTAGAAGGTGGAAATTTGTGTCCTCTGGTAGCAAACCAAAGTCTTCATTTCTACCTCCTGTGGTTTGCCTTGAGAATAGAAAGCAACAGAGAGTCAGGACCATCAGAAAAAAGTCAAGACAGGCCTCCCCAAGGTTGGGAGGGCTGAGATCATTGCCACTAAGAGGAAGCAATGGATGTTGGTGACTCCTTTGTGTGGGGGATGGAGGCTTCCAGCTGCCACCCTGACCTGTTGTCTCAGGAGGTCTGCTTGACCTCTCTGCCTGAGAAGTGTTTTTAAAAAATGTCAGGGATAGTAACATGATGGGGATGGCATGTTTATTTGTGTTTTCCATTGTTATTCCATGACAAGTCCCACCTCTATAAAATGGTCAGATCAGACTTCTGACCTAGTGCATTATCTGCATGTTACTTAACAAATCCATATGTTTTCTTTTCACCGTTTCTACTTTTCCTACAAGTGTATCAAGTTTTATAAAGCAGAATATAGTAAATACTCTAGCTATTAAATCATATTCAATCTTCATGTATGTTTGCATCGATCACTGCAGATTATATATATTATCTATCTACCGCAGTCAACTGATCTGGCTGATTTTCTGCTACCCATGATTATGAATGATGATAAAAATAATAATAATAAATGTTTTCTATATTGGTTGTATCTCTCTGTCTAGATACAATGCACGCACTTCTGCTTGTATTATCACTCTTTCCCAGATGTATGGTTAACTATATATGGTTTTCCTTGGGTCTTAAGCACCTACATCATCCTTTTTTATCATGTAATTGTGCTTTAGAATACACTCACAGTGCTTTAGAAAGTTGCTGTATTTTTCAAGATTCATACTTTTCTCATCATGATGTGTTTTATTATTACAATACCAAATAATTTAGATGAGCATGATAAGTGAAAGCATGTTGTCATTGTTAAGGTTAATGGTCCAATGATTTATAAGTAAAGACATACTCAAGTCAAAATTATTGCATGAATTCTTTCATTAAACAATGTAAACTTTGAGTATAGTGTTCAGAATTCCCTGGAGATGTGCCATTACTAGTATATTAATCGTGATATGGCATCTATTACAGGTATACTAGTAGTTTAACAACATTATGTACTTTCACATGTGGCTGTCCTGTATCTTCGTTCTGCAAGTATGTCTCCTGTCAGCCATCAACAGCCTATGGTGAAAAAAAAATTAACTCAGACATCCAACAATATAAGCCAATGACCATGTGGAATATGTTGTACTTCTCCTGACTTCGAGCAATTTGAAACCCACAGGAAAACAGTCAGATGCACCCTAGTGCTATCCTGGCATATTTAGGCCTAATGACATTATATCCTGTCTCTGTCAGCTACATAGCCCCATCACTGCCATGTAGGAGCCCTAAATGTCATCTGCTGAATAAGCATTCCATAAAAACAGGGATAGAAAAGCAGTGAGTCATTAGTGGCAATTTGTGGAATCAGTTTACAAGGAGTGTTTTCAGCATAAGACTTGTTCCAAAATGGTAGAGTGCAGCAAAGGGAAGTGGAATTCAGACTACCTTATAGGAAACAGGGCTTATGACATACACTTCCTGGTTTGAAGTGTATTTCATTATAACACATTTACTGATGTTAACATTTACAATGTACTGGTTAAATATCATCCTTGTAGTATTATTCATTTTAAGGAATGTGATTATTTTACCAGTTCATATAAATATACTTTTAGGTTATTTTCCCAGTATCTCAGAACAATGAAAACAGCTGGAAATTATTCTTCAGCTCAGAGGAGTAACTAGGAATATTGGCACCCTGGTCAGGGAGGAGTGCTAAGTGGGAAGTGCGGCGTGCTAGAGTGTTACCTCCCTACACATGGGCAAGTAACAAGGAGGCCCTGCTACTGCTACTGCAGAGGGAGGCACTGCAATAAAGACCTGCTGGCAGGTTCAGGCAGCAGGACAAGGGTTAGTTGCAGGAACATAAGCTGCCAGGGATATTTGACAAGGTAGCTATTTGAGAGTCAGGTGCAAGAGAATAGTACAATAGGGCAGAGATCCAAATGAGTAGAAGGGCAGACTGCAGCACATGAGGGCAGACTGCTTATTAAGAAAAAGGAATGTACCAGTAAGTAGTCTGGGGAACACCTAACCAGAATAAGCAGGGCTTTGGGGATATAAACCTGGGCTTCTGAGGCAGAGGTGACAGTCTGTGATAATGGTAGGATCTCCTGACACTGTGCTGAGAGAGTGGGAGCTGTGAGTAGCCCTAGGAAGGCCAGGGCTAGGAGAAACCGGGTAGGAGAACTGGGTAGGATCTAGGGGTAGCATGGAGAGAAGAACCCAGCCTCAATTGATGATGATTATAGTTTTTAATCATAGACTGGTAAAGACCAGAGGTTTAGGTTGTAGCTACAGGAGTAGTGTGGAGGCCACAGGGGCTGCCAAAGAGATGCTCTGTGCTGTGACCCCTGCAAGGATCAAGGGCTGAGAGGGATGGCATTAGCAGAGGAGCTGACAGAGCCAATACCCCAATTGGGGAACAGAATGAGACTAAGAATCATGAGGCATGGGTATGGCTATGAGAAAAGCTGGAGGCCACAGCTAATATCCCTAAGCCAAAATAATGTGTTAAGGCACAATGAGGGCCTGCTGCACAGGATGGGTGCTAGTAGGGGGCAAGTTAGGCAGTCTTAGTGGACTAGGAGTCTGACTAAATAAATCAAGTGAGGCAAAGCTCAGTATTACCAGGATCACTCCAGCACTCCAGCATGATGTTACATATATATCACATTGTGGCAGACATAATAGCAGGGGGAGTTCATTGAGGAATGGGAGTGGCACAGGATTAGCATGATCCCTAGGTGGCACAATAGTCACCCCCAGGGCTGGTCCTATTACAGGGCCATTGAAATTGCCACAGCATGAGCTGCTGCCTCTGTGGTGCAAGCTACACAATTCCAGTGCCTCCTGGAAATCCAGCTATAGCCCTCAACCACTGCTAGAATCATAGTGTCATAGTTTCATGGTTTGATAGTTTCTTAGTAACTAGGGTCAGGAGGGACCTGAACAGATCATCTAGCCTGACCCCCTGGTACAGGCAGGAATGAATGCTGGGTTCATAAGACTAGAACCCAGTCATAGAATTATAGAAAATTAGAACGACTCATAGAAACATAGAAAATTAGAACTGGAAGAGAATTCTGGAGGTATCTAGTCCAGTCTCCTGCTTGAGGCAGGATTATACTCATCTAAAACATGCCACACAAATCCTTTTCTAACCTATTACTAAAACTAGACAAATAACTGTCACACAACTACAAGGAGGGTTGCAAACTATGCCTGAAGCTATTCTGGGAGATATTTTTTTTCCAACATGACATACTGTAATGTCATTAATAGGGGTCACCAATAGAGATTGTTTAGGCTGATACCAATGGCTGATTTTTAACAAGCCATATCTGCCAATACCAATCCGATTGCCGATATGCAGCCGGGAAGCTTAGAGAGTAGCATTCGGCTGGTAAGCCTGTTGTGGAGAAAGGGCAAGGGGTGAAGGAAGGGGCATGGGAGAGGAAGATCAAGGCCCCCGCAGTGAGGAAGGAAGTGGGTCTGGAGCAGAGGCAAGGACAGTGGCAGGTGCTGCACAGCCAAGGCAAAGCATGGGATGGAGCCATGAGTAGCTCATCGAGGTGGGTACAGGGAGGGTGGCTCTTGCCACTATGCACACCCCAGGAGGACATGGGGGCATGTGCCCCAGATCTGCGCATGGGGCAAGGACACGATGAAGCTGCAGGCTGTGGCTGAGACAGAGCTGAGCTCTTCCCAGTGGGGAGCTGGGCCAGGCTGCGCTTGGGGTAAGCAGCAGCACCACTGAGAGGGGTTATGGGAGGGGCCCCAAAATTCACCATAGACACCCTCCCACCACCATTGCTACCCACCCTGAGAACAGCCCAGCCTCACTGATGAGCCCAGTGCCACCCCTGGCCCTAGCCTGAAATGGCAGCCTGCCCTTGCCCAAGGTGCAGATGCAGAGGTGCATGCCACCCCATGCCCTCCCAGGATGCGTGTAGTGGTGGGAGCTGCCACCCTCTCCCCACACCGCCCAGAATAGCTGCTCACAGTTCTGTTCTACACCCCACTCTGCCCCAGCTGGGAAGCCCCAGCTCCAACCCCACTCCTTCCCTCACCACTGGGGCCTCAATCTGTCTCACACCTGGCAGCCTGCACTTCTGGCAGCCTGCATGTTATGCTATGACTGTGTGCATGCACAGGGCATTTATTCACAACATTTTTGGCCACATCAGCCAAAAAAAGCCGATTGCTGGTACAGTCTATTTTTGGTGCTGATCCAATACGGGACTGATGTATCGGTGCACCTCTAAGCATTACTTGTACTGTTCAACCCATTCACAAAATCGATCTCCCGGATTGCTTTCAATAGTCACCAGAAGATCAATGCTGATTCCAGTAGACTCCTGGCCAATGCAGGAGGGTTGCCAACCCTAACTATAAGGCATAGTACTCTAGCCTGCAATGTAAAGCAGGGGGACAGTGGTGGCCAGTGTCCTCTGGTGCTACTGTTTTAACCATTCCTGCCTTCTAAATTTATGATACACCAGTCAGCATTTCAAACTAGTATGCTAAAATATTTTTCCCAGAGTAGGTCTTTCAGTAGGAACATTTACAAGTTACCTTATGATTGGCCCTACTTTATCCAACGGCTTCTGAATATCCTAAGACTTAAAAACAGTTATTTTCTGGGCCAGCCTAACTCTTTCACTAATTACAAAATTCTGGGCTAAACCTTCATCTAGGTCAAAGAAATTACACCAGTTTCTACCATTGCTCAGTTTTGTCCATTCCTTTTTTTATACGTGAAATAGAATTTAAAAGCAATAAATAATTACCTCTAACGGTACAAGACTGGAAGCAGGAAGTTATTTATTCTGGATCTGTAAACTGATCACCTGGCTAGCCAGCATGTGGCAAGGGTGCATCAGGAGCACTAGAGACATGGCTAGGATTAGGCAGGGGTAGAAAACCTAAGTGGGAGCAATGCAGCTAAAGTGGTACTCCTCTGACATCTTTCTTTTACTTTTTTCTTCCGTTGCTCTTAGTGTATGAAGATTGCTGTCTTTCCAATTCCTTGTCCTTGCCTCATGGTATGTGTGGGGAAGACGATCTGCATGCAATATTTGCAGTTGGGATGTTGCTGCTGCCCTTGGGAGGTGAAGGTAGTGCTAGAACCAGGTAATTGGCGTCGATCTGGTGGTGGAGCATACAGGGAGGGTTCCATAAAGTTTGCTGCATAGATACTAGCAAGCTATCATGGATGCTCTGTTTCAGACTCACCCTCCAGGTTGTTTTTGAATTTCTGGAGATGCTCCAGGTTAGGCAAATTGCCAATTTAGGCTCTAGAAGTGCTTTTTCCTATTGTCAGCAATATGGACAGACTGCTGTGTATGGCCTTACACCTTCCATCCAACATTAAAGACATCTGGTTGGGGGCATTAAATTACAATTATCAAACATCAGAAGGTTCCAATGTAGTTGGTAGGTTAAAAAGAGAACAAGTAATAGCTCTGTAACCCAATTCACCAGGTTATCAACCTTTTTAGACTTAAAGCACCTCTACATTACTTTTCTGATTTACCAGTCTTTACCAGTACCATATATTCTGATTTACCAGGCTGAGAACCACTCCTGTAATTATTATCAAGCTTGGTAGTTCTAGCAAGGAAAGTCTACCATCAGTGAAGAGCATTTTAAGTATCAATTTAATTGGATCTACTTGAAAAAATTCTGATCAGGATTTCTAAATTGGTCCTGAATGCAGTTTCCATCTGTATTCCTAGCTTATACTAGTATTCAACTGCACCCAGCTGACAATGGCTGTCTGCAATAAGGGCCATCTACCAGTAACTTGAATTCAAAACACAGCCTCTGTATAACCCTGCCATAGGAGTCACATGACTTACCCCATAACCACTATGAACAATTTCTACAAGGATTCACAGGGGCAGTTATATTACTGAAAGGAAGCATGCAATTGTTACTGAAACCTTAAATTGAGGGTGTGAACAACCCTTTCCCTTAACACACACAGTAATAATTCACCTAGTCCCTTATGATTTAGGTTTCATATGAGACCTAAATGGCATGTGCCTATCTCAGCAGTTCTCAACCAGCTCTCTCTATGGAACCATCCTACACACCACTGTTTCCAGAAGGCTACATTGGAGGGGCTGTGCCTGCCTGCATTATGTTATTCAGATAAAGCTTGCAGATAAGCTAAAAGTAGCCAGGAGTGCCTCCTGCCACAGCTACTTCCCTGTCCAGCCCTGTATGCTCCTCCTGAAAACAGAGGTGGACAGGGCAGTTTCACTGGTGGCAGCAGTGACAGCAGTGGCATGCCAGCCTGGAGAGATAGCTGGTTGAGATCCACCAAAATAAGCAGATGCCATTTAGGTCTGATGTGAAGTTTGTAAAAGGATCTTGCAGCATCCTAGTTAAGAACTACTGTATGAGCTATTAGTCCTAATACTTAGACATTAATCCTGGGCACAGCATTGTATTAGGATGAGCTATGACTGTATATCTCAGTTTTAAATAAATTCACAGCCTCTGCATTTATTAAAAGGGTACTGTTAACATTAGGGTTTCTGTGATTTATGGTTTCCATGTCTGCAACAACTATAGCTGCATAAATAAAAAAAAACAAAACAGTTCCTTAGATCTTCAACTGGCTGCCAATAACTTGTAGTGATATACAGGGATAAAAAAGGATACATCTAAATTGTTCATTCCTTTTTCTTAAGATCTGAGACTATTTTACTACTTATTGAGGCAATGCATGTTATTTTATTGTTCATAATTCAGGACCTATTAGTGTCATTTGGCTTCATTCTACTTCTGTTCAAGTCAGTGAATAATTTTCTCTTTGTTTAATGGTGCAGGATTAGACAAAGCCACTCTGTCCTGGGAATAAAGTTTGCAAACTGAAACTGAATTTGTTACAGCCATAGACAGATTCATGAATACATCCCCAATGCACTGGGCTGTACAGTACCCCCTGGGTATACAGTACCGTGAAAAAAAAATATATAAAGCTGCAGAAGTAACAGCACATTTTTTTTGCACAATATATTATTTTGATTTCAATATCACAAACTGAGATATCTGGGGAAAAAAAGGAGTTGGAAAAATTCATCCTATCAGGACCATATGGTCATTTTACATTAATTGAAATCTTTTGCAAATGTGACAGCAGTAGCATATGTCAAAATGTCTGCATGTGGAGTAGGGTAAAACGTGTTTTGCTGAGAAAAAGCCAGTAGCAATTGATAAAGCGCATGGGATGATTAATGATGCCAATGTACTAGTGATAAGCTGCAAATTGTAGATTGAATGGGAGTACTTTAATTTTCAAGATCTCAGGGAAAAGACACAGGAGTGTCAAACAGAGCATTTGGGTCTAATTCCACTGCAACAGCAGACTTCTCTGCAGTCATGAAGGCCAGCATGATTCCAAACACTGAAAGTCTAAAAATCATAAATGTATTCAACTTCTTTCAGACAGTCCCATTCTGTTGATTTATTTTAATGAATTATTGATTACATTGATTTATTCTCCTTAACATCTAGCAGAGAAAATTCTATGTGAAAATTAACATATTAGATTTCCAGTTAAAAAGGATACAGCTTTTAATAAAATCATGGTATGGAATTTGCTTGAAAGGTGATGATGTGTTGCTTCTTTATATTTTCTGAGGCAGCCTGAGATTTATGCATATGCTTTGTAGAAAAGCCTGAAAGGAACTGTGCTTCATTCACACAACAAGTTCATAATAAAGCAGTTCTTCAGAACAAGGAGGATAGAATATTAAAATAAGGGATGATGATTATTACATCTAGCAGATAAGATACCTGTCAAAGAGGAAAGGGAAGAGAGGAAAGAAGGGGAAAGTTCTTGCTGTGCAAAAGCAAGAAAGATTTTTATTAAAAAAGAAAGATGCAGTGACATTGAATGTGTCTATAAATAAATGTGGTTAAGGTAGGGAAATGTTGAGCTAGTGGAGGTTAAAAGGCACAAATTTCTCTTCCTTCCACTCCTGGAATGATGTTTGCATTTGTGCTTTTTGTTATCACTTAGTGAAGAATAAACTTCAAAGGGCTCAGGCCTTAAGTGTAGTCTACATACACAGAGAACTATTTGGTTCCTTACCCAAAGCTGTATATGTCAACTTTGATTCTGCAAAGCTGGCATAGAAACTGCAGTAGAAAAGTATTTTTTATGAGGTTCTAGCACTAAAGAATCCAGTCCTATCCAGAATGATTTCAGGTTCATCGTATCTTGTGTTATTTCAGCTTTTATTAAAAAGGTCATAACCACTAAGTAAAATTTCAAGTTCAAATTATTTACACTAGCAGCAGCCATGGGCACCAACCTGGAGAGGGGCAAAAAAACAGCAGCTGCTGACACTGCTATACAATCACATAGGGGCATGGCTGCAACCAAAACTGGAAGTTACTGCTGCATCCATACATCATAGCTGCCCCGGGTACCCTGTCATATCTCTGATTATTTGAACATTTCAGAACAGAATAAAATGTTGGTTTCTGAAAATCATTTGAGGTTCAGGAGGATCTCATCTTTCCGCACCCCTTCATGTCAAACTCTTTTGAGCCAGTCATATCCTAGCTCTGCTTTGGGAGAAATGTACAGGTATTTCATCCCTAGCATTAATCAATGCCAATCTATACGCTAGTGCCAGACTGGAAAAAAAATACTTGTTCGTATGGTTAAAAAATCCTGAATAAATCATTTTCCCACCTGGTGCAATCAGTTGCCATGCTTGGATGCCATACTTGTAAAATTATTTACATCCACATTTCTATGATACCTCACAACCCGTTTTACCACATTGCCTTTGTAGTGCTTTGTAGGTACATGAGTTATTTAAACAATTCTGTTAAGACTTTGAGAGTGGGTATTGATGGACAGATACGAGAAACTCCTTCAATTTTAATCAATCTAATATTCCTAAACCTTTCTTGTTAATGAGTGTTCATATGGGAATTCCACAAGTACATAGTTTCTGGCTTATTCAGTACTTCAGTTTCATTTGCACAACTGACTTTTACAGATTGTTTCTAGCAAAACTGGTAATGTAATAAATGGAAAAGTAATGTAGAGTATCTACTAGTTAGTAAAAATTTTCAACCTAAAGTGACTTTATGGACATGGTTACCTATGGATATCTAAGTTGTATCATCAAAATATCTGAATGCATATGCAAAATGGTAGTGGTTGATTATCAATTTTTATATTAATTTTGTAGAAAAAATATTTTTAAAAGACCCCAAAATAGAGATTCTTAAGTATTTATGAAATTTGACTTTTAATGATTCATGATTACAGCTTGGTTTTTCAGGAAGGTTTTGACCTTTTCTTTGCAATGGACACAAAACACATGTATAACGTATCATTTATAAGCATGTGGGAAATGAGGCTGACCTGTGATAAAGGTACAGACATGGGACCTTGAAGAACTGAGTTCTGTTCTTGGCTCTGACACAGAATTCTAGCATTAATTTATTGCAGTTATTTAACCCCCTGTACCTCAATGTCCCATCTGTAAGATGGGGATAGTATTTCTCTATTATTTAGTGGGATTTTAAGGAAATATTGTTACATATTTTGAGGTGCATAGACTCATGTGTGAAAAAAGTCAAAGAGCTATTTTAAATAAATATATATATTATAAATATATAGTTTCTAGTGCTTGTGCTAGTGTTAGTGATTAATATGCAAAAAAGGATAAAAAGAATATTAATAAGAAAAATTTACCACTGCAGGTGAACATGCACAAAAGTGTACATGAACTATGTAAACTGATACAAATTGCACATACGTAAGAAAACCTGCCCTTTGGAAAATCAGGCATTTTAAATTACACAAGTCACCTCATGCCCTTTATACAAACTGAGTACTATTCTATTTCATATGCCTGCTCATAAAATTGCAATGGGATAACTTGCAGACTTAGTTGACTATCCAGGCTAATTAGAAAACAGTATCAGAATCTTTTTGGCGTAAGGGCAGAAATGACACATAAACCAGTATAAGTGATCAGAAACCAGTTCAAATCTGTAATACAAAAGGGCTAGGGACAGACATTACATGTAAACTAGTTTAAGAGATCAGAAACTGGTTAAACCTATAACGGAACAGACATTCAGTGCACATAAACCAGTCTGAAAATGGCTGAAATCAGTTTGAGATAAACCTGGTTGAGTATAGTATCAGGCTTAATTGATTTGGGTCAAACTGGTTTATGTAATGTCTGCCCCAGACCCCTTCCTGGTTTAAGTTGAAGCAGAGTCCCCCAGCATCCCAGCATGCTCTGTGGGCTGGGTCAGGCTCTCTGCACCAGAGCATTGTGCTGGCCCCTTTCCTCTGCTTCCTGGCTGGAGCTCCAGCAGAGACTTTCAGGCACAGCCACATCTGCCTAGCTTCTCCCTTCCCCACCCCACCCCACCCCTCACTGTTGTCTGTCCCCTCTCTCCCTCCCACAGCATGGACCATAGCCAGCATGTTGTATGCTAGCTGATGCTGAGAGGTGTCTGTATAAGGCAGACAGGACAAAGGCAGACAGGACAGTGTCCGCGTAGGGCTTTTTGAAGCTAATCAACAGGTAGCTGGTAAGGTCCCTCCATTCCTTCCTTGGAAAAAGCTGTTTAAGAGATTGAACTAATGAGAGAGGCTTTGATTTCTGGTGGGGTGTTAAATGCTGATAACAAAGTGGATAAATGCTCTGTTATCAACAGACTGGGGTTGGGGGAGCTCCCTAATCAAGGCAGTCCTACAGTGGCCTGGCTGTTCTCCCTCAGCTCAGAACTGTGGAAGGATAGGTAAGGATGCTGTAGTACATCCTGACTTCTAGCATGAGTCACTGCTGGCATGTCCCTGAATTTACTCAGTCCTAAGATGTCTGTGTGGTTACAAACCAGTTCAGCCTAGCCAGATTAGATTAACCTGAAAAGATTGAATCAATTCAGGCTCAGGCTTTTTGAATATCTGTCCCTAGCCCAGGAGTTCAGTGCACATAAACTGATTTTGAAATGAATGAAACTGGTTTAAGATAAACCTGGATAGATGTACCCTCAAACATACCTGATTTAGGTTAATTCTGTTTATTGAACTTCTGTCCCATGTCCCCTCCAGATTCAAGTTAATTCACAGTCTCTCAGTATCCTAGGATGCTTGCTTCTCCCCTCCCAACCTCTCCCTAGGAAGGTGTTCTCTAGCACCCTCTGGCTTTTGGCCTGGGCCCCTCCAGGCACGTGGCTGCACTTTCAGAATCAAAAGTGAATGTCTGTTCACTTGCTCATCAGTTCAATCAATGCAGATTAGATGAATCTGCAAAGAATGAATCAATTCGGCCTCAGGCTTTTTGACTGTCTGTACTCAGCCCTCATGTTTATTTCTGTTATATGTGTAAATAAATTAAATGAAATCTTGGTTCCACCAAAGTAAATAGGCAAAACTCCCACTGATCTTAGTAGAATCACAACTGACATAAAAAGATACAGGGAAGCTATGCTCAACATTGTCTAGCTTAAATATTCTAGAAAAAAATACAAATTGGAATTCTATATTTAACAAGCTTTCCATCTACACATAATTTGTCCAAATATTGACTTTGTGTTATAACAGCCAGCAAATACCACTCCATATTTTTCTTTGTAGTACTAAAGCTATTATTTAGCTAACCCAAAGAATTAAATCTTCAATCACTAGCATTTCTACAGTGAGTGGCATGCATGACTGTCTTGTGTTTCTCATTCATTTTATAAATAGTAAAATTATCTTCTTTCACCTTTTTGACCAGCTGTTTCAATCATGAAAGCTCATCTAATTCTATAGAGCAATCAGCCTTATCACCTTTTTGTTGATTCCAAACATATTTTAGGAATAAATTTAGACATCAAGAACAATATTCAGATGAGACACCAACATCAACAGCTTGTGGCTTTCAATAGCATCTGTCATCTTGTCTTTGAGAAGGCTATATTCAGACCCTCCATGCTTTTTCTGTTCATTTATAAAACTGTGACCTTTTATCTTCCTTATCCACACACTTCAAAGAAATAAGATCTTTAAGTAATTGTGTGGTTAAATTATTTGAAAAAGAAGTATATTCCCTGTCCACCCAGAGGAGGGGTTGGACATGGTATTTTAGTTTGTCCATTGTTTTCGTGGGTGATTAGAGAGAGACTATAGTTTAACAGTTATTTATGGACAATGGATATTTAGTTTTTGGAATTAATCTAATGTAGACTGTATGAGTAGTGGCAGCAATTTAAACTCATTTTTGTGATTATCCTGAATATTAAATTTGTTATAGGTTCTTAGATAGAGAAACAGATGTTTCCATGATCTGTGTTTTATAACTGTAAATAAATAAACTCCTTCTGTTAATTAGGTCAGCTATCCATCAAATAGTTTGCATGCCATGCTCATATTAGGGTTCTGAATAACATTTGAGATGTTGATGTTTACAGCATACCTGATTAAGAAATGTGTGTATGGAAAAAGGCAGGATGCAAGAGGGATTTATGAATAATAGACCAAAGAACCTTACAACTATGGATCTTCAGCTGCAAGGCTAGAATCTAGATTTCCCCATTATTCAGGCCTATCTCTATTTTCTTTGCTACTGAAACTTAACTCAATTTCCCTTGAATATGGTATAAATATGAATATGCATCATAAAAGAAGTATTGATTTCCTCTTTCATATACAGAATGAGCTGTTAATTCTATGGCCAATAGTAAACATGCATTTGATATCTGCATCCTCCACAGGTCAAAAAATCATATGGGCATTGTTTTTGTTCAGTTTTATCCAAGAATAATGACTCCATATACAAGTAAAAAACAGCTGGGATGGTGAGAATTATTCTTTGGCAGCATTTAAAATTAAAATCATTTGCAGTATGTTAAAAAAGTGCTGAGACCAATGGCCTGTGTTCTGCTGGACATAGGAAGAGGAACTTGGGTGCTACAATGTCTCCCTCTTCAGTTCTCTGCTGTGCAGGAGAATTCAGAGCCCTAAGTGAGGTGGTCATATATCTCCCATTTAATATATTTATAATTGTGATTCACAAAGACCTGCAAGCTAAGTGGAGAGCCATTTAAGATGGCCAAAGGGAAATCCCAATTAAAGATGTAACACCCAAGCCTTTCCCCTCACAGGTCATTAAACCCCTATCTCCACTCATCCATGCAATCTCCTTTGGTCTAGGCCAGAGGAGATGATCTGGTGAGCAATATGAATCTAGAGGGTAGCCTGGGTTACAGCAACCATGAAATCACTATGTTCATTGCCTGTCACAAGGCAGGCAAATCAGTTATCAGGGTCAAAGTTTTGAACTTCAAAAAAGAAAATTTCAACAGGGTCAGGGCAATAGTAAGGGGAAGTGCTGCAGGACCAGGGACCAAAGGTGAAAGGAGTGCATGAAAAGTGATCATTCCACAAGGACATGATCCTTGAAGAACAAAAGAAGTACATTCCCATGCAGAGGAAAGATAGCAGAAAGACTGGTAAGCACTCTTGGCTTAATGGAGATATCATGGTCCTCTTGAAAAAGAAGAAAGAGGCATACAAACAATGGGAATTCGGGACAGTCCCCAAGGAGGACAATACAACAGTGGTCCACACTTGTAGGGAGCAGATTAGAAAAGCTAAGGCAATGATTGAATTTAAAATAGCAATATAAATCAAGGATAATAATATGTCCTTCTTTAGGTACGTAGGGAACAGGAGGAAAACAAATAGTAGTATGGGGCCATTGCTTAACAACTCAGGACAGCTTGTTACTGACACTCAGGAGAAACCTGAACTCCTGAATGACTACTTTGCTTCAGTATTTCAGTGGACTAAGGGGAAAATCATAGTAGATATGTTTCAGAATGGGCATGGTGGGAAGGACTGCCTTCCTATTGTTGATGGTGAGTTGGTACATGATCAATTAGAAAAGTTAGACGTTTATAATTCAGCAAGACTAAATGAACTTCATCCAGCAGTGCTGAAGAAGCTGGCTGAAGTAATTGTGGGACCCTCTGGCAAAACCCTTCCAAAACTTGTGGTGCCTGGGGGAGATCCCTGAAGAGTGGAAGAGAGTGAATGTTGTGCCCATCTTCAAGAAGAGGAGGAAAGAGGACACGGAAAACTATAGACCAATTAGCCTAACTTCTATCCCGGGGAGAATCCTGGAAAATTCATCAAGGAGTCTATGTGCAATATGTCTGCAGAAGGTAGGATTCTGAATGACAGCCAGCATGGCTTTGTCGCAGGCAGGTCTTTTTTCACCAATTTCATCTCCTTCTACAACCAGGTAACTCACTACGTGGATAAAAGAGAGGAAGTCGACTTTGTATACCTAGACTTCCAAAAGCCCTTTGATCTGGTATCCCATGATGTTTTTATGGGAAAATTGAAGGATTGTGGGCTTAACTGCTTGACAGCTAGGTGGGTAGGAAGCTGGCTGTGAGGTAGGACCCAGACAGTTGTAATGAATGGATCTGTGTCATCCTGGTGAGAAGTGGCCAGTGATGCCCCTCAAGGCAGTGTTTCTCAATCAGCGTCCTGCAGCACAAAAGTGTGCCGTCAGAAATAAACAGGTGTGCTGAGGAATTTTACCATGGCAATGAGCTATAATAGGTATGAGGATGGGGAATGCCTTAACAGGTGTGCCACAGAAACATTTTATTAATTTAAGTGTGCCTTGGGCTGGAAAAGTTTGGGAAACACTGCTTCAGAGGTGCTTGGTCCAGTGCTTTTCAACATCTTTATCAAGGATTTGGATGTGGGGGTAAAGAGCTCACTGGCCAAGTTCATGGATGACACCAAGTTATTGGAGTGAGGTAAAGCAAAAACACCCAGAGTCCATACCAATCTGACCATGAGGTAAAATTCCTTCCTGACCCTAAATATGTGCAGTCTAATCCTGAACAGAGGAGGGAGACCCTCTAGCTATGAAATTCTGGCTTTGGTCCCAGTAGGAGTAATGGCACCACACCCCAGTCAAAGTTCCCAGCCTTGGCTGTAGCCAACACCCAGTGCCTCTGAGCAAGGCTTAGAAACACCATGACACATGTAGCAGAACAGGGAGAAAAGGGGAGGAATCAACCAGGAAAGCCCCATAGAAGGACATAGGAAATACCCATAGAAGAACATGGGCATAACAATGCCTATATCATCCCCAACCAGTAGCTTTCCAACCTTTTCTTGAACAACTCCAGTGGTGGAGAGTCACCAACTTCCCTAGCCAATCTATTCCACTGCCTCACTGTCCTAACAATGGATGCCTTTTTCTGGATATCCAGTCTAAACTTATTTTGCTGCAACTTCAATTCACTGAACTGTGTCCTCCTCTCTGCAGCAAGACAGAAAAGGTGATTTCTCTCTTGTTTATGGCTGCCCTTCAAGTATTTGGACTGTGAGCTTCTGCTCTGGACTGTGTACTTCATTTATTCACAGATTTGTTTTATATATAAAAGGTGTTTTTCGCACTTCTGCAGTGTGGACCCATAAGCATACATGAACATACTGAATATGTACAGTAGGCTGTTCACTGGCCAGGTAATTACTCAGTTATGTGTGCATACTCATTTTAGCTATTTAGCAAAACCATAGCTGACTAACAGGTGCTAGAGTCTGGAGGAGAATTTTCTTGTGTTTTATCCCCCAGGATTGAATGGATAGGGCACTTGCCCAGGATCCCAGAATCCTGGGCTCTAGCCCCACCTTGCCCAGAGGGGATTTAAACCCTCAATCTCTTTGACTTTTCAGTATAGTATTCTAAGCACTACACCATAAATTAGAAATTATCCAGCCTGCTTACCAGTGCTTTTGAGATTTTTCCCCTTGAGAGGGAGGTATGCAGGGCAGGGAAAAAGAAAGCAACCTAGAGAGAGTGTGGTTCAGTGAGTGAGATGCATAGTGACCTCAAAGGGAGCAGGCCATAGGTTTTATGTTGAATGCATACCCCTGTCGCTGCCCTGCAAAGGAGCAGGAACCTGTATACTTCACTCATTCATTTTATATAATGAAAATTAAGTGGAAGAAGCAGAGGCTCAGTCAGCCTCAAAGAGAACACTGGGGAGAGGACTAATTTATGTCTGACATGTGGAATGGGGGCTAGACCACTGTGCTGGGAAATCAGAGAAAGACAGATCCACAACCTGACCGGTGAAGGGAGCCTGGAACCACATACCCTAACAGCTCACCTACTGTGCTTTTTCCTGGACTTACACTTGTTTATATGACTGCATACCTGGTTAGCACATAGTCTACTATACATTTTCAATCCATGTGCAAGTACTCACATGTGCATACTGTAGGAAGAACTGAATTGCTATCAGTACATTTGTGTCAAAAGCATCATTTAGGTAGCTAGAAAGCAGCCACTTAGATGCACAAAGGGAAGTAGATTATCACTAAAATAAATGTGGTCATCACCACAAAGACCTTGTAATCTAAATATGGAAGTAAACAGCTGTTATTAGCCCTATTTTAGAGACAGAAAGTTGAGACATGGAGAGTTAGGTGGCTTGAAAGAGTACACAAGAAGTCTGTGCTAGAGTTTACTGTTAAATCCAGATAGGATCTGAGTTCTAGTCTTATGCTTGAACTAGAAAATTATCCTTCTTCTTTAAAAGTCTTTCAGAAACCTTCATTCAGATTGTCACACTCTTTTCCTATATTTTCACAAACAGTCAGATGCTCCATGCTCAAATAACCAGTTTTATGCAGGCAGGCATAACTATTGGCCACGTAAATAATGTGCAGATTAATGTAATTACATTTGAATAGCTCAGAAAATCTGCAGCATGATATCAGCCAGGCTGCTATTCTCTTCTAGATGGCATGAAAGAGGAAAGAAAAATAATAGGTATGCCTTCCCCTCTGTAGATACGGGGAAAATACATTAAAAATACTGATGCTGCTCAAACTAAGAGATAGGAATAAAGACATGGGAGCAAGAATTACAGATAATTAATATCAAGCTAATCTCTTTGGTCCAACTCTGAATAATGTTGTTATTAATGTTCTCCAGTTCTCAATGAAGTAAAATATATAGCACCTAGTCTTGCTAGCAGATTGTAGTTGGCAGCAAAGATATGGAAGAAGGTAAGCAGTCTAGAATACCAAGAAACAGGTTATAAATTATATAGAGAAGCTAGATGTTTGAAATTGACAGGCCTGGGTGGGATGTACCCTAGAGTACTCAAGGAATTCACTGAGGTAAATTCAGAGCCATTAGCTGTCCTCTGTCAGAATTTATGGAAGTTGGGTGAGGTCCTGGGTGACCAAAAAAGGGAAAAAATAGTGCCCATGTTTAAAAAAGAGAAGGAGGATCCAGAAAACTACAGAGTAATCAGCCTGACCTAAACACCTGGTAGGATCATCAACCAGATCCTCAAGGAATCTATTATAAAGCACCTAAGGGAGAACAAGGGTGAACAGGATGATCAGGAACAGTCATCATAAATTCCCCAACAGCAAGTCGTGCCTAACCAATCTGACCTAGGGATTACAATAGACTATAACCTGAATATAAATTAACAGTAAGCTATTGTTGCAAAAACAAAAAAAACCACAAAAATCCTCCAGTGCACTGAAGCCACAGATAGAAGTTACATTTCTCATGCAATTTTGCCCCTGAAAGCACTCTACAGCCATGCCATGACACTCATGCATGGCTGTAGATAGACCATTTTAAAGTGGCTGATCATGTGAAAAATTAACCCTCCTCAAACGAGGTATTCGATAAAGGCAATCTACTTTAGAGTGCCTTAGGGAACTTGTGTTCCCTTGTGTTAGGGTATCTTGTCATATCTTATGCTTTAAAGTTTCACTTGTTTATAGTGGTGAATTACAGTTTTGATTAAAGTTTTCTTTTATATTCAGCCTTATTTAATCATTGCTTAAGTTCCCTATAGTCTCATTATTACCTGAACATTTCATTTTGCTGGTGTCTGCAATATCAGCTGGCCTTGCCTCTTGCAAGCAGCTTCTGGCCTTGAGTTTGCTCGCATGATGTTTCTTTCCTTTTATATCACTGAGAAGTTTTTCTAACACAACACAATAATAGTTTTGCTACCAGCTCAAATTAATTGACCCTGGCACTAGCAGGCTGAATCAAAGGGATGAAATGATTCGATATGTTAATGAAAGGTGATAAGAAAGACCAATGGACAATGCCCAAAATAAGTCACCGGAAGAAGGCCAAAGAAAGAGGTGTGGTGCTCATGATGAGTCTGTTGAACAAAGGAATATGCTGGTTATATATAAACATTATATATATATTTATTATATATATAACAGATATATATTATATATAACATATATATTATATATAACATTATATATATATATTTCCTTGAGAGGGAAAATTTATAAGATAAAATATGGACAATATGCTGACTGCAGAGAGACTAATCTGAAAGCAAGACGTCATCAAAGGAGTGAAGTTAAAGAAAAGCATAAAAGGGGGCAGCAAGGAAATTAAGTGTCATCATAATCAACATAAATCCAGCCTTCAGCATCCATCTGGACCATCCCATCCAATGATACACCCTTTGCTTCAGTAACTGTGTGGCCAACCTTTTCTGTTGAGCAAAATAACCTCTGGGATTGGGTGAGATCATCGTACTGTTTTTCTCTCTCTGAATATAGAAACAGCTAAGATAATACTTGTTGTATGAATAAAATTAGACTTTGATTTTAGGACACTGAGTTGTCTGTGTTCATATTTCACATTCCATTCAAAGGTTAATTGTGCTTTAACAATCCCTAAGCACTATCTAGTGGTCAGTAGTGCTAACACTAGGGTTAATTTTTCATGCAATCATGAAAGGGGTCATAAGGGAGGGAGGGGAGAAGAGGGAGGGACAAATCAGCAACTGATCCTTTAGTGAGCTGCTGGCTTCCCAGCCTCAGCAGGGGGTGGGGAATGGATTGGAGCCCTGCTCCATGGTCCTCCCCTCCCCTAGCCCCCATAGCTGTGATACTGAGGGGAGCCAGGCTGGGTCTGCAAGGCAGGGGGGCTTCAATCCACACCCCCATTCCCTCCACCTTTGATCAGGCAAGCTGGCAGCTCATGAAAGGAGCAGCTCCCTGCTGCAGGTTTTCCCCTCCCTCTTCCTCCCTACCTCCCTGATGACAGCCCTGGAACTGGGAGTGAGGGTAGGGCTGGGGAGAAAGGTTCCTCAACTCATTAGGCAGGCTCACCACCCAACAGGCAAAGATTGGATGGGTTGGGGGGTCACTCTAGTTCATAGCATTTTATGTAAAGCACTATGAGTTAGAGTGGGGGCCTGAACATCTGTCAACTCCCTCTGTTATATCGACAGGTGTGTCATCTGTAAATGAAGGAAAGTGATTCTTCTGCTCTCTTTTGCACTGCTGAGGCCTCATCTGAAGTACTGTGTCCAGTTTTGAGCCCCACACTTCAAGAAAGATGTGGAGAGATTGCAGAGAGCCCAGTGCAGAGTAACAAAAATGATTAGGGGTCTGGGAGACAAGATTTATAAGGAAAGGCTGAAATTAATAGGTTTATTTAGTCTGGAGAAGAGAACACTAAGGTGGATTCAAAGCCCATGTTAGGTTTAAATTTACTTCTAGGACACATAGTTCCACAAGTTAATCAATCTCCATTGACCCATTTTGACCAGTTTGCATCCTGCTTCAGGAGCACCCTGTGGAAAGCCAGGAACCTCCTGATGTACAGGCACATGGACATAGAGGTGGTAGACTGTAGGACTGTGTGAAGCTCCAGAAGCTTTATTCTGCAGTAGCACCAGTGAATACATTTTAAGTGACACTACTAAGCAGTAGTCTAAAACTACTAGGGCTGTGCTAAGCTTCAGTCACTGATTCAATTTGGAGGAGATTCAGCCTGATTTGGCAGCCAAAACTGCAAATCTGAATTGAATCAGGAGATCAATTAATGGGTCTGAATCAATTCAAAGCTCTCTGAACCAATTCAGAAAAGATTCAGACAGCTTCAGAGATTCAGGCAGTCCCTGCTTGCTGCCACAGGGAGCTGAACCCAGACTCTATGCTGGTAAGTAGGGGGCAGGGGAGGGAGGATATAAAAGGGGAGAGGGACCATGGAGGGACCCCTGCCAGGCCCCATCCCCTGCCTACTCCCCCAGCCCCCCCAAACACTCTCTGACACCTGCCCACTGTCCCAGGCCCCCCCCATGGCTACCCTGCCTGGCCCCAGTTCCTGACTCTTTAAAAAAAGCCCCTACTCACCAGCTGCTGCCAGGCAAGGTAGGGGGTGATCCCCAATGCCCCCCACCAGTCCACACTGCATAGGAGTCTCTGCCATGAGCCCCTTAACCCCCACTCACTTCCACAGCCCCTCCATGGCTGCCATGCCTACCCTAGCTCCCAACTCAAAAATAAAAAGGCCCACACTCACAGGATGCTGCTGCAGCTCTCAGGGCTTCTGAGGGCTTGTGGAAGACAGTCCCACTCATTGTGGAGCACTGGGGAGTAGCAGAGATAGCCCCCCTCACTTGGCAGGAGCCAATGAGTCTGGACTTTTTTTTTTAAATAGCTGGGTGCTTGGGCTGGGAGAGGCAGCCATGGGGGATCTGGGAGAGTGGGCAGGGGCTAGGGGGCTTGTGGCAGAACTCCTTATGCAGGGTGGGGCAGTGGGGTCCAGCGGAGATCAACCCCCTCCTGGTAGCAGCCAGTGAGTGCCGGCCTTTTTTTTCAAAGAGCTGGAAGCTGGGGCCGAGCGGGGCCCACACACTCTGCCCACACCCCACACACTCTGCCCCTGCCTGCACACACACAACCCACCCATCCACCTAGCCCCTGGCTGCACACCCACAGCCACTCACACATTCTGCTCCTGGCTTCACATCCACACCCACACCCAACCCCTGGCTGCACAACCACACCCACTCACCCATTTTGCTCCTGGCTGCACACCCACACCCACACCCACCCAGCCCCTGGCTCCACAACCACATCCATCCACCCATTCTGCCTCTAGCTCCACACTCACAAATCCACTTTGCCCCTGGCTGTACACACACACTGCCACTAGCTGCACACACACTCACCACACACTACACACACACCCTACCAGGGCAACTCTGTGCTCCCTGCTCCCACAACACAGCCAGACCATGTGATGCCAACAGTGCCAGCAGGCAGGGAGTGCAATGGCTAGGGGTGGGCTGGGCTGCTCAGTCTTGCTGAGGCTCCCGCTGGGTCCTAGTCCCCCTGGCTCCTGTCAGCTTTGACAGGAACCAGGGGCAAGTCAATAGAATACTAAAGCCTAAGGGCTTCCTTTACCTCCCTGCCTGAGTGGGTGGGGCCTGTGCAGACAATTGCCACCTGCCTTCTCCAGGGCACGTGCACAGTTGGCCCCCAGCATTACAGACAGATGGAAGTACTAAGTCTTTTATTATATTATAATAGATATATATTTTTCCAAAAAACAGAAACTCTTCATCAGCTTTTGGATGAAGGGTGAAGGCAACATGATAAGGCTTCGTTCAAATTGGAGCCACATTTGGATCCAGTTAAATAGCACAGGCTGGCCCTTATAGGCATCAAGCTGTTCATCAAAGACTTTGCTGAAATCCCTTAGGATGTTTTGTAAAATGTGCATCATGAGGCCATGCACTCTTGTTAATTTGACATCCAATGGTTCAAAACATTCTCCTCCTAATAAGCTCTCCCTCTAATCCTTGCCAATTATTGGGACCCCTTGTTCCTAATCATAGTGGATATTTACATAGCATGTAACCTTCAAACCAGTTTGTTTGTTATAATTTAAAAGTTTGGCTTCGCAAAATAATTGGACACAATAGGTGGACAGCTTGTAGGCTCTAATGAATGTGTACATGTCTTCTGAAAATGAAGGTAAACTTGGATACTGGGTCTACCTCCATAGCACAGAGAGCACTTTGGAGAATCACAGTTGTGTAGGCCTTCTTTTCTGGGGTTGTTGCTTCCACATTATTAACAAATGCAGTAGTGTAGGCATCAAGGGGCAATTCACATGCTAGTATTTCATTCAAATCAACAATAGTTTTAGTGGTAACTGAAGGCACACTCCCCTTGGTCACCTGCTTCCCAGATGTCTGGAACTTCAGATGATACACATTCAACGTGACCCTTGCACTGGCAATGACAACAGTTCTCATCATGGAAATGGCACATATCACATCTGTGCTTTTCCCCACAGCTATAGCAGCTTCTTTAGGAAGAGGGAATTGTATTCTTGTGCACAGATGGTGCCTTCCTGGGAGATTTCTCCCTATAATTTTCTTGGTGTGTCTCAGCTGATGTCAGTTTTGCTGATGACACTTGGATTTCCCTTAAATGGAGTAAAGCAGCTTCATATGCAAGCGCTTCTTGAGCCATGGCAAATGTTAAGTTATGCTTTGCAAGAAGTCTATATTGTAGGGCTTTGTCTTGAATTCCACATGTAAGATGATCCCTAAGAAGAGATTAAAAACTTGTACCAAAATTGCAGTTCTCAAACAATCAACACAAGTCTGCTATGTATGCAGCAATTCCTTTTCTGGCAATTGTGGTATGACTTGTTACAGACTTTGGCTGAGAATACAAGTGAACAAATAATCTCAAAAGTCTTTGAGCTCATGATGCATTTTGGTTATTATCAGTAATCTTATTTCCTTCCAGATAGAAGTCTAGCCAGTCAGCATAAGTGTCCCAGATGGATGAATTGGACCATCAAATTCTTTAATGTGGCTCATGGTAGCCATATTAGAAAGCAACTGCAAAGGCTAACACATGAGAGGAAAAGAGCCCCAGCCCTTTCTCGCGTTCAGCACAGATCACTGCAAGTTTTTCTTTTGACTGAATCACTGGAGACATTCCTACTCACCAGGATCCCTTCTTGTTGTATATCTGCAGGGTTTTTGTCCTAGAGAGATTACACAGGGAAGAACATGGGGACTGCCTTTATTATCCACAAATAACTACCCACAACACTAAAGCAGAAAAGCAAACGGCAACACAAGATAATGCAATTTAAGGGGCACCTTCTGCTTTTGGAGTACAGAACACATATGCATATACCGAATATATAACAGTGTGGACAGATTACAGAGGCCACTGGAGAACAACTCAAATGATTAGGGGCCTGGGAGGCAAGACTTATCAGGTAATGCTGAAAAAGGCACAGTTATTTAATCTAGAGGAGAGAAGACTGAGAGGGTATTTCATAGTTTTCATAGACATTAGGGCTGGAAGCAACCCTACCCCAGGGGAAGGAAGTCAGCTGGGGTCACAGGATCCCAGCAAGATAAACGTCCAATCGACTCTTAAAGGAGTCCAGAGTAGGTGCTTGAACCACCTCTGGCAGCAGTCTGTTCAAGGCCTTGGGGGGCTCACACAGCAAAGAAGTTCTTCCTTATGTCCAGCCTGGAATGGTCTTAGAGGAGTTTGTGACCATTGGACTCTGTCATCCCATGGAGCACTCTGGTGAACAGGTGCTACCCCAGATCCTGATGTACACCTCTTGTATACTTATAGGCAGCTACCAGGTCCTCCCTAAGCCTGCACTTTTCCAGGCTTAAGAGTCCCATGGCTCTCAGCTTCACATCATAAGGTCTGTTAACCTGACCTCTGATCATGTGTGTGGCTCTCCTCTGGACTCTCTTAAGCTTCTCCATGTTCTTTTTAAATTGTGGAGCCCAGAATTGGGTGCAGTACTCCAGCTGCAGCCTCATCAAGGCCAAATACAGCGGGAGGATGACATCCTGGGATTTGCTAGAGAAGCATCTATGGATGCAAGCCAGAGTTTTGCTCACTTTGCCAGCTGCAACATCACATTGGTGACTCATAGTCATCTTGTGGTCAATCATGACACCCAAGTCCCTTTTGGCCATGGTGCTAGCAAGTGTAGCACAGTCAAGCATATATGCGTGCTATGGGTTTTTCTTCCCAAGGTGGAGTACCTTGCATTTTTCAGTGTTGAAGGCCATCAGGTTTTCATCTGCCCATTTTCTGAGCCTGTCAAGGTCAGCCTGGATCACTATCCTATCCTTGGGTGTGAACGCTTTACCCCAAAGCTTGGTGTCATCAGTGAACTTGGCCAATCTACTTCTGATACCAATGTCAACATCATTTATGAAGATGTTGAAAAGAATAGGTCCAAGGACAGACCCTTGGGGGACCCCACTGGTCACGGTGTACCACAATGATTGACTTCCGTGAACTACCACTCTCTGGGTCTGACCTCGGAGCCAATTCGCTAGGCAGTGAACTGTGATGTAGCCGAGGCCACAGTTGGCCAGGTTTTCCATGAGATGATCATGGAATACCAATTTGAAAGCTTTTTAAAAATCAAGTTATATGATGCCAATCCCTTCTCCCTTGTCCAGGTGATCTGTCACCTGGTCATAGAAGGAAATGAGATTGGTCAGGCAAGACTTACATGCAAGAAACCTGTGCTGGCTATCCCTCCAAAAGTTGCTTTCAGCCAGTTTGTCAAGAGTGGTCTTTCTGATGACTTTTTCCAAGATCTTCCCTTGGACAGAGGTCAGGCTGATGGGCCTGTAGTTCCCCAGATTTAGTTTCCTCCCTTTCTTGAAGATAGGCAACACACTGGCCTTGTTCCAATCTTTGGCCACTTTGCCTGAGCACCACGTGTTCTCAAAGATCTGTGCCAGTGGCAGAGCTATGATGCTTGCCAGTTCCTTAAGTACTCTGGGGTGTAGACTATCTGGGCCAGCTGACTTGAAGGTGTCCAGCCTCCCAAGGTGTTCCTTCATATGGTCAACATTGATGAAGGGTAACAATTCTCCCTTGCCCTCGTCATTCCGTACCGTATTAATCAGGGCAGTCCCTCGGGGCTGGTGAAAACCCAACGCAAAGTACATGTTAAGCAGTTTCCTAGACATCAGTTGTCAGTTGACCCATATGCTTTAGCAGAGCTTTATAGGTTCCTTGAACTGCCTTCCAACAGAAGGCTTGCTTGAGTAAGGACTGCAGGATCAAACACTATTTCTGGCACATGTCACAACACTCTATTTGTATCACAGTCTTAATTATTTAGCAACAATGATTGGTTACTTCATTTCTCCCACTTGCTTCTGTAGACAAGGTTTTGTAATCTTTGTTCTATTGTCATAGTCCTATAGTTTGCATGGAGTACAAAAAATAAGTCCCATCATACAGAGCATTTTGTGTAAAGCTTGTCTACAGTACAATACATTATTTTTATTGTGTATGCCATAATCTTTCATCTCAGATATTATAGAAAATAAGATAGAAAATAGAGCTTTTGATAAAGTGTCCAATCCACAGTACACAAAGAACAAGCAGCTAAAGCTAATTTAAACAGGACATGAGGAAGTTTCATTTGCTTTTCATGACAGGAAGAAATCAATGTTTTGATATTATTTTGGCACTGAACTCTGAAATTCAGACATGAAAGCTAAAGGGCCTGTCACTTTGAGAGCTAATCCACACACCAAAGGAGTTTTTAACAAATCGGTAGCGACTCACTTCAGTGCATGAACAGAAATAAATAAAAGTTTCACATGGAAATCAGATTCAAGTCTTTCTAAATGTAAGGTGAAATTTCCAATTGCTTTTGACAAGGTAGGAAAACAGACAGGGTCATAGTGTAATGGAGTATAATGTGTACAATTAACTTATTGTGGGTCAGTTCCCTGTCAGCAAAGTTTTACATTGATGGTAACTTGGAAATAAATAATAGCCAAGAGAACAGATGTAACCTAGAAAGGGAAAGTGTGGAAATGAAAAATTAACTTTGAAAAAAGTAAACAAGTGACAATTAAGTGTCCTAGTGAGAGACTGTATGCCATAGTTTTATAGCCTGTATAACATGGTATATTGCAGCTCACCCTGGATTTATAATATGTCTTCATAAAACATTATAGCAAAACAAAACTTTCCCTGGACATTTTGGGGGCTTAAAAACAGATTTCCTCATTTAGGGTTGCTAGACATATTTAGATATCTAAAAAAATTACAGTCACTGGGCTCCCACCTACATTTCTGGATTAAGTACTTCTATTCTAGTTCTTAAATTGAGGCATCTTCATTTCCTACTTTCTTCCCTTGCCTGCAAGTAGTTTAAATCAGAGAGAAATGCTTAAGTCTCTTGGATGGACACCTTAGGTCAAGCTCACTGACTTTTTCTTTCTCAGGAAGGTCAGCCTGAAACATGATTCCCATTGGTTTAACTGACAGGGTAGAAAGGTTAACAACATATAAATCAGCCCCCCTCATTTACCTCTGCTGTTTCTGGATAAACTGAGTTATCCACTATGGTGAAAGATTCCTTGTAAGGATGTGGACAGACATGAGACACAAAATATTTGAAATGCTGTTTAAACTGCAAGGGTGCATACCCACAAGCAATAGTGTGCATTTCCTGCAAGACAATAGTAATGGCACATATTTGTGTTACTGCTATTTGTCCCTGGGCACATTCCTGCATGTGCAATCTGTCGCACAGAAAAGGGACCCATGTGGGGTAGGGGAGGCAGCCTTCCCTGGGGTCCGGGGGTGGGTCCTGGGGGTCTCCTGGGGCAGCAGCAGCTAGCCACTTGGAGTCCAACCAAGAGCCATAGCATGTCTCTGGCCAGGCTCTGATTTCTGGGAAGTGCACACTGTCACCCCCTTTTGACCACATGTGCTCCTGGGATATGCCCAAGTGTCCAGACATACAAGCCAAATGTAAACAGTTTAAACTTTCTGGAGCACTTCAAAAGTATACTTGGATACTTCAGTGTTATCTTGAACCTGTTCTCTGTAAGCTATTGCAGTGTCATGTGTGGATGCAAAGCTTTCTGCAACTAATATCTGGATGCTCCCCTAGGCATCCCACACTGCATCATTCCTCCATCCTCCCTCTCCCCCCCTCAATCCCTTCAGAATCACTGACTGTTCTGGTAATGTTCACTGCTTAGGAGGATTGGGAAAATGCTCCTGCTTTTAGGTGAAGAACAATTAACAATTAGTGGTCCAGTTCACATTGATGAAGCATGAATTTGAGAGTGTACTATGTTATTAAGCTCCATTATGGAGTGCCTTGGTTTTCCCTCACTCAGCAGTTGACAGATCTTTATTCTTAACAGTGCACTTGACCACCCACCAACCTTACTGTGTACGTGTATTGTGGGGGGGGGAAGGAGGAAATAATTGAAATTAATAAAGCAGCTCTCTAAGGAAAGTGTTTTTTAAAGGTACGGCTTGAGGCAGAGATCTTGTGCAGCCCCTGAAATACCCAGAGGCCTAAGAACACAGAAGCAGGGGTCGAGGCAACCCTTCTCCCCCACCTCCATACAGCCAACAGGGATCTTCCTCCCAGCTCTAGAAAGCATGGGAAAACTCCAAGCACTTGCCACTAGGAGGCTGCTGAACTAGATACCCACTCACCGGATACTCACAGCACTACAATGCATAAAAGGAAACTTCTACTTAACACCCTAGGACACAGTGCATCTCTGAACCATGATAATCGTGGACCAATTTCCAATCAGTGACATTCTTGGAAAGGTTGACTTGTTGTGTGTGCCGGCACCCTCATTGACCAGCTTTGGAGAGAGATGATATCAGTAAAAGGCAATAGAAACTATCATCTCTTCAAAGAAGCTAAACCAGTACATAGCCAAGGAAATCCTATGAATTTCCCAACGTAGAGTTTCTTGCACATTCTTCTATCAGGGAAATACTGAACTCAAATACCAATAGCACAACTATGGGGGGCGGGGCGAGGAGATGACCAGGACATCAGGCCTACATGCTGACTTCTAGGGGGCACAGAAAGTGCAGCCCCTGCTCTGCTGGCTTAGCTGCCACTGCTACTGCCAGGGCACAGAACATCCCAGCTACTTGTAAGTCACATACATTCCTAGCACCTGATGAAATAGGCTCATGCCTACAAAAGCTTATGCCTCTCTGGAGCCATTGGTCTCTAAGGTGCTGTGCTGTCCTGCCCTGCTTTCTGCCTCAATGCATGATTAACTACCTCTATCCATATGAATACTGTTAGGACCAATCAATAATCAACTGTCAGATCTTCAGTCAGTGCAGATGTAGTTAGTGATCTTCTGGAAGGGCTAGCCATTTTTAAATCTGCAGGTCCAGATGCCCTCCACCCAAGGATGTTGACGGAGCTGGCAGGGGTCATTACAGAGCCCTTGGCCTAGCTGTATGAGCATTCATGGTCATCTGGCCAGGTTCCAGGGAATTGGAAACTGGCTAATGTGGTCCCAATTTTCAAGAAAGGGAGGAAGGAGGACCCAAGTAACTATAGGCCTGTAGGCCTCACCTCAGTGCTCGGGAAGATCTTGGAGAGGATCATCAAGGAGCACATCTGTGGAGGGCCTGCAAGGGAGATCATGCTCAGGAGCAGTTAGCATGGGTTCATCAAGGGCAGGTCCTGCCTGACCAACCTGATTGCCTTTTATGACCAAGTAACTGAATTCTTGGATGATGGTGTCACCGTGGATGTAGACTTTCTAGACTTTAAGAAGGCCTTTGGCACTGTCTCTCACCCCATCCTGATCAATAAATTAGGCGACTGTGGCATTGATGCCTACACAGTTGGATGGGTAAAAAATTGGCTGATGGGGCACACCCAGAGAGTAGTGGTGGATGGGTTGTACTCAACCTGGTGAGAGATGAGCAATATCCCAGGGCTTGGTCCTTCGGCCTGCACTGGTCAATATCTTCATCAGCGACTTGATGAGGGGGTGGAAAGCATGCTGTCCAAGTTTGCTGATGACGTTAAGATGCAGGGTGAGGTAGACACACTTGGAGAGAGAGGCTGCAACTAGATTTAGACAGACTACAAAAGTGGGCAGATGAGAATAGGATGGGGGTCAACATAGACAAATGCAGGGTGCTGCACCTTG
>JAGPOW010001296.1:99644741-99687233 GCA_030014935.1 Caiman crocodilus
CTGCAACTAGATTTAGACAGACTACAAAAGTGGGCAGATGAGAATAGGATGGGGGTCAACATAGACAAATGCAGGGTGCTGCACCTTGGGAGAAGGAATACATACCATACATATAGGCTGGGGAGTTCCCTTCTTGAAAGCACAGAGGCGGAAAGGGATCTCGAAGTCATTATTGACTCCAAGATAAACATGAGCCGCCAATGCCAGACCGCAGCAAGCAAGGCCAGCCATACCTTGTCATGCATCCAAAGGTGCATCTCAAGCCAGTCCAGAGAGGTGATACTCCCCCCTCCATCCAACTTTGGTCAGGCAGCAGTTGGAGTACTACATCCAGTACTGGGCACCGCACTTCAAAAGGAATGTGGCCAGCCTGGGGAAGGTTCAGAGGAGGGCCACCTGCTTGGTGAGAGGGAAGCAGGACAGGCCCTATGAGGAGAGACTGAAGGACCTGAACCTGTTCAGCCTCATCAAAAGGAGGCTGAGGAGAGACCTAGTTGCTGCCTAAAAGCTCATCAGGGGAGATAAACATTATAAGTAGAGCCCTTTTCTCCCCAGCACCACCTGGAGTGACAAGGAACAATGGTAATAAGCTTATGGGGAATAGGTTTAGGTTGGAGATCAGAAAGCAATATTTTACCATTAGGGTGGCCAAAATCTGGAACCAACTTCCCAGGGAAGTGGTCCTTGCCCCTACCTTGGGCAAATTCAACAGGAGGTTGGATGATCACTTGTCTGGGGTCTTGTGAACCTTGCCTATGGCAGGGATTCAGGCTAGATGCTCTGTTCAGGTCCCTCCTGATCCTAGCTACTATGAAACTATGAAACTCATCATAATTTCATGAGGCTTCAGTGGCTACCTCTGGAGCCATCCTTGCAGCTTATCTTCTCCCCACTCACTGATTCAACTGTAGTGAGGTTTTTTTGTGAAGGCAGGATGCTGCAGATATCACTTTTGCTTCTGGATTAAAGATCAACTTAAATGCATACAGCCTAGTTACGGAGTTTAAGAATATAATCTAGCTCAGTATCCCCTTCTCAAAAAAGCTTACACTCTAAGTCTATGGCTGATGTAATGAGGGGAGGTAAGCATTTGAGGATGGAAGAAAGGAAAACAAAGATAACAGCAATAAAAGCATGTAGCTGTTTTGCCTGTTGGTGCACTCTTGAATGTTGTTTCAGAAAGGGGTGCCAAATGATCTATAGTAAAGAAATCTGAATTATTCATTGTAAATAAATTATCTGAGCACTGCAGGTTTTTTTGTTCCTGAACTGATCTCAGTTCCTGCAGATGTGGGGCGGGGGAAAGGGGAGTGTTTCTTTACATGAATAGCTAAGAAGTGGGGCTGTGTGAAATTTCACCAGCCTTTTTATTTTGACACTGTTTCGACTAATTTTGGGGGTCAAAACACCATAATTGAAATGAAACAAAGGGCTTCAAAATAGCCTCAAAACAAAATGAGGCTTATTAAAATGTTTCAAAAGTTGAAACATTTCAACCATAGTGCTGGGGATGCAAAGTCAGCCCAGCTGGACTGAGTTCCCCTCCCCAGAGCCACCATCATGCTGGGGAAACACAGCCCAGCTGGGCTGAGTTCCCAACCCCAGTGTAACTATCATGCTGGGAAAATGAACTCAGCCTAGCTGGGCTGAGTTCCCATTCCCAGCACCACCACTGTTGGGCTGACAATTACCAGATCTAGCACTGGGGTTGGCAACTCAGGCCAGCTGGGGTGACTTTCATCCCTGGCCAATCTAGCAAAACGTCAAAGCAGAGGCGAAAACAGAGCAGCTGTTTTGAATCAGAATAAAATTCGATATGAAACACTGTTCCATGGAAACCTCAAAACTCAAGGTGAAATGGAATGGTGCCATTTCACACAGCCCTACTAAGCAGCTTATGTAGGGTAAATATTTCTGATTTCAGCTTATGTGTTGTTCATGAGTAAATGCTCTGAACATTTGTGACTTGTCATGCAAATCATATAGTATTGTCTTTGCTTCCTAAACAGATGTAAAAAACACTTACAAGAGGATAAGTCACAACTGATAAAGAGTGACAAACACTGGGACTTTTTGTTCACTTATGAATATAGGTATTTGTATAAAATGGAGCTATTCCCCAAATATGCATGAAAATGAAAATCTCTTTGGTGAATATCCATCATTAACAAAATAAGGAAGTCTCAACTTGGTTGAAGTGAATAGGCATTTTTAATTCAAAATTGTTTTCAGTGTTGTTTTGCTAATATTTGACCAGCTTTGATTTTGTTGAAGTACATCTTAAGACAGAGGGAATTGAAGGATGAGTAACAACATGAGGGGAAAAAGCCTAAATATAGCAAAGCTAATCAAAAGCTAAGTATAACAAAAACCATGGATATTTAGCCAGATTGCTAATTATCTGTTTAAGCATGAATTCCCTAAAGAACATTTAGAGTAAAAGACATCACTGAAAAGTATGTCTATAGGAATGAAAGGCTTTTAGTCTAAAAGTGTTTATTTGGATGTCCTAATTAGCCCATTTAAGCAAACCTAAGATTAGAAGCAAGTATAAATTATGTTGTTATCAATAACAACATACCTTTTTAACCAGTTTCCTTCATTATTTCACTTTTTCTTTCTAATTTGAATCTGGGGAGACATCTATCCACAACCATTTTCTATGCCAGTCATGAAGCACAGTTAAGTTGTTTTCAGGCACCTTTACAAGATCTGAGCAAGCTCAGAGCCCTGGTTCAGCTTTCGTTTTATGTCACAGATATTAGCATCAAACAAGAAGTCTTTGCTTTTTCTTTAATTTTGAGGAATTTTGTGAGATTTGAAAGCACTCAGCAAAAGTACCATGAAAATGTCTGCCTGGATAGTGTTTACTGTAGCCAAAAAAAATTCTTATATTTCAGTTGACTTGGATCAGTTGACTTGATAAACAAAGTATCCAAAGAGAAGTCTACATTGGAAATATATCTAGGCCTAAACTTGCTAACACTTGACCATGTAGTATTAGGCGTGGCAGTATAGTTTAGTCATAGAGTTATAGAGAAGTAAGTCTGGAAGGGGCCTCCAGAGGTCACATTGTCCAGCCCCCTGCCAGAGGCAGGATCATCCCTATCCAGGCTCAAACCATAATCTAACTCTACATAAGACCACAACAAACCATGACACAACACAGACCCAATCTGCTACAGGTAAAGCAGGGTAACCATGACAGCCAATGCCCTGCTTCTATGAAATGTTGTCAATATATGCTCAAGAGCCCTCAGGTAGAGGGGACTAGAGTCTGTACCAATCTGATCATGAGGTAAATATGGCAATCCTGATCCCAAATATGGCAATCACCCTGACCCTGAGAAGAAGAGCAACACCCTTTAGCCAGGAACCTCCGGCTTTGCTCTTAGCAGGAAAATTGGCACAGCCCAGCGAAGTCCCCAGCCTTATCTATAGCCAATACCCAATGCCTCTGAGGGAGGCTTTAAAATACCCTCAAAATACAAATGTAACAAAACAAGGCCAGGGGGTGGGGCAGGAGCAACCAGCAAAGTCTAGAAGAATGAAAAATACCCATGGTAGAGCATAGGTATCCCCTAGGTCATCCCGGACCAGGAGCTATCCATACCTTCTTGAACATCTCCAGTGCTGGAGAACCCACAACTTCCCTAGGCAGCCTATTCCACTGCCTCACAATGAAGACGTTTTTCCAAATGTCCAGTCTAAACATGCTTTGCTGCAACTTCAAGACATTGGTCTGCATCCTCCTCTGCAGCAAGAGAGACAAGGTGCTTTCCCTCATCTTTCTAGCAGCCTTTCAAATATTTGAAGACTTCTGTCATGTCCCCTCCTTAGTGCTTTTTCTGAAAGCTGAACATGCCTCTCTCCTTCAGCTTTCCCCTCATATGACTTGCCTTCCAAGTCCTTGATCATCTATTGCCTTCCTCTACAGCCTCTATAATTTCTCCATGTCCCTTTTAAGATGTGGAGCCTAGAACTGCATGTTGTACTCCAGATGAGGCCTAACTAGCGCTGAGTAGAGAGGCACTATCCCTTCCCGTGTCTTGCACCTAGTGCTTCTATAGTCACCTTTGTGCAACTAATAGTCAAATGACAAAATGTAGATAAACTGAAATGTTTGATGAAAACTTACATTCCATGTCACCAATTATAGGCACTGTGGGTAAAGTAAATTTTAATACCAATTTATCAAATCCACAGTTAATGAAATCCTTACTTTTGATTTCAACTTGAATGAGAGTTTTAACTCCACACCTGGATTTCTCCTCCCAGGACATAACAGCCAGGTCCATGAAACAGTCCAACAATAGGAAAATGAAGGCAATAAGCATGTCCCAGACTATTCAACTCACAAGGCATGCACACATACACAATCATGTGCATTTGCAGCGGCTCAAATAGAAGCGGTGCAAATTTGAGCTGGGGCTTTTTGCCTCAGCGCATATGTTCAGACATGCACTTTGGTGTGGAGCAAGTTGTGCCACTAGGGGCAAAATAACCCTGCCTGGCTCCTCCCGGATCTTCAGCCAGGGGAAGCTAGAGCCTGAGGCCAGCACCTGTGCTATCCCCAGCAGTATAAAATGCTACCCTGTGAAGTAGCTCAGGACTATTAGCTCTCAGGAGCTTCTGGGTCCGAGCCAGTTAGTGCCTGTGGATGCTACCCCTTGCGCCAGCTGGACAGCTGAAGCAGCCCTGAGAGTTTTCTGAACCCTCTACCCACTGCAGCAGTCTGGTAGTGGGGGCTGCTGCCTGGCTGTGATCTGCTGTGTACCTGCCAGACTTGGGTGGGGACTGCAGAGCCAGTAAAGTCATCTGTCCCTCTGGGCCAGCTACCAGTGGACTGCAGTTGCAGGGTTGGCCTTTGTGCAGTGTAGCCGCCGGGCCTCAAACATCTTACCTCGGGCTTCCTTGCTCTGAGTGTTTGCTGATATCCGGCTTGCCGTCGCAGGTAACCTTCGGGGCAGTCTCTCCACACACTGAAGCCTGCCCCTTTCTCTCCTGCCATGACTTTGATCTTTCAGTGGGTGGGGCTTCGTGTAGCGCAATTACCCTCTTCAGCTACCTGCGTCATAGGTGTCTTCTGCGAGGCTCCTCCTCCCTTACACCTCGTCCTTACCCTGCCCGGCGGATCTTGGGTATTTCTATTGGTGCTTGCATACTCCCTCAGACATGCCACTAATGAGCTCACACTTCACTCACTCTCCCTATTGATACACCTCAGCCCCTTCTGACCCGGGGCAACACAAAAGAAACAAAACTCCTTCAAACTTAACTATGGTTCACTGAGCCTAATGTGGGACATGCCCCACCCATGTAAAACTCCCTAGAGGAATCTGTAGCCCCGCCACCTCTCAGCTTATCAACCGGGTCACTGCCCATGACCTGGTATGCTAGCCCTCTCTTCACGTGCCAGCTACCTGACACTTTTTGCCCGGTATATCCTGGATCAACCCCCTCTCTGGGTTTTCCCTGACTTGCAGCCCTCTCTCTGGGTCTATCCTGGCTTGCAGACTTCCTTCCGGGTCTTCCCCAGACCTCCGTCCTCTCTCCGGGTCTTCTCCGGCCTGCAGCCCTCTCTCCGGGTCTTCCTCGTGTCGCTGGCCCCTCCACGCCGCTGAGATGCTTAGCCCACTCTTTTCCAGCTCACCCGCAGCAGCCACACTGTCCTCTGGCGTTGGTTCGTCCCTGGGCTCTTTCACTTTCCCATTCTGCACGCCGGCGGTCGGCTCAGACGTTTTGCGCCTCCAGCCGACTTCCCCAGCCCGGCTTTCTCCCAGCAGCTATGTGCGCTCCCCTGCTCCTCGCCGCAGTCGGCTCTTTTATCCCTGCCAGCTGGTAATTGGCGATGATGTCACCCACCATCCACAAGTGACTTGAAGCATCGTCCCAGCCGTACACGGGCTTCTCCAGCCGTCTGTCTTCCTCCTCGCATCCTGCGGTGAGTAATTTGTTATTTCCTTTTCTTTTCCTTCCACTCTGCCCTCTGTCTCTGTCTCTGGGACTTTCTCCATTAGCTTGGGAGTTTCCTCAGTCTTTCTCTGCCTGTAACATGTTGCACTACTGGCATTTGTGCCTCCTGCCTGGCTATCTGGGCAGCTATCACCTGGAAGATGTTCCAGGTGTGGTGGCCTGCCTTGAACTGTCAAAGCATGTCCTCTTGGCCCCATTTGTCCAGGAGGTTAGCCACAGCCGGCTGGGTCCAAGGTGCCAGCTCTGAGCAGGTAGGGTCCTGCCACTGGCCTCCCTAGCAGTAATTCTGGCGTTCCCTACTGGAAAACTGAAAAATCCCTGATAAAAAAAAATCCCCAAATCATTCTCTAAAGTAACCCAAAATCCATGTTCCTCCAGAAGTAAAACAAAAGATCACTATAAAGAGAGAGACAGAGACAGTGATCAGTTAGACAATGTTTTATTGATATATCTACAGTGTTAAAGCAAGTCTCTTATCATAATAATAAAGTGAACTCTAAATGCAGGTTTCATGAATTCATGAATATATATTTGCTGCCCTCCCACAGGGCAATGGCCCCCACACAAGGGGTTGGTCCCCCACACAGGGCTATGGCCTCCCAACATGGGGTTCAGCCCCTACACAAGGGTACACCCCCCAACAGGGAGTTTAGCCTTTACACAAAGTGTCCAGCCCCCCAAAAGGGGTTCAGACCCCCAACAGACAGATTACTCCCACAAGGGGTATGGCCCCTCAAAAGGGGGTTCATCCTCCACACAAGGGCATGGCACCCCAAAGGGGGCCAAATGGCCCCTGCAGAAACTACCACCCCACCTGCAAGATCCACATGCCCCACCCCAGCCCCCCAATTGCTACCCAACCTGGCCCCATCCCCCACCAGCTGCTGCAGACTCCCAATGGCTGCCCCACCCAGCCCCACCTCCCACTCCCCCAGACCCCCCAATGGCTTTGCCACCAAGCCCCACCCCCAAATTGCACCCCCAGGCCCCCAAGGCTACCTCCACAACCCCAGGCACCATCACTTGGTGTGGGGGGCAGGGGTGGGGGGGGGTTGAGGGGATAGGGCCAGACAGAGCAGGAGTTCTGAGCAAAACTCTGTCTGTCTCTGAGCAGAGACAGAGGCTGACCATGGCAGGGGTAGGGGGGCTAGCGGGGGCTGGCAGGGGGAGGGGCTAGCCATGGTAGGGTATGGGGGAAGGGAGGGGCTGGCAGGGGGGAGGATCCAGCCCTGACAGGGATCAGGGACCCCAGAGGGGGCTGGTGGGGGGAGGGGCTGTCCCTGGCAGGTGTCAGGGGGCTGTTAGGGTAGGGGCCAGCCATGGCAGGACTCAGGAGGGAGGGGCCAGTCGCAGCAGGGGTCGTGGGGCTGGAGGGGGCTGGAGAAGTGGACAAGCACATCAGGGCTCCCCCCCACAGTCCATTCCCCACTCCTCCAGCTCCACTGACCCCTTACTCACCAGCACTGGAGCTCTGGTGCTGAACAGGCAACCTGGCTAGCTGCAAGTTTCAGCACCAGGGTGAGGGCCAACCATATAGATGCTCTGGCAGCCAGAGCATCTCTGTGGAGGACCCAGCCTCTGGTTGTCTCAGGGAACCATCTTTTTTATACTTTGATTTTTTTAGAGCCCTGGATAAACAGGGGGTCTAATTTTCTCCCCGCACTGCAAGTTTGCAGCCTGGGGAACATTTTTTTGTTCCCGCACATGCCTATTACCCCACCTCAAAAGGGCTTGAGGCAGGGTAAGAGGCCCGCGTGTGTTCATGTGGACATGCCCACAAAGGCTAGGGACAGAAGTCACACATAAACTGGTTTAAATGATCAGAAACTGGTTTGAATCTGTAACAGAACAGGAATTCAGTGTACATAAACCAGTTTCAAAATGGCTGAAACTGGTTTAAGATAAACCTGCTTGAATGTAGTAGCAGACTAAATTGATTTGGGTCAAACTGTTTTATGAAACTTCTGTCCTAGACCCAAGTCTCTCCCATGTCTTTAATACTTGCTATGGTTAAAGAAAATGAAGAATTAGTTTACTTTAAATGAATTAACAGATATTAAGAAAAAAATCAATGATTTAAAATCACATCTAGAAGCACATGGTATTTTCTTTACGGCAATTGATGGAAATCTGATCATTTCAGGGAATAGGCCTAATATCAACAAAACCCTGAACACTGAGTATTTCATTACACTTGATAAAGTGATAGATTCAGAATTTGACCAACCAAAAACATCTTCCTCTAGGTTTATTAAACATAGTTCTATTAGAAATAAAAGGCTAATAGAGAAAAATATTTCAAAATTAAATTTTAACCAACATAAACAAAAGAACTTTTTAATATGAAACAGAGAATTGCATGGTTTTTGGTTAAAAAAATTAAAATTTCTCTACATCTATTGGCAAATAATATTATTTATGTATCCAGAATTGGTTTTTTGAGAAGCACAGCTAGATACCTCTTGTAAGAGCTGGTTTTAAAACTATATATTAGGTATCTGGTGATAACTGGAGTAGCCTTCTTAATGGGGTAGTGATTAAGAAAGATAACCTACCTCTCCAGAGTAGGAAATATAACAGAATTGAGGGTCTCCATTGCCACCAATGGCTGTCCTACTCAGGTATCTGTAAACTCAAGTCATAGACTCAAGTGATTGACTAGATCTGAAGCAGAAGCAAATTGCAACATCCCAGGAATATCTACATGTGCATATTAACACAAAGCAATACACTCCAGCTTATTGCTCTGGAGTTTATTACTCTGGGAGTGCTGTTTGCACGTGCACTCAGGACTGCAGTATGTTGAGCTGGGTTGGAGCAGCGCTGGCTGGTAGGGGGCTTCAGGGGTCAGCCTGCCAGCCCAGGGCTGTTCCCCCTGGATCAATGTACTGTAGAGGGGCTGGTGGGTGTGAGGCAGCCAGTCTTCATGGTAGCTTGTGTTGGCAACAGGCAGGAACCATTGCCTGTGGTCAAGCTGCAGAGAATAGGTGGTTAGAGGTGCCTTCTGTCTCTCTGTCACACTAATGATGTATTCCTCCTTGGCATTAGCCACTCCAGCCAGGCAGGACTTCTACGAGTCCATAAGCAGAAAGCCAGCTCTCACTGGAGTCTGTTTGAAATGAGAATGACTCTGTGAAGTCTCACTAAACTTGATGGTGGTCCTACTGATATTTTTCACTACAAGTCATCTTCTGAGCAGAAGTGTCCATTCATGGCCTTGGGGCAGCATCCATGCAGGAGCCTTCAGAGCTCTCTTGTGGCAAGGCAATTTCTGGGTGATGAAACAAAGAGAAATGACTTTGATTTAGTTCCCAAGGGATAAAGTGTGCTTGGATCCCATATTCACTCCCAAGCAAACTGTGACAAGTGCAGACACAATAGTGCATTGACATCAGACCTTGAAATTTTAGCAAAATTTTAAGATAGTATGAGGAGAAATGCAGCTTGCCACTCTCTGCCAAAGCCTTTTCACAGGATAGTGAAACCAGTGCAGAACATCATGGTAAGTGCCCTTTCAGCTATCTACTCTCAACTGCCTGCTGCCCCCCTTCCCTCCCTAATAGAAAAATGCTCCACCCATAACGTCTGTCTCCTGTCCCAGTCTCAATATACCACTTCTCTGCCTGATATCTCCCTGGCAAGAATGCCTTGCCAATGTAGAGCACACTGCTATGAACTTGCAGATAGCAACTGCTCAAGAGCTTCTGCAAGCTAGCAGGCCAAACATGTCGTGGAGGGATGTAAAGGAGCTGTTTGTTATGATAGCTCTCCATTAAGGCCGGCAATCCCATGGAACATATGCAATGCCATAGGAAATTTCCTATGCCTGCTTTACAGATTTCTAGCTGTTGCAGACTACCTGGCAGTGAAAGCAATGATTGATAATATCTTGCAGTACAAGCTTGCTCTCCTCCCCCATGGAGCAGGCGTCCTACCTTCCCACAAGCTTTGCTCTGTGGAATGATGCTCCATCCCAAGTGGCCCTGAGCTGTATGGAATTCTAAAGAGCAACACATTAACTGCAACCCATACCAGCTTCACTTCATATTCCCATGGTGAGAGAGGTGACTACCATCCTGAAAAATTACACCCTGAAAGATGACAACAATCCCTATTGTCAACATTCCCAGGGAACCGGGATCAAATTGTGGGGGTGGGACTGATATCAAGTTGGCAAGGGTCAGTGGGTCCAGTTAGTGTGTAGCTAGTTGTCTGGGGTGGGGCTTGGGCTATGTGTGTGGTTTGTTAGGGTGGGGGCAATTGCTAAGAGGCAGTGGGGGGCAGGGAGGGATGAGCGGATAGTTTTACATTTCACATTCATGATCCAATTAACCCTTGAATAAATTCAAAGCCATCAAATAAATTGGCCATCAAGTCATACAAAATTCCCATGGCCAAAGCATGGATACGATACCAATTCTCATCTCCTCTGCGCTGTGTGGAATACAATGCTTCTATCCCCCTGGTAACTCATAAGAGCATGAGCATTCAGCATTGACCACAACTCCTACACCTAGCCACTTCACCACACTTAGAGCCCAGAGGTATCCTCAGAGTCCTGAATTATCCCCAAACCATGAGACAGCCTCAGAGCCCTGGGACCCCGAAAACACTATCAGTTACCCTTTTCTCCTGGAGTTGGTTGGTATGAGAGTGACGTGGGGTTGTCTGTGTCCATTTGTTTGACAAGAGTGTTTCATAGTTTCATAGATGTAGGGTCAGAAGGGACCTCAGTAGATCATCAAGTCCAACCTCCTGCCCTGGGCAGGAATGAATACTGGGCTCATATATGACCCCTGGTAGACTTGAGCTCATATAACCCCAGCAAGATAGTTATTAAGCCTCCTCTTAAAGACCCCCGAAGTGGGAGCCATCACCACTTCCCTTGGAAGTTGGTTACAGATCTCAGCCACCCTGACTGTGAAGTAGTGCCTTCAGGTCCAGCCTGAACCTACTCTCAAACAAATTATGGCTGTTATTCGTTGTTACTCTGGGAGGAGCTCGAGGGAACAGGGTCTCTCCCATTCCCTGCTGGTCTCCTCTGTAAGTTTATAGATGGCCACCGGGTCCCCTCTCAGCCTTCTCTTGTGAAGGCTAACCTCACAAGGGTTCAGGTCCTGTAGCCTCTCCTCATATGGCCTGCCCTGCTGTCACTTGATCATGCAAGTGGCCCTCCTCTGGACCCTCTTGATGCTGGCCACATCCCTCCTAATGTGTGGCCCTCAGAACTGGATGCAGTACTCCAGCTGTGGCCTGGCCAGTATTGCATAGAGGGGGAGGATCACCTCCTTGGCCCTGCTCGTGATGCATCTGTGGATGCATGACAAGTTGCAGTTGGCTTTACTAACCAAATCCTCATTGGCAGCCCATGTTCATTTTGGAATCAATAATAACTCCAAGATCCCTTTCCATCACTGTGCTTATGTGAAGAGAGTTCCCCAGCCAGGTTGTTATCTGAACTTCCTCCCTATCTTCTGCATCATCCTGATTCTGAATCTCCAGTGTCAGGGTCAGAGCCTGGTTGGGGAACAAGTCCATGGAACAGCCATCCTTGTGCTTCTCTGTGGCTGTTTCAGTAGCAGGCAGTGGGAAGGAGGCATTGGCACTGCTGTCTTCATTGTCATCTTTACTGTCATTTTTGTTGTTGTCTTTGTGCTGCGCTGGACCTACAAATATGCAGTGTACAGTGTGATGGGGAGCAACAGCAAGGTCCTCCTCAAGAATCTGGGGCAGCCCCTTGTGGGAGGGGGCCACAGTCCTTACTGTGCCTGAAGCCTTGGTAGTGTCCTTGCTCACCCCAAGATGCCACATCCCTGGGGTCACATGTGAGTCACTCACAAGCCATGAGACACCCTCAGTGTCTGGGTCTTCTCAATACCTAGAGATGGTGGGATTGTTGGCTTGGGAACAATATCGCCCTTTGAGCAGTAGAGTACAAGAGAGTAGAAAGTTTGTGCAAAGAGCAGAAATGGGGTTACTGGGAGCAGTGTCAGTGTGTCCAGGGAAGCTGGAGTTCTGCAAATGGTTCACTTTATTTTCCATTACCATAACACAAGCTGAATAGCCAAACCCATAGATACTCCTGATCCAAAATGGTATAACTTTGAGATGCTCAGAGAACACTAAATATGAATTTTCCTTCTTTAAAACTTGCATAATAGCATCTTAAATGTTTTTACCACATTGTTGAAGTAGCATGTAACAAAGGTTTGACTGAGGGATTAGAAATTTAAATAGTCTCTAACCATCTACTAGTAGTCCTCATTAAATTTTGTGGCAGACCCCCTTTGATTCTTATTAATCTTTATTTCCCACCACTCACATTAAGCTCTGATGCAATCATGAAATGGGAATTGTTATATAACGCTCTTGAGATGATCCAAAATAAATTTCCAGAAATAGAAACAATAATTGGAGAATTGGAGGCACAGACACTCATGATAACAAAAATGTCATAAAAGAAATATGAGAAATTCCCCCCAGCAACTTTATGTGATAAGCAAATAAATGAAGTGTGATACCTTTTGAAATGTATCACCGAAGAGAATTTTAGAATGCTCAATGGATAAACTAGTAAAGATGAACCTGGGCATTCTTATGTGTTACAATTAAAGGAGAAGTATAATAGATGGTATATTAATAGAACTATATATGTGCTATAAATATCATCTGAAATTTTACCACATTTGGAAAGTGACCACTTCCCCTCTCTCTAAAAAGTTCATTAGAATCATATGGTGACCTTTTCCCAAAAAACTATACAACTTGCCTCAAAATTAGAAGTATTAAATCAAAAAAAGAATTCAACTAGATAATCAGTTGCAAATATACTGTTCTATTAAAAAATGCATTCTCAGATTACATCTTATAGTCTCAAATCACAATAACCCCAAGACAAAATTACTCAGCAGTTATCCAACAATTGGAAAATGTCCTCCTAAAAGAGAGCATTTTTGTCACGAGTAGGTGGTGCCCATGGCACAAACCATGGTTTGATGAGGACTGCTCTAAAGCTTACGATGATTTAGTAGATGCCTTGGAGAAATACAAGTCTAAACAGCTTTCAACAAATCAGGAAGATTAAAATAGATTATAACAAATTAATAAACAGAAAGAAAAACAATATCAAAACAGGCTATTGAAGGAACTGGTAGCTGCAGGGGAAAATAAAAAACAATGCTTTCAGCAAGTGTACATATTCCTGAAGATACATGGGTCTTGTTTTTTTAAAAATAAGTTACCAATTTACTCCGAAATAGTGAAGGAAATAGTGGCTTCCTGCTGAAGGAAACTGTATCTGGTAAACTCCAAGCAAATCATTATCTCCCTCCAAACCTCAAGTAAGATCATGTATATTTTTACTGAGAAATGGAAAAGCCCTTTCCCTTCTCTTCCTCCAGCAATCTTCAAGGAATCCACTGACTTCTAGTGTCCAGTTTTGACCAAAAGTTTGAATACATATTTCTATTAGAAGGCAATTATCCAAAGCCTTGGAACAAAAAAGTAATAGTTCCAATTTTAAAAAATGGTGATAAAAGAGATTCTGTGTTGTATTACTCTATTAGTCATATGTGTATTCCTGCCAAAATATAAGGGATACATTTATTTTTTTTATCTTCAGACATGAATTTCTGAAAATAATATTTTGGGAGAAGAACTGGTGGTTTAGAGAAGGCTACTCTTGCATGGTCCATTGTTTAGTGCTCCTAATTCTAAATATGTAAAAGTATGTAAAACAGCAAAATCATTTTTATGTAGCCTTCTTAGATCTAAAGGGAGCTATTCATTCCACTGACAGCTTAAAATTATGGTGGAAACTGGCAAGAACATCAATGGATAACATTCTTTTACAATGGAATCATTACTTATTATTCAAATAAACCATCTAGAGTATGTTATAGGATTGTCAGTGTCCCATCCAGTAGTTTCACAACTAAGGCAAAGGTATGTCAAGGATGTTTGCTTGCTCTGCTACTTTGTAATTTATTCTTGAATGATCTACAATGGGTGCTAACAGGGAATCAATTCCACACACCCATGATATTAAATAAAGGTATCAGGGTGGCCTGCTCTCTTAAGAGAAGTCAGCCAGCCTGACTGAGGAACTGCAGTGGTGACAAGGCTGCTAATAAGGGAGTGGCACACTGAGAATGAACACAAATCCCAGAATGTAGAGGCCTAGAGAGTGCAAACGTGGGAGAAGCAGTTAGCTGAATTTTATGGAGAGCAAGCCTATTATGTGAAGGCCAGAGCCACATTAAACCCCAACCATTGTCCGGGAGAGGATAACAAGGGTTTTTTTTTTACTCCCTATGTTTTAAAGACTGTTTATTGCTGGGGCCTGCTGACAGAATACTTAGGGAGCAAAACCCACCCATTTAAAAGCTGGTTAGTTCTGGGGCTAGCTAAGAAATGGTTTAGGGACCAAAAGCCTGTCTGAGAAAGCCAACAGGTAGTAGCCCCCTTAGAGTAATGCTATAGCCCTGTCTTGCTTTGTGCAGTTGATGCATTAATAAAAACCCAATTCCAAATAGGCCTCCAAACATTATTAGATGCTTTTCAGCAGTATTGCACCTCAAATAGCTTGGAAATCAACACTGCTAAGTCCAAAAGGACATATTTCAACTAACTCAGGGAAATACCTATAATATCTAAGTTTCCATAGATAGAAATATTGAAAGAAAAAAGGAATTTAAAAGTTCCTAAAAGGCATGACATTGGAGTTTCAAAATCAAGTTTTTCTAGTGCACTGGAAAAATAAGAAGAACCTCAAGAGACAAATGTAGCTGTCAAAATAGTATTTTAGCAATTTGAAAATTGAGAGAGACAGGACATATTACTAAGACTCCTGCTACACATTACATATATTACACAATCAACTAGATGATAATGCAGTAAATTTAGACCAGCCTCGTATGCAAAGTAAAACTGACCACAGATACAAAATATTTATCATACAATTAACTTTAGGCAAGCCACACATTTAAAGTAATTATTACACAATAAAAATTACTATCCTAAAAAGATCCAACCAGCTATAAAGTTAGTGCTTGGAAGTGAGTAACAACTTTATAGCTGGTTTCTATCCAGCTTTAATTTGAAAGTGTAACAGGGCCCTAAGGATGCATACACAGGAATAGCATGAACCTGTACAACAAAATCAGGAAAGCAAAGGGGAAAATGAGTTATCAACTAACAATATATGCTAAGGACAAGCTAGGATTCTACAAATATATCATACCAAAAAGAAGGTCAAGGAAAGTTTGTGTCCCCTTCCTCTGCTAAACCAAGAAGAAGTGTCTATTTGTAACCAACATGAATTTGTTAAAATAAAACAAATCATGCCAAACCAACTTGATTTCCTTCTTTGACAGGTAACTGAGTTGGTAGATATGGAAAATGAGGTCAGCCTAATATATAAGGACTTTAGTAAAGCTTTTGATAAAGTCTCACATGCCATTCTCATTAGTAAATTGAGAAATGAGAGTGAGAATCAGCACTAGTTAGATATATAATTGTTCAAATAACCACAAGCAGAGTAAATATGTACAGATTGATATCAGACTACCAGGTAATCTTCACTGGATTTCCAGTGATGCCTGTTTTATGTCCAGAATGTTTAACATTTGTGTTAATGACTTAGACACAGAAACAGTATAATTATCAAATATGCAGATAACAAAATTATAATCCTCTCTGAGAACAGGGTGAAAATTCAAAAGGATATTGATAATAAAATGTAGAACTGAGTTAAAAGCAACATGAAAGTCAACAAAGACCAATATGCGTTGCTATGCCTACAAAAGAAAAATAAATACACAAATAATTGGTTTGACAGCAGCACTGCTAAGATGGATTCAGGAGTTATGGTGGACATTGGTTAGAAATGTGATACTGTCACATTGATACTGATACTAATGATACTAGTACATGATACTGATACTTATCAACATCAACTCATGGGAGATTATCACCCAGGACTGTTCCAAATGGAGGAAGAATATGCTGCAAGGATCTAAGTACTCTGAAACCTCATGATGACAACAGGAGACAGAAAAGCAGGAGTGGGAGAAACAGTGTGTCATGGACCAAATAAAGAATCCAGAGCTACCCACCCTGCACAGTAACATGTGCCCGAGTTGCAGCAGAGTTCCTGGATCAGCCTTGTCAACCATATTTGGACCCACAGATAAGACAATAATAGAAGACAATTATCTTCAATTGTGAGGGATTGCTGAAGATATTGTCATAAGAAATGGGCATGCAATTTTGTGTTGTATTAAAAAGAAAGTATTCTAGGAAAGACACATAAGATAGTAGTATACTTTACTCTGCATTGCTTAGGCCTTAGCTGGGATACTTTGTCCTGATCTGAGCACCAATTTTAAGAAGGATGTAGACAAACTGGAGAGGATCCAGAGGTCAGTGAGAGAGATGATGAAAGGGTTAGAATACAAGCTATGCAAGGAGAGCTTGAGAGAACTAGCCATATTTAGTTTGAGGACAAGGAGTTTAAGGAAGGATGTGACAGCAGTTTTCAAGGGCTGCTATATAAAAAGGGGGGGAAAAAGAGAGAGAGAGAAAGAAATTGCTTCCTTTGTCACAAAGGGCAGGATATAAGGTACAATTGTAGGTGCAATTTCACAAACCACCTTTGAAAATTTGGCTCTAAATATTAGCATAGAATTTCTCTATATTTCAAAGTAAACTGATATATAAAGCAACTAAAAACTAAAATCAAAACGTGACAGCTTTTATACATGGGCCTACTTTGCAGATGTGGCATTTAACAAACCCGTTAAAGAAAGGGTCTTGTACATCTTCAAACAATTGACATGACTGCCAAGCAAAGTTCGCATATGAAGGGTGATAAACGTAGGACACTAGACTCCAGTGCTCGTAAGTGCACTTAAGTCAGCTCCTGGCAGCTTCTGGAGAAATATAGCAGTAAGTTACTTCTGTACAGAACACTGAGCTTGTGAAAGCAGAAGCTGTAAATTTGAACCTCTGTGGTGAAAAGAGATTAAACTATAAACTCTAAGAGCCTTGCAAAATGCATCTTTTTTTTCTAAAGCTTTGTTGGAAGCTGGTAGTCTGAGAATTAGGAAGGTTGTGGATGTTTAGTTATAGCTATAGGCCTTTATATAATATTTCAAGTCACAAGATGGATTCTCAGAGTATAGGATAGCAGCCTACAAAGATTCTTATAAATTTAAAGACAAAAAATTAAAGGCATGAGACATCCTCCTCTCTGCATGAAAAACAAAGTCATAAGAAAGAAAGAAAATTCTAAGAATTCATCAGTAGACAGTTCTGCAGAGGTAAGAGAGTTATTTGGCTCAGTATTCCCTAACCTTATTTTTGATGAAACTATTATTGTGACAGTTTCAATATAAGGCCTTAATCAGCTAACCTATCATATCTACTGGTATGCTTCCATAGTACATGTTTCATTTTAAACCTAGTAAAACCACTCACCCTTTTTTTTTCTTTTTGATTTATAATAATGAAAATCTAATTTAACCATTACATTAGGCTATGTTTCCTTATATGTATTATGCAATAGCAACATGCTGATACTTCAGTTATGGCACATCATTGAGCTTTTGAAAACAAAATTGAATCAATATAAGGAACGATGTAATTTTATCTCCACAATAAGTCTACACTACCATTAGACCCGCTGTTTGCTGTGAGCATAAAAGACTTCTACAATAGTTTCCAAGGTTTGTTGCTCTACAGAGTATGCATTTAAGTTCCAGAGATCCTGCATAATGCCTCTTGCATTCAACTAGTGGAATATATTTCCTCTGCTACTTAACACTATTTTTATTACCTCAATAGATTACTCCTGAAGTATGCATAATTGAATAGGGGGATTTTGATACCTACTGGAATAGAGAAGTAGGACTGGAAGGGACCTCCAGAGGTTATCTAGTCCAACCACCTGCCTGAGGCAGAAGCATCCCTATCCATGGGCGATGCGTAGGGGGTGCACGCGGGTGCACATGCACCCCTCGAGTGTAGCAGTGCACCCCCTACAAAAAGGCACTGCTGAGACTGTCAGCAGTGACTGCGGGCCATTGCTGCTCACCACCCTGATGCTGACACCACTGGTGGCATCTGTGGGCAGTCCGCGATCACTGCTGGATGCTGCTGATGCTGCCAGCAGTGCCTGTGGGTGGTTGCTGACCCCTGGTCAATGCTTGCCACCCCTTCTCCTGCCTCCACCAGCTCCAGTAGCCTCTGTGGGAGCTCCATGCTTACCTCCACGAGCCTCCCACAGCTGCTGCACTGCCATGCACCCCTCAGCCACCTCAGGTACGTATTGTTCATGTCCCTATCTGAACTATCCCATATAACTTATCTAAACTCATCATAAGACTACCATCAGCCCTGATACAACAGAGACCTAAGACCCCACCCTGAGTCCCTACAACTTGGCTCCCAGGAAGGATTCATAGATTCATAGATGCTGTGAAGGGAGACGCCAGAAGGGACCTCAACAGATCATTGAGTCCAATTCCCTGCCTAGGCAGGAAAGAGTGCTGGAGTTAGGTGACCCTGGCAAGATGCCTATCCAGACTTCTCTTAAAGACCCCCAAGGTAAGGGAGAGTACCACCTCCCTTGGAAGTCTGTTCCAGATTTTGGCCACCCTAACTGTGAAGAAGTTTTCCTGATCTTTGTCAGTTTGTGACCATTGTTACTTGTTACCCCAGAAGGCACCCTGGTGAACAGAGCATCTCCGATCCCTTGTTGTGTCCCCCTAATGAATTTGTAGGCAGACACAAGATCACCTCTCAGCCTTCTTTTGTGGAGGCTGAAGAGGTCCAGGTCCCTCAGTATCTCCTCATAGGGCTTGTCCTATAAGCCCCTAACTATACAAGTGGCCCTCCTCTGGACCCTCTCAAGTCTCTCAACATCTTTCTTAAAGTACGGTGCCCAAAACTGTACGCAGTACTTCAACTGCGATCTGACCAATGCCACAAAAAGGGGAAGTATCACTTCCCTGGTTCTATTTGTTGTGCATCTGCTGATGCATGATAAAGTGAGCTTTGCTTTGCTGATGATTTTGTCACTCTGATGACTCATGGTCATCTTGGAGTCCACCATGACTCCAAGATCCCTTTCCGCCTCTGTGCTGCTGAGGAGCGTCACTTCATAGTCAGTAGGTGTGCTGGATATTTTTGCACCCTAAGTGCAGCACTCTGAATTTGTCCTTGTACTGTATCCTATTGTGTACTGCCTACTTTTTTAACCTGTCCAGGTTTGCCTGAAATTGTTCCCTACCTTCTGAAATGTGCACTTCACCCCACAATTTAGTATCATTCACAAACTTGGACAGAGTACACTTCACACCCACATCCAAGTTACTAACGAAGATATTGAAGAGTACCTGGATCCTCCTTCCTCCCTTTCTTGAAAATAGGGACCACATTGGCCCTTTTTGCAGTCCTCTGGGACCTGACCTGAGCATCATTAGTGCTCAAACAACCATGCCAGTGATTCTGCCATGACACCGGCCAATTCCTTCAGTACTCTCAGATACAGCTGATCCAGGCCTCCTGACTTGAACACATCTAGTCCATCCAAGTGACTCTGCACCAAGTCAGTGTCAACAACTGGTGGGCTGGTATCCCTCTGATGCCCATCTAAGAACCCATTAGGAGATTTGTCTTGACCCCTGTTCAAGAACACTGGGGCAAAAAACTCATTGAATAGCTTGTCCCCCCATCTGCCACTAATTGCTCCTTCTTGTTGTCTTTAATTTGTGTTGCTAGCCTCAACTCTGTAGTTGCTATGGCCTTTGTAACTGCCTCGCTGCAAGTGCTGGTCAAGTAGGAATATTCCTTCTTGATAGCTTCCCCCTGCTTTTACCACCTATATGCCTTCTTTTTTGCCCTTAGGTTCCCCTGGATTTCCTTGTTCAGTCAAGGAAGCTTTTTGGCTCCTTTGCCTTTTTGTCCTCATACTGGGATCATCTCCCTTTGCTCTCAAAGGATTGCTTCCTTTAGGATCAATCACCCTTCCTAGACTCCCATCTCAACAATACTCTTATGCTGCAGTGCGTCATTGACTAAACTGCTAAGCACACTGAAGTTAGCCTTCCTAAAGTCAAGCACTTACACCTTACTAGTTATCTTACCCACTCTATTCCATATGGTGAGTTAGATTGATTGGTGGTCACTGTCCCCAAGGTGACCACAAATCTGCAGCTCCCCTACCAGGTCATCCCACATAGCCAACACCAAGTCCAGTAAGGCATTTCCCCTAGTGGGACCTTATACTTCCTGCATTAGGTGAAGGTCCTGCATGCAGGTTAAGAACTTATGCGAATGGTTGTATTTGGCTAACTGCTCTTCCCAGCAGATATCAAGGTAGTTTAGATCCCCATGACAACCACATCCCTAGACTGTACGGCCTCTGACAGCTACCTCAAAAATTCTAGCTTTTCTTCTTAGTGTGACCCCCACCACCAAGTCCCTTTCCTGTCAACCTTGATGCATCCTAACCCACAATGCCTCAACTTTCTCCTCCTCTGATCCCATTTTGATTAGGATAGATGTATAATGCTCCTTTACATAGGGAGCAACCCCACCCCCTTTCCTCCCTACTCTATCCTTTCTGTACAACCTTCAATGTGTACTACCCAGTCATGAGTAGGGTCCCACCAGGTTTCTGTTAGCCCCACTAAATCAAAGTTATTATCTGCAAGCAGAAGTGTGGCTTCTTTGTGCTTGTTCCCCATGCTTCTACCATTAATATAGGATGTGTTCCCTTCTCTCCCTCATTTACTCCCAATTACCAGGGTTTAGATTCCCTGTTTTATGGCTCCTTGACACTGGCTTGGCCTTTTGGGTCCTGACTCTTATCCCTGCCATCCACAACTTCATGCCTGGCTCTATGAACTGGGCCACCAGCCTCGTGGACTATGACACCATGCCAGTCAAGTGCCTGTCCAACCTGCTCTTGACCAGTCACAAACTCTTCACCACTCAGATCTTGTGGCTTATAGCCTGGACTCTGGAGTCCCCTCAGGCCCCAGGGCAGAGCCACAGTAGGTGTTGCCCTGCAATCAAGGAATGGAATGGCTGACATAAAAGGAGAGTTTCGGCTGTCAACTGAACTGTCATTCGTGGAAGGACCCATTTCTCATACCAACCCATAAAATAGTGACGGTAGGGACTCTGGTTAGCTACAGAGGATTGTTATCAGCAACCAAAATAAATAGATATTTTGATAATATAATCATCATATAATCATGTTTTTATTAATTTGGTTCATCTATATATTAATTCATTATAAAGTGTTCATGATCATGAATCCATACAATTTAGATAAGTGATGCTCAACTTCTTGGCCATGTGGGCATGATGAGTTGTACAGGGCTGGTCCATGGACTGATTCCAGCATGGGGTTGGTGCACAGGCCATGTCATCTGGCCCACAGGACTCCTCACATGTCTGGAACTTTGGTGGCAAGGGAGGGATAGCAATGTAAATTGCCACAGCTCTGGAAGCCACAGTAAGTAATGCTGGCACTGCTCCCTTGCTGCTAAATTTCTGGGCTTGAGGGAAGACCTACAGGTCAGATGATCTGGCCCCTTGGGCTACATCTGACCCCTGAGCCACAGATTGAGCATCAGTGATTCAGACATTTGGAAGCTTTCCCATATAGTGAACTGTCAAAGAGATCCTGTCCCCTTCCTTTTTGCAAATAACCTAGTCATCTAACATTGATGATCTTCCAGTGGAATGATAAAGATGTTCCTCATTCATGTGTAGGCTATATCTCTTAAAATTTAGAAGACATCCTTTCTGATAAGTTATTTTCAGATTTTAAATTGATTCTATGAACTAAATCTTCCTCCTTTCTAAAACTGTACTGGATTCCTGTGTATATTTAATTAGATCAGATGAGGCTCACCCTTTTGGTGCTGTAGTCCAGTGCATGGGCCAGATTGCCCCACACCACTTCTGATTGTCCGTGTTGCTTCCCTTGGCTCTGAACTGCCTCCAAGAAAGCTCCTAAATGCTCATATGGGGCTCCAGGCCACCTCTGTGTGCCAATCTAGCATGTTGAGCCTGCAAGGCCCCACAAGTCTGGACATTTGGCAACAAAGGAGTAGCAATTGCTGCCTCTCCTCCACTGCCACCAAATTTTCATACTTATGGAGAAACCCATGGACCAGATGGCATGGGTTTGTGAGCCAGGGGTTGAGAACCCCTGTTTTAAATGATTCATAGTATAAAGGATATAATCATTGGAAAAACTTACTTTTTTTTCCCCTTGAGATAGAAATTGGTTTGTGAGATCATAAAGGCCCCAGCAAGTTTTCTCTATAGGCCACAAAGAGATGTCTCATTTGTCTCAGGATAAACCATTTTACCCCATTAACTAATCCCATTACCATAGGGAAAGAAGTGCTAATATTTTACCCTGGGACATCACAAAGTATAGCTGAACAGTTATCCCAAAATTGCATCATTGAATCAATGGGAGAAAAGCAGCAGTGTATTCAGTTGCTGACTAAACCCTGATTAAAAGGGTGATGTGTGTACACGCTAATCTTGGTGTATTTCTGTTCTGGGAAAACCATGGTCACAACCTGTCCAGGCACAAATGCAATACCTTTTCTAACCATAGAAGCAGTAGATAACCAATAGGACCATGGAAAATGAAACTTCTATGACAAGGCTTTGCCTTTCTCAGATTGGAATTTACAACCTGGAACGCTTGCCTTTAAACATCTATGCCAACTCTTTCTCCCAGAACAAAGTTGGAGAAGGAGATGCCTCCCCATCATCCAATAGCTCAGTGATTTAAGCACTCACCCACAACATGGGGCATGAGTTCAAATCATCCCTCTATCAGGGAAGGCAGGGAGAAGGGGTACAGCAACCTTCTCCACTATGTTTTGCTCAACCTTGACCTGGTAGGTATTCTAAGAGAATGTGTGGTGGATTGGTCCCAACAGGTGAAATAGATGAAGGAACACCTAGTTTGTGGTTCCTGGCAGGGATCAGTCACTTACTGCTCTGTACTGGCAAGACTTGGGAACTTCTAGGAATGGCAAGATGGAGACCTTCAGTACATAGAACATTGTCCTGGTGAAAACTTAGGTACATATGGACCTAGGGGTATGTTCCCATGAGCAGGAACATGTGTTTCCCCAGGACAAATAGAAGCAGCACATATTTGTGCCACTGCTAGTTGTCCCTGGGGAATGCCCCCACTTGAGTGCTCTGGCACACAGCAAATTATACAGGGTAGGGTAGGGGAGACTGGAGCCAGCACCTGGGCTGGGCCTGGCAGCCTTACCTGAGGTCCTAGGGGACTCCTAGGGCTGCAGCAGCAGCAATATGGGCACATGGAGCCTAGTCTGCAGCCACAGCATGGCTATGGCCAACCAGGTTCTCGTTTGGAGCAGCACTTGCTGATGCCACAATTTTTTTTTTTGCACACTTTTTTTGACACCAGGGCTCCTAGTGTCAAAAACCCTGCACCATGCTGCAGATTAGCAAAGTAGTGGTTTGTGGCTTGTGGTGCTGCAGATGGGTTTGTGGTGCCACAAACTGCATGTGCACACTCATGGGATGTGCCCATGGTGTCTTCAGGTTTAGGCAAAATTGAGCAATTCAGAATCTAAATTTTGGACTGAGGCACTCATAGAGTATTTGAGTAGCACTTAAGTCCTTTTGTGAATCTAGCCCTATATATTTTTATTTTTACAGCTGACAGTGGTGAAAACAAGCAATTTTCCTGTTGCAAACAACTGCTGGCAACATAATAGCTAATTCCATTTAATTGAGTTTTACCAGTATCATTACACCTGGAGATTTGTCAACAGATGCAGGTTTTTGTCATTCAAATGACAATCAAACAAAACAATAGCTCTGTTGCAGGCAGTCTGGTCAAACCCTGGCTTCTATTTAAAAAGAAAGAGAAAAGAAAGGAAGACTGAGATTTTTGGAATCTAATAAAATTAAACATTTTAAACTTTAAATGAATGATTTAATTTTATGGGAAGCAGGCATCCAAATTTCACAGAAAGCTTTGAAAATTTTATCTATAATGCCAACTTTCTCTCTGAATTTTTCTGATGACATAGGGTAAGATATTGTATTAGCCTTTATTTAGAGTAAAAATCAGTTGAAAAATTTTCCTCAACAAACAGTATGTTGATAATACATGTTGGCTGTGTATTATTGATTGTGTAATCTGCATTAGGCAGATTATAATCCAGCCAGAGATATTTTATTTTCTAAAAGCTAGTTAACAGCATTAGTTATTGATTTAATGACACCTACTTTACCAAATGCAAAAATATGTATTGCAGTCTTCACATCTCATAATAGCTTTTCCAAATATTCAAGACCTACTTTCTATTTTTCTGAAGTCAGCTTTACAGAGACTCTTCAAAACTATTATTAGTAAGATTTACTATGATATTGTTTTCTTGTGATCCACCAGTCTGTTTAGAACAGCATGATTGTGACCTGACAGTATGACTGCACTAACTGTCAATTTGCATTATGAGATTTTGTATAGAAGCTGTGATGGCCATTTGCAGGCACTTTAGCCTCAGAAAAGATGCATAATATTAGGGTTAAAAGAATGTGATTAATTTGCATTTTTCCCTTTTCCTTTTTTTTTCAGCAGCCACCATAAAATAAATAGCTATTGTGGCATTTTCCCCCATAACTAAACTCTTTCTGTCATGACAATACACTAATTTTGTGCCTGTTTTTGTTTTACTGCAGTCTGATTGATAAGAACAGGTGAAAAGAGATACATTTCTAATACATAAAGAAAATAAGCCTAAATGAGATGGACGTAAGTTCTGAAGACATTTAAACTGTGTAAACTTAATAATATTACCCTTGACAGTTTAGAAAAAAAATAGTTTCAGAATTGATATATTATGTACTGTGTGAGAATTCTAATGAGCAATACTACTGTGACATTTACAATATGATATTTATGGATTAACTAGACTTTTGTCCCTTAGAGAGTTTACTATCTTCATGGTGTATGGGTGAAAGGGCAAAATGATTAGTCAATCATGTTCCTAAATCTTAGTATTGTTAGTTCTTATAACCACTCAAATGTCACCAGCACATTAATTGTGTGCAGTCATTTGTTTTCGGGAAGGAAAGAATACTTGTATTGAATGTATATTAGGCTGCTGAGGCACACTACTATTTTTGTAATACTGCAGAGTCTGTAGTACTATAAAAAACAGACAGCTCTAGGAGGTGTGCACATAAAAAAGTTACCACAAAGGTACACTCTCCAGACAGGGGGGCAATAAGGGACTACTCCTTAGCTGCCCTGACCCACAAGGGAGTGTGTCAGTGAGCAACATAAGTTCACGGACAAACTTACACCCATCAGTTGTTGCCACGGTGCTGATCTGTCATAGTTCTTGATGTTTTCATGGGCTGCGGGTTTGCTGGCAGGCTGTCACCCATGATGGGAAGGGGCTCCCTATCAGCCTCCAGCAATGGCAAGTGCTAATTAGGATAGTAGTGGAGACCCCGATCAGTCTCTTCTGCCACTGTTTGCAGGCAGCCCCCTCACCCTTGCTGCCTGGTCCTCATGGCAACAGAAGGACCAGGTCCTCCCTTAATCCCCATAGCAACAGGGGCTGATTGAGGAGGTCTCCATCTCCCAATCAGTCCCTGCCACTGCTGCTTCCAGGCATGCTCCGTATCCTTGCTGCTGGGTGGCAATGGGGTGGGGCTCCCTGGAAGCCTCTGGAACAGCAAGGGCTAGTATGGGTGAAAACCCCCATCCCACTCTACATACATATGGATCAGCTCCTGTGGCTCCTGCTTCTAAGCACCTGTCACCCTTGCCACCTGACAGCAAGGACAATGGGGCTTTCTGAGAGTGTACCACAGCAGTACATAGGGAGACAAGGTTTCCAATAAATCTGATATCTTTTATTAGACCAACTCAAATAGTTGGAAAAATACTTCTTAGCAACCTTTTGGGTTTAAATACCATTCCTCAGGCTGAGAAAGAATCTGCAGTTGGTGTGTGCTCTTTCTGGATGGAATTGAATAGTAAAGAAGCTAGAGGCTGTTATGCATGCAAGAAAGGCAGTCAGTGAAGATGTAAATTGAGGCCTCAGTGGGTGAGAGACAGGGTGCAGCAGGGCAGGAGGGGGAGGGTGGTGAATGTAGCAGGTAAATAGTGGAGAGGTACCTGAGGAGTCAGATGTCAAGCAGGTTGTTATGTGTCATAAATACGAAGTCTATATTAAGTCCATGATTTTTGTATTCAGGAGGTTGATGAAGTGAAGTTCATATGCTTATCTGAGAAACATTTTTTGTAAATTCCCTTTGAGGATTAGAACAGAGAGATTGGAGAGAGAGTGGTTTTCTTGTGAGAAATGTGCCCCCACAGGCAGTTGAGTATTCTTGTCTTTAATAGATTTCCAGTGTGCATTCATTCTGGTGCACTGTTGTTCTTTGGTCTCTCCAACATATTTTCCATTAGGGCATTTCGTGCATTGGATGAGATATATTACATTTCTAGAGGTACAGCTGTAAAATCCAGGAATCATGATGGTTCTGGTCTGGAGTGTAGTAATTATGGGGCTGGTGGAGATACATTGGCAGGTTTTACATTTCTTGTCATGCATTGGTCTGGATTCATTCAGTGTGTTTTGGGCCATGAGAAGTTTACTTCTGGTGATGTGGTTAGTGAGGTTCAGTACTTGTTTGAAGGCTAGAATAGATGGTTCTGAGAAGATATCCTTAAGAGTTGGGTCTTCTTCTAGTATGGGTTGCGATTGTTTGAGGATTTTTCATATAGATTCAAGGGAGGAGTGATATGTCCACCGCCAGTGTCCACCATCAGTGTGCAGTTCATGGGGGTTTTCCTTCTCTACTGCAGCAATTCTTCACATGGTATCTGGGTGACTCTTTCAAACATGGGATCTATCTCTCCTGAGGAGTGTCCTTGTGAAAGCCTTTTTAAGATTTGTGAGGTGGCAATCCCAGGTGTTCTCCTCAGTGCAAATTCTGTGGTATCTGAGGGCTTGGCTGTATATCACAGCTTTCTTGGTGTGTTTCAGGTGACTGCTGGTTTTGTGCAGATATGTATGTTGGTCTATGGGCTTCTTTTATAACATGGTCTGTATTTTACCATTCTTGATACTGATCATCATGTCTGAGAAGGAGATGTTGGTGCTTGAGTATTCAAGAGAGAGTTGGATGGAGGAGTGATGATTGCTGAATTTCTGATGGATCTTTTCAGAGATTGCAAGGTTTCAGTCCAGGTGTCTCATAAAAAGGTTGACATACTGTGAAGTGATTTTGGTGCCCATAGCAGTGCCCATGGTTTGCAGGAAGTGTTGGTTATTAAAAGTGAAACTGTTGTATGTGAGGATGAAGTGTATAAGATCAATAACATCTTTGAATCGATACTCTGAGTTGTCATCTTGCTCTTGTACGTATTTAAGGCAGGCTACGCCCCCACAGCAATACAGGCTATTAAGGGTTTCTGCCTCCCTTCCAGTCCCTGCCACCCCCATTTCCAGGCATTCCCTTCACTCTCTAGCTGCTGGGGTAGAAGGTATATAACCCTGATCAGCCCCTGCTCCTCCTTGCAGGCAGCCCCATCACTTGTGTTGCATAGCAACACGGGTGACAACGCTGCCTGCAAGGAAGCCCCTCATGGATTGCCCCTGGGTGGGCTTTCAGGTAACCAGCCACTCTCTCTTTCCCTCGCCCTTGGATAGGAGGTGGGAGAGTGGAGCACTGTGGGATGCTGGGGGCAGGATGACATGTCTACACATTCAATTTGTTGTGGAAAAACTTTCTAGGGGCATAGTAGTTGCTGGTTTAAACAGAAACAGTTTTCATCATGGATCCTCCATTGTGGGGCTGTATCGGTCAAACTAAAGGACGAAATGTGTGGCTACAGAATTTTTCTCACTGATAAAGCATGAAAAATGTAACACGTGCTGAAGCCCTTTGAGATTCTGTGACAGAGAGAAGATCACGTGGCCAGTTGCAGTGCTGGCCCACCCCTCTGTCTAGGGCAGTCAACCCTGTCTTAGATGCCATGACTTGCTGTTTAGTAATACAAGATGAAATAAGCCAGAGGCTGCCCATTTAATGCCCCAATGCCACGGGTTCTACACATGGCTCCAACCTTCCCTTACTGTGTCCCACGCCTTGCAGATGGCATCCAGATTATTATTGCACTCTGCCTCAAGGCTGGGCCAAACTTGGTCCACTGTTGGGCCTCTCACACACTGTCCAGTTAGGGACCTCAATCATATTGTCCCCCTGTCACTGGGGCCTCTTTCACGCCTTTCTCTCTGGGCCTCTTGCATACTGCCCCTCACTGGGTCAGACCCAACCTGCCCTGCTTCCTTGAGTGACCACATAGCCCATCAGGCTTGCCTACTCCCACTCCTTGGCTGGTCAGCACACAACCTCTCGGGTCCTCTCGTGACCCTCATGTGAACGATTACCAGCTGATTCACCAAACACTTGACTGACTCTGCCCCTAGCCCCTCACTGGGTAACTAGGCTCTTTCTGCCTCCCCTTCCTGGGGTCACTCTCTACCCCCTCACTGGGGCTAAGTCTATGCCCCCTTCCTGGGACTTGGGGTCTTAGACCCCCAGAGACTCAGGTTCCTTTCCCTTGGCATCCCTGGCCCCACTGTCTGTTCTATCACCACTGAGTAGTGGGGGGTAGGGTTATAAAGCGCCCCTACCCACCTTTCACTGGGGATGCAACTGGCCTGGCATTTGTGGGAGAGCTACCCCACCACTGGCAACCCCACCAGACCATCCTTTGCCAGCAGAGTGTAGTTTCAAGTCATACCCAGAAGCAAGAGCCTCCTGCCATCCCCATAGCTCCTGCTCTTACCTCCAAGCAGCCTTTTAGCTGGATATTGTTCTGATGGCTGCCAGCAGCAGACTGCTGACTCAGCCCTGAGTGCCTGAACTAAAATTGAGTCTGCTCAGCAATCCCCTCTAATCACAAGACCCTTATCAGGCCATGTGACCACCTCATCAGGGTTGTCCTGCACCTGCTGACTGCCCTGCTGTCATTCAAAGCCCTTAAAGTGACAGGTACCAAAGGTGCTCTGTCACAGATTCCAATACTGATTCCCCTCTGGGGTATGAAATTACAGATTCAGGATGTAATTCTGTGAGTACAGTGGTAAATAGAAGGCTGCTCTTCAGCAGCATCTGAGGTCTTCAGCCTTAGTCCAACAGTAAAAAATGCTTCTATTATCTTACAAACTCTGTTGATATTACATTAAGCAAAATAAAAGAAGGTAAGGTTTTGATTTTTTGCAAGCATCTGAATCTTTTAGTTATTCTTCCTTAAAATAGGAATGGGAAATAGGAATAGGAATACTAATGTGAAAAGGAAGGAATAAAAGCTTCTTGAGTATGTTACATTCTCTGTAGCTGTACCTCTCTATAGTTTTAAGTGGTTAGTACTCACGTCAATGTCACTGGAACTCATAAACATAAAATATTCAAAACTTCATTCTGTTGTGCATCTGTGCTTATTTGATAGTCTCATCAAGGATGTGTCAGAGGAGGTAAATAGAATAATGATAAGGGTAATATTTTAAAAGATGCCTAAGTGACTTAGGAGCCTCACTAATTGCTCTTTGTTGGCACTTGGGAATTTTTGATAACTACTTTAAATTTCTTTGTCAATAATGTTTTAAATCTAGGTTCCCTATTTCTGTTTTGTTCTATATCAATTTTTATATAGTGTTCATTACAATAGTATTTTACTGCCCTCCAGAAGTGCATTTAAACAATGTGACTAGCATGTTGTGTGTTAGCGTGTTCATTATCTTCTTCTTATGAGGATAAATGTATGAAGTGATTTTTAAGGTATTCATTCCAAGCATTCTCCAATTCATTGTTGCTTTAAGCATACATGTTGTTGTGTATTTCATTTAGAAAAACATGTCTTCCATTTGAATCTTAAATTATGGAGGCCTGAGAGTCCTTATTTCCTGTGGGAGTTCAATCCATGGTTTTGGATTGGCTCCCAAGAAAGTTTTGTCTCCTGCCCCATTGTAGGAACACAGAATTGGAAGGAACCACCTGGGTCATCATGTCTAGTCCCAAACCATTTATTAGACCCTTAGTTCAAATGGTTTTCCTATCTACACATCAGAGACACAAATTATTCTGTAATAAACTGAATATCTTTAGTATGAGAGAGTGAGGCAACACCTAAAAAATCTAGTAGGTCACAATTTAAATGATAATATTCTTTTTTAAAAAGTAAAGAAGAATTTTTGCATTTGACATCTTAAGAACCTTCATCATATTATTATTATTGCTGAAAATGATAGAAAGTAAGGAAATGAAAATGGAATCTTCTTTGCATGATTATTCCATTAATTTTTGTCTGTAAATGTCTATAGTCCCCTCAAGACAGTTCTCATTGAACTTTATTCAGAACTTCAATTAATAGGAGTCCACAAATGGAAGGCTGAAGGATATAGGTCAAATTTTATATTAAGGAAAACTATTATAGGTGGAGTTGGTAGGATTAACATTTCCTTTTTTGAATGACACAAGTTTTTAGTTTTGTTTTGTTTTTTAAATTGCTAAAGCTTAACCATTTGAGATGAATTTCTTGTGCCAGATGTATGCTTCAGGTGAATTGTTTTGGTAAGTTTCAGCCAAAATGGCTCAGCCATTTCATTTCAGAGAATAAAACAAAGGGGAAGCAATATTGTTTTAACAAGGGTGGGATTGGGGGGAGGATAATCAACCTTTTCTTAGAGGAATCAAAATACTTTTGTGTTAGAAGGAGTGTCAGTGACAAGTGCTATAGGCTTTGGGTCCTCAGTGTGATGGTGTCTTCCCCTCCTCTGTTAGTAGGCTAAGGAGATATGATGATTATCTCCTTTGTCCCTCCCTGATGTTGTATTCTTGCCTGTCTCATCTTTGACATTTCTGGTTAGTATTAGCAAGAGGTTCATACAAAGAAAGAGGGGAAAAAATCACCATGGACCACCTAGCTGGATGGGTTCATGGGGCTCCTTCTCCCCTGCCCCCCAACCTTACCAGACTTAGGTTGTTAAATCAAAAAGAAAACATAGCAAGTTCTGGAGTGACTTCTTCCTAGGACAGGGCAGTACAAACCCAGTCCCTCTGGATTTAAGGGGTCTAGGTCACAACCCAGCCACTGGCCTCACATGGGACAATCTGACAGGTCCACTTGTATATCAATGTGGGGGAGAGGGGAGCTGGAGAAGAAACCCCTCTCAGCCAAGGTTAGTGCACCCAAGAAAATAAAATGAATACCATCCCTCCAGGCTCCTCTGAGTAGTCCTTCATGAGTAATCCTGCCTTCTGGGAGGGCTGAGCTCTCCAGCTCCTCCCTGTTCCCCTCTCTCTCACTTACTTTGAGAGAAAAGCTCCTGCCTGCCCATATCTCATCACTCTGGACTTCCATGGCAATACTTCCTCTGGAAGAGGTCCTCGAATCTCCTTTGCCCCAGTGCTTTGATCCTTCTTGGCTCTTGGCAGATCAGTGTTGGCAGGAGAGCTCCCTAGCATTTCTGGTTTCCCAACATTGGGTTCTCCCATGAGCTGCCCTTCTATAGGGCTATAAATACTTGGCACAGCTCATCCTGAGCCAATCTAGAGTGAGCACTCACTCTGTAAATGCAGCTGGCTGCTGCATGCACTGGTGACTACCCAGCAGTCTCCTGTAGTAAGTATAGGTGAATTCATCTTTTGGTTCAGGGGTTCACTCTCTTTTTCTTCCATATCTTGACAAGAAGGAACTTGAAATTTGGTGAGACAATAGCTCTGTTTTTGAAGAAGAGTAGCCATTTTTTTTTGTTTATATGAAAATTCTTCCAAATTTGGTCAGCTTACAACCTTTGCTAACACGCTCTGAGTAAACATTTCCTATAGGGTAATTATGTTTATACTATTTAACATTTGCTGTTTACCTCCCAGTTTGGTACTACCTGCTGTAGGGGGGGTGGCTCTGTCAGAGGCTACCTAGGAGGTGGCATAGATCTAGTCTGCAGCATTGTGTGACTACTGCAGCAAGGAGACAACTTTGCCTTGGGGAGCAGAGACAGGCAAGTTGTGCAGCAAAGCTGTCAGGGCTTAAATAGGAGCCAGCACAGTGACAGGGAAGCCATTAGGTTCCACAGGACAGGCTTCATGGAGCCAGGAACCTCTCCCCATAGCACCCACAGGGCCTCCAGCCATGCCACACTATGCCTAGGTGGAGTCTCCAACCCATGGGTGCCTGGAACCCTGGACAATGCGTTTCTCCCACCCCCTTCTCCATACTCCTGGGCCCCGGAAACTGCCATTCAGGAAGGACCTATAGCATTCCTCCCAGCCCTGGTAGCATGTGATAGATGGATGTGCTGCACAGGACCATGCCTGGGATATCCACCTATGCACTAAGCGCCCTCTGCTGTGAGCTGCAGCACAGGGTCAAGCCCTCTGCTGAGCAGGAGGGTATTGTATTGCAGTCTTTAAATTCATGCCACATACTTATTTTTTCCTATGTTATGCCCATGTCTCATTCAATGTACATAATGAACCTGGTATGGAGATGAATCAGGGCTATGCAATAAAGGTCGTTCACAGAATTCCATGAGAGGCAAGATTTTTTGTGGGTTAAATCATTTTTTGGCTCAACTGCATAGTTGGGATATGTTTAGACCTAATTGTGCACTTGGTCCAATAGAAGATACCACCCACAAAAATTCTTGTCTTTTACATTTTCTGGATCATCATAGCTACAATATCACTTCAGTGCTACAGAACTCCACATCATTTTTTGGAGAAGTTGGAAGGTGCATATAGTGAATAAAGCAGGGGATTGTGGAAGAGAAAGAATGATCTGATAGTTGTGGCAACTGAATTCTGTTTTGAATGCTTGGTTTATATCCTAGCCTTTTGCCAAAGAATTCCTATATGATGCTGTACAAGACACTTAAATCAAGTTTTGGAGGATAGGAAGGGGTAAAGCGGTTGACAGTTGTGTATCCTGAGATGCTAAAGGAATGAAATAAAGTTTTACCTCCTCTGATCATTCAAATAATACCCTGGAACAGCATGGGTAAAACATTTTCAAGATAAACAGCTTTGTGAATGGTTTATCTTTAAAATGGTACTTAGATGGTACTTATGGCAGTTTAACACCCATTAACTAATGACTCCTCTCATTTTAAGTGCCTTTATGTTGGTTTTAAGGTAACCTGTGGGAAGGCCTTTAGTTCTTAGGCATTTCATGTTGGACAGACAAAAGGAATACACGCTTTTGTCCTGTAATTTTATGCCTCAGTTTTCCATCTGTGAAACAGGATGAATACCAACTCGTCACCTATAAGATGGGACCAAATTAATATCTATTAATAACTGGCATATCAAAGTAATGTGCCAAAAAGCCATGAGGCAAGCAAGGTTCTTTGAGTAGATATGAAACATTTTATTAGACCAACTGAGTAGTTGGAAAAGAGTTCTTAGCAAGCTTTTGGGCGCAGTCACCCTTCTTCAGACATGGGGACTCTGATGGTCTGAGACCCAAGGAAGGAGAGAAGCTAAAAGTGTGACAAGGTGTCACTGATAATGTAAATAGGTAGAAATTAGGAAAACAAAACGTAAAGCAAGGAAAGGACGAGGAGAAATAACCTGGGGGGAGAAGGGGTGAAGCCAAAGTTGAGTAAGGGAGACACTACAGTAGTGTTAATTCAAGGTAGAAATGAGGGTGCCTGTGAAAAAGGAAATAGCTGGAGATTAGGAAGATGGGCAGAAAGCAGGGGACTGCAGGGGAGAAAAGGGGTGGGGGGGACTTTAAACAGCCTTTAAACACACTTTTAAAATTTCTTTTTGGACTAAATTTTTTTTTTTAAACATTAAAAAGCCTTTAAACAGGCTCCAAATCTAGCAAGACTCATCATCAGAAGTAAATTTCCCACAGCCCAAATCAGCACCAATGGATCCAAACCATGCCTGGAAAAGATATGCAAAACCTGTCAATACATCCTCTCAGACTCCACAACATCTACACCAAAAAACAAAACTATCACAATCCCTGGATTTTATACCTGCGTATCAAAGAATGTGATATACTTTCTCCAATGCATAAAATGCTCAGGCAGTATATTTGTTGGAAAGACAAGCCAGAATCTGCAGTCGTGAATGAATGCACCATCAAAGACAGAAACCCACATTTGCCCGTAGGGGCACATTTGTCCCAAAATGACCACTCTCTGTCAGATCTCTCAGTCCTTATCTTCAAAGGAAATCTACAAAACACCTTCAAAAGATGTGTCCATGAACACAACTTCATCATCATTCTGGACATGAAAAATCATGGACTGAACAGAGACATGAGCTATCTTCTTCAGTACAGTCTGCTTGAACTCCAACCATATAGAATAACCGTACCATAATCCACATTTTTTTTCTTCCCCCCTCCTCCATTCAGGATTGGCCTCAGAGCATTTCAAGTGCCCTATCCGCTTGCAGAGACTACTGATGGATTCCCCAGTATACACAGGGGAGTCACCCCCTTCTCCACTCCACTTAGCTTGAAAAATGATACTGGGTTATAAGAAAGCTTGCTAAAAACATCAACCCACCTCCACATCGGTCTAATAAAAGGTATCAACTTGAACCAAAAAATCTGTCTATCATATAGTCCCAGACCAATATGACTGACCCCAAAAGAAAACTCCTGGTTGGTATAATAAAAGATATCATATTTGCTCAAAGAACCTTTCCTGCCTATGTTCTTAGACCAACACAGCTACAACCAAAAACCCAGCTAAAAGCCATGAGGACACTGAGGATTCTGTCTTCAGAGCAGAGTTTGAATAGCACAGAGTACATGGCATGGAGGCCACACATCGAACAAAGAGAGTAAAACAACATATGTAAGTGAAGGTCACATTGAAAGAATAGCATATGATCATGTATTTTAAACATTTATCATAATACACATGAGCAAGAAAACCAAGTTAAGTTGGAAAAGCAATGCTAAATATGGCATTCCCTAATTTCTGAGGACTTGGCTTTTCAATCTTACCATTTGTTTAATGTAGTTACTTGTCTATTATACATACACTTTCCATAAATGCAGCTGAAGGAGCTATCTACACCTGAAGTCAAAGCTGTCTGACATTTTCAATTAAAAAGACACTGCTTTCAGCTGTATATAATTTTACTGAATTTTAATGGTTTGAACTGAAATATTCTATGCTAGGTTTTGACTTGATAAGAATTACTTTGAAAGGTTTTATGAAAAATGGTTGTCTTTCTTAAGACTTGAATAAAATATATAGTTTTGTCTGTGCAAAAAAGAAAAGAAAAGAATCTCCTCATAAATATTCCATTATGAAGCCATTGCAGCTTCATGCTTTCGAATATGAACCTAAACTTTTGTTTGGGGCATTTCCCTGGAGCATGGGTATTTCAGTGATGGGAGTAAGATACAGTCAGTTAACAAATGTAACAATGTCATATTACTCTTGCATGTCTGGAAGGGAAAAAAAGAAAAAAAAAAGAATTTGAGCTGCTTCCTGATGTAGAAAGCTTCCCCACACTTTCTGTTGGGGAGATGCAATATCACAGTATCCTAAAGTTTGACTCCTTTCCCTCCCTTCCCTGCATTGGCTCTAAGCCCGGTCCACCCCTTCCCCCATCACCCTCAGGCTTGCCAGGACCCACTGCTCTCCACAACACACTGGGCCGGCTTCTTTCCCAGTTTGGGCTCCTCCCCACCCTGCAGGGGCCTGGACCCATTCCTCCCCTCTCCCTACCACCATCGCTGCAGCACATCCACTATTCCCCCAAACCATGTTGGGCCTGTTCCTCTCCCCACCACCACCACATCATCCCATGTTGGGCCCTACAGATGGCAACAACAGAAGTAGAGAGGGGCAGGCTGAGGCAAGAGTCAGTGGCCTCACCCCCACTCCCACTGTATCCTGACCCCACTCCCCTCCCCTCTGCACTGCCACCATTGTCACCTGAAAGGAGTAAGGTGCAGGGGCAAGGACAGCTCGATTGGCCTCACCCGCCTCCCACCCCACTCCATTGTTGCCACCTGCAGGGAGCAGGGCACGAGGGGGCAAAGCCAGTGCTGCTGGTCTCACCCCCCGATTCAGTCTGCTTCATTGCTTTCACCTCCCTCCATCTCCTGTGTCCCTGCCATCACAGCAGCGCTCCACCACAGCACCAGCTCCTGTTCCAACACTTGTTCATACTCTGATTGGCTGTTTGTCTGCCAATCGGAGCATGAATAAAGCATTATGGACACACAGACAGACAGGCAGACTTAGGTTTTTATAATATTAGAAGTGGTGCAGTAGGTCTAGTGCAGTAGAGTACCAATCCCAACCGTGGCATTTGGACGCTGCCACTATATACAACTGCAATAATAATAGTATTCACCAAAGGGTAAAATTGTAGTAGAGCCAGACAAATTAGCAATCATATGACTTTTGTTTATATCTTTAATTGATTTATCTTTATTCTTGTTTAGCTTCTGCTTTGTACTACACCAAAAACCTGTGCCATGATTAAATGGATCTAGTTACTGTATTAACATGGTCACCCAATAGTCTATGATCTAATGTGATGCTGTCAGAGGTACCTTATTGATGAACCATTATTCTCTGTTACAAATGTTCTAACATCAGAGATAACATGCCAAACATTTAGTAAACAGTAGCACTTCATTATTATTTTATACTAATTTTTGCTGAGTATTGATACCTTCCCAAAAGATTATTTTTCTATATGTATCTATATTTTCTTTAGATTAAAAACTTATACATAAACAAAGAGCAAGGGAGAAAAGATCTGTTGAAAAGAATGAATTTGGACAAGTTAACAATATGTCTTTATGAAAGAAGCAGCAAGCAAAGCTAAAAAAAAATCATGCTTAATCCAGTTTTACATTTCAAATAATTGCTTTGCAGGAGTAAACTCATCAGACATAGCATTAAGTAATAAATGTATGTTTCACTTTCTATCAAATCTCAGTAAACTTTGGAATCTTTACAAAAATACTCCCACTAATTTCACTGGATTTATGCTTAAATTGGGACTGAAAAATTAGTCTGAAAACACTTCAGACTAACAGACTAAAAATGAATACATTTTTATAATATTGGTGTGTCAGATAAAAGAAACAATGAGAGAATCTCCCAGTAAATAACAGATGAGTTCTGGGTAATCACAGGCTGAAGACTAAAGGTTAAACCCTCATCTACATTTAATATTGAATTGTCTGTCAGCTGTAAATTCAGTATTTAATTCTGAAAATTGTCTACATATAAACATAGTTTTCCTTCTGGTCAGTCTTTCTTTAGCTTGGCTTTTTTGCCATTTAAATAAGTACTTAATTCTGTAACTGCCCCTTCTCAGAAACTGCTAACTTCTCTAATGTGTCTTTTAGCTTTTCCTGACTATAGTTATCGTTTCTGTGACATTGTTTGGCTCCTGTGTTACATCTTAGTGTCAAATCCCCAGGTTTTAGTCACTTTCATTAGTCATGTTTTTAAACTGCCTATACTTCCATGTGAGACACAAGGATTCTTTTTGGTGCTACCTTTCAATTGGACCAACTGCATGGTTTGGACAAAGTTAGACAAGCTGTCAAATGCAAGGCATTCCTCAGCAGATCACCTGATAAAGCACATATTAGGCTGGACTACACACTTAGTAAGGGGTGGTATATGAATTCCACCAACTCGGGAGTAAACTAGAAGGTATGCCGCCTCTGATTATTTCCTCTTTGCTTTGCCCTTACTACAAGATGAAAACTAAATACATTTATATATAAAAATGATACAGCTGCATGTATGGGAGTATGCATAGACAATTAATATAAAGAGCTCCATCTACTGATGCATAAGTATATGAACATTGTTCGTAAGACTGTTGAACCAATAAAGTTGTTGTTTTACACTGCGTAACAAAATGTCTTATATATGGCACAGCTTTTAATTAATGATCAGGTACTAGTGTTTTCCACTTGCCATAGAAAAACATAGCAAAATGCAGATTATTTTATTTTAAAGGAGTAAAACCGGGGAAACTACAGGTTTCCTCTTTCAGGCTGGAAGAGTTCCAGCCTGCCAGGGACTGACTGGGGTTGGGGAAAGAGGGATACAGGGGGCAGTGGGCACCACATGCATATGCACAAGTATACATGCACATGACAACCAGGCAGTATGGCAGAAAGCAGCTCCTGCAGCTCTCTCCAGGTAAGTCTATGGTCAAGGAGGCATAGGCAATGTGTGAGAGGGTTGAGGGGCAGGGGGGAACAGATAATGTGTCGTGGGAATGGGGAAAACATGTACCACCCCCTCCACCCCCAGATTTCTGCACCTACAGCAGGGTGCAGTACTGGAGCCTGGCTGGACCAGCTCCAGGTAGGAACCACCTCCATGGCCCAACAGGTGGGACCCAGCACAGGAGGGAATGCTGTGTCACTATGGCCACCAAAGTAAGGCACCTCTTGTCCACCCAGAAGTAGTGGGGGGTCACAACTGCACCACCACCATCACCACCCCTCATCTTAGTGGCCAGGGCAGTGTGGCACTCTCTCCCACATCAGGTCCCACCTGCTGGGCCATAGAGGTGGCTCCTGCAGCCCCATGCCGCATGCCCCACTGTGGGCACAAAAATCTGAGTAAGCACAGGCCCCTGACATCCAATCCCCATGCATCATCTATGCCCACACTCCCCCTTCCCCACACACTGGGGAGCTGGGACCAGAGGTCAAGAGTGAGGGACACGGGTGTGGAGAACTGTAGGTCAGGAGAGAGGGGCACCAGCAGGGATGGGAGACTGGGGATCAGGAGTAACGAGCACTGGCAGGCTCCAGGGGGTTGTGGGTTGCGAGTGAGGGGCACCAGCAGGGTTGGAGGGGGTGGGTGGCTATGGGTTGGAAGTGAGGGGCAACAGCATGGGCAGGGGCAGGGCACCGGCATATGAAGGCTGCCCAGTGCCACAAAGGAATGGGGAAGACAGCAACAGCTGGAACCACATCCTGGTGAGTGAACAGGGCAGGGGAAGCTCTTATTTTTTATGATAAAAAAAACAATTTTAAATACTAAAATAGGTATTTAAAATGTATTTCATTAAAATGATTGAGGCATGGTAGGCTTCCAAATTGCTTTAAAATTGTACATATATTAATATAACATTGTCTTCAACTGATATCTATGTATATAGTGATGTTTCATTTTAAATGCAAAAAAATGTGGATTTGGGGTTTTTTAATCAGAGAATTTTGGATTTTTAAAGAGACAAAACCAGGATCCGTACTAATGATTTAATGTTGGCTCATACCTCTGGATCAACTGCCCAGGTCAACAAATTGTGGGAATAAGGGGGGATGGGAGGGTAGTCAGGACTCAGACCCTTTTCTGCTGCTGCTTCAGAATGAAGATACTGTAATAAATGGAGATAAGATCAAATACAATATGGATTTTCCAAAGCTACGTTGTGACAAATAAACCAATGAACCTGGTTTCTTTAGTTAGATAACTGATTTTCTTAGGCTATGGAAATGCAGGATTTGATACGATGCCACAGGAAGAAGTATTAGTTAACCCCAACAAGACTGATATTAGTACAAGAACCATAAAGTGGAGATAAAAACAGCTTGTGCCAGAAAGAGAACTATTGGGTTGGAAGGAAAATATTAAGGGAGTTCCTCAGAGACTTATCTTTAATATTTTCATTAATGACTTTGGCACAAAAAGTAGTAATGTGGTAAGAAGTTTGCTGGTGACCCATATTGGAAGGATCAAAGCTAGTACAGAGGAGGAGTGAAGTACAGGAAAATGTAATGATCTTGTGACTGAAGTAATAGAAATGGGATGAAATTTAAAAGTAAAAAGTTTTAAGGTCATATACTTAGGGACTAATAACAAGAACTGCTAGAAACCAAGAGCTTATCAGCTGGAAACAAAAGATAAGGAGAAGAACCTGGTACTAGCTGATCAAAGATTGAATGAACACCAATGTGATGTGACTGTGAAAAAAAAGAAAAATGATGCATTAAACAAAGTATTTCCAGTAAAGAAGGGCAATGGTGTAACAAGATCTGGATGAAAGGCGCACCAGTCCCAAACACCAATTTAGGAGAAGTGCTAGAATTGTCCCCCATCCCATACAATCTGTGACCTGTCAGCAAGAGCAGCCCCATACCATTGTTCTTGCATCAACAACAACAGTGCACAGACAGCCTGCTGCTGCTGTTTTAAGAGCAAAACCCAGAGTTAGGTGGAAGAAAGCATGCAATATTGTCAGCAGACAGTGGTACACTGTTTTGGAGATCCTGGAATGAGTAAGACTCTTATCCACTCCCATATCCGCTTCCATTCTCAGAACCTGTGCAAATCTCTTCCCCACCCCTTCCTCCACACCTTGCTCAAGGCCTCCCTGTGACAGGACATGCCCCAAGGGTATCTGTGATGACCCCTGATAGCCAGCTTAGTCCTACCTCCCTCACCCTGCTGCCTTTCCTTCCAGGCCTTGATGATATTAATAAAGAGGGGTCAGAGTCTAGTGAGCTCTGGGTGGTCTTTCTAGTTCTCTGCTCCTCATTAGTTTTAACTTTACCTACTTGACTTGGGGATCTGACTCTGCTACACAGTCTTCTCTCTGTCTCTCTCTTTCTTCATCCCCTTCCTCCCACCCCGCAGGGCTCCAACCCAACCGCAAACAGTCTTTATTTGTGGCTCAGACCCCTCTGACACTAAGTGCCTTAAGGGGCAATTGATATCCTCAATCTTCCCCTTGATCCATGTCCATACTTCACAGGACTACTCCAGTTCATTCAGAGGAAGAACCCTGGCCCCAAAGCAGCTTTTGGCCCTCAGGACTTGAACTGGGCCTCAGCCTTCTCAGCCTTGGCCCTTTTATTCTGGCTGCACTCTTCAATCCAAGTCCATGGCCCTGAGCCCTGGTTCCTTGGCCCCAGCCCCATCTTGCACTGGCATGCTCTGTGCTCCTGCCCTCCCCCAATCTCATGTGCTCTGGCCTCACCCCATCTTTTGTGCTCTGGGCCCCTGCCCCGCCTCCCTGCCTTTTGTGTGCTGTTGATCCCTGGCCACCCTCCCCACGTGCTCTCAGCCCATGTATCTTGCACTCTGGGCCCCTGCCTCCCATCTCATGTGTTCTGGGCCCCTATAACCCCCTGTCTCATGCTGCCTGGGCTGCCTTTGGTTGGCATTCAGGCCAGCAGGAGTTCTACTCTAAGCAGGAGTCAAGGCCAGATTGAGCTCTCTGGTTGAGGGGCCAGACTTTTAGCATGCTGGACTTCTCCCCATTGGAGTCATATGACCTTTACCTTGGCTAGGGGTTCCTAATTAGCCAAATACCCAGCTTGCCCTCAGGTGATATAGCTTAACCAATTAAACTGCTGCCACTCCTCTGCCCCTGCCACCCTTTACACCTAGGGGTTTTCCCTAACTGCTTGTTTTCTGCAGCTAACTCCTGCTCAGCTGCCTCCTTCATTGCAGCCCTCCAGCGCTGGTTCCCTATCTCTCAAGTAGCAGGGGTTAGGAGTCCTTGCTACACTCCCCCACTCTCTCACAGAGTTTGCTTAAAATATAAATCACACTAGTTATACCTCTGAAGATAATTATTAATGGCATGGTACAAGGCATTAGTGAGACCTCATCTGGAATACTACATGCCAGTCTGATCACCTATGGTCAATGAGGTTGAATGCAAAATTGAGTAGGTTCAAAGGAGTGACACCGGGGCAGTGATTCACAGCCTTTTTAGATTCAAGGTGCCCCTGAGAAAATGTCATCTCTTAGCTTTCATGTCTTTTCTACTAAAAACTTACAGAGCAATTCTATAACTAAATAAATATACATATGGTATACATACATACATACATATGCATATATACACATATACATACATACACACACACACATATATGTATATATACGTGTGTGTGAGAGAGAGAGAGAGAGGAGATATATATGACACAAAACTGTGGGGATGATAACCGTGGGGAGAAGTAGACAAGGCAGAGGGCAGGGAACAGCTACAAGCAGACGTGGACAGGTTGGACATATGGGTGGAAAACAACAGAATGCAATTCAACAAAGAGAAATGCAAAGTGCTGCACCTAGGGAGGAAAAATGTCTAGCATACCTACTGCCTAGGAAATGACCTGCTGGGTGGAACAAAAGCGAAAAGGAATGTTGGAGTCCTAGTGGACTCCAAGATGAACATGAGTCAGCAGTGTGACAAAGCCATCAGAAAAGCTAATGGCACTTTATCATGCATCAGCAGATTCATGACGAATAGATCCAAGGAGGTGACACTTCCCCTCTATCGAGCGCTAGTCAGACCGCAGTTAGAGTACTGCATGCAATTCTGGGCTTCTGGGCACTGCACTTCAAGAGGGATGCGGATAACCTGGAGAGGGTCCAGAGAAGGGCCACTCGTATGGTTAAGGGCTTGCAGGCCAAGCCCTATGAG
>JAGPOW010001296.1:99687333-99697989 GCA_030014935.1 Caiman crocodilus
TAGGAAGAACTTCTTCACAGTTAGAGTGGCCAAGGTCTGGAACGGGCTCCCAAGGGAGGTGGTGCTTTCCTCTACCCTGGGGGTCTTCAAGAGGAGGTTGGATATGCATCTAGCTGGGGTCATCTAGACCCAGCACTCTTTTCTGCCTATGCAGGGGGTCAGACTCGATGCCTATTGAGTTTCCTTCCAACCCTAATATCTATGAATCTATATGTGTGTGTATATGTGTATGTGTGTATAACTATATCTAACACTTGGAAAGACCACAGTAAGTAGGGATAGAAATGTTTGTGACACTATGGAGTCTTACTTTAAATTGCTGGGTTTATCTTGTGAATCATATGTAGTTATTTGCACATCTAATAATGTTAATATTGCACTGCTCCTTAGCACCCTTAAAAGGATCTCATGGCACTGCAGGGTATCATGACAACCTACCTAATTTGAGAATCACTGTACTGAAGTGACCAGGAGAATGGAGACTTGTTTTGCAATAGCAAAAATTACTAAGCAAATGGAGTGGTTATTATTCATTATTTACAGTTATTTACAATTCATAATTTACAATGTCCACGAGGAGCCAGCAGGGGAGGTTATGCTTAGGGGCAATCAACATGGATTCATTAGAGGCAGGTCCTGTCAGACCAACCTGGTGGCCTTCTATGACCAAGTTACAAAATCCTTAGAAGCAGAGGTAGCAGTGGATGTAGTCTTTCTGTACTTCAGGAAGTCCTTCAACACTGTCTGTCATCCCATTCTCATTAAAAAACTTGGGGACTGTGATGTCAACACCTACACAGTCAAATGGGTCACTAATTGGCTGGAGGGCCGCATCCAGAGAGTGGTGGTGGGAGTGTCATTTTTGACCTGGAGGGATGTGGGCAGTGGGGTCCCCCAGGGCTCGGTCCTCAAACCCGCGCTGTTCAACATCTTCATCAGTGAGACTTGGACGAGAGGGTAAAAAGCACCCTGTTCAAATTTGCTAATGACACTAAGATGTGGGGGGATGTGGGCACGCTATAAGGGAGGAATAGGCTGCAGTTGGATCTAGACAGGTTACAGGGGTGGGCGGATGAGAACAGGATCGGTTTCAACACTGACAAGTTCAAGGTGCTGCACCTGGGAAGGAAGAACCAGCAGCATATCTACAGGCTGGGGAACTCCTTTCTTGTCTGTGCAGAGGCAGAAAAGGATCTTGGAGTCATTATTGATGCCCAAATGAACACGGGTCAACAGTGTGAGGACGTGATCAGGAAGGCCAACCGCACCTTGTCATGCATCCACAGATGCATCTCAAGCAGGTCCAAGGAGGTGATCCTCCCCCTCTGTGTGGCACTGGTCAGGCGGCGGTTGGAGTACTGCATCCAGTTCTGGGCGCTGCACTTCAGGAGGGACATGGACAGCATTAAGAGGGTTCTGAGGAGGGCCACCCGCATGATCAGGGAGCAGCACAGCAGGCTGTACAGGGAGAGGCTAAGGGACCAGAATCTCTTCAGCCTCCCCAAGAGAAGGCTGAGGGGGGATCTAGTAGCCTGTTACAAACTAGTCAGAGAGGACAAGCAGGCCAGAGGGTAGATTCAGACTAGACATCAGGAGGCACTACTTCACTGTCAGGGTGGCTAGGATCTGGAACCAACTTCCAAGAGAAGTGGTGCTGGCTCCTAACCTGGGGGTTTTTAAAAGGAGGCTGGATGAACACCTTGCTGCAGTCATTTGACCTCAGTGCTCTTTCCTGCCATGGCAGGGGGTCGGACTTGATGATCTGTTGAGGTCCCTTCCGACCCTACAAACTATGAAACAATTAATTAATTGTTATTTACAATTTATTTCATTGTTATGTTTTAATTAATTATGTTTTAACACTTTTGCAATCAATCCCAAGATTCTGCGGGGGACTTGACAATGGTAATACTGTTCATTTCTTTCCAAAAGACAGCATGCAGACAGGCTTTGTTGGTTTGGAAAATGCTGAGGAAAATATTTTTACTAATGACAGAATGTTTAATTTTTTTATTTTTTATCTGAACAGCAAACCTCAAGAAGTTTGTTTGTTTGTGTTTAATATAGTTTAACAAAGGATTTAGCTTTCCAGCACACTACAGATAAACATGTTTTCCATTCTTTTTGGTGCTTCATCTTAAACAGTGTGAGAGCTGAAGTTAAGACCTTGCTTTGAAATTTAATAGGCTGATTTTATCTTTGCTATTATACAAACAGGCAGAGACACTGAGAGGATTCCCAAGAACCAATGTATCAACAAAGCATGTATCTGTCAAGTTTCTTTGAAAATGCAGTCAAAACAACTGTAAAGCTATATTTTTCTATTGATGGTATAATGCATATACAGAAACTCATTAAAACATCCATTATTCATCTCTTAGTGTAATGAAAATCTCTTTTTCAATCATTTGTTCCTAAACAGGGAAGAAATTATTTCCCTTAAATCAACACATGAGAGGGAACCCTCTTCTCTACACAGGTCTCACTTCTCTGTAAAGAAATATGATAAGGGTTTTGCCCACCTTGTCCCAGACCTTATAGAACAATCTTCTCCATTTGGACATAGTCTAGGTTGAAAATGTGTAGTAGGGATAGTGCTGTGGGTGGCATATACTGTCCCCATCTACTTCAGTAGAATGTCACTGAAAATATATTGAGCAGAGTAAGGTAGTTAGCTATGTTAATCTGAAGCTGAGAGCAGGCTATCAAATAGAAGGAGCTATTTAAAAGACAGGGGTACTAGTCCTGGATGTTGAGGGTGCTATGCCATTGCGTGAACTGCTTTTATCCCAGATTTGCAAAACACTCCACTGCTCCCAACCCCCACTCTGCCATTTACAATACTATTAATAAGCAATTGACCCACTTTCATAGGGCAAGAAAATGTCCGCTCGAGGATTAGAAGTTGGCTCTGCTATACCCAAGTTGAAAATTCTAGAATTTCTTTTTCTGTGACAAGAGTGGTGTTCTCCTTCATATCTGTAAACAGCCTACAATAATTTAAATAATGATGCTAATAGCAGTGAGCAATTTTGCAGACATCTAATTTAGTATAAATGCCAAAAGGCAAACTCTTCAAAAATTGGAAGCAAAATATAGAATGCAAATGTAAATAAAATACATGGTACTTTGCAGAGAAAATGAAAGTGCTGAGCACTTTTCTTGCCCTTGTCCATACTTTGGTCCTCATGTGTTATTGCCAAAGCAACTAAGTCACAAAATGTCCTAAGTCTCATCAAAACTTTGCTGAACAGATAGCGATGAAATCCTGAGATAGCTAGTCTTTTTCAAAACCCAGGACAAAATGAACCTTTGTAACAGCTTGTTTTATCAAGCCTACTGATAATCTACAAATGCTAGACTTTGGTAGTAAAAACTGTGTTTATTTCAGCTTTCTTCCATTATTAATCTTCTCTGACCCTATCTACCACCACTTCTGCAACTGACCACTAAAATGTGTAAACATACAAGAAAGATATGAAAGAAACAGTGTGCCTGCCTTGTAAAAGACGAGGATCTTTTCTTCTGCTCCGCCTAATAGCTGGTGTCTTCCTTCTGCCTCTGTTTGTCATGTCTTCAAATGTCTGTTCGTCTGTTGTGTGTCTAACTCTAAGTAGGGCTGGTAATGCTACATCTTAATGACATTGCCAGACACTTCCCATCACATTTTCAATTGTTTAGGATTTGCAAAACTTGAACCATTCAGAATGGATTTTTTTAACATGCTGAATGCCTATCTAAGGCTAAACTTATTTTGGGGAAAAGAGTTCAGCCATTTCCAAGAATGTGGCTATGAAAAAGTATATACTTTTGAAGTTCTTTAGACTTTTGCTTTGAAAATCTCTAGCATTCCTCTGGTTTAGCCCTCTGGCTTGAATTTGGACAAGAAGTTAGCCTTTGTATTAATGATATCACCATGTAGACAAAAGTCAGCTCTACTCATTGGCCTGGCCAAATTATGAAAAAAATCTATGTTCAGGTGCATAATAAGGTAGAAGAAAAAATCTAAGACTCCATCTCCACTCAGTATGATGTGCCTCTAACAGCTCAAAATGGTGACCACCAGTTCATACAGCTACCCCAAAAGTATGACAACACATGCCCACTCAGGGTTATGGAACAAATACAGATTTTGTTCTGTTCTTCCCAGCCAACCCAACTCTGAGTGGGGCCAGGCTGTACAACAAAGATCAATAAGACCGTCTCTCTTGGTTGTCAGTGATACTCTTGCTTGTACCCAGACAGTGTGGAGAAGGAACCTATCTTATTTCAAGTCAGATGGAATCAAAGGGAGAAGGTTGATCTGAAAAAGATGCCTGGTGAGGCTAGGGCTGGAGGAAATGAGAGAAAAAGTCACTGGGACTACTTGGAGACTGGGTGGCAGAATGGAACCTCCTAGAGAACAACAGTCTGTGTAGAGGTTCTGAATGTCCTCACCCTAATGATGACTTGTGTGGGTGATAGTACAATACTACATGATTTATTTTCTTGTTCCAGTTTGCTTTTAAAAAAATGTGCTGCCTTAATTAGGGCCCCTGTGTCCATACATTATGATATAGTCTTTAATTTCATGATTTCATAGTATACATTGTGTACAATCCATGTCTCATTCAGTGCACAGAATGGACTTCCGCTGGGAATGAATTGGGACTGTGGTAATAAAAAATGTCTGTAAAATTCCTGCATCACTTCTTGCAGAAGTTAGTGAGTGTGTATAGTGAAGGAAGATGACTGGAGAAAGGCCAGGCTCTTAGTTAAGGCAATTGCATGCTGAGCCTGTCATTACATAAATTAGTGTTTCAGTGTGACCTGTCACTTAAACAAAACTTCTGTGTATTCCTCATCTTCTAGTGCTAACTTGAGAAGCTTAAGTCTGATTTACAGAAGTCCCATGCCCTTTTGGTTATAAACTGAAGTGAAAGGGAGTTGGGCTGTTAAATATAAACTACTATATCATGTTAATTACCCTTAAAAATTAGGTCCTAATTGCAGGCACATAGCTGGGTGGTTCTGTACTCTAGACTGCAATGGCCTACATATGAAGAAGCTGTGGACCAGACAGTGGTGGAATTGGCCTACCCAAAACCCCAAGGACTGCTCTTTCTGTGCCTCTCCCCACCCGTGCCACAATTGTTACCACTTGTTATATTACTGCCTAAGTGCTTCAAAGTTGGCATCCTAATCTAATGAATGTTTTTGTGTCTATTTTTATGGAACAGATTCAAGGTTTTGGAGTTTTAAGCACAGACATTGGTCTGAATAATCCTGTAGCAACAATATGGAGGGGGGAAAAAGAAAAATGTTTATTCTGAATGTTGATGGCCCATCAGGTTAACTCCAGTAAGTCTCACTAAGTTTCTGTAGCCAATGGCACACATGCTGTCTGGCTGCGTTTTACTCGTTGGCCTGAATACTCAGTTTTCCATTTACAATGTGGGATAACTGGAAGTAACCTTTAGTGCAAGTTTGGAGAAATGAATATATACAGTGAGCTCACTTAGCCATTCTACTGGTGCCTTCCCTGTGGCAACAATTAGCATTCATTATTTTTTTAATTTTCTGTGAAAGATATTGAAAAACGACAGAAAAACAGTCTTTAGAAAGTATAAAGAAAGTCTTAATTTTTATATTATCCCATACTCCCTTCCCTTTTAGTTGCAGAGAGCTTTTGTAAGGGAAAAACACCCAAACCCTCTGTTTGACAATTTTTAGGTAGTAATAACTGTCATATTTGGAGAAAATGAGAAAAATTAGTTGAGACAGTCTTGAGCTTTTGTTTGTTGCTATTGTAATTGAAAGCCAGTCCTGATTCCTTTAAGACTAGACAAACATTCTCAAAGGGAGAGAGAGAAGAATAGCAAAGATACAAATAGAGTTTCTGCCTATGGTGCTCACTCTTATTTGCATGATTACTAGTGAAGAAATACAGGGAGAGCACACTGTCCTAGCAGGCACCCTAAGACTTTCTAAATTTGTGTCAGCATTGTTCAAGGTTATACAGCTGCCTTTCTGGTCATGGGCTTACCGCAGTATTGCAATAAATGCAGTGTTGGGCAGGTAAACTAGGTAGTTAGAGCAGAGTTCTATTTCATCTTATGCACACAAATGGCATCTTTTTTGGCTATGCAGTGGCAGTTTTGGCATTTAAACACAGTTCGCAGTTCTGTTATCCAGGGACACAGCTGCTGAGTATGTTCAGTAGTCTATACGCTAGCTGTTAGGCATGTTGCTGCATGTGTGCATACCTGAGCATAAGTCTTGAAAAAATAAAATGAGAACAATCCTCCAATGCTTTAGCCCCACTATCTGAATACTTTGAACACTTAGCCAGGAAGCAGGAGACTTGGGTTCTAACTTGCCCCTCATCCAGAGTGTGGTTGAATCTATAACTATCTAACTTCCTACAGTAGTTCTGTAACAACCAAAATATTAGCTGTATTTTATTGGCATCCCCTTCTCCAACTCTTCTTTTGAATCTGGCCCCCTGTGAACCAAGACAGGGAGATACATGAGACCAAGAAGATGTGAATAAACTAGAATAGATAGCTTAGTGAGATGGATGGTACCCTGCAAGGGACAAGGCCTTCACTCTAGCTTCCATCAGAGCAGAAACAGCAGTTCTCTCCATCCATTTTATCCAAAGAATATTAACTGGTAAGTGCAGTGGCTCAGCTTCAAGGCTGTGGGCGGTAAACACCTGACCTGGTGGTTACAATACCATACTGGAAAAGTCAAAAAGAAGTAGGTTCAGGCCTTCTCTGTGTTGGAGAAGGGAGAGAAGGGATGCTTAGAATTTAGGTTTCCAACTTCCTGGGCAAATGCCTTTTGTCCTTGCCTATTGAGCTAAATCATGGGAGGGTTATTTATACATATGTTATGGCTTTTTGCTGAATAGGATTTTGTGACTTGCATATATCCAGCATATATGCATATATGATCATGTGCTTGCCTGGTATTTGTGTTACTTACCATGCATGCTCAGTAGCTGTGATGTAATGGCTAATCATCCAGAATGTATCCATGGCTACCCATGCACAAACTGTGCATGAGCCAAAAAATGTCAGTTATGCAGCTGGAAAGTGAACCCATAAAGTGAAATAGAATTGTACCCTTACAGAAAAGAAGGCAAAAGGACAGAAGAGAAAAGAAGGGAAGAAGTAGGACACAAAACTGAGAGAGTAACAGCACGAATCCAAGTCTCTGGTTCCAGGTGATGTTCATGTCCTAGAAGAGGACAGTAGAAATTCTATGTCATCCAGGTTTCTCTTTCTCTCTCTTTCCTAGTGTAGTTAGAATACCTTTCAAGATCAAAACAATGAAGTGTCAATAGTATTAGAGGGAAACTTGTAATCCCTGGAGATTTTTGGAGTGATCGCAAACCATGTTCCTTTCACTCTAGCTATCCTGGCATCAGCATCAAACTATGCCTTAGCCTGGTTGACCTGATACGTTGAGAATCCCAAAAGGTTTGATTAGTGGAAAATACCATTCTTTGCATTCTATTTACTAAATAGGTACTTTCCTTAAGACCAGTTTTGTTTAACTGATTTCCAGTTTAATATTTCTCTATTGATCCAGTCATGATGTTAATTCAGTCCTTGGGTTGTATCAGCAAGCCATTTTTATTTGGGGAATCCACAGTATCTCTAGGTGAACTTTTCCATCACTTAATCACCATCAAAATTAGAATGTTCTTCCTAATATCCAATCTAAATTTCTCTGTTGCAGTTTAGACCATAATTTCTTGTCCTGTCTTCTGCAGCTACAAAGAATAGTCTATTAAAATGGCTGGCAACCTTTAACAAGTTGTGGGCAGGAACAACCTGGCCATGGTCCAATGCGGGCCAGGTGGCTTCAGCAGTACATCAAAGGCAAGGAGCTTTCCTTGCACCTACATCAGGTCCAGGCAGCTGGGAGCTGCAGCTGTCCAACTGCTACTTCTTCCAGCCCTGCCCTTCCTAGCAGTAGAGCAAGTGCAGCTTCCAGCTAGTGGAAAGCTATGCCAGGGCTGGGCAGCTGCTAAGTGTCCATGCAGCCATTTCTTCTCCTTTCTCCCTCCCAGTCCCCAAGTCCTGACCCCAGCTCAGCTTCCCACAGGATTCTTAAAATATGAGCAATATGTTTGCCATTTTACAGTCATCTAGGCTTTCTCCAAATCATCGACGTTTTCAAAGATAAAGGCCAGTGGCTTTGCAATCACATCAGCCAACTCCCTCAGCACCTTCAGCTGCATTGCATCTTGCACATGTCCAGCTTTTCTAAATTGTCCCTAACCTGTTCTTTCACCACTGGGGGCTGCTCACCTGCTCCCCAAACTGTGTTGCCAGGTGCAGTAGTCTAGAAGCTGACCTTGCCTGTGAAGACTCAGGTGAAAAAGGTATTGAGTACTTCAGCCTTTTTTGCATCATCTGTCACTAGGTTGGCTCCCCCCATTCAGTAAAGAAGCCACACTTTCCTTGATCCCCTTTTCATTGCTGACATGGTATCTGTGTTCGTGTGTGTGTATCTATGTCTGTGTGTGTGTCAACAAGTACTATATGACTGCACACTAACCAAAGTTACTGCATAGTAGCAACAACAAATGTCTCTTTTGTGACACTACTGTGCAGTAGCCTAATACTACTGCACAGTACTATTAGGCTACTGCACAGTCAGCATTTCATGTAGAAGCAGCCTCTGTGTGTGTAATTTTGAATGTAAACTCTTTTAGAGTAGGAAGGCTTGCTGCATTTCTAGGAAGTTTCACACATCCCAATGGCACTGTGAAAATAATGGTAGTTCTGTGTTAATTCAGGCCACAAAGGCAACCCATCTACAGGCAGGTCAATTCCTGCTTGCAGTGAAATCAGCGGCACTTTTGCCCCTGACTTCTGTTGGAGACAAGGCTGGGATCTAAAACTGCAATTTTTCAGCAAACAGCTGTTTGTTTACACTAATAGGACCCTGTCCTTTTATTATAGAGTTGTATTGACATTTTAACCCAATATAAAGATTAATTCTACACTGAAACATAATAATGTGGAAATTCTGAGCTTGAAAGTTTTCCATTTTCTTCTGTGTGCAGATTTGAAAAGAAAGTAAAGAATAGAAAGCATTGTGATGATGTATTTAGAAAAAAAGGGCAGGAAAATGGTCAAAGTATTTCAAAGGTAAGGGAAAGAGGTAATTGCCAAGTTAGTCTGCAGATGGCAGAGCAGGGTAGTACCCCAGAGACTAACTCATTCAGAAAGGTATAATCTTTTGTAGGCAACAGCCTACTTTGTCAGATGCTATTAATGGACTTAGAAGGAATACTAAATAGAAAGTTATAAACCAATTTAGCTACAACTCAGAAGACATCTTTTTTGAAACGGAGTGCCACTCAAATCACAAAAATTATGGAGGGGTGCCTCGAGTCTAAAATGGTTGAGAACCACTGGGATAAACAAATCAGTTAACCTATAGATGGACATAAGTGTTACAAAAGCTAGTCTTGATAATAAGATAAGAATCCAGAATCTCTGTTGGGACCATGCTTAACATAATCTAGTCTGTAGATGATTTCTTATTCTGCAATTCCAATTTCAAGTTGCTTTTTAAAAATTTGTTGTTCAAGAATACTTACTCTGAAGTTGGTCTAATAAAAGATATCACATCTACCCAAAGAAGCTTGTCTGCCTATGTTCTTAGACCAGCACGGCTACAAGCAAAAACCTTATTCTGAAGTAGCATCTAATGAAGTAGGCTGTTGCCTCTGAGAGCTTAAACCTTTTTGAATGAGTTAGTCCCTAAAGTGTAATGTAATAAAGTTATTGTTTTGTTTATCCAAACATACTGTATATAAGGGGAGTTATGCAGGACTCAGGTAGCTAACTGGTGCTTAAGGTCCCACAGTTCACAAGTTAGACCCTTAAAATGTCCATATATTTGCTACCTAACCCTGGAATCCCTAGAAATCTGTAGGCACTTTGTATGCTGCTATGGGTAGCTTCTGGGCAGATCACAGCCAGACATGTTTGGTCCTGCTAGCAGAGCTGACTACTTTTACTTTTGCTGCTGACTTTGACTATGGACACTGTTCAGGGCTGTAGTAATTAGGCAATTATCAGGTTAAATCGGTAGTCATTATTATGGGATGAAGCTTGAGAGAACTCCACCCTCTGTTTACAGATTTACAGATTCACAGAAGTTTAGGGCTGGAAAGGACCTTGTGAATTCATCATGTCCAGCCTCCCTGCTCTGGGCAGGAAAGACTGCTGGGGTCAAATAACCCCAGCAAGGTGTGTATCTAGTCTCCTCTTGAAGATCTCCTGGGTAGGTGCCTGTATCACCCCTGCTGGTGCAGAGTTAGTTTTATCTTCCCAGTTAGGTGTTGTTTGTTCCTAAATAAAACAGCCTGTCGTTTTGGGTGTGGAAAAAGTAAGTCTTAGTATTCTTTGTTAAGTAAGGAACATAACAATGGCAATGAGAAAATTTATCTGTCTTCCTATGGAAAAATTGAGGAATTTAATCCAGACACTGAGGATTAGCAACAGTGTATTGAGAGATGGGGCCATTATTTTCAAGCTAATGAAATCATTGACGAGGACAAACAGAAGGCAATATTTCTCAGTGTTTGTGGCAGCAAAACATATTCCATTTTAAGACATGTTGCAACCTCAAAAGCCAGGAGATAAA
>JAGPOW010001296.1:99711249-99754069 GCA_030014935.1 Caiman crocodilus
CTAATATTAACTAATATTATCTATTTAGGCAGAATACCAAATACCTCCAAGAAGCACACATTATTGCTTATTAAACCCTCTTGGTTCTGGCTGTCACACACAATGTATAGAGAACATCATGTATAGAGATATATATGTAAGGAACACATTTTAGGTGTTACACATTTTAGGTGTCACATTTTAGATGTTGCAGATTTAATTCTCAATTTTCTTCAGCAGTTTTTTGTAGAAACTTCTTTTAACTCAAAAGCAGCTGACTGAGTCACCCTCAGACTCAAAAACACTCCCACATTTGGACAATGGCCAGTGTGGAAGGTTTCCTCTGAAAGGGGCCATTTAAGACCATTATGAAGGTATGAAAATTAGGGGTTTTATAAAAGGCCATTTTGCATCCTTAACTACTGTATTGGTTCCTGTGTAACAAATGCAGTAAGATAATGTGTTCTAATTTGATACCTTTTTCTTTAACCATTAAAGTAGTTTGACTAAATGCTTCAAAGAAAGAAAGCCCCTTGCATTTTCACATTTCCTTCATTTGAAGGCTTATCTATTATTTTCAGTAAAATGTTTTTCCCATTCATTTCTGTTATGTTGAACTTGAAACTAGCCACTGCAAACCAATACAAAACTGGTTATTTATGATGAAAAAAGCTGCATTTTTCAGCCAATTCTCAATTTATGTAATGAATCTAATGGGGGGAAATGGTTATATAATAAGAACCTCAAATTTTCAAAAGCAAATCATCAATAAAGTTTCAGCCCATGGCGTTCTCAGCTGAACACCACCTGAGGTACTGAACAGTTTCTAATAACATAAAAGTAATGTTATCATTTGAAAAAAAAGTGATGTTATCATTTGAAATCCAAATTAAAAATTTCCTTTCTCTTTTTGATTTACTACACATTTCCAGATAATTCTTGGGGGTCAAAATTAAAAGGAATTCTAAAACTTCTGCTTGTCAAAGCCTGCAAAATTATATCATTTGTCTAATAAAAGGTGTCATCAGATAGATGAAAGCATTCCAACCTACACCTATACCTTTTTTGAGCAATGAGCTTCTCAGTAGAGTATTGTCATTGTTTCAGTAGTATAATTATAAATAATGTATTTTAAAACCTAGAAAGTTTTCATTGTTTTATTATCCTGTCGGTAAGAGTTCCCTGTACTATTATGACATAACCTGTACTCTGAACAACTTGTTTCTGCAATGTTGTTGTTGCTATGGAAACAGATGCAGAATGCCTACTGCTTTACTATAACACAATTAGGAGTATTATGGGTTCTTTAATTGTATTACTCAGAGGTAACCCAAGCCAAAGAGAAGATATTGGTTTAGATGGACTTATATTCTGGTGTGAGAATTTTGATGCACAATCCCTTTCCCAGTAATTTATTTAACTGTTTCTCCTTCCCCCAACTCTCTTTATGCCAAAAAACATATAAAAATCCATAGTCTCAAGGTATGAATACTTCTTATATTCCTTAAAAATACATACAGAGGCAAACTTGTGCTTATATTGGAACAGAGAGGTTAGAGTTCTAAAGGCTGTGCAGTTAATTCTCTTCAAGTTATGAAATATCAATAGTATCCAATGAATTTTTTAAAAATGAGTAGTAGGTAATAGTATGTGCACAATAATAATCTGAGTTTCTTATTGTTTTTAGAATCATAAAGAAACTCATAAAATTGCCTTGTCTTAGCCAATAAATGTCTTCATCTTATGAAGGTGGCCAAGGGCAGATCCAAGATTTGGCAAAGGGGTGCAGAAGGTGCAACCCATTCTTCAGGGATGGCTATACCCCTGCTCCACCCCCCACAGCCTCTACTTGCCCCCACCCCTCTCCCAGCAGTGTTGCCAGACTTGTGAAAGCTTCTAGGGACTTTTTAAACCCCCAAAGCAGGTAAAAATCCCTGCACCTTTCCCTCCGTGCTGAGTAAGTTTCCTCCCACCACCTATTCCTCACTTCCCCTGTTTACCACTGCTGCTTTCCTTGCTATCCTGGGGGCTAGGGAAACTTCATAGTTGCTGCTGCCTGCTCTCTTTGGTCTGCTTGGGGGTGGTCTCAGCTGGTACATCGACAATGACATTGGTGATAGTGGGGGGGTAGAAGGATTCCCGAAACCCTGCCTGATCCCCCAGGTGTCATTGTCCCAGACGAGCCAAGATCCTGTAAAGTGAGGCTGTAATGGGCAAGAGTGGCTCCAAAGCTTTCCCCATGTCTGTGACAGTGGAGAAAGCACCAGCAGCAGGCAGAGGAATTGGGGATGATGGAACAGGCTGGCTAGGCACTGTGAGTGCATCAGCCGTGAGGCTGCTGGGTTCAGGATCAAGGTGGTGAGTCAGGAGTGAAGTAAAAGGCAAATTTACTGATAGCTTAGCATACAACAGTTAACAGAAAGTTTAATGTGATAGATAGATAGTACAGTAATAAAGAGCTAATACTGAATGATAAGAACAGACAGGATGACAGAGTTCCCAAATGGGGTTGGCAACTTATCAGCAGTCCCTCTATGCCAGGTGTGTGCCAAGTTGTTCCAGCGAAGTCAGATGTCCCCAATCACCACTGTCCAAGGGGTCACCGGGAAGGTCCCTTGGTCAGGGTCCGGTCCTCACTCACACTGGGAGTCCAGGGTCCAGGCTTGGTACAGTGACAGTTCTGTCCCATCCTTCATGCTGGTCATGTGACATACGTGCTTCTTTACAACTTATCTTACGTTAATCTGTTGGCTTTAGAGCCACTCACAATCTTGCCCTATCTCTGTTACCCTATGGGATCAAAAGGTGTTAGAAATTATCATGAAAGGTTACCGCCCAAACTCAGGTTCACCCAATAAACAAATTACACCACATTACTTTGAGGTTTGAAATTACCATTAACTGCCTAAGCTCAACTCTTTAGTTTTTTATTCCTGGATTCCTTGGAATGTGCTGATTATATAAGGTGGTAAAATCTGGTTATGGCTTGACCTTTAAAAAACCTGCTAATCTTGTAGCTCTGCTTATTTTGGGGGCTCAGTGGTCCCATGATCAGTGCAAACAGATTCAACACTTTGGTTAAATTATGACAGACAAATTCCACTTGTAGGTTGCAACCTGCAAATTTACAAGCTTTGCATTAGCTATTCTTAACTGCTTAAGACAATTACCAGATGTTTCCAAGATCATATATTTTTTTATTTAACCCCTCTGGCTCTGGCTACCTCAGGAGGGGAGGGGACATGCCTCCCCTCAGCACCCAAATCAATCTGAAAGGGAAGGGTGAAACCATGCTACTGCACTCCCTCTGGATCTGCTCCTGAAGATGGCCAGTAAGAGGGTCAGAATTTAATCAGTCTACCACAGTTATGATTCATCTTTACAAACAAATTGAAATTAGATCTAACCTTGAATGTTTCCAATAATGGTGATTCCATAGCCTCTCTTAGTAGCTTATTTCAGATACCAGCTGTTCTCATGATCTTTTCCTTTAATAGTGCACTCTGTCCATCCCAATGTGACCACTACTCAGTAGTCTTCAAAGTCAATAATCTTCTGAAGTACAATATTTAGAAAGAAAGTTCCATTCTTCAGGAGAAGAGTGAGTTGATAGAAAGTGAAACAACCTTGAAAAATGTTTCAAGGCTCCAAAGTAGAAGTACTTTCTACAAAGTGTTCCACAACATAGTTTATGATAGAGGAACAGACTGTTGAGACTATCTCCTTCCACAAGTCCACAAGTATATTCCAGTGATAGAGAAATAAGGAGAATTGCAGCTCACTAGGATATCTTCAAAAGGAAAACAGGAGTGTAGGAGGGAGCTCCCCTTAGACATCCAGAGAACTCATGTGAAATTTGGTATTTTGTTATGATTTCAGGCACCACTCCAAATCAGACAAAGGTGCTTATGATTTTGGCAGGTTTCTCTTTGAGTTTTATTGCATCTATCATGGGCAACTGGTGCATCCCAAGTGTAGAGGGGCACCAGATCACCGATGGAGGGGAGGTCCCCCAGTGGCCAATTTCCCCCTGGTTGGCAAGGGCTCCCTAGCAGCCAATCGCCAAGCCAGCAGCAAAACCAGAAGTGTACTTCCAGTTTTGCAGTTGGCATGTGGCTGATCTCACAGGGTGGATATGCACCCGCGTGCACCCCCTATGCATTACCAATGGCATCTATGAACTCAAATTCCCTTTAAAAAATGAAGGGTCTGAGATTTCTGAGCCTACATACCCTGAAGCTGAAGGGATGCTTTTATTAACACATTCAAATTAAAATCACTGTCTTCCCCACAACTCTAACAAAAACACCTTCCATTAGTGCAAGTTGTATTTATCAGTAAGAAACAGGAAATGTAAGGGAAAATTTAATTGGAAAATATTAAAGTATGGACAGCCATGGTTTTATGAAGAGCTTATCCAAGAAGGATGAAGGAAGCTGTGAATGCTGTGTTAACAAACTAGGGAGAACTTCTAACCAAATATACAAAAAAGGCTGAGCTACTCAACAACTACTTTGTCTCCATCTTCACAAAAAAATTAAGCTGCCAGACACTTAAAAGGGATTATCAAGATAAAGAAGGGGGAAAGTTGAGGGAGGAGATGACAAAAGATATAGTCAGAGCTTTTGTTGGGTCTAAATGAATTAAAATCAGCAGAGTCAGATGAGCTTCATCTCAGGGTCCTGAAGAAACTAGCAGAGGAAATCTCCAAACCTTGACAATCATCTTCATGAAGTCATAGGAGATGTGACAGGTACCAGAGGACTGAAAAAGGGACACTGTAGTGCCCCTCTTTTAAAAAGGCAAGAAGAAGGACCTGGGGAACTACAGACTGGTTAGCCTCATCTCAATACTTGGGAAGTTATTGGAGAATATCTGAAGGAAGGCCATTTCCAAACATCTGGAGGAGGAAAGGCTGTGCACAAGAAAACAACATGAATGGATGCAAAACAAATCCTGTCAGATTAACCTGATCTCCTTCTCTGACAAAATAGCTACTTGTGTGGAGAAAGGGAATGCTATGGATATAGTATATGTGGATTTCAGCAAGGCTTTTGTCAAGGTTCTGCATGGCCTTCTCATAAACAAATTGGAGAAATGTGGGCTGGATAAAACTACTACCAGGTAGATAGACAACTGGCTCAATAGCCACAAGTAAAGGGTAATTATAAATGGGTCTATGTCAGAATGGCAGGAGGTTTCAAGTAGGGTCCCACAGGGGTCTGTCCTTTTCCCAATGTTGTTCAACATGTTTATTAATGATTTGGATGTTGGCATAGAAAGCTTCTTGAGCAAGTTTATTGATAACACAAAACTGGGAAAGATTGTGAACACATTAAAGAATGCAAACAAAGTTCAGAAGGATCTGGAGAGATTGGAAAGTTGGAATAGAACTATCAGGATGAAGTTTAATGCAGATAAATGCAAGGTGCTACACCTCAGGAGGACTAATAAAAGACGCAAATACAAAATGAGGGCAGTAGCAGTCTTAGGGGAGGGCAAACTGTGTGACTGCCCAGGTCCCCAAACTTTATAAAAATAAAAATGAATTACATTGAACATTTGTATTGTCAATATTGTATTAAGATACTTTCATTGCAGTTTCATGGATAAGGCAAAGTGAAATTGAAAGTGTCCGACTTGCTTATAGGTCATCAAAATTAAGCCTTTAAGGGGCCCCACATAACTCTTGCCCAAAGTTCCAACAACACTGAGGCCACCATTGATCAGGGGCATCTGGCTGGATGGCAGCAGTTTGGAAAAGGACTTTGGAGTCTTGGTAGATCACAGACTCAGTGTGAGTCTGCCTTGTGATGAAGCCTCACAAAAGGCAAATGCAGGTTTTGGGCTGCATCAATAGAAGGATTAGGTGCAAGACATAGGACAGAATAATGCCTCTCTACTTAGCAATGGTTAGGCCTCATCTGGAGTAGTGTGTGCAGTTCTGGGCTCCACATTTTTAAAAGGACAAAAAGTTAGATAGGGTCCAGAGGCAGGCAACAAAGATGATCAAGGACTTGGAAGGCAAGTAATGTGAGGAAAGACTGAAGGAGGTAGGCATGTTCAGCTTGCAGAAAAGGCACTTAAAAGGAGATGTGATAGCAATCTTCAAATACTTGAAGGGCTCCCATAAAGAAGAGGGAAAGCACCTTTTCTTTCTTGCTGCAGAGAGGAGGGCACAGACAAATTACTTGAACTTGCAGCAAAAAAACTTTACATTGAATGTTTGGAAAAAAAATCTTCACTGGGAGAATAGTGAGGCAGTAGAACAGACTCACTGTGAACTCTACATCACTGGAGGTTTTCAAGAAGAGATTGGACACTAGTCAAGGAAGATCTAAGCATAGCTATGCCTATGTTTTACCATGGGTATTTCCCATGCTTCTGATCTTTGTTGGTTGCCTCCCCACACTTTTCTGCTACATGCGTCATGGGGGTTCAAAGGCTTCCTCAGAGGCATTGGGTGTTGGCTATGGCTAAAGCTGAAGATTTTGACTGGGGTGTGGCAATTCTCCTGCTGGAACCAAAGCCAGAGGTTCCTGGCTAGAAGGTCGTACCTCTCTGCTCAGGGTCAGACCAATCACTATGTTTGGGTTCAGGAAGGAATTTTAACCCGTGGCCAGATTGGTAGCCAGTAACATTGACTGAAATATTAAAAGGACACATAAGAAGCACAAGACCAAGATGAGGACAGGGATAAGCAGAGGCAGATACCCATTTCATTTTACACTCTCAGGGCATGTCCAGATGAGCACAGATGTGTGGTATGGTATATGGCACCACAGAGCTGTCTGTGGTGCCACACACTACACATGCGGGCATTCCCCCTGTTGCTGCTTTGTAGTATGGAAGGGGGCAGGGCAGGGCCAGGGGGGTTTTACCTCAGGAGACTCTGGGATCAAAAACTCATGCCAAAAAAGCAGAGCAGTGCGCATAGTGTCAGCACACACCAACCAGCTACACTGCGGCTGACAGCCAGGCTTCCTACCATGGCTGTAACCTCCTGAGATTCCCCAGGACTCAAGGTAAGGCTGCTGGCCCCAGCTTCCTCTACCCCACCTGGGGTAACCTGACACACACCAAAGCCTGCATGGCATGGGCATTCCCCAGGGACAAGTAGCAGTGGCACAAAGTGTGCCACTGCTACTTGTCTCCAGGGAAACAAATATCCATGCTCATGTGCATGAGCCCTGTAATGGCAGTTACACTTATGCAGAAGTATCTACAGTGTTACTGGCCATGCACAGTAAGCTGCATTCTGGTTAAGCAGGTTCACAGATCCCTATCCTGGGCAAACATAAGTCATAAAATTGTAGCTGGAGAAAGACTGGGCAAATGAGGAGGGCTCTTCCATCTTTTATCCTATTTACCCAGGAAGATCTGCAATCTAGGCCTCCCTCACCCAGAGGGGGCTTGAATTTTCATCTTTCTGACTTACCTAAAACAGTGCTCAACCATCAACCCATAGGGTAGGCAGTTTATTGCACCTCACATTAATATTCACTGAATAGAGAGCAATGGGAAGCTTCTGCCACACTGGAAGAAAGTGTCCAGGGCAGAACTCAAAGCTTTCTTCCTTCTAGAATAGCATCTGTCTCATTGACCCATGTCCCTTCTGGCTTGTTCTCATTCTCCTAGGCCCATATAGTACACATTTCTTGTGAGTAACTGTGACAGGTTGTCACTAGCGGCCTCCCTCAATGTGGCCCGCACACCTGTCTCTAGGGCAACCACCCACCTCCTCGCCTGCCACATCTTGATCTTAATTAATTAATTAGTGGAAGGCTGCCCTTAAACTGCCCCCTCCACTAGGGGGCGCTATCTGCAGCTCCATTTCCTCCCCTACACCACAGTCCACATCTCGCCAATGTAATCACCATTGTCTCAATTTTCTTACTCCAATTCTATCACTATTCAACCCCTTACTATTCTCCCTGGGCCTTCCTTCTTCTACTGCCCCCTCCTGGGGCTTTCCAGTGCCCAACTTGGGCCTCTCAACAATGAAGCCCCCTATCAGGGGCTCCCAGTGCCCAAACTTGGGCTTCTCAATAATACTGCCCCCTTCCTGGGGCTCGCCACACCCAACTTGGGCTTCTCAATAAGATGGCCCCCTCTCTGGAGCTTGCTTTGCCCACACTTGGGTCTCTCAATAAGATGACCCCCTCTCTGGGGCTCGCCATGCCCACACTTGGGCTCTTCAAACATCCCTCTCTGGGGTTGGGGTCTAAGCACACCATAAACTGCACCCTTACTGGTGCTGGGATCCCCACGCTACTGTGGGTCTCCTATGAGGCCTCCTCCAACCCTTTATGGCCTCACCCAAACCACCACTCTTAACAAGCAGCAAACACAAACTTGAGCCTCCTGGCTATAACTCAAACATAAGCTGCCTAGCTACAACAACATTGCTCAAATCAAGTCAAGCTGTACCTGTGCATCTCGCATCATTACTTAGGGAGCTCCTGCCTGTCTGGTTCCTGGCAGGGAACTGCCTCTAGACTCAGCTCCTGGGCTTTATAAGAGCCAGCCCCGGCCCCTTCCGGTCAGCTGGCCTTCATTGGTTGCCCTGGCAACCCCCAGTTGGGCTCCTTAGTTACTGCTAGGGCTCCTTCCTTAGCAGTTTTTCCCCTCTTCAGGCACAGGGCACCTCAGTGCTCTGTGACAGTAACATAGTATCAACTAGACAATTGGGCTAAAACAGGAGAAGGCCCTTCTCATTTTTCTGGGCTACAATTCAGGACTTTCCCTCAGGTGGATTTGTACAGAGCTGCTTACCTGCCTGGCCAGAGCGAAGCCTACTGTGCATGCTTAGTAGTTATATGGACACGTAGACACCCAAACAGCATGTGTAGTAGGGCTACAAATTAGGCATAAGTGCCCAAAATCATAGTTACATATCTGGGTAAGTGACATAAAGGCCACATATGGAGTATTGTGTTCCATTTTGCCTCCCCCCACAACACTACAGAAAGTATATAGAAAAATTGGAGAGTCCAATGGAGGGCAGCAAAAATGGTGAGAAGGCTGGGGGACAAGACTTCTGAGAAGAGGCTGAGGAAACAGGGCTTATTTAGTCTAGAGAAGCAGAGACTGAGATGGCACTTAATAACAGCCTTCAACTACCTGAAGTGGGGGTTCGAAAGAGGATGAAGTTAGACTGTTCTCAATGGTGGCAAATGACAGAACAAGGAGAAATGGTCTCAAGTTTCAGCAAAGGAAATTTAGGTTAGATATTAGGAAATGTTTTCTCACTAGCAGGGTAGTAAAACACTGGAATAGGTTACCCAGAGAGGTGGTGGAAGCTCCATTCGTGGAGGTTTTTAAGACCCAGCTAGACAAAGTTTTGGCTAAGATGATCTAGATGGGGATGGTCCTGCTTTGAGCAGGGGGTTAGTCTAGGTGACTTCCTGAGGTTCCTTCCAAACCTAACTTTCTATGATATTATGTTTCTATAAATTAAAACAAGATTCTATCTCTAATGTTTCAAAATAATGTGAATAATTGTATCTATTCATATCATGACAGTTATGTAATACTGATTCATGTGTACTTCCGTAGAATTATTCCACCTTTGGAACACATCTGCTAGGACAAGGGAAAAAAATGAATAGTTTGGGAGAGTAAACGTGACTCCTTGGCCTTACTCAGAGCTCTCCTGCCACAACTTGAAATGGGAGAAATGATAAGAGGTATTCTTCAAATGAGGTGAGATACCATTGACCACCCAAATAGTAGTTTAACAAGGTGTTACATGTATTGAGCGCTGGTTAACAAGTCTTTATTGGCTATGCTTATTGCTTGTTAGCAGGGGAGTGGTTTCTTCACCACCCTGCCAAGCTTTTTGTATTTTCTTCCCCATTTCCTTTTTCCAACATTGGTTCTCCAGGCTCCCCAGACCTGTCTTTGGCTGCCTTCATTGCCTGCAACCCCTCAGGTAAGCCCTGCTGCTCACCAGTCAGCCACTGACACATAGTCCCTCAGGCTTACATGCTCCTGCTCTGTTTGTCATCCACTATGCATTCCTCTCTGTCTCCAAGTGCCTAGAGGGCATGGCTCTGTCTCTCACCTCCTGTCTTTTAAACACAGCAACTGCTTTCATTTCCCTTATCTCCAACTGATCCTCATCAGCTGGGCTCAGTTGGCTGCTGACCTTGCCCTTTTTATGACCCCCTCCCCTCTGACTACATGCATCCTGTAACTATTCCCCAAGTAACATGGTTTCTGTCTTAACACCCTGTTACAAACAAGAGAAAAGGAAGGAACTGAAATGAGCTAATTATATTCATTTGTTGTTTTGAGTATTCAGAAATAATTCATGGCTCTTTTATACTCACCAAACTTGTTCTGTGGTCATGCCTGTCTTCATAATATGAATTGTGTATTTAGCCTTTAACTGATTCAGTTCTTTTATCTGCTGTGTAAGAAGTATGTGGTCAAAAGACACCCAGGACTGGATCCATAAAAAGATGTAGTTGCCTACATATCACCCATGCACACTTGGGTTGTTTATGGCAAAGTATGTGCTTTCGGTTGTTGTGTGTTGGGGGGCCAGTTATGTGGGCAAGATGCCCCCTGTTGTTCTGACCATGCATTCTGCACACAGAAAGCTGGGGCCTTGTATCTGGGCAAAATACATAAAAACCTCTGGCCTGATTGGCTGGAGGGCAAAGACTTTTCAGGAAGATTAGTTAAGAGTGACTTGAGTGTGGCATTCCCTAACTGGACACAGCCAGAGTGATGTCATGCAGGGGAATATAAGGTGAGCAAGGCTGGTTTGGGAAAGAGGAGAAGCTGCTAAGGGAGGGGTAGGCAACCCCTGGCACAGGTACCAAGCATGACACTCAAAGGCATTTTGCTTGGCACATTCCTGGAGGCAGACAGCAAGGAAGAACTATATTGCCACAGCAGGGATCAGACCCCTCACAGCTCTCCCACTGTCCGCCCCATGATATCCCAGAATCTTACAAATTGAGGTGGGGGGGTTGGCACTTTGCCCCAAAACATTGCTGACCCCTGTACTAGGGGCTGCTGAAGAGTGAAGTCTCTGTCATAACCAAATCAGTTGAGTGTCCATGTCACAATAGACTGCATGGAGCCATTACTCCAAATTTGGTCACATTCCGCCTAATTAGTTATTCCTACCTAGCAGTCTGTTATTGGCCACTCAGGACATAAAAAAGTTCATGCAGCTTCCACCCTAGTCGGAGACCTCCAAGCACGCGGCAGATTAACCACAGAGAACTCTGTAACATGACTGAGGAAACTTGGAGGACTGATCACCCACCAATATCTCCCCATCACCGGGTCCTCTTGACATACCCCCGTCATCCTGCAGGTTCTTTTTCATTCATAAACTTGTTAACTCGTAACTCGTTTGGTTATCCGTGACAACACAAGCAAGCTACCTCAAGGCCTGCGCTGCCATTCCACGTGGCATAAGTAAAATAATCTGTTAAAACCAATAAGCCGTCTCGCCTCTCCATCACCAGCCCACCTGACATCCGATTAAATTAGCAATCCTCTGGTCGGCTCCGGCCACCTGAGACAGTCTCCTCCAAGGGAGATGGAATTTGCAGATAGTAAAAGGAGAAACTCAGGTAGAGGGGAGAGGGAGAATTGTCCCAGTACCTAGGAACTTCTCTCTCCTCCTTTTCTTCCCCTTTTCTGAATTTTTAAGGGATTAATACCAGGGAGGAGGGTATTGATTCCTTGGGACAGCTAGCTAGGATTTAGGCCTGGCAGTTTTAAGCAGGGGTGAAACCAGGGAGTTTCTAATCGTTCCAGCTTTGAACCATGTTTGAGGTTTGCAACTTTCTACTCTCAGTGGAGACATGGACCAAAATTACCTGAAGCCCAGGTCTAGCAGGTAGGCCTGAATTTCCCCTTTTCTTTTTTTTAATGGTCCTTTACTCCAGTCAAGTTGTGTCAAGGTTGGGCCAGCTGTAGTCAGTAATCAACCTGATTCCCTTTTGACTTTGTCCTGAAGTTTTCATTTCAGCAGACCATATAATCCAGCCCAGGAATATTGAGCCACAGTCACCCCCCACATATACACATGACTTCTCCGTGGAAAGAAAGATTAGCACTATACCACTTCTCTAGGAGTAACAGAGCCTCTTGTAATGAAGGACCCATGCTCTTGAGCAGTTCCCCATGGCACAGTGAACCAAAGGAGCAGTTCATAGGACTCTCTGGTGTGGGCTCCCCTCTCCAACCCATTGCTGAAGAAAAGGTACAAGGCTGCAGGCCCCTAGAACTACTATTGGGAAGCCCCAAGTCCCAGACTGCCTGAGTATGGGTGAAGCATCCCACAAAGAGTGCCACCTATAGAGTTTGCTTTGTAGTTAATGGTGTTTTAAAATGATATTGTTTTCTTTTGTTTTCATTTTTATTATTTGTAATATATTTGGGATTTTCTGTGTGTACTGCTTGCAAGGAGTGGGTTTTGTTTATACGGGATGCCCCAGCAAATTTAGCATTCCCAGATTTCTGGAGGGGGACTTGAGCCACTGGTGTAATTTACAGGGTACCCTGAAATGTGAACCCAGTCCTTGTTGCTGTTGATTGGTGCCCAACAAAAGGGTTATACGTGTGTCCTATCATGCTGTTCCCATTGGTACCTAAGTCCCAAACTTAGATCCTCAAAACCCCTGTTCAGCTGAGGCAGGGGTTTTTGCCACCCTGGAGTTACTTAAATTCTATAGAAATCTAAGCAATCTAAGCAATCAAAAGATCTGCTTCAGGGCATAACAAGAAGTTTCTAAATCTTAGCAGTGTTAAGATGCTGTATATTTCTCCAATTCTCTTATCTAGAAGACACAAGCTAGTAAGCATTTTCAGACCATACCTAGGTCAGAATTCTACTTCACTTTGAGTGCCTGCAATAGCAGTTTTTTAGCTGGGTAAATGGCATTTTTCACACTTATGTACAGATTACAATTCTATTAGCCCTGCAGCATGGACATGTAAGGGTGGACAAGTAGATGGAATGTATGCAGCAGACTACATACTGGCCAGATAAGTACTATGCACACACATTCTAGATGCATAAATGTGTGTAAATCATGGTCATTCTGGGCAGGTGGCTGGGCAGTCAAGTTAACCTTTTCCTGCATGCTCCCCCAGGACAGCAGTGCAGACAGCCACAAGTAAGGAGGGGCAGAGGAAGGGGTGAAGAAAGGGAGTAGAGGGAGGAAGGCAGGGAGGAACCTCAAGAGGGGAGGCAAGGAGAACCAGGGGAGCCCCAGGGAGCAGGGGACAAAGGAAAAAGCCCAGAATGGGAGGCAGGACGGATTCTTACCTTTCAGTCCTCTGGGTCCATGCTGGCCTGAGAAATGTGACTGCTCCAGACTTTTCTTCAGGCATCGGATACCAAACCTAGGGACTTGAGGGCAGTGGGTTCCATTGGTAGCACAGTGACAAAATTATGGGTAGTACAAATACTAGACTTCACTTCTCTTGTGCATCTAGCCCACATGTTACCATTGCTCCTGCCAAAGGGAAATTATGCTTAATTTGGGAGATGAGTGTCATAATTTACTGAGACTTGTTTACTAGTAACAAATTATCCAGTAGAGGCATAACAGGGCAGTTCTGTACCCTGGGTAGCAACATCAGCTGGCCTGCCAGAAGTTGTGGCTGGCATCTTCAGTGGCTACTATTTTTGCACCCCATCCCCTGCAAGTTGGTACCCAGGGCTACTGCCCAGAGCACCCTCCCATCCAGTTATGCTACTGGTCCTCAGGATGAAATCTCTCACTTTACTTCAAAGCAGAAGAATAACTACTTACTAAAATAAGAAGATATGCAGAATTTGCCCTGAAGTCAGGTGATTATATCTTCCTATATTTTATGTACTTTTAATATGTTGTTTTTTCTTCTGGGATTCAAGACTCCAGTCCTGTTCTCTCTCTATATATTTAAGTATCCTTTCATATTACTACTACTTGCAGCTTTATATGCGCAGTTATCTTGGAAGGCTGGTGATACCCAAGCACTAGGGAAAACCAGTATACTGCTTACTAAGGAAACCTAGTAAAACCAATATACCAGTTCCTTATTAAAACCATTTACACAGCATAGCCAGCGTCTTTTGCTACTCCAGTGATTAGCATGTTATAAGAGGTCTCCAAGACTGAAGCTGATTGTTCTGTTATGGTCAATCTGTGTTTTGGGGGTCCCTGAGAAGTATCACTAAAGATTTTTATGATATGGTGATGAGCATAGCCATTTACAGCCCCCATTCTTAAACCATATGGAACAGTTGTTATTGTGTCTGTTTTGATGATGGTAAGATAGAGTTAGCTCTATGCTGCTCTATTTAACAAAAAATATTGGAGTATTGCTCTTGATCTATTGATGTGTTTTTAATAACATATATTTGTCCTGTATGTTTGTGTGTGGAAGGGAGGGAGGTTGTTTTCACTGCAATGATTTTCTTCACAACAAGAATTTACAGCTGTATGTATGTCTGTGTTCATTGCATGCAAGTATGTTTTATGGGTATATTTAGCCGTAGCACTAACTTTTCTGCTCTGAGACACATGAAAAAATCCACTCCTTCAATTGTTTCAGTTTAAGCCATTCAAATGCTAGCTGATATTATTTAAAACAGATGTTCTTTATATTTCCAACATAAAGAACAACATCAATTTTGGGAACTATAAAAAAGAAAATGAGTGTATGCACTCTCCAACTGATATCGGTTGCCTTTACTTTAGTGAAATAAATGTTTAGTTGCACTGATATTTCAAATAAAGTGGACAACCAATACTGATGCAAAATAAAGCAATGGCATTTATCCACATGGCTGTATAGATAAATATTTTTTGCTGCAGTTTAAGAAGCTTGTTCTCAACACAACCATGTCTTTAGCACACAGGTATTGTTGATTTCCTTGCTAATACCTGACATCATTTCATGTGTGGGTTTATTTTCTATTAAAAATAATTGCACAGAAATTAATTTATATTGCCATACCAATAGAGAAATCTCAGGCAAATGTTTTGGTTTTGATTTGCATACCTTATACAGCATGCATTTTAAGTATCTATTTACCTCTTTAGTGTTACTATAGAATCATAGAATCACAGAAATGGAAGGGACCTGTAAGATTATCACCTCAGAACCCCTGCCATGGGCAGGAGGTTGTTGGGCTCAAACAAACTCAATGAGGTGCTTGTCCAGTCTCCTTTTGAATACCTCCAAGGATGATGATTGCATCACCTCTGCTGGGAGTGTGTTCCAGATTCTAGATACCCTTACAGAAAAGAAGATTTTCCTTATGTCCAGCCTAAATTTTTCCTCAATTTGCTTGTGTCCATTAGTCCTAGTCCTCCCAACGGGTGTCTTTCTCAAGAGTTGCTCCCCTAGATCTTGGTGTTCACCCCTAACGTACTTGTAGGAAGCTATCAAGTCACCCCTCAGTCTTGTCTCAATCAGAAGAAACAAACCCTGTTCCCGGAGTCTCTCCTCATAGGGCCTATTCTCCAGGCCCCTAAACATGAGGGTGTCCCCTTTTGAGCTTATACACATCATTCTTGAAATGCAGTGGCCAGAACTGAACACAGTAGTCCAGCTGTGGCCTCACCAACACCACACAGAGGGGGAGGAGCACCTCTCTGGATCTATTTGCAACACATTGGCTGATACATACTGTCCCTTTCAGGTGCAGGGTCAACCAGTGGACCACCACCCATCATATAGTTGTGGTGAAAATTCTTCCTACTCAGGTAAAGGACCCTGCACTTGTGCCTGTTGAACCTCATCTGATTGCATTCAGCTCATAGGACCAGTATGTGAAGGTCATCCTGGATCCTTACTCTATCCTCAGATGTGCCCGCATTTCCCCACAGCTTAGCATCATCCACAAACTCAATCATTGCACTTTCCACTCCCTGATCCAAATCATTGGTAAGGATGTTAAAGAGCATGGGCCCAAGCACTGATTCCTGGGGAACACCAATAGAGACAGCCTCCAGAATGAGGCCATCCCATCAATTACAACTCTCTGGGATTGGCCTCTGAGCCAGCTGCCAACGCACCTCACTATAGATTGATCTAGGCTAGCACCCTCCAGCTTAACTGAAAGAATCTCATGGGAATCGGTATTAAAGGCTTTGCTGAAGTTGAGGTAAATGATGCCAACCTTATGCCTCTTGTCCAGTCACCTGGTCATAAAAGCACACCAGGTTTATTAGGCATGACCTACTCTTGACAAAACCATGCTGGTTGATTCTTAATACCCCACCAGTTACAAGCTTGTGGTTGACAGCCTCCTTGGCAATTTTTTCAAAGATTTTTCCCAGGACCGAAGTCAGACTGACTGCCCTATAGTTTGCAAGATCATCTTTTTTCCCTTTCTTAAAGATGGGTACCATATTAGCCTTCTTCCAGTCATTCAGAACCACTCCCAAGTTCCATAACTCTTTAAACAGCTTTGCCAGAGGCCCTTCTATGAGTTCAGCCTGTTCTTTCAGAAGCAGATCATCTGGCCTACCAGATTTGAGCGCATCCAAATGTTCTAAGAGGACCCTCATCTGTTTGGGACTGATTTCAAGTGGACTGTTGTCTTCCCCATTTCCCTGGGCCTCTGGACAGGTGAACAGTTGTCATTTAATTCAGGAATACTGATGTGAAGTAAGTATTTAGGAGTTCTGCCTTTTTGCGGGCATGATCTGTGGGCTGCCCCTCCCCCCCCACCATATTCAGTAGGGGTCTCACAGTGGAGGTAGATTTTTTTCTTGCTTCCTATATACCTATAGAAGGATTTTTTGTTGTCCTTTATTTCAGTTGCCAACTTGTTCTCCATGCCTGCCTTGACTTTCTGTGTCTAATAGCTGTAGACCCTGGCCATATGATTGTACTTCTCTCTGGATGCTGAACAATTTTTCCATTGCTTATATGCTTCTTTTTTCTTTTCCAAAAGTTCCCTAATATCCGTGTTGAGCCAAAAAGGTCTCTTGTCCCTTTTCCCACTTTTTTATAGGGTAGAGATGGCCTCTTTTTGAGCAGTAAGAGTTGCCCCCTTAAGGAAGCACCACCATTCCTGAACTCCCAAATCATCTTGTCACTGGTCACGGAGAGCCTGTCTACCTAGGCTCCTGAGTTATCAAAGTCTGTCCTTCTGAAGTCCAGGACTTCTGTTCTACTGACTTAATTCCCAGGCTTTCAGTGGATGGTGAACCTAATCAGGTTGTGGTCACTGTCATGCAGAATACCTCCAATCTTCAGGTCACGTACCATGTCTTCCCATTTGGTCAGTGTAAAGTCCAGGGTGTCTTTGCTCCTAATAAGTCCTTCCACATCCTGTGTCAAGAACAGGTTGTCAGTAACTGCAAGGAAGTTGGTTGACCTGCTGGAGCTGGATGAATGGTCTCCCCAACAGATGTCAGGGTAGTTAAAGTAACCCATGACATTCAGGTCTTCAATGCTGGCTGCCTCAGTCAGGTCCCTGGAGAACGCCTGATCATTCTACTAATCTTGGTATGGAGGTCTATAGTAGACTCCCACCATCAGGTCCCCCTCTCCTGAGCCCCCCTGTATCTTGACCCAGAGGGTCTCAAGGGACCTCTTCCTGCAATCAAACGTGACCTGCAGGGAGAGATACTACTCTTTCACCTAGAAGACCACAACTCCTCCCTTCTTCCCAACCCAATTCTTCCTATAAGGCTGACAGCCCTCAACGTCCACTGCCCAATCATATATATTGCCCCTCCAGGTCTCCATCAACCCAAATTCATTGTCTGCCAGAAGGAGTGCCAGTTCATCCTGTTTATCCTGTTTATGGCTCATGCTTCTAGTGTTCCCATAAAGATACCTGAGTTCATTCCTACTTGCCTCAGGTTTTCTGTCACTCTGCAAGTGCCTTGGGGCATTGGTAGTGATGAGCTCCACCCCAGAGTGCTGAAGGAATTAGCAGAGGTCATTGCAGGACCCCTGGCACAGCTTTATGAGCACTTGTGGTGCTCTGGTGACGTGCCAGAGGACTGGAAAAGGGCCAATGTTGTCCCCATTTTCAAAAAAGAAAGGAAGGAGGACCCAGGAAATTACAGGCCTGTTAGTCTCACCTGGGTTCTAGGGAAGCTCTTTGAGAAAATTATCCAGGTGCACATCTGTGAGGGGCAAGCAGGGCAATGTGTGCTTAGGGACAACCAACATGAGTTCATTAGAGGCAGGTCCTGTCAGACCAACCTGGTGGCCTTCCATGACCAGGTAACAAAATCCATAGATGCAGGTGTTGCAGTGGACATAGTGTTTCTGGACTTTAGGAAGGCCTTTGACATTGTCTCTCATCCCATCCTCGTTAAACAATTAGGAGATTGAGGCGTCGATGCCTACATGGTCAGATGAGTTGCCAATTGGCTGCAGGGCCACACCCAGAGAGCGATGTTGGACAGGTCGTTTTCAACCTGGAGGTATGTGGGCAGTGGGGTCCACCAGGGCTTGGTCCTTGGGCTCACACTGTTCAACATCTTCATCAGTGACTTGGATGAGGGGGTGAAAAGCACCTTGTTCAAATTCTCAGATGACATTAAGATGTGGGGAGAAGTGGGCATGCTAGAAGGGAGGGACAGACTGCAATTGGATCTGGACAGGTTACAGGGGTGGGCGGATGAGAATGAGATGGGATTCAATACTGACAATTGCAGGGTACTGCAGCTAGGGAGAAAGAGCCAGCAGCATACCTACAGGCTGGGGAACTCCCTTCTCATAAGCACAGAGGCAGAAAAGGATCTTGGAGTCATAGACTCCAAGATGAACATGGGCCACCAATGTGGGGACACAGTCAGGAATGCTAACTGCACCTTGTCATGCATCCACAGATGCATCATGAGCAGGCCCAAGGAGGTGATCCTCCCCCTCTATATGACATTGGTCAGGCCATCGTTGGAATACTGCATCCAGTTCTAGGCACCACACTTTAGAAGGGATGTGGACAACATTGAGTGGGTCCAGAGGAGGGCTACTCACATGATCAGGGGGAAGCAGGGCAAGCCCTAAAAGGAGAAGTTACAAGACCTGAACCTGTTCAGCCTTCACAGGAGAAGTCTGAGACAGGATCTGGTGGCCATCTATAAACTGGCCAAGGGAGACCAGCAGGCAATGGGCAGGCTAGATATCAGGAGGCACTACTTCACAGTCAGGGCAGCTAGGATCTGGAACCAACTTCCAAGGGAAGTGGTGCTCACTCCTACCCTGGGGGTCTTCAAATGGAAGCTAGATAGACACCTTGCTGGGGTCATTTGACCCCAGCGTTCTTTCCTGCCCATGGCAGATGGTCGGACTTGATCTGCTCAGGTTCCTCTTCTGATCCTACCAACTATGAAACTACTCATGTGGATGTGCCTTACATGAATGCCCTTCCCTAAGTCATCTTGGCCAGGGGATTTGTATACACCAGTGGAATCTACCTTCTCTCCCCAGACATGCCTAAATAAAGCCCTCCTCAGCAAGTCAGCAATTCTCAGAGAAAAGAGCTTTTTCCCTCTGTCTGTGAGGTGAATGCTATCTCTTGCATGTAGACCAGTGCCATTGAACTGCATAACAAGGTCAAGAAATCCAAAGCAAAATAGTGACATGATCTTCAAAGCCTTCAGTTGACTTTCTCAATCGTCCTCCCTCTGCTGACCACAGACTTTAACTGAGAGGATTGAGGAGAATACCACTTGTGCTCCTAGTTCCTTCAGCTTCACCCCATGGTCTTGTAGTTACTCATGATTCTTCCTGGCTTATTTCTCACCATGTCATTGGTGCCCAGGTAGACAAGAAGCATGTGGTAATGGTGCGTAGGGTGGACTGGCTTTGGGATCCTCACCATTACATCTTGGCTCCTGGCTCCTGAAAGGCAGCAGCCTCTCAAGCAAAGGGGTCTGGACGACAAACGGTACCTTCTGTTCCCCACAGTTGGGAATCTCCCACAACAACTACCTTTCATTGCTTGCTTGGTGGGGGCAGCTGTTCCTATCCTGTCTTTAGTTCAGAGGATACAGATGCCTTGTCCGTCGATGGTGTGAGGACTGCATAGTTGTTGTGCAGGGCTATTGGTGCAGCAACTGATGCACATCATGTCTTTGGGCCAGATGTGACCAATTTCTATCCACTGTCAGTTGGGGCATCTTGCTCAAGCCCGCTCTTCTGCCTGGTCTCCATGGCATCTTTCTCCAGACGTAGGGCTTGGCAGTAAGCATCAATATATGCCTCATGTTCCCTGGTGTTTCGCAGTCTGCTCACCTCCTCCTGGAGCTCCCTCACCCAGCCCTCCAGAGTCTCTACCAGCAAGCACATCCCACAGGTGGGAGCACCAGCATCCAGCAGGCACTTCCAGAAGATGTGCAAGGCAGCTTATGCAGCCAGAAGTCAAGGACTCCATCTGTGTGGAGGCCCAGACCATAGGCTTCATCTGGGTAAAGACCTCTGAGGTACCAAGTTGGGGTGGTCCGTCCAGATCAGAAAGCTTAGGGGTGCAGAATGTGTCCATTACCATACTGTAGGGTGGTCCCTTTTTGCATGGCTCCTTATGTGTTTGTTTGAGTAGGATACCAGGTGGGTATAATTAATTACCCCCATGTGGCCCTCCCAAGCAGCTGAACTATGCTGAACCTAAACCCACACTACAAACTTCAGTAATAAATAGCAGCCTTATAAGCAGTTTACATGAAGACTGTGGTCCTGTGAATATGGTGGGGATTCAGGCATTAGTACAAATGATCTGATCAACCACATACATGGTAATAACACATAAACTTGACTCTGATGCTTTTATTCCATGGAACATGTATAAATTCATCACTGCTATCTGCATCTGCTAAAGATGAAAAAAGGATGTGGCAATTAGCTGGAGATCAATTCATGAGCTAGCTATATATATCTATAGGAGGTTCTCCTACCTGAGCACCTGTTCTAAATGTTAGCCACACCCATTGTCTACTTCTCCTAATTCAAGTTCAGTGTTGCCCAAATTATGGTTTTCCCCATTGTCTGTCTATGGTTGCAGCAGGATCTATGGCAAGGTTATACTCTCCATGCTTGTGACTGATAAATATTAGAAGGATGACTTGGTCACCAGCGTGGGGAATATGACCCTGACACAGATCCTGCCACAACCACAGACAGATTAAGTAGACAATGTGTGTTGTTTAGACTGATCTTTTTAACGGAGCTGTGCTTTGGCTGTACCTTGTTCTAGGATCAGCTGATTCACCTCCTCACGAGGTCCTGGGGTGACATGGCTTAAGCTTGCCAATTCAGGCCCAATTCTTCTGGGATACAGAAGGCAGCCTGGGTTCAGGGAGGGAGAGAGAAGAAAACAGAGCAGCCTTTCTTAGCTCCCAAGCAGATTATTTCTGAATGTAATCCAGGAGACTGTAACTTAAAAGACAGTCTTTTCAAGGAAGCCTCAATATAAAATGGAGGTTTATCACCAGGAAAAAAGGTCTGAGGAATAAGCCCCACAAAGTATAAATGAAGTCTTTCAGGAAATCCTAGCTCAGAGGGAAAGACATGCTTTAGATGAGGAACTAAAAACTTTTATTTGGGAAAATACTCATTTAGGCATTGCAGAATAGGGACTGGAATCCTAGGGCTACTAAGAACGTTTTCTGATGTTAGCTGGTGACTTGACTCACTGTTAGGAAGCATCTGTCTGGCTTCACACGTGCATAGAACCTGGTATAGAATCTAGCAAAATAAATCAGATGCCTTATAGCCTCAAAATAAATCAGACACCTTATAGCCTCATCTGAGTTTATATACATGACATGTTCCTTCCAGACACATGCAACTGTTGGAAGGGCACCTTAGAGGTTCTGGGGATTACAATGACTGCATCACCATGACCACTTACATATTCTCGCCTCCTCTCTGCCTCACACTGGCTCTAAAGAAATATGTGCAAGACTACTAATTTCTACCCTTAGACACACTTACACCAAAGACTGCCTACTTGTACCCTAATTATATCTCTTTCCCCACATCATTTCCCAATGACACTTTCCATAAGAGCATGTATCCACACTTGATATGTGACTGTGTTTACTACCCAGAAAAAACAAACAATTATGAATTAATTCCATCTTGAATCTTGACAAATTACTTGTCCTGGATAAATCTTTCTCCTCTTGATTTTCATGCCTTAGAAAGTGACTATACACAAGCCATAAAAAAGTGCAAAAAAGAATAAAAAATGGGCTAGATATGGCTCTGTTATACCAGTTTTATGTCAGTGCAACTCTATTGCCTTCACCAGAACTGTATTGGTGTAACTGCCTGGAGAATAAAATCCTGGCACATTTACCAATGGAACTCTCTGTTGTTATGATTATCAATAAATATAAAATAATCATACAGCACAATGATAGCTGACCTGAGTTTCCCCTTTAAAATGTTGTTGGAAAAAAATATGCTCCTCAGTGTTGAGTGTTTTTGCCAAGTTTCAGCTTGGAGCAAAGCTTTATTACTAAGTTATACACCTCTGAAAATAGAGAAATATAATGAAAATCCTGACAAGGCCCTTAACCATTGGGGCACAAATGACTGTGTAGCAAAACCCCAATTTTTCCTTTTGTTTTTATTTTAAAATGCATTCCCTCTTCTTCCCCAATCATTTCTGACTTGTCTCTCCCTCTCTATTCTTTATAGGTAAGTATAAGTAAGCTAAAAGGTAGAATAAGTGTTAACATTTTATTTTAGGTAGTAAGTTTTATTTCTTTCCCCTCTGCAAATAAGTGCCCTGCTATTTTGATATAGATACCCATTGTTTTATAAGTGATAATGATTATGTTTGTATTGATTTTTAGTGCTTTTATATTGTGTCATTACTATTTTAGGCCTATATATGTAAGTTAGCATAAGTCATGTCAAGTTTCCATCTTGTAATGTCAAGCCTCCATCTTATCCCCATGCCCAGTTGCGTAACCCATGACTCATACTACCCCTCCTATGTAACTTGGTTCCTGAATGAATGGGGATGAATGAGGGTGCTTGAGAGACAATGGCAGCAAGTCTAAAAATAGCTCCCTCTGAATGACCAAACCACCAACACCAATACCTGGACCAACGACCCAGCGTTTGGAACCACCCTCAGTATTTAAGAACCAAAAGATGAGGAAACCCACCACTGTGCCAAGGCTGCACATGCTCAGTATGAACACCGGGAACATTCTGGAACAGGACTGACCTTGCCCAGACAGGACCTCCCAATAGGAGATCATGGTAGTCTGCCCTCTAAAAAGGGGTAGTGAAGACTGACTCCTTGGGAATGCTATTTCCATCTGGACCAAACCAGCTCCACGTCACACTGCCTATCCATTCCAGAAGCCTTCCTGGCAACAACACCGAGTTGAAGGAGACCCCGACTGGCCATTGAAGACCCACTTTCAGCCTGGGATAGGTAGATATCACCTGCATAATTCCTCCTCCAATTTGGACTCTCTCTCTCTCCTCCTGGACTTCAGCCCCTGCACCAAGCCTCTTTAGCCCCTGCTGCCATTGTCTGTCTGTGTGCAAAGGAACCAATAAAATATTATGTCACCATCACTCCTGTTCAATAAAACCACTATCATTTGTAACCCCGAGTTGGGTTGTGTTTTACTAAGCTCCAGTCCCTTTCCTATCTTACATTTGGGTCTCTGTCTCTTTCTCTCCCTCTTGACTCTCAGCTCTGTTCCCACCACTTTTTGCCTCCTCTCTGTCCCTTTTCTGCAGGCTTTTAGCCCTGTTCCTGCCACTTTTTTCCTCTTGCCACCTCTACCCTCTCTGCCTTCTCTTTCATTCTCTCTCTCTCTGTGTTCTCCAGCCTCCTCAATCCCCGCAACCCCATTCCCAGTTTTCCTCTTCCTATGTACCTCTCAGCTCCCCTGTTAGCCTCCTTGCTCCGGCTTCAGCCTCTGGGCTTCTCCCTGGCATTGCTCCTTTGCACTGCTGGCTTTCTGCTTTCAATTAATGCCAATTAACCTTAAGTTACCCAAACTTCCCTCCAGTCAGCTGGTTCTAATCTGGGTACCGGCAACTTTCATCTCAGTCTCCATGAGCAGTAACCTAAAGTAACCCCAAGCCTCAGCTCTTCAGCTAAGCTATCTTTCTAGTCAACCGGTTCTAATCCCAGTCCCAGTGACTTTCACCCCCTATGCTTTCACTCTCTCTCTCTTACCTTAACCTTCCTCCAGGTATCCAAAGTACACCAAGCACATACATACACACCCCAACACCCAAGTTAGGAACTCACCTGTGTGTATGTGTAGGTGAGTGGTATGTATGTGAACTGATATACATGTATGCCATTGTGTACATGATTTACAAATTAGTGAGCCGTGTATGTGTATTGGGTGTGCAGGTATTGGTAATTGATTCTGGTCTAATTTCTTTTAGTCTGTATAGTATGTGTAGGTGTTTGAATTAGTGATATGTGTGCATGTGCCTAGGTTGGTAGGTTTGGATGTGTATGTCCCTGAATTGGTAATATGTGTGTGCACACCTGGTGGAGGTGCATGTACCTAGAGTGTGTATATGCACTGTGTGTGTGTGTGTGTGCGCACATAATTAATTTTTGTACACCACGCCCTCCTAACAGCACAATATTGAGATCCTGAGAGTTGGCCTGACCCCACAGGGCAACAACTGTGCTATACCAAGTGGCCTAGTGTATTTTACTATGTTGATAAATAAGCATGTGATAAAATATGCTATTGTAATGTGATTAACAAATAGAACACATATACTAATATGATATACTACAATATACTTCCTGATGCACAGTAATGCACATACTAATCTAATACCCTATGTTGTTACAATTTTCCAGCAAACTTGAAATAAATAAAAGCACTGCTCATATCAGTATAATTGCATTGATACAGTAAATATTATATCACATCAACTACATTCTTTTATTTTGGATGCTGTTTTATTACAATTTGGCTCAAAACCCATTTTTGTCTGTCATCATAATATAGAAATAAACATAAGAGCAATTCTAGTACTAAAATATCATTTTATCATGTCTTCAAGAGATATTTCCTTGTATCTGATTACATTGAATTGCAGGAGGTAGTTTATGTGGTCTTCTGGGTACCGTTGATAAACAATTAAATTTAAAAAATAATAATTACTTTAATAGTACTTTACAATTGTTAGCTAACAAAATGAAGAAGATCCTGTGCTGGTCCCTCTGGAACAGATGAAAGCTCATTTAAAGGCAGATCAGATAGCAGGTAATGTTCACAATGTAAAAGAAGGTTTCCTGAGGCTGTGATATGAAATAAAGAGAGTCACAAATTAAAATGATAAGTTTATACTTCAAAAGGGTTTATCTCACTTAATTTAAGATTCTGCACTAAAGCCAACCTATGATTTTCTTCTGACATTTCAACTGCTTAGCATAAAGAGGAGTCATCATGGACTCAGATGCAACAATAGTTCAGGGCCTTAATTTTATGCTTGAAGGGTATGGCTTCTTTTTCTACCCTTATCCCATCATCCTGAAAGTGTTCTGGTTTATCTAAGAATCAAGTACCAGAATTTTTTTCTCTTACAATAGATTAAGGCTTAATGCTGATGATGCAGATTAAGTGTATTTAATTCTTCTGAAAGCACAGAACTTTTAAACCCTGTTAATGAAAATAATTCAGTTTAGGTACTTGGACAGCTGTCTATCATGATAGTCAACAATGTATGATATATTGAAATTTTAGCTGCCTTTTTTATCTCTTGCTAGTTAAGTGAATAAAACAGGCATTTAATGGGTGACACTTTCATATCATTATACTCAACTCTGTGAAAGTATGTGTGTGTGTTTTCATAAATAGAAAGGATTGGTGACCCAAAAATGAGTTTTTCCACTTTTAGTATGCTGATTCACATCAAGGACAAAGTCCTGCAGTTAGGATAGAACATTTCCATGCACTGGTTCAGGCTGTAGACCAACTGATTAAGCAGCAGTTCTGTAGAAGAGGACCTGGGGGTTACAGTGTACAATAAACTGCATATGAGTCAACAGTGTACCCTTGTTGCCAAGAAGACTAACAGAATACTAAGCTGCATTACCTTTTTTCCTCCTCACAAGGGGAGTAGTAAAGCACTGGAAGAGGCTATGCAGATAAACTGTAGAATCTCCATTTTTGGACATTTTTAAGACCTGGCTAGACAAAGCTTTGGGCAAGGATATTGTTGGGGGTGGTCCTACTTGGAGCAGGGGTTGGACTAGATGACCTCCTGAGGTCCCTTCCAACCCTAATTTTCTATGATTTTATGGTCAGGCAAGAGTCATAAATCTTGTGATCTCAGTGGTGTGGAAAAGCACTTGCAGATCCTAGCAGATGCATACACACATCACAAAAAAATGTCATTCTTAGAGAAAAAAACAAGGACTAAAAAGAGTAATGGGAATTATAAAAGCTCCTTGTTTACTTATAGTTCCTCCAGAATGGATTAGATATAGATTGATGGAGGGGTATTGGAAAACTTGCAGTTCTGCTGGTCACATTTTTCCTCTTTTGAGGGAAAGAAGGGGGAAAGGGAAATGAAAGAAGCCCATTATTTCTAAAAATTCCCCATTTACAAAAATAAAAAAATTGTGAATATATTGCTTTTATTTAAGTTACATATATTCATCATTCTCTTTTTTCACACTCCATAGATTTTCTATGCATCTGGAGCCATCATATACATAAACTGAGAAAAAGAGATAGTATGAATAAAGCACCCACAGGTAGGAACAAGCATATTTATTCCATAAGTATGCATTTTGTAGATGCAAAAATATTTTGAAATCTTGGAACAAAATCATGGCCACTTGTAAATGTGATGGTGATTTAGTTCTCCCTACATTGAAACAGTGGGTTTTTAACTGTGTCCATTAATAACCGTGTAGATTTTTAATTGTGACAGAACAGTGATGGCCCCCTGCCAGCTCACCTTCCCACCTCTATCACTGTGGGCAGGCTCTGCCAGAAAAAAAAAAAAGTTGTGAGGGGCCTGATCCTTTTTCTTATTTCTTGGAGTCTGCTTACCTCTCCCACAGCTGGAGGGTGAGCTACCCATGGGCCTTGAGCTGTGGGGGGCCCTAGATCTTCCCTCTACAGCAGCAGTGGCCCTCAAGCAGCACCCTCCCACTAGCACCCCACCTAGACAATCCCATGGGGCACTGCCACTGTAGAGGGAAGGACCAGCTTCACCCCTTGCAGCTCAGGGATTGCATGTCCTGGCCACAGTTCTCATGGGCATGCTCCACTGAAAAAAAAAAGAAAAAAAGCAGTGAGGAGCCTGGTCCCTTTCCCCTGTGCTCCTCCCTCCTGGAGCCTTCCCATCTCTCTTGTGCCTGGGGGGTGAGCTGCTGGTGAGCCAAGTGGCCCCTGAGCTTCAGGGGGGCCTGGTACTTTCTTCCATGACCGCAGTCCCTGGAACTTCCTGGGTGGGCAGCTAGCAGGCAGGTGCTCTCTGAGGGATATTGCCACCATGGAGGGAAGGTCCAGGGCCCCCAACAGCTCAGGGAACACGTGGGCCACTGGCAGCCTATCCCCCAGGCACAGGAGAGGCAGGCAGGCTCTTCAGGGGGGGAAAAACCCACAAAAACCATTATTTTTATTATTATTATTTCTTGGCAGAGCCTGCTCACATGAGCTGCCATCAGGTTGCAGGCAACACCCACTGGATCCAACAGTGCATGGGGCACTGGAAGCCTGGGTGTGCTCAGGGAAGCTTGGGCTTGGCAGGCTTCCAGCACCCTGTGCACTGTGCCCACCGTCTTCCCATCACCTGGAACAACCTGGAAATGGGCTGGCTTTCCCCTGGGGCAGTGCGGGAAAGTGGCAGAAGGGCAGGGGGTATGGTGGTAGTTGGAGAAGGAGGTGGGGACCGTGCATGGGGTGCTTGAAGCCTACCAAGCTGAAGCTTCCCTAAGCACACCTGAACTTCCACTGCCCCATGCAATGTTGCAAATTGTTACTTAGCAAACTAAAATACATCAAATGCATTTTACTTTGCTATGTAACAGTCATTTAAAGTGAAATACGCTGCTGCACGTGTACAGTGCGACAAACTAAAATAAAATATGCTGCTGCAGATGTAAACAGTGATGCCATTTAAAGCAGTGCAAAAGGGCAAGTAAGCCACTTCAAAGGCAATTTTGTCACATGTACAAGTGCCTCATATGTGCATATTAAAAGTTACTCCGAGGTACAAAAGCTTTAAGTATCTCATGTACTTGGGTCCTAATCTCCTTTTCAGCACACAATCTGAATACGATACTAGGTTATGCTTTAATTAGTTCCAGGGGGACGTGACAAGTAAAAGTCTTCTCTATCTAACTAATCTTTTTACCACTTTAGTTTTGGCAAATAACTTAAGTGCGTGCTCTCATCAAAGTCAATGGGACTTAGCACGTACTTACAAGATTTGCTGAATCAGGGTCTCAGTTTTAAAAATTCTTTTGATATAGTTTACTTTTCCATGTTAAATTTAACTTCTGGTTGTAAAAGAACTACTACACTGACATACTGTCAAATGTTTGCATCAGGAAACAGCATTACTTGAAAGCAAAAATTTGCCAGGCAAATACAAAAAATGTATGCCTAGATGTTGCTAGGCAGACATTCAGAAGTTGCCAAAAATGTCATCAGACAATTTATGATAAAAATCACTATGCTGGCAACAGGCCTGCATTTTTCTGGAAGGGAAGGTAGAACTGCTCCATAGTTTTGGTCCTTAAAGAGATTAAGGGCTAAAACACATCGTTTGTTTGTTTACCTTTAATATGGAAAGGGATGAGAGCAGATCTGCTCCAGCTTTGTGCATGTAAATTTCCTACTGACAAATAAATCTTAACACATAATATAATGCCTTACCCCATGTACCAAACTGTTAGTAACTGAAAAAATGAAAGTAGATGCATCAGATGTAATGTTTCTGGTGACAGTACATGTTATTGTATGGTCCCAAACAGAATACTAAAGCAGTTCTTGCCACCTCATGAGTGTGAAGCTAAAAAGTTACATGTTTCTTGGACAGAATATGTACATGTATTTTTCTGTTTAGGAAGACTGTGTGATTTAGGGAACCAGCAAGAAAGTGAAGATTTTTTTCATCTTTAGGAACAAAATAATGGTACATATAGATTGGTCACTATTGGTCACTACCATTTTTCTCTTTTCCTAGCACTTGTCCCAAGAAATGCCCACATCAAGAATTCGTAAGGCTAGGTGATAGTTTATTTTCCATGCCCTTTTAAGTTCTCATGTCTGTCCTGTGTCAGCCAAATAGACTATGTTTCTCCATGTTGCAGATAAGTTATATGGGTCAGGTAGTAGGAGAAATCTTACAATGCCACTTATTTTCTGTACACAATCTGCAGCTATTAAATACAAGAGTTTACATTTTGTGGAAGAAAATCCAGCATTTGTCATATGAACTAAATTCATTTAAAATAATATCACTGTTCTTTTTGGGGTCTGGAAGAGGTAATCCCTATTTTATTATTTTAAAACTTCCCCCAAACATACTACTGCTCAAGCCTTTCACAAATGTGTCCTTCTTTTGTTCTGATAATGTTCAGAAAGATTGTCTCTACAGTGGTTGTTGCCATGAATAATATTTATTTAAAATTCAATAACTTGCAAGTAGTTAAGACTGCATAACAATTAATTCTGATTTGAACATGATTTGGGAAAAAATATGCAGTTGTTATATTTAATTCTTTTTGTAAATAAATATTTTTGCTTCATAAATCATATTGCATTTGTTTCAACTCCACAACTTTCAGATGCATAGACATTTCTCATTTCTAAAAGTCTCTACCTACAAAAAAGTACTAATGTTTCTAGAAAACCTCACAATTTAAAATAAGAATGTGACATATAAGCCTATTATCAACCAATCAATATCTATGTTTCTTGCATTTTCTTGCTATTGCAACAAAAAGTAGTAAACCAAAGGACAAATCCACCCCCAATCGATAGCTAATCTCACTTGGAAGAACAAACAGTGCTTTGGCATCTATGTATCCAGGAGTGACATACTTACTTCGGATGAATTACTATTATAAAAATTATCATTTAGCCATTTGCTCAACAGAATAACATTGAACAAAAATGTGTGGGAGCGTGTATTTCTGTTAAAACTGGAAGCCTCTGACAAACCATTTCTTTGAAAAGTGTAAATAAGATAATTTACTTTACACTTGGATAAGCTGAAAATACAGTAAAAGACATCTAGACCTCAGGAAAAGGTTCCACTAATGTGAATGAGCTGCTTGGTCTGAGTAGAAGAATAAAAAGATGATTACTGTCATTTCTTGCTTCAACAGGTTCTGAGATGGTACATTTCTATAATTAACTGTTTGTACTGTCAACCAACAAGAATGTTAACAAAGGAATAAACAGAGAAGTCTTTCTTATTCAAAGCAGTCAGTTGTCTATTTTAGCCCCTTGGTTAATTAGATTCCTATGTTTGAACACATGATGTTGCAGTTTGAAACTCTTGCAGTTCTCTATAAGTCTTTTATTAACCAGTGTTGTGGAGGTCCTGTTTTCATTAGAAAAGAGTACATACACATATCTATGCACTGTATGTGCTCATTACAAGTGGTGTTGTACTAGAAATGGTACTTCATAAAGTAAACAAGGTATAAAACCTGAATAGCTGCCTCAGAAATGCAGCAGCATTCCAAACCTGAGGATTGATTCTCTCCCCAAGCCACTTTTACAATGAATATAAATTGAAAACAAAATACAAAGAAGATTGCCAATAGATGTCAAATACCAGCGAAATTAAAAATAAATACAGAGATTCCTACCTAGTCCATTTCTCTCATTCTGTCTAAAAAATATCCACTGTAAATAAAGTCAAGAATTGCATTTTTTCTATCAAACATATTTCCCAAATATATTTGGTTAAAATTGTTGTGATCCTAAATGTCACAAAAGGAAACAAAGATAAAGTCAATTGAAAAAAATAAAATTATGCATCTTGTTTTGTTTATTTATAATGCTTTTGCATCTATCATAATGTGATCTGCTGTAAAATCAGTAATAAAAAAATTAGACTGTAATGAATTCCATAGGCAGACTGTATGCAAAAGCAAAAATAAAAAGTGGCATGGAAATGTTGAAAGGAGGACTATGCAACTTTTTACTCTTCCTTCAAAATAGTTACAGTTGGACAATGCAAAGAGTTCCATAAATAAAGGTCTTGAACTAAGAAGGCTTTGTTCACAGTTTGGATGAAAGCTTAAAGTGGAGAGCAATGATTGCACATCAGCCTTGATTGTCCAGGAAGGACATAAATGGGAAGGATGTTGCTCAGCTGCCTTGGGCTTAAATTATTAAGGGTACTATCAACAACCCTAAAACTTGGACTTGAATTCTCTGACTTAAAGGCAGTGAGTTCAGATCAGAGTGGGTAAATGTTATTGCTTCCCCTTCTGCAGTGCCAAGATGAATGGATATGATTTACATTATGGATGTCTTAGAGTTGGTTGTATTTGTGATCCAGCTATGTAAGTGATTTCAATTACTTTAAAATTCAGAGAAGTAACTACTTTATAAATTTTGTGTTCTGAGACCTAAGTTTCTTAAAGAAATGGATATGTTTGATATAGAATATCGAATTCAATTTATCAGTTTTGTGGTTTCTCTTTCCTGATTATACAGTTCATTCAAATAAGTAAGGAAACGGCACAAATGACAACAACTTTTTATTACCAGGGCTTATGTAATACAGTATCTTCACAACCAGATCAGTCATACAAGGGTTAACCTGCCTGCCCAGCTGCCGCTGCCACCTCTGCCACTGCTACCACTGCAGGGCTACTGCTCTTCTCCAGGCTGAGCCCACCTTGAGAGCAGCAGCAGTGGCCAGGCAGTCAGTTTAACCCTGCCCTGCCTGCTTCCTCAGCACAGACAGCATGGGCAGTCACAAGTAAACAGTGGGCAGGGGCATGAGTTGGGATCTGGGGTGCTAGGGAAGGCAGGGGAGTGCAGTGGGCCTTATCCAGGCCAGCAGGAGAGGGGAGCAGGTCGGGTGTTTACACTAAAATGCAGCCTAGATTGGCTACACCTTAGTGTAACACAAGATGGGTAACAGGGATCAAAGCTAATCCTGCTATGGAGTGGTATAACTTTGAGCTGCATAACTTTGTGCTTCTTAACTAGTTTCAGGTGTTGCTGTACATACAAGCCAGATGTTAAGAGCTGCAGTAGCCACCCAAAATTACCATGCAATAAAACCCTGAGTCAGGTTGTTTGAACGCCTGTTCTCACTCCAGTGTCCCCACCCTGCCATGCCTTCTATCTGACTTCAAACATAGGCAATTATGTCTATGCCTCCTGGAAAAAAATATTTGGTTATGTTTTTATGTTAGAATAGTATATTCTAATTTGTCTATCACTGTCTTCCAGTGTCCCCTGTCACCATATGCTACATCTCCCTCTGATGTTCACCATTTCCTCCACATCTACAAGAATCAGTTACTCAGAAGTAATGTAAGTGACTTTCCTATCAAGGAAGGCCACACACCTTATTCAAGCAACAAGACAGTCAGGGACCTATTTAGTTTCCATACTTAAGCAGACCACCTTCCTTATGCTTAATCTTCCCCAAATAATCTTTGTTCTTATTTCAGTTTCATGAAGTAACCTTGAATTGACAGTCATTTTGACAGACTGAAGATGTACTTGTAAATTCATTGAACTTCATTAGATTCACTCTACAGTTCAAGTGCTTTTGACAAATTAAATAAAACACCCTAAATGTGTGGATTTTTATCCTTTCTGTCATAACTGATTTTCCAGGTCATTTCACAATATAACTGTAATGCCAGTTATGTATTTGCCAGTGAAAAAAAATATATTAAACCATGAATAAATCCTTTATGTGCATAAAGGCAATCTCAGTTTTGTATCAATCAGCACCAGACTTTCATAGCATCCTGAAACTAAACTCCTCAAACTATTGTGTGTCAGCTTTGACAAACATATGTTGGAGTGCAGTCCTGTGTTTCTTGCACTCCATAAACAGCTATTGAGTTCAAATGGAGTTTTGTGTGTAAGGAATAAAAGATCAGGACCTTTATTTCCTCTTTGTGACATTCAGGTCATATTCAAGTTAGGTGAAATTTATCACTGATGCAAAGGGAATAGCTCAAATCCTTCAGTAATATCCATAGGAACAACTGATTGAATTTGGCCTGTTTCCATTTGTTGTTGTTTGTTTGTAGTTCTTCCTGGACCTGAAGTATAGAGTAGAGCAGTTATCTAAGATGCTATCTTCATGTTCAATCACACCTTGAAATTCTCTCCTGAATAAGCATCTTTCTAAGCATTGGGCCCTTGAAGATCCTTACACATAGTGCTACTTGCAGATCCTTGTGAACTAGACTGCAACCGTACAAGCCAGCCTAATAAGGGGGGAAATGTATTGAATCACATTCTTACTCTTTCTCCAGGGGGCTAGTATAGATTATTTCCAACTTTACACTAGTTCCATCATAGCAATCAGCAAATTAGAGCCACATAATCTCCACTCCTGCTTTTCATTTTCCCATCCAGCTGCTCAGAAGAGATGTCCTTCAGCAGCTGTCTTCTCCCCAAAGAAAATGTGTTAATGTGACTCCAACAGTCTCCAGTTTTCCATCAAAAAACATATAAAATGTTACTTATTTTTTAAAAATAAAATGTCTTTTGTATACACACAAGTTTTATTTGGAATTATTTCTCAATGAAAAATATACCACTTTCATTGAAAGCACTTTTTCAGCATATGGATATTAGATTAGTACCAGTTTGAGAAAATTACAGATAATAGATGTTAACCAATGTTGTACTCTGGTACACAGATGAGTCTTCCTAAGGATAGAACAATCTATCCTATAAGAAGAATTGACTGTAAAATTGACTTAAATGTAGAGAATATTAACGGTAGAGATTTGAATGAGATAATATTATTACATACCATCAGAGATGTACAGTAACTACCCTCTACTGCATGTGTGTCAGATCAAATTAGCTTCTCTTTGGGTTTACCATATATATTATTCATAGATAACAGTTATATACAGTAAAGGTCACACACAATTGCATATATTAGCTTATTATATTGGACTAATTACAGAACGGTAATAAGGTAGGCAAAGCTTTCTAAAGGGATGGATCTCATTATCAGACCAGGCAAACTAATTCAAGTAGAATGACTGGCATAGTAGCAAAATGTTAATTGAGATCTTGTAATTTAATTAAAAAACAGCCTATGACTGAAGCATTTTTAAGGTGCAGTTGTGGACCTCCTGTCCTTAACTATTTTATCTAAATATATAGAGACAGGAGAGGAAGCCCCCAAAATCTGGGCTATCTTATTATTTCTTCAAATTAGTTCATTAAAAAGTATCAAATAAAAAAACGAGATGCCCTGATACCCGCCAAAGGGTAAAGTATGAAGCTTTTATAAAACCATCTTGCAGACTGTTGCTAATACAATGACTTAAAAGACCAAATAAGAGAAAGAATAATTATATACTGATTTGTCAGAACAAAAGCTACAACTCATATCAGAGTGCAAGCAGCTACACAGAAATAGCAATGTTATTTTCATGCTAGAAGCAGAGGTACCATATCAGATGGCACTGATACATCTGACGATGAACCAAAAAGATCTGAAGGGGCAACAGGAGCAAGTTCACAATACAAAAATAGTATACTAACAGAGAGTGGGAGACTAATATATCTTTACAAGAAAAAAGATCAGAAAAGTGAAAAAGGTATCAATACATTAAGCAACAACTGAAAACTATGTACAACAGAAAAGGCAGAGAGTAGGAGATGTCATAAAATAGGTCATTTTGTAACAGAAAGAAATTTGTGCAGAAAAAAATGGAAATAATTTAGGAAGAACTGCTATCCTTAAATAACTGTACCTTCCTTTGGGAAATATGTTCAGTAGAAAAGAACCCAGGCAATGTTACACATAATTAATCTGAATGGACAAAAACTTAAATTTTAAACTGAAATTAGATCACCTATTGTTGTAACTTCAAAACAAAATAAAAAAATATTTCAAGGACTTCATAAAATATTGTGTGGTCTCAGATACATCATATTGGATTTCATGTCTAGTTCCTATGGAAACTAGAGAACAGAAAGTTTTTTTAACAAATGGAATAGCTAGTCCTTGAAGAGCTAAATTCCACCTGGCCTGATTAATCAGCTGCAGTACATCAGGCTGGCTATGTCTGCCCAACGCTTGATTGTCTAGGAAGAGCAGAAGATGTCCTATTTAACCACAGCAGTGATGGCTGATTCAACTCTTTCCTACACTTGTAAGTCTGGTTTCTGTATTTCCTTGCTCCTAACTTGTCACTTCTCTCTTCGGACCTCTGGATTATTTCAAACTGCTGTCTCCTGCCTCAGACCTACTACTTTCTTAACCACAGCCTTATACATTGGTTTAACTATCTATGTTGGTGGTATTATAAATACAATGACTGAAAGGGTGCATTCAGAAGTTACTTTTAGATTGACCTAACTAGGGTTAGGTTTATTTAAATGCTGATCTGTTCAGATGTGTCAGTTTAAGTGGTTGAAACCAGGCCAAAAATGATGGGCCCCATCTAAGTTAGGTCACCTGGGTATATGACCTAACTTGGATCAGGAATGGTTTAATCTGATTCAGTGAACATCTGAACACATTTGGACCGCAGGCCTGGGGCTGGGAAAGCCCAGCTCCTGGCCCCAACACTGAGCCTGCATTTTTCTATGTGACCCACCCTAATCAACTTATTTTTAGCTGCCCAAAACCACACATCCTCCACAGACCTGCTAGTTCCCTGACCTTGCCATACCCTCCCCCCACAGACCCACTAGTCCATCCCCCACCAAGCACAGGTTACTTATACTGGGTTTCTGGAGCAGGTTTCAGAACTAGCAAATGTTTGTATACACTGCTCTTGATCTATAATCACTCTGCTTAAAGCAAACGGCACATAGACCAGTTGTGGCAAATGTTTGTTCCCACCCAGAGTCTCCAATTAGGCCAGTAACTGGTGCAAGTTCTGATCATTGTAGAGAAATCTGATTGCACTGATGAAAGAAGCAGACTATAGAGTAGATGCATATAAAAAGTATTCACATGACAAGGAAAGCTGGTGCCAGGGAGTACAAAATAAGACTCATGCCAGCAGCAGCCCATATTGTTCTTTCAGGTCATCAATACATCCTGATGTACCTGTTAGCAAATTCAAAGAATTGAAGAGAATGAAAACTTCAGTGTTATTTACAAGCCAGAAGAATCCAGAAATGGAAATCTTTAGCATATATTTCTCTGAACTAAATAATAGCATGTGTGAAGATGAATACTTCCTGCAGTTGACCAGACAGTAGCTATATTATCAGAGCCTTATTCTTAAGGCTAAATGCCTCTGCAGGCTTCTGCCAAATCCCCCTTGAAGCATTAATCACCATGTTTGGAAGATACTGTTTTAATTGGTTCCCATTTGGCATAAGTTCAGCACTGGAACTTTGTCAAAACAGAATCCCTCAAATCACTACATGACTGTTTGGAATCTTTTACCATGAAGATATGGAGGGACATGGAAGGGAAAAGATTGCACTAAAAATAGATTACTATAGGATTGTGACTATGAAAATAGCAGGTAAAATTGGTAATGCACATAATAAGTCAGGCTCAACCAGATCCATTATTCACCTCATCTCAAACCTAAAATATTTGCAGTTTAAAAAGACTCATGAGAATAGCAAATCGCTTTACAGAAAGTTTACCTAATAGAGAAAAGATATGATGGTAATAATATGTGGATGTTGAGGAATCTATAAAACAACAGTTGAACAACTGACATCTCCATTTGCTCTGGCAGAGACAGCTGTCTACCTGCCAGACGGGGATTGAGATCATCCTGATCCACATCTGGTTAGGACAGCTGTCCCAGCAACCAGGACTGCTACATCCCAGTGAGATGGGGATCAGGTCGAGACCTACCAAATGGGGATCAGAAGCATGAACGATGCATACACTGTTCAGGTAGGGGATCGGGACACTCCCAATCCCCATGTGACTACTAGGCAGCATCCCTGATGGGTGGGACACCTTTCCCAGTCACATGAGGATTGGGTATGATCCCCACATAGCTGGGACACAGCAGTCCTGGCTGCTGGGACAGCTCTCTCCCACAGCCTGGGGATTGGGACCAGCCCCTCCCCCCCTGCCAGTACCAGACTGGCACCTGGGGCAGCCTGGAGCTCCCCCTGGATGCTGCAAAAGCGCAGAGCAGGGCAGGGGGGCAGGAACATCTCTGGTCTCAACTGCTCCATCTGGGAGTAAATTTGATCCCAAGCTGGCCCACATGTAAACCCTTTCGCAGGAGCAATTGACTTCACCTTTTTTAAGGTGGAATAACCTTACTGTGCATTAATAGCACATGCCTAGATAGAATTAGGTATCTCAGACTGGGATTCACAAGAGCCAGAATGCTGGAGGCACCTGTGGTTACCAACTGGGAACCCTGAGAAGAAGGGCCTTGGCCCTCTCTGGGACTTGGACACCTAATTCTGGGATGAAAAATATTATTGGTTCAGTCTTTTAGGCAGGCTCTGAGAACATGTATTGGATCTGGCTCTGAGGCAAGCTAAGAAGAATACCTATGTTGTAAATCCTGATGGAGCTTTGGGGTAAGCTAGGTGCCTTGCTGTTCATTACCGTCAAGCCTAGACAGTCTTAAGGATACCAAGAAACAGATATTTAGGACACAGAGAATTTTACTGGCAGAAACATAAAGGCAATGGGATTCTTGGCACCTACAGAATTAGGCAGCGGATAAGTAGGAGCTGTGAGGATCTAAAGATTGCATTAAAGTGGCAATCAGGTTTCAGTTACTCAACTAAAACATTTAGTGGATTTAACCCTTCCTCTACATTTATTTGACTGGAATGTTATGGAAATACAAACTACAAGCACTCACATCACCCTACTGGATTCATAACCACTAAGTTATTTTCTACTCAATTTACAAACTCTGTGACTGCAGTTTTCACAATGTTCTTCCAAAATAAAGCATATCACAAGGAAAGCACTCAAAGCAACAAGCACAGCTAATGGAAGATAAAAGGACCCTGAAAGTTAAAATCAACAATGACCTTGTAAAAGCAACAATTTCAACATTAGCCAGATGGTGCCAGCAACAGATATACACAATTAAAGCATAAAGATAGACAGAAACCTGACAATCTTTGTCACACAGGGGTTTGAATCAAATAAATAAATTTGTAGCAGGCCTGCTAGTATATTGGTAAGACTGCAATTATCTATATACAGTTGATTACCTGTTCATAGAAGCACAGAGCATTTTTACCACTAAAATATTTCACAGAGACATTCTCCAAAAATCCTAAGTGGTGCCACATATGGAGTAATACCTAAACAGGTAGGTGCCATGGATGTGTCAGGCAAATTTAGACTACTATAGAACTCTGGTGTAGCCCATATGAAGAACTACTACACTACAACAAGGCTGTTCATCTTTGGTAGGGTCAGGGCTGTACCAGCAGTGCACAATCCTGCCCCCAAACCCTCCCCCCCATGTGACAGTGGTTTCCCACTGCCACATGGTGCAGGTACCACATGTTAATCATGCACAGGTCACTTGCATTCTTCAGACTTCCAGTTGGACAGCCCTGTACCCCACTATTTCCTGTCAAACACTGACAACTAGTAACATTATTTTTCCGTAACTGGAAATATATATATATCTATTGTGACTGATTACTTTTTCAGGTATGTCATTTGGCACTGCATAGACAGGCCTCATTTATGCAAGTTGTAAATAAATGAAAATTATTGTTTGCAAAATGTGAAGTTCCTGAAGGCTAGCTTTCTGGTAATGGCCCTCAATGTACAGCATGAAAATTCATGGCTTTTCCACAGGATTTGTACTTTGAACATGATGCTAGCAGCATATATTATCACCAAAGTATTGGGGAAGATAGTGAACAGTACAGATCTTATGAAGACTATTGTTGTAGGCATTCACAAAGGAGACCTGGGATGGAAACGATTTTTCAGCTGTATAAATGTCCTTTTTGGCTCTGACACAAGTTTGGCAGTCTATTACTTTCTATTTCTTATTCAGTGTGGAACAACTACACAGCTACAGCATATGCTCAACAGGCTATGCACTGGCTGGACGGGCACACAGTTACATATGTACATACAGCTAGATAAAAACCGATGACTAGTAGGTAGGAGGAGGAAGGCAACAGTCCCATGTTTTAGTCTCAATAGCTGCATGGTTTGGGTACTTAGCTAGGAAGCAGATCTAGGTCTTAGCCCCCATCTTGTGCAGGAGTGTTTGAATCTGACTTTCTCACACTGTACTCTAAACACAAAGCTGAGGCAAGCTATTATCTAGTCTCTGCTCCTGCTTCTTTTTGAAGATGGCTACCTGGTCAGCCAAGAGAAGGAGATACGTGAGGCCAGGACAAGCTGCAGGGTATATGGCTCAATGAGATGGCTTCTGCTCTGGAAAGGAGCAAATCATGGGTGCTGTGACTCAGCTTCAAGAAGAAAGATGGAGCAGAACATATTAATGGCTCCTCTGTGGTATGATAGTTAGCATACAATGCTTGGAAGTCAGATAAACACAAATTCAAGCCTTGTCTGGTGGAGGCTGGGCCTATAACCCAGGTCACCAACTTGAGGACCTCCTCCACTCACCTAGACTTATGACAGTGTGCAATTTAGTCAGATAAAGGATATAAAAATCTTTCCCTTATGATAAGTTCTAACTTCAGCAGAATAGATGATAAAAGTAAGGTGAAGAACATATTATTTTTTTTGTAAAATCATAGAAAAAGCAGGGCTAGGTGGGATCTTAGGTGATCATCCAGACCAATACTCTGCTCCAGGAAGAATCATCTGTCTAAACTATACCAAATAAATGTTTGTCCTATTTCCACTTCAAATGATGGAGATTCCAGAGTCTTTCTACTTAACCTAGTAGCTCAAAAGACCCTCCTAATATCTAACCTAACTCTCTGATGTTACAATTGAACCACATTACTTCTTGTCCTATCCTTGGTGACATTAAGAAAAACTGATCATTATCTTCTATATAAAAACCCTTCTTGTATTTGAAGTCTAGTTTTTCCCTTCTCTAGACAAAATAAGCACAAGCACAATCACAAACTTTGGAAACAGTTCTGAAAATCAACAGAACCAGTTCCAAATCCCAGGCTGTATTCAATGGAGGCTCAAAAGTAACTTCTCTGAAGGAACTGAGTTAAAGGAAATGTGACTCTGGGAGTGTAAATATAAATGTTGATGAAATGCTTTGTCATAATGTTGATCTGGATAACCAAATAAACTATACACACACGCGCGCACGTGTAACTATTTTTTATTAAAAAGAAAAAAACCCATAGTTCACTTTCAGTAGATTACTGTACAAAATGAATGGACAGCTGAGGCTGAAAATACTTTGTTGGAAAATAAGTCCCTTGTACATGGAACTCTACTAGGATGCTCTGGAAGACTGATTCTATATTTGGGCCAGGTTTTCAATTGATGCAAACTGACCTATCCCACTGACTTCCAGTTCATTCAAGTCAGTAAACTTTTGCTGATTTGCACCCATGGAGAATGTGCCCCTTCATCTTTATTTGCATGTATGTTATCAAGTTAAAATGAAATATTTTATAATCTATTTCACTTGCCATGAAAAATCAAAGTATTCTTTGCATTGCTTGGGGGGAGGCAGGCATTTCTATAGGCATGGTCTATGTCTGTAGTTTTAAACAAAGGTTTCAAGTCTTAAAGAAGGGAAGATATGAAGATCAATTAACAGGACCTCCACCTGACGCATACAGGACCTCCACCAGATGCAGGAGGTACACAGTCCCACTAGAGGGAATGCCTTACTGGACCTGGTATTGGCAACGAGGGATGATATGGTGGGGACCTACAGACTGGTAGTCACCTGGCGGACAGTGATCACCTAATAATAGAATTCATCATAAGACGTCGAGTGGGTAAGGTAACTAGTAGGGTGAAAGTGCTAGACTTTAGGAAAGCTGATTTCAGTGAACTCAGGTGATTAGTCAAGGACACACTGCAGAATAGGAGTTTTGAAGAGATGGGAGCCCAGGAAGGGTGGCTGTACCTTAAGGAAATGATACTTTGGGCACAGAGGGAGACGATTCTGATGCGAGGAAAAAGAGGGAAAGGGGCCAGGAGACTTCCTTGGCTGACCAGAGAAATCCAGGGGAGCCTGCAGACTAAAAGTGGAGCATATAAAAAGTGGAAACGGGGAGAGGTTACCAAAGAGGAGCATACCTCCTCTGCTCGCACTTGTAGGGAGGCAGTTAGATGGGCCAAAGCTACCATGATGCTGAGGATGGCATCCCAAGTAAAGGATAACAAAAATTGTTTTTTAGATATATAGGGAGTAAAAGGAAGGCCCAGGGTGAAATAGGACCCCTACTAAATGGGCAGAAGCAATTGGTGATGGACAGGGGGGACAAGGCTGAATTCCTCAATGACTTCTTTGCTTCAGTGTTCCTAAGTGAGGGGCATGACAAGGCTCCAACTGGGATTGTAGAGAGGCAGCAGCAGGGCACAGACTGCCATGCATAGACCCTGAGATGGTGCAGAGTCACCTGGAGGAACTGGATGCCTTTAAGTCGGCAGGCCCAGATGAGCTCCATCTGAGGGTACCGAAAGCACTGGCTGACACCATTGCACACCACTGGCGGGAATATCTGAACACTTGTAGTGCACGGGCCAGGTCCCAGAGGACTGGAAAAGGGCCAATGTGGTCCCCATTTTCAAGAAGGGGAGGAAGGAGGATCCAGGCAACTATGGGCCAGTCAGTCTCACCTCCATCCTAGGCAAAGTCTTTGAAAAAATTACCAAGGCTCACATTTGCGAGAGCCCGGCAGGACAATTTATGCTGAGGGGAAACCAGCATGGGTTCGTAGCAGGTAGATCATGCCTGACTAATCTAGTCTTTTTTTATGACTGGGTTACAAAACACCTGGACACAGGAGTAGGGGTTGACATCATGTACCTAGAATTTAAGAAGGCCTTTGATATGGTATCCCACACCATACTGGTAAACAAGTTAAGAGGCTGTGACCTAGATGACTACACAGTCTGGTGGGTGGAGAATTGGCTAGAGGGTCATACCCAGAGAGTCGTAGTGGATGGATCAGTATGAACCTGGAAGAGTGTGGGCAGTGGGGTCCTGCAGGGATCGGTCATTGGACCGATACTCTTCAATGTCTTCATCAGCAACTTGGACGAGAGAGTGAAGTCCAAGTTTGTCCAAGTACTTTGTCCAAGTTAGTGGATGACACAAAACTGTGGGGAAAAGTGGACATGCCGGAGGGCTGGGAACAACTACAAGCAGACCTGGACAGGTTGGACATATGGGCGGAAAACATCAGAATGCAATTCAACAAGGAGAAATGCAAAGTGCTGCACCTAGGGAGGAAAAATGTCCAGCATACCTACTGCCTAGGAAATGACATGCTTGGTAGAACGGAAGCAGAAAGGAATCTTGGAGTCCTAGTGGACTCCAAGATGAACATGAGTCGGCAGTGTGACGAAGCCATCAGAAAGCTAATGGCACTTTATTGTGCATCAGCAGATGCATGACGAACAGATCCAAGGAGGTGATACTTCCCCTCTATCAGGCACTGGTCAGACCGCAGTTGGAATACTGCGTGCAGTTTTGGGTGCCACACTGCAAGAAGGATGTGGATAACCTGGAGAGGGTCCAGAGAAGGGCCACTCGTATGGTTAAGGGCTTGCAGGTCAAGCCCTAAGAGGAGAGACTGAGGCACCTGGACCT
>JAGPOW010001296.1:99754169-99787073 GCA_030014935.1 Caiman crocodilus
AGAGGGTCCAGAGAAGGGCCACTCGTATGGTTAAGGGCTTGCAGGTCAAGCCCTAAGAGGAGAGACTGAGGCACCTGGACCTCTTCAGCCTCTGCAAGAGAAGGTTGAGAGGCGACCTTGTGGCTGCCTATAAGTTCATCACAGGGGCACAGAAGGGAATTGATGATGTTTTATTCACCAAGGTGCCCCAGGGGTTACAAGAAATAATGGCCACAAGCTAGCAGAGAGCAGATTTAGACTAGGCATTAGGAACAACTTCTTCACAGTTAGAGTGGCCAAGGTCTGGAACGGGCTCCCAAGGGAGGTGGTGCTCTTTCCTACCCTGGGGGTCTTCAAAAGGAGGTTAGATAAGCATCTGGCTGGGGTCATCTGAACCCAGCACCCTTTTCTGCCTATGCAGGGGGTCAGACTGGATGATCTATTGAGGTCCCTTCCGACCCTAGCATCTATGAATCTATGAACACTACACAACACTTCATCCAATAGTCCCCAGACAGGATCACAAATCCTGTGAATCAGATTTTACAAAACTTTTAAAGAGAACTGGCTCAGGGAGCTTCCTTGCTAGAAGTTTGGTACTTGCTTTTTCAGCAGGCATGGTGCAACAGGAGACAAGAGTAGAGATGCAGGCTGGGGCTTTGCATGTGAAAATAAGGAACTTAAATTGATAAGCCGGACAATCTATAAAAAGTAATTACTGTATTTTCCTTTACATTTTTACATTTTCATGGTTTATAATAGAAGTTTTGACCTCCAGGTCAGAGATTTCTTGGCAGCTAATGATAAGCAAGGTTAAGGGCCCTCAGCTTTGCAACAGGTCCTGAGTGCCAATGGCCAGTCATTAACTGCCAGGAAATGCATGACCCCATAGTTCTTGTATTGCTTAATTAGCATATATACATTTCTAAAATTATAAGCATGTTAAATAACTAGTAAATCTGAAATCTGTACTTGTTGGCTACTGTGACCACACCAATAATATTTTGCCTTTTTAGTTTCATTTATTCATTCTTTTTTAAAGTAAGTGTACTGCAAACATTTTAGTGTAGCCTATTTCTTTCTTTTCTTGCAAATGCAGATGGAAGCCTTGGCTATAAAAGGCTCTGAAAGGAAGAAACAAGTTTATACCCTGTGAGAAAAGGATAGATATGAATGTTAGAACAGGGAGAGTACAGACATTCATGCCATGGAAATTGATGCAATAAAAATGCCCTGTACAGCAGCATGCACATAGGCAGATGAAGGTGACAAGGCATGAGAAGTAAAGGGAAATGAGGGTCTAATTGCAGTTCCTGGAGAATTTTCCAATTAATTGTTTTTTTCTCATAGAAACTAAAAGTAAAAAAACCCCCAAAATGTATGAGAATATATGTACCTTTTGTGAGAAAAAAATATTTTGGGTCTAGGTAAAAATTTTTGGTCAGAGACATTTTACCTACTGCAGAATAGACAATAGCATAGTGGTTAGTCTAGCTATCCTTAGACTGTTTTCCACTGAACTTTGAGCAGGAACTTGTCCTGCTAGCTAGCAAAAACCCAAACCTAGTGGGGCTCACGGAAACCTGGTGGGATTCTACCCACGATCAGGCGGTGCACATTGAAGGCTATGCTACAGGCTGTACAGGCTAGACACAGCAGGGGAAAAAACGGGATGTAGCACTCTACATCAAAGAGCAATACATGTCCTCAATGATCAGGATGGGGTCAGAGGAAGGGCAAACTGGGGTGCTCTGGGTAAGAATGCAAAGGGGTCGTGGAGAAAGGAAATTGATAGTGGGCATTTATTACAGACCACCTCACCAGAGGGACAAGCTGGACCTGGAATTCTCAGGTCAGCTTATGAAGGCTGTAAAGGCAAGGGATGTGGTTGTCATGGGTGACCTAAACTACCCAGACATCTGCTGGGAGGAGCGGTCAGCCAGATCCAACAGCTCATGTAGGTTCCTAGCCGGGAACCAGGATCTCCACCTAACCCAGGAGGTGTATAGTTCCACCAGGGAAAATGCCTTGCTGAACTTGGTCCTTGCCATAGGTGATGACTTGGTGAGGGATCTGCAGGTACTCAACCACCTGGGTGACAGTGATCATCGGCTGCTGAAATTTACTATCCAGAGCAGGATGGTGAAAGCAAGCAGTAAGGCAAAAGTCCTTGATTTCAGGACAGCCAACTTCACTGAACTAAGAAGATTAGTAGTAGAGGCATTGGGGTCTTGGAGCTTCAATGAGATGGGAGTCCAAGTCAGGTGGTTGTTCCTCAAGGAGATGACCCTCTTAACTCAAAGGGAGCCAGTCCCAATGTGCACCAAGGGGGGCAGGAGTGCTAAAAAAATCCCCATTCTCAGCAAAGACATCCAGGAATGCCTGAGGGCAAAAAAGGAGGCATACAAACAATGGAAGCACGGGGCTATCACAATGGAGGATTACACCTCCGTTGCTCATGATTGCAGGGAGGCTGTTAGGAAGGCCAAGGCAAAGGTGGAACTAGAGCTAATGACCAGAATTAGGGATAACAAAAAGTCCTTTTTCAAATACATAGGGAGTAAGAAGAAGGCACAGGGTAATGTGGGCCCCCTACAGGACAGGCTTGACAATCTGGTGATTGCAGCAAATGAAAAAGCTGAACTCTTTAACGAAATATTTGCCTCTATATTCCTGAACAGGAAGCAGAACATTTCCCTCACTAGGATTATGGACAGACCCAGGGGAGGTACCACCATGCCTAGGGTCAGGGACAACCTAGTTAGGGAACTTTTAGAGGAGCTGGATGTGTTTAAATCAGTAGGACCAAATGCTCTTCACCTAAGCATACTGAGGGAATTGGCAGGTGTCATAGTGGAGCCCCTGGCACGGCTCTATGAGCACTCTGGGGCTCTGGCCAGGTACCAGAGGATTGGGAAAGGGCCAATGTTGTCCCCATTTATAAGAAAGGGAGAAAGGAGGACCCTGGCAATTATAGGCCAGTCAGCCTTGCCTTGGTCCTTAGGAAGACCTTTGAGAAAATTATCACACATCTGCAAGGGCCCAATAGGGGAGGTAATGCTCAGGGGCAACAAACATGGGTTCACTGAGGGCAGATCCTGCCTGACTAACATGTTTTCCTTTTATGATCAGGTCACAAAGTCTCTGGAAGAAGGTGTCATCTTCCTGGACTTTAAGACAGTTTCCTACCACATTCTCTTAAAAAAAACTAAGTGACCGTGGCATTGATGACTGCACAGTCAGATGGACTGCAAATTGGCTAGATGGTCACAGCCAGAGAGTGGTGGTGGGTGGGTCCTTTTCGACTTGAAGGGATGTGGGCTCGGTCCTGGGGCCTGTACTATTCAACATCTTTACCAGCAATCTGGATGTGGGTGTGGAAAGCACCCTGTCCAAATTCGGTGATGACACCAAAATGTGAGGTGAGGTGGGCATGCTGGAGAGGAGGGACAGAATCCAGCTAGATCTAGACTGGTTACAGAGGTGGGCAGATGAGAATAGGATGGAATTCAATGAAGACAAGTGTAAGGTACTGCATCTAGGGAGAAGGAACCAGCAACACACATATAGGCTGGAAAATACCTTTCTTGTCAACATGGTGGCAGAAAGGGATCTTGGAGTCATTGTTGACACCAGGATGAACATGAGCTGCCAGTGTGAGGAAGCGGTCAGTAAGGCTAACCGCACCTTGTTGTTCATCTACAGATGCATCACAAGCAGGTCCAGGGAGGTGATCCTTTCCCTCAATGCAGCATTGGTCAGGCCACAATTGGAGTACTGCATCCAGTTCTGGGTGCCGCACTTCAATAGGGATGTGACTAGCATTGAGAGGGTCCAGAGGAGGGCCACTCATATGGTCAAGGGACAGCAGGTCAGGCCCTATGAAGAGAGGCTGAAGGGCCTGAATCTATTGAGCTTCCACAAGAGAAGACTGAGAGGGGATTTGGTGGCTGTTTACAAACTCACCAGGGAATTGCGTGAGGCTCTGTTCCCCCAGGCACCACCGGGGGTTACAGGAATAACAGCCACAAATCATTAGAGAGAAGGTTCAACCTGGACATCAGGAGACATTACTTTACATTTAGGGTTGCCAGGCTCTAGAATAGACTCCCAAGTGAGGTGGTGCCCTTTCCTATCTTGAGGGTCTTCAAGAGGAAGCTGGACAGATATTTGGCTGGAGTGTTATGACCCCAGCACTCATTCCTGTCCAGGGCAGGGGGTCGGACCTAATGATCTGTTTAGGTCCCTTCTGACCCTAAGCACTATGAAACCTAAACTTTTGTAAATGTCTCTAGATTGTGCATCTTAAATCACCAAATTTCTCTCAGATCTGTATGTGTAAAGTATACATTTGTAGATGAAAAAAAATCTTTATTTTCAAGTGAGAGAGCAAAAGTATGAGCTAAGTCCCTTTTTGCAAAGATTAAGATCAGTTTCAGCTATCACTAGCCTTCCATGCTCTCTTATTGGATACTGAATTATCCCCAAATTATACCTCAAATTGCAACATTTGATGTTCAGTCTCAGATCAGTCATGATCCCTCTTTTCTTTTTATCCTCTTGGATCCTTTGTTTAAAAACTGCTGCACTCATATACTTCTTACATGGAAGACAACAGAGCTCCTCAAATTTCTGTAATACAAGTTTACAGCTACCTTTCCCCACATGAGTTAATTAAAAACATCAAACCCATCAAAACCTACTAGTGTAAAAAGTATAGCTACCTTCCCATGGTCTTTCTTTGTTTTGGCATCTGCTCCTTACTGATACAAGGGAAAGCAGTACTTCAGACTTTTCTAGATGTCCTCCAAACACCACAAGAGTTTACAATCTTATGGGGCTTTTCATTGCTTTTTAATTTATCATGTGTTGATCACACAAAGCCAAGGAACCTAACTGAAGTCTGCTTCATTGACAGTGACTGGGCACATCTAAAAGTGCATGAAGGTGCTTTTCCTAATGCATATTAAATTTAGCACCTCTAATGTGAGATACTAAACAAATGTACATTAGGTTGCCTTAATGTGCAGTAATGAATGTGCAGTTTTCAATGATGCTTAATGTGAAGTAACCTATTTTACTGTTCATTAGCATAATTGCATATTTTTTTACATAATGCTTTAACACACCGTAAAATGGGCTACTGCACATTAAAACACATGTCTACACATGCCCACTGAGTATCAAACAAATCAGGACTAGGTTATGTTCAGTCCCGATTTGTTATAGTGTGATAGTGAGAATCACGCAAGGCGATATGCAGATCCAACTAGTGCTTTCACTAAGTTTTTAAAAGCATGGGTTCCCACACATCAGGGCTACCAAATCCAGGCAGGGGGTGGGATGCACTTAATGTGGCATTCCTTTAAGCCAGGGGTTTTCAACCTTTTTTGAGGAGCATACCCCTTCTTGGCGAGTGGGGGGGGCAACGGGTGGACACAGAGTTGTGGGGGTCTTGCATGTGGTGCTTGGCAGCAGCTACTGCAAGCAAGCTCCACCTTCCTCTCCCCCGCCCCACATTTGGCCAGCCAGGCAGTACCTGTGTGGTGCCACTGTCCTTGCCCACACCCCAGGCCTGAGAGGCGCAGCACAGGGTAGTAGGTGACAGCATTCTGTCCCCACCTGCCTGTGTGCGCCCCCTAGCACCTTTCCAAGCACCCTCTGGGAGTATGCATACCCTGGTTGACAATCTCTGCTTTAAGCCCAAAGAACAGTGTGAGAGTAGAGTCTCCCGCTCCCACCCCAGCAGAGCAGAAGAAAATGCTATTTTTTGTAGAAGACTACAGGAAGTAAGGAGCAGGGTACAGAGCATAGGAGGCTGCCTAATAAGGCAGAGAAAACAGAATCAGCAAAATAAGCAATAGCTTTGTACAGTGTGTGTATTTTTGAGTGATAGCATTTCTATTTTGTGGAAATCTGTATCAAATGTGGTTGCATGCAGTAGGCGTGTATATCAGTTACATGGGCCTGTATTAGCTGGGGCAAATCAAATTTGTTATGGAATTGTATGAAAAAACTAGACAAACACTATTAAGAGATTTTCAGTAGGGAAAACATTTTTCTTTTTGCCCACCTACTCAGCCTTTTTCCCCTCCTAAAATCCTGTCACCAATTTTTCCCAAATCCAGACTTTCGTTCACTCACCACACAATTCATATTCCACCTTTCCTATTAAATTTTGTAATAGAAATTTAGTCTCATTGAAGAGTTGAACTGGGGAAAGGTAGCAGAAAGAGTGAAAATGTTTCTTCTAGACTCCAGGGCCTAGGGGAGAGCAACAAGATATCAGCTTCTCAGGGTTGGCTTAAGGCCAGAGTGTGCCTCAGCTAGTGCCACTGACCCAATGGCTAAATTGGTCAGCCTTCACAACTGTGTCTTGGATAATTATTGGCTGCTGAGAGTCACTTGTAGGTATTCGCTGCAGTAGTTGGCAGTAGACTCATGTCAGTCAACATGTATTCCTCAGGCTTCTGGTGCTTGGTTGGTCTCCCAGTTAACATTGCTCCTGGCACTCAACTGTTTTGCTGTTCAGTTGTTTTCCCTTTGGGTTTCTAACTTCAGTTCCCATCTTAGCCCTAGTGTCAGACCTCCTATGTCTCCACCTTCTCATGGCATAATGCTCTGTAACATCCACTCTTACCCTGCAATCATTTTACTGAGTGAGGTGAGATAGAGAGAAAGAGAAAGACACAGAGAGAGAGAGAGAGAGTGTGCGCGCGCGCACACCCAAATAAATAAATCACGGACAGTTTACATTGTAACTCAACATTTCTTTTTTGTGTGAGCTTCCTGAAACAGCTCCCCAAAAGTTGTTTTTTTCCTTTTAGTAACTACTAAGCTAAAATGCACTGAGTTCTAAGTCTTAATTGTGTTTATCAACACAGAAAAATACACAAATAAAGCATTTTATTTTATGGCTGACTTGAAAATAAGTGCTCTATGACATATCCCTCAGCATTCCCTGAATATTATCATGCTTCTATGAATTAATAAACTTCAATAAGACTCAGAGTGTGAAATCCTAACTATCTTATTTTGACTATACTTTCAGCCAATACGTTTTTGATAATAAAATAGGTATTTACATGTTATACTTTAGAAGCTCAATATAACACATATTTTACACACAGTTTACTAATACTGTTAACTATATCTTGCTAACCCTATGGTCCAAATGTTCTTAATTTTTTTATATCCTATGACTCATATCCGTGCAAGTGATAAGACTTCAGAACTCTCTACAGTATCTGGGTTGAGAGAGTTTGTTCATTTCCAAGCTCTGTCCCTCTTTGGCTGGATGACCTCAGGTAGTCATTTCCATCTTTAGTTCTGTTTCCTTGTCTGTACAAGAAAAGCAATAAGACTGAGTGATGGAAAGAACTATGTACAAATTAGATATTATAACATGATGAAAGCATTTTTAGATTGAATCACTGTAGGCGCATCTACACGAAATGCTGCTGCGCAGTAGCATTGGCAGACACTAACCATGATGCATCACTGTGGTATAGTAATAACAAGCAACAAGCTACTACACTATAGCATCTGTAAAAAAAAAAATGTGTGGCAATGGTACTTCACAGTAACACTGGCTACTGTACAGTCACTTAGTATTTGACTATGTAAGTACTAAACTTGCTCTCAGCTTGCTTATGCAAGCAATAGCAAATGATTGCACAGTAACAACTGCCCAGTCCACCACTCATATAGATATAGCCAGTACAAAGTATAATTAGTAAAATTTTATATCCTGATCCTCTAAAGAAATGTCTATCTTTATGTAGGTAAGTAATTTTATGGGTTACAATGATAACATTCACTTGTATAAGTGTTTGCTTGCTCAGGATCCCATTGGCATTCCCAAGACTGCTGACTTAAGCTAGTGTATATCTATACTGCTAATTAGTGCCAACATTATTGCCACCCTCAAACCTATAAACACTGACCAGCTGTACTGGAACTCCTCAGACCTTTGCAATAGTCAAAACCAACTCTGGAAACATTGCTAAGCTTCTGGGCTCGAGGCTGAGTCTGCCTTTTAGCTTTTTTCTTTTAGTAGTCTGCTAGCAAATCAACCAGGTGAGTTGCAAGCAACAGTCCCACAACTATCTGTTTTCTGGTTTCCAGTATTTCTGAACCTTACTTCTTGCCTATGCTGCCCTTATTTAGAGCCATTCACAGAAGGCATGGTCAATATTTCTAACTGATTCCTAAAAGGACTTCACCTAAGACACAGAAAGTATTATGTGGATACTTCTAGTACTAGCCACAAGTGAAGTGGCTTTTGTGGTTTAGGCTGCTTTGACCCAAGTCAAACCTAAATATCAACATAGATGTACCATATGGATGTTATGTGCTATTTGTCTGTCAAACCTGTAATGAAAAATCATATTATTGAATCACTTAAATATGCCAAACTTCTTTAAGCATGGGGCCAGAGGTTTGATGAGTTAATGTGGATATCAATGGGCCATAAATTATCATCATCTTAATGTTTTTTTGCTGATGTCAGAGAAAGAGACTGAAGGCCCATACTTGCTCCCCTGAAATCAGTAGCAAACCTCCCTCTGAGTTCAACAGGAGCAGGAGCAGACTTTAACAGAGGGACAATGAGGGAACTATGGATTTAGCTCCAAAGGAGACTTGCCTCACAGGACCCGTTACTGACTGAATTCTGCTGGTCTAGTCATCAATAACGTGTTTTTTTCCCCCTGAACTGGGATGATAGTTTAATTCCTCAAATGCAAGATATAGGACACATCTACATGAGATGCTTAACTGCTCAGTAGCATAGTTTACTGTGACATAAGCATCTGTGTCTGCACATGCTTACAGTGCAGTAAATCTCACTAATCATGAATACATTAGCTACCTGCCAATGCAAGAAGCAAATTTACTTTTGATTAGTAAAAGAGCAGTAGTATTCATGTAGATGAATGACTGGGAGCAAAACTGCTTGAAGAATCCTGGAAGAATAAAAGCAACCACCCAGTTCAAGAAAAAAGGATCTTCCAGCCTGTATCCTGAAACTGCAGAGCTTGAGCTGAGAGATAAGGATCTCCCCACGCCAGCCCCACCATTGCAGAACTGGTGTTAAGGGTCTTGCAGCATCAGCCCCGCAAGCACAGAGCTCCAGCTGGTAGATAAGGATCTCCCAGAGCCAGCCCTGTGGTTGCAGAGCTGGCACTGGGAGCTCCCTGCTGGTGGGGGTTGGGGAACCTGTTCCGCACGCAGGTCCATGCTCATGGAACTGAACAGGGAACAAGCTCCCCAGCCTCTGCCCCAGAATCATAGAGTGGGGGCTGGAAACTGTACTGGTCAAGGACAGGTCCCAGCCCCGTGCAGCACCCTGCCGTGATCTGCCAGTGGGGCAATGAGCTAGTTGCTAGCTGTCCGACCAGCACATTGGGGCAGGAGCCTGGGACCTGCCCCTCCCCTGCAGCTGCTTCCAAGTTCCCTTCTCCTGGTTTTGGAGCTGGAGTCAGGAGCTCCCTGATGCTGGGACAGGGGTACATTGTCCTCGACTCAGCAGCAGGGAGCCCCTGGTGGCAGGGTGTAAAGTTCCAACTCTGACCAGAAGACAGTTGTCTCCTGGCCTGGTGCTCCCTGCCAGCCCAGGGCTAGCACTCAGGGGGAATCTAGAGCTCCCCCTGGTGACAACATGGACCCATGACAGGGCCCCAGGAAGCAGGAGCAGTTTGTCGCCATTAGCAGCAAATCCGTTCCCAGGTCTCTGCATCTGTAGATACCTGCTGGGAACATTTACTCGTAAGTAGTTTACTTGTGTGTAAACTGATCCTAAATCAAATCCAGGTATAGACGCATTCACAGACCCAAGCCCTTTGCATTTGTCCCAGCACACACAAGCCCCTCTACTCCTTCCTCATCTCATACTTTTCCTTACATTTTTCCCCTATTCCAATATAATAGAGCAATTTAGAATGCAGCTTATTCCTGTACCAGGGAAAGACTCTGGAAATAAGTAACTATAGTCTGTTCCTTCAAATTTCCTCCTCATCTACACTCATAACAAAACTTATTTTTCCTACACCCACTATCACACTGGTAAATCCCATGAATCCAGGTGGGATCCAACATGGGCCAGAAACAGGGGAAGCAATGACTGAGGCAAAGAGCTCAGTGAAAACTGTATTCTGTGAGTGTAGCCATCCTTTTATGTATTGTTTGTGAACGGTATAAGGTTATTAGTAATTATTTGCTAAACACTTTTTACAAATAAACCTTGGTCTGAATTTAGTTAATGAGTTGTTTGTTATAGGAAGTTATGCAAGAAGCATTGGTTCATTTAATTAAGCTTTTCATTAATTATTCATAAAAGCAAACACAGTGACAAAGGCCTTACAGTGCTAGGGGCTGACCAAATAATGAAAAGGCAGAGCTTGTCCCAAAGAGCCATCATTTTAAGCTCTCACTTACTCACATGTATAGTTCTTCTAAGTATTTATGGACTCATAGATTCATAGATTGTAGAGTCAAAAGAGACTACAAAGGATCATCATGTCCAACCCCCCTGCCCCTGGCAGGAAAGAGGACCAAGGTCAGGAGAACCCCAGCCAGGTGACTATCAAGCCTCCTTTTGAAGACCTCTAAGTTAGGTGATAGTACCACCTTTCATGGAAGCCTGTTCCAGATTCTGGCCACCCTTACTGTAAAAAATTTCTTCCTAATGTCTAACCTAAATCTGTTCTCCACTAGTCTGCACCCATTATTCCTAGTTACTCCTAGGGGTGCTCTGGTAAATAGCGCATCTCCAATTCCCTGTTGTCCTCCCTTGATAAACTTATAGGTGGCTACAAGGTCTCCCCTCAGATGTCTCTTGTGAAGGCTGAAAAGATCCAGATCCCTCAGCCTCCCCTCATACGGTCTTTCATGGAGGCCACTAATCATGTGAATGGCCCTCCTCTGAACCCTCTCCAGATTCTCCGTGTTCCTCTTGAAGTGTGGTGCCCAAAACTGGACACAGTACTCCAACTGCGGCCTGACCAATACCGCATAGAGGGGGAGAATCACCTCCCTTAATCTGTTGGTCATGCATCTGCTAATGCATGACAAGATTGGCCTTGTTGATGGCTTCATTACACAGCTGGCTCATGTTCATCTTTGAGTAAACTATGACTCCAAGATCCCTCTTAGCCACTGAGCTGCTGAGGAGGCCATCCCCCAACCTATGTGTGTGCTGGGGATTCTTCCTCCCTAGGTGGAGTACCTTGCATTTATCTTTGTTGAACTGCATCCTATTTCATTCTGCCTATTGATCCAACCTATCCAGACTCATATGCATAAAGTTAAGGGTGTCTACATGTGTCTGTAGGTATACAATGAAAGTATACAACTATAAAATGAAAAAAAAAACACCCCAAACAGGTGGATACACAGACACACGGAAGAAATACAAGCTCATAATGTGACAATTATGATTAGCATATTAACCAGGAGATTCATACTTTCTTTTGTTCTCTGCCTACATAACTATAACATTTAAATTCAGGTATTTCTTATCAACATCCACATTTATGAGCACTTTTTTTTCAAATATTATCTAACATTCCATTAAAATTCATTTTTCAGTTACTTTTTAGTAAATACATTAGTAGACTATTCTCAGAAAATGTACACAAATCAAATATGAATATTACCATAGTAAATCTAGTTTTTCATTTGAGTGAATACTTAAAATTTTCCCCTAGTTATCTGCTCAGCATTACTGAGGACAGGCATAAGTATTTTTTCTTTACTGTTAGAATTAAGATTGTTCTATAAAAGGCCATAATGGAAAAAAAAAACCCCTAAGTTTTCTTACAAGTGAATTTTCTGAATCTTGAATAGCTAGAAAAATAAATGCTACTATAGTGATTTGTAGTCTCTAAAACAATAAATAGTAATAGGGTGCCAGTTAAAAAACTGTTATTTACTGATTCATTTTTAAATACTAATTTTGAAATGTTTTCTTGAGATTTTTCATTATGGTACAGCTGCAGTCAAGAGAAATCTTTTGTTCAATCCCTCAAAATAAAGACACAATAAGGCTACAACAAGCTCACCACCAACACATTATACAACCAACACAATGGCAAACTTTTATGGTAACAGTATGCATATTATTGTTCAGGCAATGAGGCTCAGTAATAGCAACACCAAACAGCTCAAACTAAGAGCTTCATGTTTCATTTCATCACTGAGGCATGGCTATTTGTTTTAGATTCAGACTATGTATGTATACTGATTAGCATAGGAACTCACAAAACAAAATAAAAGGAATAATGTGTCTGATTGTCATTTCAACCTGAGGGCAAGACTATTAGGTGACAATTCTTGTTACTGCTAAAATGGAGTTTGCATGCCTGATTAGATAAGGTAAGTGGGAATTTATATTTCGCTGTTGTAGTTCTTTATTAAATAGCTTCATTCTAATGTACATAATGGGAACATCTTATATCTAATAGGATGTTACAGTTTTATACAAGTTGGTGTGTTCCACAGTTCATGATGTCATTACCTCCTGATACTTAAAAATAGAAGACAAAGGCTTCAACCACATTTTGTGTTTCCAAAAGGCTTGCAGAAACTGAGAGGTGTATAATTCTCCTCATAATCATAGTAACATAAATGTTACTTTTGGAAGGGGTGAAAAATATTATCCAAGTAACAAAGACTGAGTTCAAAAGAAACCATACAGAGAAAGGAAAGGTCTGGAGTTTATGGATTATGAACCAATAATAAATAGATTTTTGTATCGTTTTCCCTTAAATGTAATAAAGCATTAAAAGCCAGCTTGAGGATTTCTCAAATGGAGTTAATCTCCTAAAAGACCCCTCTTCCTTTTTTGCATTCATTTTCTCCAAGGATTCTTTCCCTTTATTCCTTACATATGTCTCTGATCCTATATTCTTTTCTACACCCTATTTGTCACATACCCTATGTCTGGAGTTGTCACCCCCCCAAACCTCTTTTCCACCTAGGGCCTATCCCTTACATACCAGTCCTCCAAACAGATAAAGTATATGAGGGAAAGTTTCAGAAAACATTGTCTATGGTTCTTCTCCATGTGTGTGCAAAGTGAAGAGAGATAGCGATCACTGTGAAAAATATGATTCATCCACATTCTTCCTTCTTGCTAACCCTTCAGTTTATGAAGAAATTGTCATGCCATCACCAGCCTTCTCTACAGAAAAAGTGAAGCCCAACTGCTGAAATCAGCTGCCAGGTCACAGTTGAGTTCTTCTAATAAGATGGTCCCCTTACAACCACCACATTAACATCTCTACAGGGAACGCTCTCAACAGTGAATGGCTACCAGGTGACCAAAAGGGAATTTTTAGAACCCCTAGAACTCTCAATGGTATATTAAGCTGGCTTCCCCTGTAATTATGCATTTATTAAAATGAAGCCTCAAAACACCACACATCTAAGGGATAGAAAAGTTGGATCTCACAACCACAATTCACCAAACTCAGTCAGGAGATCACACAAATAATCTGAAGAACAGGCACTGTAACTGCTAGTGATTCTTTTTCTGTTGCTGTAAGTAAATGGATGCTACATAGCTTTTTCTAATTTGCATTATTTTCAAAAGCTACATAGCTTTTACAATTTGAATTATTTTTTGATCTTTAAGCCTTGCTGGACATGTAAATGCACTTGCATTTACTCCAGCCTAGATTTACTGTGCAGTAAGCCACTACACAGTGGGCACCTCTACACATCACCTTATGGTGACATTGTTATGGAGCTATGCTTAGTACATTTTGCAAGTACTAAAGGATGGCACAGTAACTGCCCATGCTGCACCATGTGCATGGCACACAGTTTTCACCACTACTTTGCCGTAAGTGATTTGGGATAGGTATCTACACATCCAGAAATTAGGGAGCAGATTTGATTCCAGTTCCTTGCAGCCCTGAAATCAGTCTCTGAGGCCAACAGGGGGAGCTCCAGGCTCCCCCTGAGTGCTAGACCAGAGGCTGGCAGTGTGCACCAGGCCAAAAGACCACTCACACACCAGCTGTCTCTTGGCCCTGGAGGGCTGCCTACTGCTGAGGCAGAAACAGTGTCCCCTGCCCCAGTAGCAGGGAGTTCCTGGCCCTGGCTCCCTGATCTGGGGCAGGGGATGGGCAGAATTAGTCTCATCTCCCAGCCTAATCCCTACAGTTCCAGGGCTCAGGCTGGAAGACCCTTATCTTATCCTGGAGATAAGCATCTTGCAGCAGTGGTTCCACAGTGGTGGAGCTGCTGCCAGGAGATAAGGGTCTCCCAACCCCTGTTCTGCATTCATGATCTAGGAGCAGGCAGTTTAAGGCTCCCTGCTGCTAGGGCAGGGGGATGTAGTCTGCGCCCAGGTTCCTGTGGTGGAGCCTGCACTGGCAGCTCCCTGTCCACAAGAGCTACCTGCTATCTTCCACCCCCTGGTGGATGGCTGACCAGAAGCAGATTTAGCTCTCAGCCAGGCATTTCCATGAGCACTACAGTGCCATTACTAAACCCAAGTAAATTTGCTACTTGCATTTTGTAAGGGGGTGGCCTCCTCAATGAGACTCTGCTGGCTGCCCTGTTCCTGGGGTAAGTGCCTGCTTTGCTTGCTGCCACGCCTTGATCGAAAAAATATGAGAATTGTTACTAAGGTGGAAAACTACTCATTATTTCCCCTGCTGACAAAGACCTTAATACCCACTCTGACCTCCCCTCCATGGGTCTCATGCCTCACAGATGTTTCTGGGTGTGTAGTACCTTTTCAGTCTATGGCCAGAGCAAACTGGGCACACAGTTATAGCTTTAAGTAGAGGACCACTCACACACCACCTGTCTCTCACGAGGGTCCCACTCACTCCACTGGCTCTCACCCAGCCTCTTTCATACTGCCCTCTCTCTTGGGTCATAGTCATACCACCCAACATCAACCAACTTCAGGCTTAGATCTCCATACTTTGGTCACCCCCTGCATGGTCTGTTGGGTGTCTCTGCTACCCTCACCTGAGCCCTGACTGAGCGATTCTACAACTGCTGGCCTACTCTACTCCAGGCCCCTTGCAGGGCTACTATGCCCCCAGTGGGCCTCCTCACTTGCCCACACTCACAGAGCTGCTTTAGTCATCACCTCTCACTCACTCAGAGTCTCACTGCTTGTTGCCAGGCTTTACCCTGCCACCTAGGTCCCAGGTCCCTCCTCCAGCCTGAGCTCTGCCTCAGGGCTTCTTAGTGAGCCTGAGCTCCCTCTGCTCATTAGAACACCACCAGGGATGTGGGGCTGGGGTTGAGGCACCCTGACCCACCTTTCACCAGGGAGGTAACTGCTGGCATTTCCTGGGGGCTCCCATGCCACTAGGAGCCCCACCAGATCACCCTTCCCCAGCAGGGTGGAGTTTTACATCTTACCCAGGACAAGGGATCACCTCCACCCCATAGGCCCTGCCCTTACCTCTTGATATTTCCCAGAACAGCCTCTTAACTTGGTATTACCTCCTTCCTTCTACAGCAAACTGCAGCCCAGCTTATCTCCCTGGGTCCAAAGTAGCTGCCTTCATCAGACACCTGGCTGTTTTCTGCCCTTAAAGTGGCAGGCTCCAAAGATGTCCTGTCACACATTTGCAGGCAGCAAATTTACTTGGGATTAGGGAGATTTACTGTGAAGTAAGCATGTACATGTGTAAACCCACGTGCTTATTTCACAGTAAACAATGCTAATTCACCATTAAGTGGCTCATGTAGATGTGTCTGCTCACATGCTCACTTTGCCTAATCACCTATTTGTTTTTTTCCCTGTCACAGGGGGAGAGAGGACAAGGAAACTCCCGAGCTCATGGAAGGAGCCACAGAGACAGAAGAGGGGGCAGAGCAAAGGAAAAAAAAGGAAAACAAATAAATTACTCACCGCAGGAGATGAGGAGGGACAGGGACCACCGGAGAAGCCCATATGCGGCCAGAACAGTGCCTTTAATCACCTGCGGATGGTGGGTGATGTCAGCACTGATCACCAGCTGGCAAAGATAAAAGAACCGACCACAGTGAGGAGTGGGGCGTGCACATGGCTGCCGGGAGGAGGCCGGACCGGTGGAGGCTGCTGGAGCCGCAGAACGCCGGAGCTGGATGCCAGCATGCACCACAGAGGAGTGAGAGAGCCTGTGGAAGAACGGATGCCAGAGGACTGCGCGGCAGCAGCGGGTGAGCCAAGGAAGAGTGGAGAGAGAGCTGCGACAGTGTGGAGGGAGCAGCAGCCCGAGGAAGACCCAGAGAGAGGACTGCGGTGGGGGGAAGATCCAGAAGGAAGGCTGCGGTACAGGAAAGACCCAGAAAGGGGACAGCAAAATGGCATAGACCCAGAGAGAAGGGTCCATGTCAGGGAGGACCCGGAGAGAGGGTTACTCTGGGAGACGCACGGCAAGGAGTGGTGGCTAGCTGGCCCGGGGAGAGAGGGCTAGTATACTGAGTCACAGGCAGTGACCCAGTAGAGAAGCAGAGGGGCAGGGGCCCCGGCATCACGTTAGGTTGTGAGCCGTAGTTAAGTTCAGGAGAATTTTGTTTTAGTTGCGTTACCCCGGGTCCAAAGGGGCTGAGGCGTGGCAATAGGGGAATTGAGCAAAAGGTGAGCTCATTAGTGGCATGCCTAAGGGACCACCAACAGAAACACCCAAGATCTGCCTTAGAGGGTAAGGGCGAGGTGAAAGGGGAGGAGGAGACCTACACCGCAGGTAGCTGAAGAGGGTAATCGCGCTACAGGAAGCCCCACCCTCTGGAAGATCAAAGTCGTGGCAGGAGAGAAAGGGGTGGACCACAACGCGGGGAAAGACCTCCCCAAAGGCTACCTGCAACGGCAAGCTGGATATTTGCAAACCCTCGGAGCAAGGAAGCCCGAGGTAAGATGTTTGAGGCCCGGCGGCTACATTCTCATATGGTGAAAAAATTGTTTTTTCTTTTCTTTTCAATGGAGCGTAAGTTAAATGTAACTTTTTTCCTGTTTTATTTTGTTTCTGTCTTTGTTTATGCACTAGCATAATTGTTGATTTCATTAATGTCAGCAGAACTCAGAATTGAGTTTTAGATGAGTTGTTCTCCTTTTGCTGGCTAAATTTGCAGTAACAAAGCAAAAAACTTTCTAGTCATTTCATGAATACTTCCAGGTTTGTTTGTTTATTTGTTTAGTGTTAAGAGAAGAGTGTTTGGGGGGAAAAAAATGTAAACATCTAGACCTTAATACACCTTTTGGTAATCCTCATGCAATATAGCAATTGGATTCTGTGCACTAGAAAAGCAGCAAGCTTTACATATATATACATATGCTTCTGAGATTTGGTAATTCCACATACGGTTGTATCACCAAATTGTATAACTGTTATTAACACAGTATATCTTATAACCCATCAGTACAATATAGCTACACAATCAATATATATTTTGCTATTGTGAAGCAGATTTCAAAGTATTTCATATGTGACAATTTGTGGTGATATCAGATGCTTGTTACAGCCTGTCTTTTCTGCTCTTGCATATTGCTTGGTTTTCAGTTTTGGCACAGTCTAGGTATGCAGCCACAGATGGAAAATCAGTGTGTGTGATATGTTTTTTACCTGCCATGGAAAATTGAATTCCCTCCATCATTTTGTACAAACAGTTTGCAATTTGTTTAGTTCGTATACATGTCAGTAAACTGAGGAATATTAACAATGCTATATGTATAACAAATGAGAAACAATGTTTTGGGGAATCTGTGTAAATTAGTTGTTGGAGCTTAAAACCTTAGCGTCACAAATAAACATTATGTGCCTGAATGCCAGATTCTACATTTGAGTCCTCTGATTTGGCTGACTTGTCTGCACAATTTCAAATAGACAGATTGGTCTTTTTGAGTAAATGTCTGGAAAGGTTTAGGTCCATAATTTAATCCTTTCAAAAAAACCTGAAATGTACCTTTTTGTCTAAATTGATTCAAGTTATAATGACTTAATGGTAGCACACAACTTTTCAACATCTCTCAATACCAGCATTGAAAAAATGCCTGTCAGAGGATACCAGCTGGCCGATTGGGGTGATGAGGATCATTCCCCCTCTTAGCCCTTAACTCACTGGACATCTCATTTCTTTAGGATCATGAAGAATATTTTAAAAGCTATTGTGTCCTTACGAAACTACCATTGATTTTAAAGTGCTTCTGCATCACTATTTCTTGAACTGCATTAATAAAAATGATCCTTTGGCATAGAAGTTGCCAACCAAATAACATAAGAAGAAAAAGGACTGTGATCAAAGGGATTTACCATACATACCTGATTCTATTCCTAGTCCTGCTCTTGATTTAACATATGACCTTTGGCAATCATTTTAAGATAGACTTGTGCATCTAAATAGGAGTTTTTTAGCCATGTGAGTAGAATGTTGATTTTTCCGCAGTTTGCAGCTCTATTTCACCTGCACACAGGCTAAACCTGCATAGTAGGCTATGCACAGACCAAGTATATGCATGGGGCTGTATGTATGTGTTTAGGAATGTAAGTCCTAGGAACAGAGGACTCTCCCATGCTTTAGTCACAATATCTGAGCAGGAAGCTGAAGCTTCAGATTCTAGGCTTCTCTTGCCCAGAGAAAGAGTATGAACCTATTTCTTTTTGACTTCTCAGATCACTTCTTGAACCACTACCAAGAAGGTTAAACTAGTGATTCTCAACCAGTGTGCCATGTGATTCTTTTAAGGATATCCCAGGGTAACATACAACTATTAGCAATGCAAGCACCTACATGATTTGCAATACGATTTCAAAATAGGAATCCATAGTGTCAGAAACATTCTATCCTGTTGTGGTCTGAGTGCTTTACAACAGAAGAATTGCTCTATTATTTTTCCATACTCAAAAATTGAGTGGATGCTAAGAGATGGCATTTTCCAAGAGGTGCTTGGAGTCTGAAAAAAGTTTGAGAATCACTTGATTACATATTCTCCAGTGCCACAACCACTTGCATCTAATAGTCATTGACTAGAATGGATGGAGGGAAGTGAAGTTTCTGTCTCATAAGTAGATGCCCAGGCTAGAAGTCATGGCCTGATTGCTTGCTAGTTTGTTCACATTCATATGCTCTTTCTTAGCTGTCTAGGGAGCCAGTTTTAAATAGACCATGTATTGAGTAATGCCTAAGCTCTGGCACAGTGGTTAGTTACAGTACCATTCCAGGTGGTCAGAGAAATTCAAATTCAAACATCTTTGGGGGCTAGACCATTAGGGTGCCTAATTAGAATGTGTCAGAGAAGACTTGATTAATCAAGTCTGCTATGAGTTCTTATTAGAACACTCCAACATCCCCTCACTGTCATATGTATTAAGCCCCACTATATTTCAAAAAGGCTGTGGGACACTTTAACTAAATCCCATCAAATGAGCTTTGGTTAAAGTGCCCCAACAGTCATTTTGAAATGTGGGGGGCTTAATACACAAGATGGTGAGTTATGCTATTTAAAGTGGCTGCCTGGGAACTGCTTTAATTAACCACCCCCTGCTTCTGACCTCATATTTTCTGCTTTCTGAGGGAAGTGCCTTAATCATTCAGCTGTTGGGATTAAGAAGATAGAAAGGCCCTCCTCCTAACTATACCACCATGCTAGTAATAGGTTTCTGACCAGCTACATTGTATGATTTAATTGTATGTACACATCTGGAATGGGTGTGCATATATCAGTTCTTATCTGCCTGGCATATTTGTAGGTGATTGCTTGTGCATATAATACTATACCTCCATTCTGGAAGGGAAAAAACACTGCAAACGCTGCATAAGTGGCAATGATGTCACTTAGATGGCCAGAAAACTGCCATTTAGATTAAAAAAAAGGTAAATACATTTCTGCCCTTAGGCTCTCTGAGCCTCATTGTGCTGTTCTTATTCAAATTATGCAATACTGTACTCTGCAAGTAGTTTACATGTAAAGATAGCAAAATTGGGCCTGAAAGTGTATATTTCCACTGATCAAATGAAATTAATATTTGCTTACCTATCTCTTAGAGACATTGGAAGGATTAAATTTTTAATATTTATACAGCATTTCAACCAAGTAAAGCGCTGCATAACAGTGTAGTCGCTGATATGCGATACCCAATGCTAAACATTATTATTACTATTTAGAAATAATGGTTACTCTAATTTACAATCAATTTAGTGTTACTTCTTCCACTACTGCATGTGTTTCCCTGAATAATAAAATCAGGCAGTCACTGAAGTTCAGTATATCATAAATGGTAAACAGGAGTGGTGGACAAAGATGTTTACCTTACTGTGCCATTAAAAGTCAAATTTTAAGACCTTAAGTATGCATTCTTGCCTTCCACTGGTGTCAGTGAGGGACATGAGTGAGAATCCAAGTTTAGATATTAGGCTTTAGCTTGAAGAGAAGGAGTCTATTAAAATGAATGGTTATATCAGTATAATTAATTCTAAACACCTTAGATTCTTATATCTATTACTTCTATTACAACATAGACTTAAATCAGAGAAGTCTGTTGTTGTAGGCACTGTGCAACATAGAGAAACAGTCCTTGCTCCAAAGAGATTCCTGTCCGAGCACCCAGTACTGCAAGGTAAGCACATAAACACCCACAATGAGGGCAAAAGATCTGCTCAGATGTGTAAGGTTAAGCATGTGCGTAATTGCTTGCAGGATCAGGGCATAAGGGCTATTAGTTTTCTCCGCTATTAAATTAGCTGAGCAGCAGAGAGAGAAGATACAGGGAAAACATGTAATGGAGGTTTAAACAGTGATGAATTGTCAGATTGCCTAGTGTAGCTTGTAAATTTAGTTCCCATAGGAGCACATATGGTGGTAAGGCTCTCTCTCGTTATACGACTTTTGATTTAGGATTATCACTAGGCCTTGATCCTGCAGTGACAGCTATGTATGGAAGAACTTCTGCACCTATGTAGAGACACACTGTGCTTCAAGCAACACAAAATTATGCTTTCATGATTTTCATTGCAGAATCAAAACCATATATATAGGGCCCAAATTTAAATTTGTAATTTTATCAAGAAGCTTATAAACCCCATTAACAAGAAACCCAGAAATGCATCATAAAGGTGGACTCCAAACTAGGAATAGTGAAATTTCATAAGCAAATAGTTTATTCACTGAAAAAAATATTTTTTGAGGGAACTAAAACTCTTCACGACGATCAAATATGACAAATAATTTTGACTGAAATAAGATGTGTAAAAAGAAATAAATCCCAAACATTGTTTTGTGACACTAAGTGAAATATTTCTATTTTTAGTTTTGAAATGCTATGTTTTATTTAGTAGTGTTGTAGTGATGTTATATCTGTGATGCTCCAGGAATTATCCAAAAGGCAAGAATTTTTGTGAGTGATATCTATTATTGAACCAACTACAGGGGCAGATCTGCTGTCTCCTCATGGGATAGACTTAACCAAGCTTTTAAATTAACATTAGAAAGTTTGTCTAAATCTATCCCAATGATTCAGCTGGTCTAATAAAAGCTACCACCCACAAAAACCTTGCTTCTAGTGTTTAATTTTAAAAACTCTTAAATTCATTTTTAGGTGGATTAAAATCCTCACATTTAATTGATTTGTTTTGAGTCTAAAAAATATTTTGGTTGACCCAAAATCATATTTTCATTTGTTTCACCAAAAAACAAAACGAATAAAAATAGCTTTGGTTTGATCCCAAACAATTCCTTTTTTCAATGTTTCAATTTCTCCGGTTAACAAAAAAATCAACTTGCTTTATTCTCTACCTTGACCTCTTTTATTGGAAAATATCAGCTTTTCAGCTATACATCCAATATAAACAAAGCAAAACAAAGGGAATTGCAGCATTCCAGCTAACATTTACTGACTTGAAAGATGCATTTTGCAAGATGAAAACATGTTTCAAATAACACTTTTTTTCCTTAGATCATTGTCTTTTTTCCATATGGGATCATTAACTTCTAGCAAACTAGGTGGCAAAATGACTTATTATTCAAAATAACTTATTATTGGATTGAGTTGTTTTCTGAATGACTGTGTGGGTCTAACCAAATTGCTTAACTCATTTTTTTCCTATCTGAGGAAACATAAGAGTCTAAGCAATAGGAAAACATGCTTTTGATTTAATATTGTACCAGCTAAAGACAAAGTGATACAAATTCTTTTTTATCCTTTTATTATTTTATGTCCAGCAGGGAAAAGTAGCACAGACAATTCAAGCAGATCAAAAGCTTCTATAATTCTTCATGTCATTGATACAAATGACAATTATCATTAGTATTGTTTCTGACATAGTGATTTTTCATGTCGGATGATATTAAGGCTTTAAATTCTGTTCTCAGTTACACCAGACTGAATCCCAGTAACTCCATTCATTTTAGTAGGCTTAATCAGTGTTACACCAGAATAAATTACAGTAAATTTGGCCCATAACAGTAAAATCCTTACTTGCTGAATTTTCCTGCTTAATATAGCATACAGCAAATGATGCCTGCTCATTCTGAAGTGTTCATTTCTGCCAAATTAATTCAAGAAAGCTTGCTCTAATTAGATTTGTGTATGAGTAGTCTCTTTACAGAATTCATTCTATAATAGCAGTTTTATTTTGTTTGGATTGCATTTTTTTACTTTATGCATTTAAATGTTTGGTATTTGGAATATTTTATTTTAATCTGGCTTGGCCTTTGTAATACATTACCCTCATATTTTAAAAAAGAGTGATCTTCAGTTAATATAAAGATTTAATTATTAAAACATTGATACAATGCTTCAGGGATCAATAAAACTTTTTTTATTGACGAAGGAAAGCTATTTGCAAACATACTGTTGCATTCTGAGTTGGAAATGTGATGATGTGGGCAACATAAGAAAATATACAACTCATAAAGAATTTGTTCCTGCTGCTACTAAAATTAATGGTAATTATAAACCAGTAGGATTAATGTAATAATTATGGGGCTCTTGCATGTCTTCTCATATTACATCATATAATGGTACTCTCATGCAAGATGCTGAAAACCCAAGGACCGCAAAATGCTCAACTCACTGGAGATGCTCATCGTCCTCTTGGAATAAGGTTCTTCAAACCCTGAAAAAAACACTGTAAAATATATATTGTTTTCTTTTCTGGTATTCACATCCTCAGTGCAATTAAGCCCAGGAACAATACCACTGAATACACATGATTCAAATTGTTTGGCGTGAAAGAGGGTCATATGTAACAGAGGCCATATACATACCTGGATCCATGGAAAAACCCACATACCTTGTAAGACCCTGAATTAGAGGAGTTTTCTTTTAATTAAACCATATTTATAGAGAGGTATTTTATACTTGTGCTCCATTTTATCTAGTTTCTATTGCTTTCATTAGAATTATATTGAACAGATATTTTTCAAATTTACTATGCCATCCATATTTTTTTAGACTATAATTGTAGTCTTGATCTTATTTTCCTGCTTTGTATTAAACTGTAGAGCAGTTCTTTCAAGTGACAGAGTAATGTTGCATGCACATCAAGAAAGAAGCTACCACATGTTCTCACATAAAATGCACAATTTTTCCCCCAAAACCAACTGAGGGAAGTTGGACTGTGCATTATATGTAAGAAATTTGAATTCCCAGAGGTCTAGAAATTTGGAAGTATGGAGCAGTTGCAACATGAATTGATCTGAGAGCCATGGCAATTAATGATGCCAGGGCTTCCCCACCACCACATTTCTGGACCCTTGGGAAGCCCCTTGGCTGAATGACATGGCCCTGTGTACTGGATCAGGCTACTAAATGGGGCCAGTCCATGGCTGCCCCTGGCTTATACTCTAGACCTAGCAGTCAGCATCAGAGCCAGACTGTGGTCTCAGACCTAGCTACTTCACACGTCAGTTACATCTGCTCCAAGGTAAGATCTTTATTCCTTCTGGGAGTTTTCCGAAAAACAAGGTGCAGGGGTGTGTTATATGTAGTAAAATATGGTAATAGCCTGGTCAGGGTGAGAATTGTATATCTGAGCACCTGGATTTAAGAAAATTGTAATTCAGAATGATATTTTGTCACTGAGATTTATGGGCAAAAAAAGGAAAATCATTGCTACAGGAAAATCATTTTTTAATTGATAAACAAAGATCTAATCTGTCTGTAAGGTGAGCCTGATTTTATGAAAACCCCTAACTTGTAAGACACTTTTGTTCATAGCTGTGGCTTGTCTTTAGAGAATAACCTGTAGCTGAACACCATGTACTAAAAATTTCCCTTGAAGTAACATATTATTTTTTTATTTTTACTTTTATTTTATATTTTACTATGAAATGTTAATGCATTTGTTTAACTTAGTGATGAGGTTTAATAAAGCATAGATTCAATGCATCTCTGTAACCTATTTGTTTAACAAACATGAGTGACATAAGGGACTCAAAGCTTAAAACAGTTTCCAATTGTAGTTTCCTACTCTTTTTTCCTCTCTTCCTACTCTTGAGGAAGTTTAATATATTTATTATTAGCACCCAAGTTATCATGAGTTATTAACCGGTTGTCAAGAGTTCTTAGACTTCCAGTCCTAAAGCTTTATTTGTTTGCAAGTGGAATGAAACTAGGTTTATGTGTGATACAAAAAGTATTGACTTCCATGATTTTTTTTTAAATTTGCAGATTGATTATTGATAATTAATTTCCCCAAAACAATTATTCTGGGGTCATTTCATTTTAGTAAGCGATCTAGATGGCATTTTATTATATTCATGCTTTTTTTTCTTTCTTTCTGAAACTTGGATTCATTATTCACTGCAGTGATGCCAACGTTGCAGTCTCAAAAACTGTTTCCTCACTAAGTTTGCAAAGTGGTTTAGTATACAAGCATACTTTATCATTACACTTTTACAGCATATAGCTTTAAAGGAAATCATTACCTTGAAAAAAATTTTAGTTTATTTTCTGTAGTGCAGTGTATGGGATACTCTCAGTGTTACTGGCAGGAAACGTGCCTTCCATAGGCAGATCTCTATTTTTCACTGGTCTGCAGAAGTAGTACTTCTATGTCACTTTCCATTACCCTGAACCCCACATCAATTTGCTCAGTGAAGATCTCCAAGAAGATGGCCTTGCTCATCCTGAAATTCTGCTACCACTGCTCATCATCCCACATCCTCAGGACTATCTACTTTGATGAGTCAGTGTTTGGACCTTGTTACACATTAATTTTCTGGCTCAGGGAGCCATACCATGTACTTTCCACAGATTAAGTCATATACACTAGTTTTAAGCACTCTTTAGGCATCTTAAAGTTACTCCACTCCAGGGCAGGTGTATCTCTGATCCATATTACCCAACTCTTGTTCCAACAAAGTGTGGCTACTCCCCAGAGATAAGCTGCCCAAGTTTCAATCCTCCAGCATCCCAGAATTCAGTGCCCCTCCCTCTCCCCTCCTGTTCTGTGTGGACAAAGTTTCCACCCCTAAGTTCAACTGCCCAGAGAGTCATACTAGCACCAAGCAAACTCTCTGTCCCACCCTTGAAGGTGTGACCTGGCCAGGCAGCTCTCAGGGGTACAGACTAAACCAACAGAAGACTAGGGGGCTTGGAGGGGGGAGCAAGGTAGAGGGCCAGACTGGGGTCACTGTGAGATGTGGCTCTCCTCCTAGAGTGGGGATAGTGTCCCTGTGGGTTGAGGCTACCCAATCCCAATTTATTAAAACATGACAATTTACTTTTTATTTATTTTATTTTTTTTATTTTATACTTAAGTAGCTTTTTTATTTCATTTCATGACTAAGACCTCAGCTGGCATTCCTACTCACTGCCTCTCCACCTCCCATCTCACTACTCAGTCCCTGTTGTTAAACTCTCCCCTCTTCAGCCTCATGCTCCTGCCCCCACCAACCTGTGCCCATTGGGAGCAGAGATAAAAACCTGTCCTGGCTCAGCAGCCCTGCAGTGGCAATTCACAGCTGTAGCTGCTAGTCAGGCCCCTGCTCACCAGTCCTCTAGTGACAAGTCACAGCTTGTGTAGGTCAGGGACAATCAGAGAAGGTTTTTATCCTGAACGTGTGACTGCTCTAAACTTAAGCTAACAGTAAGACAAATCAACATTTGAGAAGCTTAAAGTGTAATGTAATGTGTACCAAAGCCCTTTATCTCTTAGTCCCAGAAGTGGCAATCACATGGTCTGCAGCTAGTCTCAGAGAAGGTGAAAGTCCCTTATTTCTCCCGGCTGTGGCATGAAGGTCTCAGATAAAGAGAACACACAGCCCAGCCTGAGGAGCCACATTTCAAGAGCCAGGATCCTAGTAATTTGAGTTTCCTTGCTGTAACACAACAGCAGGGAATATGCTGGAAGAGTACAGTGGGCAAAGAGCCTTTACCATAAGCACAGGTCCGGAATTTTTAGGGTGGTAGGCTGACAATTACACTCTGCATTTCCTGTACCACATAAAATAGGAATATAGTTGAGTAGGAGAGTTTGCATATGGTTTCGAACTCATTTACCACATTTGATAAAGAATGGATATGAGTACACTAGAGACTAGAGAAAAAAAAAAACTATTGATGTAGTAAAAGAAAGTTGTTTAAAGTTTAAGGTTCTTGTTTTCTGTTTTTTCTTTTGATTGAAAAATTATATTAGTCTGGAACCTGCAATTTACCTAGCCAACTAACTCCCTAACTCAAAAACAAAGACAAGATATGTTTTTTTAAAAAAAAAAAAGGAAACAAAGAAATCAAAAGAAAGCCTTCCTAATTCCCCAATGTTTATAAACAAAAACAGCATTATATTTATTATACCTCTATAAAAACCTGAAAATATGACCATTTCCATGCAGAGAGTGGGATTAAGAAGAATTATAATACGATCACTCTAAAAAGGAGAGCTACATATGGAATGATTTGATTATCCACATTTCCCATGAAAATTAGCATAATTTCAGGCCTTTTAATCAATGTTGCCTACATTGCAGCAACAGAAGTAGGATTACAGACATCAGTCCCTTCTGTGTCTCTCCAGCCAAGTAATGAAACTAGACCTAGTTACATTAAGATGTTCCTGATCATTCATTGGGGCTATTAAAAAAAAACCTTAAAACCACAGTTTCTATGGGATTCTGTCACCACACAAAAAAGCAATTTAGGACAGTAGATTGCTACATAATTTCCCATTGATTTTACTTACTGTATTTCATTCCAGTAAGTGAAAGTAGTTACTTACAGTTACTGCTTCTCCAGCCAACAGTCTGCCTCAACAGTTTTGCAACATGGAAGGATGTGAGTGGTACTGTGGGGTTGCTATTGTTGGATTAGAGAAGATGGTAATGGCACTGCAGGTTGGAAAATCTGCAACAAGCATAGGATATCTGCAACACAAGGAATCAGTATAGATCTGCCAGAGAGAGACATTGTCCTCAGAGGGATAGATTCATAGAAACAAAAGTGCTATAGATGGCTTGGATTGTGGGAACAATGGTGGGAGGCTTTGGGAGTTAGAGAAGGCTAGACAGGTCTGAAAGATGTGAGGCAGATTAAAATGTAAATAGTCTTGACAGCTATAGCTATTGATATTTAAATCAACCTGTTTTTTACCTTGAATTCTTTATGTTCTCATACTTTTAAAGAAGGAAAACAACTTGATTTTAATTGTGTTGGTGCCAGGCTTGCAAGTTTAATTTCATTAAATCACTCCCTGGTGCATATCTACATGTGAGCCCCCCACTAGAAGCAAATTGAGCCCAACAGGAGAAATCCAGTCCAGGGCTGCTCTTGCCCTGCTCTGTCCCCCTGCATCAGCCAGGGGGACAGAGCCTGCCCTGTGGAGATAAGGACCCATATTGATTCTCCCTGAGGCAAGGCAGCTGCCTGGAAGCCAGGATAGCTCTCTCTGCTCCTGCTGTGGTCCCTTGCTGCCGAGGCTGACCGAAAGCAATTTGTTCCCGGTCAGCATCTACACATGCAGTATTGTGCATTAGTTAATGCGCCATTTTTCTTGTACATCAATCTACAGGTACTAGAAAATGGTGGATTAGACTAATATAGTGAGCAGTAATATTTGTGTATATGCAGACATCAATGCTTTTCTGAGCATTAATCTAATGCTCACTAAAGCATGTAATGTAGATGCACCCAGTAAGAGGCATATTTTGGAAGATCCTTTTAAAAATAATAATAATAAATGTTCTAAGAATAGAAGGATGACAAGTGGAATACGTTTGTGTATGTCTGTAATATGTCTACTACATTGTTGCAAGATTAAATTAGCTTCTATTAAAACCAGAGATTTTTCCAAATGAAGCACTTTATTAGCTTGTTAAACTTCTGTGAGAGAAGACAGTGGCTCTGATCATTAGCACACACTCTAATATGGATCCTTAATTTGTTTTTCTTTTTTCTTTTCAGAAATAATTAGAAAGTGCAAATATGCCTGGCATGACTACCCAAACCATTCTTGAAATCTGGTTTATAGTATTGGTGATTGCATCCCTTTAGCATAGAACAGGTCTCTCAAGAATAGTGGGTTTCCATATGGACTTCCCAATGCGTCTCAGCACTGACCAAAAGGTACCACCTCAAGGGGTGAGTTGATTTTTGTCGTTTTACACTCTCTCTTTTCTCTAAGGACTCTTCTCTTAAAACTTACTGGAGGTCTTACCATTGATTTAACTGGGATTTAGATCAGGTCCTCAGTCTGTGTACAGATGAAATAATACTTTTCTTTGAAGATGTGGTATTAGTTAAAAATAGTCATTTACAATCAGAAAGATATATTTATACATTTCTTTATATATAGTTATTTCTCTTTTTGAGTACAGTGAAAAAATATTTCACCTTTTTATTGGACAGTAAAATATAACCGGCTCCAAAAGGCAGTCTTGAGGCTTATTAGGAGTAATACTTTTTGATTCAAAAAAATATTATCTAGAAACTACTACATATAACAAGCTTAATAGACAAATTATTTTTTTGTTTAGAACAGCTTAAGTATAAACATATACAGAGTTTATGCACCCCTCCTGCAGTACAACACAGAGAAGCTTATTCTCACTAGGGATTTTCCTTCACCACTGAGCAGAAAAGACAAGATGCTCAGTTCCTAGAATTTACTGATTCTACAAGTTTGTCTGCAGCTCTGAGGCCACCAGCTGCTTTTTCCAACCCAGCAGTACCTTACACAGGGAAAGGAGGGCACCATTTCAAAACTAAGTTGTACATATGAACATTTGATTAGAATTCATCTGGAACTAGTGAAGGAAATGGAAATTTTCTTCTTGTATCACACCATATCGATCCATTGTCTGAATGAAAAACAAACTAAATTTAAATCAGACCAATTGATAAAGGTCACAAAATTTCAACTTGTGATGAAATAGCATGACAAATACCCATATTAATTGCACATTGTTATACTAACTTGATTAATTGCTTATCTTCTCAGATGGGATCAGACATTTTAACATTCTCATCTACCAGGAAGACAGTCATAAAATCCATGATTACAATTCATAGGGACTAACTACTTCATTGGATCTAAATTCTCAGTCGGCAGATTTAAGTAGCTCATTGGCTCTACCTTCTCAATCAGCAGTCCTCCTTGATATATCTGAGGCACACTTCTAATGACTGAGAAATAAAACAAACAAACAGACCCAGACTGAGACCCTGCTCAGAATCCCAAAGGCAGTCAAAGGAGAAAGGAATAGGAAAAAGAAAAACAGTTGGTCTTGGTGGGAATAATTACCAGAGAGGGTCATAAAGCTCCGTGTTAGATAGAATAATAGGTCAGTTCTGCTCCTGTACCTTGAGGAAAGCCCTTCTAATTTATTTTGCTGTCAATATAAAGGCTCAGGGGCAATCTGATGGCCACCTATAAGTGTATCAGGGGTGTCCACCAGAATCTGGGGGAATGTTTGTTCACCAGAGCACCCCAAGGAACAACAAGGGCTAATGGTTATAAACTCCTGCAAAACCATTTCAGGCTGGACATAAAGAATAATTTCTTTACTGTCCGAGCCCCCAAGGTCTGGAATAGCCTGCCTCAGAGGTGGTTCAAGCATCTACTTCGAACACCTTCAAGAGAAAATTGGATGTTTATCTTGCTGGGATCCTATGACCCATGCTGACTTCCTGCCCCTGCGGCATGGGGCTGGACTTGATGATCTTCCAAGGTCCCTTCCAGCCCTAATGTCTATGAAATTTATAAATCTGTCTATAAATTTAGCTCTGACTAAATATGTGGATTTTTTTTTCCTCTGATATTTGTCCAGAGCACCAACATGCATTGACTGACAGCCTTCTTAAACCAGTTTCATTCCCTGGGAAATTCCTGAAGGGAGAAAACAGAGATGTCTAAAACCAAGTCAGGCTTACCCAAGTGTGGAAGAACTGCAAGGTTCCATCCCAAACCAGATAAGGGGTCACAAATGAATCTACCTAGCTCCATAGCCGTGACATGGCCAAAGGCTCATTCAGAGTGCTTAAATAAGTCTGGTGCTCTTGTTATTTACATTAATGTTTGCTAAGGATAGATTGTTAACTTAGTATTAAATTAATTATTAAGAAGGACCATATGATTTTGTGTATCAGAGAAAACCTTTAGTGCAAAGTCTCTAAATCCATTTAGGATATGTTAAAAAAAAACCTAAATGCATCTGTGTGCTCCTCAGTATCTCAGATTTTAGCTTCTTTAGTGCCACCTAACAAGAAAACTTTGAAAACCACTTAGAAGCAATTTATTGTATATTTCATGCTTATATTCTCTAGCACCATTTTTCCACCATTGCAATTACTGGAATTTTTTTTTTACATGAAAACAGGGTTTTTGTCTCTCTTAAGAGCTCCTGCTGCTTAATTCGTATTCAAAGTCATAATCCTCTCTAGCACACCATGCCAATTTCTTAGAAGTTGATTGTGATGTCACAGAAAGAGGATTTTGACTTGAGGAAACAAATTGATTATATGGCAAATTTTACTCACATGAAATTAGTCTTCCTGAAAGGTTCTGAACTGAGAATACTGGAAACTGACATTTTCTATGGACAGAATAGGGACAACACCAGCTGTGATGCTTAAAGTTTCTATACAAGTACATCTTAATTCTATTTTAATGGATATTTTTTGGAATGAGAAGATGGTAGAATGTGTTTACCAAGACATTCTTTGGCTTCTTTTCTCAGGATACCATTTTTCAAACAGGTTTCTCTAATATGGATATGTGTTCATTAAACTGACCAAAGACATTCTCAGAGTCAAAGATCTCATAAAGAAAAGACTTTAAATGACTTTTGACTTCAAGCCTATTCTTAAAGGTGGAAGCCCAATATATAATTACCAGACTACTTTGACCCACCTACTCCTACTGAATTGGTTTTACATGGATCTTCTTCTCAGAAATGTAAATAAGTCTTTAAAGCATTGTCAGAATTTCAACAAGGTGGCACTGAATCATTTAAAAGAAACTGCCTCATCCATGCAGGGAAAAATGTGTGTTCCAGTTGCACAGTTTATTTCTGTAACAATGCTGTACATAAATCATTACAAAATTGTAATTATTTTATATGAAAATTTTGATCATATACAAATGATTAAAAGAAGGATGGATCCTTTGATTAGTGAACTGAAAGGATATTTCATTATATTGTGACTTGCTGCTAAACTGATGAAACTGTCACAGGTATTTTATTAGTTATCATACTATTTTGGTATCCCTAGGACAGAGGACGTCAGACTGGGGAAATGGTATCCTTGACATTTAAAGCCCCTTCTTGTATCTTAAACAATTTTTTATTCAATTGTCAATTGTTCAGAGTTCAATTGTCAAGTGTGCGCGCTGTACCACTGGGCAAGTATTGGTCTTGAGGAAAAGGCAATCAGGATTCGTTGTAAAGATGACATCTTTTATTGGACCAACAAGGGTTTTGCAAAACAAAATTCTTGAATAGCAAGCTTTCAGGCACAAACACCATTCATCAAGCATTGGAGAGCAGACTGTAAAAGTACCACTGGGCAGGTATCCTCCCTTCCAGACCCATCCCACTGGGGCTTCAGATACTCCCCAAATCCAGAAGGCATCCTACATGCAAGAAGCCCCAGGCCTGAGGATGCCCCCAGTCTTTCACTTGATCTTAGCCAAAAGGCTGAGACCTATAGTCCTTGTGCCTACTTGCCTGCCTCTCTCCAAGCTCTATTGCCTAATTCTCTGGCTGTGGATAAGGTAGGACTGGCATCTCAGCCTCAGACATTTGGGACAGAGCTGACATGGCCTGCCGCCAGCTGGGCCGAGGGGAGCCAAGGGGGTGCCCGCAGCGGCCGGGACAGCAGGCACGTCCCTGGGGGAGGCTTCCGCCCAGGGCACTGCCCGGCGCTTCGCTGCGAGGAAGCCGCAGCCCTTCGGCAGAGGCGGGGGGCGCTGCTCTTACAGAAGAAAGACGCGGGGGCTGGGGGGGAGGGGTTAAGCGACGACCCCCCAGCCCCCTCGGGGTCATTTCGGGTCCGATTCGCCCTTCTCCGGCGGCGGCGGCGGCGAGCGCGGGCCCCACTCCCGGCACCCCCGCGCCATCTAGCGCCGAGAGGCGGCCGCGCCGGGAGCCGGAGCCGGGAGCGGAGCGCGGCGCGGCGCAGAGGGAGGGAACCAGCTCGCGGCCCCGTCCCGGCTCTCGCCGCGCTCCCCAGCCCGGAGGCGCCGCGGGCGGGCGGCCGGGGTGGGGCAAGGTCCGCCCGGGCCGGGGCTGCCCTCGCCGCCACCGCCGCTCCTCCAGCACAGTCACTCGCGCCCCCCGCCCCAGCCCTGCAGCGCGGAGCGGACGAATCGGCGCGGTGCCGCCGTCCTTCCCCGCGGAGCCGCCCGCCGCCGCCGCCGGAGCCATCTGCGGGAAGCGAAGGAGCAGCCGCCGCAGCGGGGCCGGGGCCGGAGGAAGCCGCAGCGGCTGGCGCGGCGCGGCGGCGGCATGGCCCACCCGCGGGAGGGGACGGACGC
>JAGPOW010001296.1:99787173-99802288 GCA_030014935.1 Caiman crocodilus
CACGGCCGCCGGCCGGACCCCCCGCTCCGAGCGCCGCCTCCCGCTGCGGGGCGTGACCCCCGGCCCGCGCCGCGCCTCGCCGCGCCGCTCCCCCGGGAACTTGTTGCTCCCTCCCGCCCGCTCGCGCCGCCCCATGTCCCCGCCGCCCGCCCGCCTGTCCCCGCGGGGCGCGGACGCAACGCGGAAGCTCCATGCGACTGAGCGCGCTCGCCGGACCCGCCAGGTACGTGCCCCGCACCGCGACGCCGTGGATCAGCGCGGCCGCCCCCCGCGCCCCACAGGCGCCGCCCGCAGCGCCCGGCCGCGCCCTCCGCCGCGCTTCCTCCCAGCAAAACTTGTCTGGAAGTTGAACGTGGGCGCCCGGAGCTCCCGCCGGCTCTGCAGGGGACCCGCTCGGGAGGGGGCGGCCGCCCGCTCTGCCCACTCCCCCTGGGGCCCCGCAGCTCTCGGGGAGGGGAGGGCCGTGGGAGGGGCTCGTCAGCGCCCGGCATCCCGCTCAAGGGGCTCGGGCAGCAGCGGCGGAGAAGAGCCGGGCTGGGGGCACTGGCGGAGAAGCCGAGAAGAGCTCTCCTCTCCTCAGGTGGCTGCACCGAGGAAGCAAGAGCAATCCGCTGGTGACTCGCATTTGCACCTCTCCCTTCTGTCTACATGCAACATATGGAGCTTTTCTCCACCAGGGCCAGCTGATAGGGAGGGGGAGGCACTGGTTTCACTGCACACGAGGACATCATGACTTTCCCTGTCTCCTGATCTCTTCTGCTGACTGACTAGCAGACAGTGGTTGGGAGACAAAAGAGGAGCAGGCAACATTTTCAGGACAGCCTTTGCTATTTAGGCAGAGTAACAGCACTTAGGAGTCTGCAGGACCTGGCGTGGCTTTGGGAGTATTTGAGCATTTGTGATTCATTCAGGGTTTTGTTTTTTGGTGTTTTTTTAATTTATGTATTTAGTGGCCAAGCCAGGATTGGCTCTGAAGTGATCCCTCAGCAGAAGCAGCCTTAGCAGCTTGGACTATGGCAGCAGGAGTAGCAGCTTGGTTGCCCTTTGCCCGGGCAGCAGCCATAGGATGGATGCCAGTGGCCACAAGTCCCATGCCAGCTGCTCCCCGGCAAGAGAGAAAGCGAAGCCAGGACTCTCTGATTGTGTTGAATGTGAGCGGCATCCAATTCCAGACTTGGCTGGATACCCTGGAGCGCTACCCGGATACGCTGCTGGGCAGCTCGGAGCGAGACTTCTTCTACCACCCAGAAACACAGCAGTACTTTTTTGACCGAGATCCTGATATCTTCCGTCACATACTCAATTTCTACCGTACAGGGAAGCTTCATTATCCCCGGCAAGAGTGCATCTCGGCGTACGATGAGGAGCTGGCCTTCTTTGGCATCATCCCTGAGATCATTGGCGATTGCTGCTATGAGGAGTACAAGGATCGTCGGCGTGAGAACGCCGAGCGCTTGCAGGATGATGCTGACCAGGATCATGCAGCCGAGAACTCCCTGCCTTCCATGACAGCTCGGCAGAGGATGTGGCGGGCCTTCGAAAACCCACACACCAGTACGCTGGCCCTGGTCTTCTACTATGTCACTGGTTTCTTCATTGCTGTTTCTGTCATCGCCAATGTGGTGGAGACAGTGCCCTGTGGCATAAGTCCTGGTCGTATCAAGGAGCTGCCCTGTGGAGAGCGCTATGCTGTAGCTTTCTTCTGCCTGGATACAGCTTGTGTCATGATTTTTACTGTTGAGTATTTGCTGCGTTTGGTGGCAGCTCCCAGCCGCTACAAATTTGTGCGCAGTGTCATGAGTATTATTGATGTAGTCGCCATCATGCCCTATTACATTGGCTTGGTGATGACAGATAACGAGGATGTCAGTGGGGCCTTTGTAACACTGCGTGTCTTCCGTGTCTTCCGGATCTTTAAGTTTTCCCGCCACTCGCAAGGGCTGCGTATCCTGGGCTACACGCTGAAGAGTTGTGCCTCAGAGTTAGGCTTTCTCCTCTTTTCACTTACCATGGCCATCATCATCTTTGCCACGGTCATGTTTTATGCAGAAAAAGGTTCATCAGCCAGCAAGTTCACCAGCATCCCTGCTGCTTTTTGGTACACCATTGTCACTATGACAACACTGGGGTAAGTGGAGATGGGTTTGGCCAGGGCCAACATTTCACTGAATTTATTGGCACACATGGGGCAATGTTCAGTTTAAAAAACTTTATTAGAAAATGCAAGACAGTACATTTTTGTTACAGAAACTGTATGAACTTGAACAGGTGCTTTTTAAATCTATGAAACAGTTTACATATGTGAATAGGTTTCAGCGTGCTGCAAAAATTAAGGGGCCCCAAAGATAAAAGTTTGAATTTTTTAAAAATCAAAATTAAGGCAGGTTTCCTTGCCAGTTCTTATTACACTTTGCTCAATTTGACAGTGAAATTAGAATATTTTTCAAAGCTTCTGCAAAGTGTGAGTGCATGTTTTGTTATTTGAATACTCCCATTTTACCAGGTACTGGTACTTACCAAATAATGTCTAGATATTGTCTTGAATACGGTAGAGTAATCAGTAGTCACAAAATAATAAGTAAACCTTAAACTTATCAAAGGATCAGCCCTGATGTAATTTAAATCACTGGCAGATTTCTCTTTGATTTCAGTGGCACCAGTATTTGGCCCCAAGTCAATGGCATACGTTATCCAATGTATACATATGAAAGTGCCTGTGAAGCTGATCAAGGAAGTCTGATTAATATGTGCAACAGGTCTAATTCAGGAAAATACATGTTAAAAGTATGTTATATATGTCAGAGTTTAGCTGCTTCCTTAGAGTTTGAAAGTATAAAATGCCACTGTTGACATTAAGATTCAATGGTTTTTCATAGTAAAGTAGATTACTTATTTAAGAACAGTGATGGAGATATTAATGGTATTGATGTCGTATTGTAGCAGATTTTAGAGAAAATTTTAGAAATATTTTTAGAGAATTTTAGAGAAAATTTTAGACAATTTTAGAGAAAATTGTAGAAATATTTTTGTTTGTGGCTAACAGAGATTTAGGAAGGTGATTAATTTGAGAAGGCAGTTTTTCATCCTGTCCTCAGTTCTGAGCTGTCTTATCATAGGTATGATACTGAATATGTAAAGTAGGCTTTTTCACTGAAAATTACTACTGCTAGTTATTTTATATCTGTATGCATTAAAAGATGAAAAAGTTTCACTGTCACCAGTTTCATAAGTCAAACAATTTGTCATCATAAATGCTGTGATTTATGAAACATTCATTACTGGCTTATTTTAATAAAGTGAAAGAAACCTGTATTATAAGATAGTTTATTTATTCCCTATAATCATAGTAGAGATTGGAAAACCATGTACAAAACTTTAAAGATAAAGGAGCTGCATTATGTGGAATTTTTATACAGAGCTTTTATCTTTAGTACACTATACCAAATAAAGACAAATATTGTAAATGTAAATTGTTCATACTTCTGGTTATAGCATGTAATGCCAGGAGGCTCTGGCAAGTTTACTTTATTATTTATTTATTTTCTCTATCACAAAAGTCTTATTCTGGTTCCAGTTTTAAATCATGTTTCTGCATTTTATTGTTATTTAAACGGTTATAATTTCAGCAAAATTATTCACAGTTTTAAAAACTGATAAAAATATCACTGAACATGCAATAACAACAATAGAGTTTAATCTGTATTTGTTAATAATGACTTATTTTTCTTGGCTAGTTACTGAAAATCCTGTCCATGGTCCTGAACAGTATACTGTTTTCATATGGTTGAAATTCCTCTTGAATTTTATTTTCCCAGGTTTTTAAAAGATTTGAGACTCTGTATAAAAGTTTCAATAGCACCTGGATGATTTGGGAGCCTCATTCTCACTGAAAGTTACTGGGATTTAAGAACCTACATCTTGTTTTCAAAGTGCCTCAGGTTCCTAAATCACTTAGTGTCAGATTTTTAGCATTTACACATCCAAAAATTCAAGTAGGTTAAACATTCTTAAGCAGTTAACTTGGTTTGGAGGGTAATTACACAGGGATTCAGATTTGTCCTTTAACATTTTTGATAAAACATCATTTTGGAAAAATTTTTAATCAGCATGCAAACTGGATAACGCTCTTCTTTTGATATCTTGTTAGCTATGTAAATACTGTGTTAAAATGTGAAATAGTGATAAATAATTGGAATGGAATTAACATTATAAGTACTGACATCGTTTCAGGTTGGTGTTGTAAGCGTAGGGACAGGGTAGAAATTACAAGGGAAAATTGCAAAGGTAAATCAAAGTGGAATATTCTTATTAGTGGTAACTTGGATGAAAGCTCACATCTTGCCATCCTCACTTAGGCAAAATTGAAGTTTTAAAGCTTTATTTAAATAAATGCTCTAGAAAGTGGCCAAACATGAGACGAGTTCTTTACTTGCAAGCAAAATTAATTATACTCTTGTTTCTTTTTTCATAATATCTGTGCTTACCAAGTTACATCAAATGTTATAAAACTCCATGGACTCTAATACTCAATAATAATCTAATTTTATTTGAGTTTTGGAGACTAGGTATATTTATACAATTTGTGAGTTAGCAAGGGTATTGAGTGGCAACCTTAGCAATTTGGGGAGTTATTATCTTGGTAGCAGAGCTATATTTCTCAGTTCTGCATGATTGCTGAGCAATTAAACCATCTTAAAAAAACATAGATTAATTTTCTCTGCAAAGTGCCAATGAATTCAAATATTGCTGCATTTTTAGACTCCAAGGACATCCCAACTTCTTGATCGAAGTGGTTGGAATTGTTCATAGAGATGGAGAATTGTAGTAAAATTTGAATTGAGAAATGTGATTTAGAAATACAGCATGTGTACATATTTAAGTTGAGAAAAATGTATTTAAATATCAGGTCAGCTTTTAACCCAAAATAATAAGTGAGAGAGATGAGTGAATAGCAAGTATTAGATAAAAAGTGAGAAAAGATATTGCAGAAAAATGTGGAAGTTCAGGGCAATAATGAAGGCCAGAGAAACTGCAATCAGCTGCATTATGGAGGTGCAAAGATCAAGAAATGGGATAGGAATAGAATCAGAACTAAAAGAATAATGTTTGTTGGAACTGTGGCTGTTAGATGTACGTGAATGCTTTTGGAACACTCGCACCCTCTGTGACTCAGTAGTGGCACTTTCTGTGCTATCTGGCAGTTTGATAAACTAATGGCTTTCTTTCTGCCAGTGCTGTAGACAACAAATGAGCTGGAGAAGCCTGGGTCAAGGTTTTGTAGTAATGGTGGAGGGGCAGTATTTCTTTGTAGATCTCGTGTCAGTTTGTGTACAACGTTTTGTATGTAGTGTTATATATTATGCTTTAAATAAAGAATGTTGTGATCTTTTGTGACTAGTTCAAAAGCAATCACACAGGCATATGAAATAGTACCTTCATATTTATAGGCCTTACACTGTATAGCTTTGTCAGATCATATAACACTTTCATAGATGAATTACAGACTTTCAAGAAGGCTGTTTAAAATAAGAAAATGGGAATGTAAAACTTCTATTATTATTATTATTATTATTATTATTATTAATTCATAATGCAAACAATGTGAAGTATTAAGTAGCAGATGGACACATTTCCTATCCTTAGCAGCCAAGAAGATGACGTGCACATGTCTCTAGGTAAGAAAGAGCTGCAAAGAGCTTCACTGTTAGAATCAGGAAGCAGTGGAATACAATGCTGAGGGAAACTGTAATCTCCATCACCGGAGGTTTTGAGGAAGAAGGTGGAGAAGCATTAAGCCCCCTTTACAAGTTCCAGGTATTGCACAGTTAACTGATTAATTGTGCAATTACCTGGAGACTAGCTACACTTGCAAGGTAACTATCAGACAACTTTTCAGGTCTAACCTTATACCTGATTTCAGGTCTAACTTTATAGCTGAGTTTCAATTTGCACATGTAGCAGGGTCTCCCCTGTTGCTGGGAACCCCATCAGCTGTGTGCTTCCAGCCACAGGCGTACATCATATCCAGTGGAAAAACCCTTGTGCCCTAGGAATCACAGTAGCCACAATCCCCAGGATCCAGGGTTTTCACACACCCTCGGACCCTGGGGGTTGCAACTGCTACTATCCCTAGGATTCAGGGAGGTACACGAAACCCCTGGATCCTGGGGATCATGGCTGCTACAATTCCTAGGGCTCTGGGAAGTGGGGAAGAGCAACTAAAGTTAGATAGATCGATGTAGGGCATTTAAAAAAAAATTTCTTCCCCTCTCTCCCCTGGTGGTTTCTAGCAGCCCCAGGGTGCGGGGTTTGCCCCTGCATCAGTCCTTTGGTCCCAATTGTTTCCCATACCCCTGGGGTGGAAGGATCACCCCTGTGGCAATCTTCCAGTCCCAGGGAGGGTGTGGGGTGCCCTTGTGACTAGGAATCCCTCAGCTGGTTTGCTGGGCTCCCAGCTGTGGGAACTTGCTTTTTGCCAGTGGAGGGAGAGCCTGTATCATGCTCCCCCTGCATCAGCAATAAGTTATGATGGAATGGAATGTATACGCCACAATCACACCACCTGCCATACACGTATGGCATGCCAGAAGGCATGACTGTATGAATGACACATTAGATCTCATTGCGCCTTTACCTCCACATCTAGCAGGGGTCTTTGTCAGAGATGATCTAGGATAGCTATGCCTCGAATGTTCTGTAAAGAGCAACAATTGGAAGGCCAGGAAGAATCATCCCCTGACATACTTCCATGGATTGCTGAGAGATCATGGGAGGAGCCCTGCATCTCAGAGCATGTGGATGTTGGAAAAGACTGTGCTCAGTAGCAGAAGAATGAAGCAGAGTTCCACAGTCTGCTTAGCTATCAAATAAGATTAAAGGGCTAAAATACATTTATGCAGGGATTACAGAAAGGGGTGTGACAGTCATGCTTTCTGTTCCTAGGTTGCAGGGCAGAGTAGAAGGGCTTTGGTTTTGAACTTTACTTCTGAAGTTTGTGAAAAGCAGGAAATTTATGCACATGGAGCTTGGGAAGGATTTTTTCCCCCCATCTTTCACTGAAGATGTCATGGTTTTATTCTCCTTCTTCCAAAACTTTAGGTGTTGGCTGCAGCCAAGGCTGGAAATTTTGGCAGGGGTGTGCCAGAGCTCCTGCTGGGTCTATAATCCAGGGGTTCTGGTCAAGATCTTGCTCTTCTGCTCAAGGTCAGACCTATACCACATATGGGAACAGGCTGGAATTCCACACTATAGTCATATTGATACAGACTTTGCATGGGTGAGGTGTGGGGGCATGGCCCTCTTCCTTGGCTCTGCATGGGGTGTGGGGCAGCCATGGCCCTTTTTTCTTGGCTCTCTTGAATGCATTTTAATAACCCTTGATTTGAAGGAACATTGACAGCCCTCATCCCGCTGCTTTACCTACAGTAGGTTAGGGTGCTCTTGGTCTTTTGAAGCAATAGCTTTGTAGTTATATGACAGGGATGATCAAGTAGTTCTTAGGAATAGGTTAGACAGGCACTTTTGGGTGCGCATAAGGATAATCCTGCCTCAGGCAGGGGATTGGACTAAATGACCTCAGAAGGTCCATTCCACCCCTACTTTTATATAGCTCTATGATTCTGATGTAAGGGAGTGGGGATGTTAGGCCTCCTGCTTTCCTAAACTTGTAAAGTCTGTTCTCCCTCTTCACCATGCCCCCCACATTCTTTTTGCACATTTGAAGTATACTCCCTCTACATTTTTTTTTCTTTTCTTCTACAGTGCTAACATCTGACTTCACCAGCTCTGATTTTGGTTAACTCAGACCATGTCTTCTCCCTGGTTCTCTTACCCTCATTTGAGACAAATTTACATTTTATGTCAAAGACCCCACTGCCTTTATTTCCTTCTGCTTCCTTCCACTAGCTTCCGTATTTATCTGTCATCTTTGGACCACATCTTCCATTTGTTGCTATTGCTGTTCTTCTGATCTGATCTTTACCCATGTCAGTTCCCCTCTGTGATGTTCACTTTCTCAATCACCAGAGAATCCAGTTCATCATCTCACATTTTGTTTGTTTTCTCACAAACACCCTATTATTGAGAAGACAGATACTGAATGCACCCACAGATGAGAAAAAATGCAAGAAAAGAATAAAAACTTGTGAATCCTAACTTCATCAGTAGTTTCATTGAAACCCATTAAACTATTTTTGTATGTAAGAGATATTCATATGAGTAAAGATTTGCAAAACTGCCCCCTTATTTCTCTATTTTTATTTAACTACTTGCTCTGTTATTACTTGCATGTTTGATAGTTTTCTTTTTCCAATAGCAATTTTCTGTTTTTGTATTCTTGTACAAAACCAAGTGATAATATTAGACTCTCAAAAATTTTACATTTTGAGTTTTCCTCCTCTCACGCCTTTCTCCATTTTGGAGATTTTTAGTCTGAATAGCTAGTTTAACATAAACCAGAGGATGGTTAGACTGTAATGTAGCAACCTTCAAAACCCACTACTTAAAATTCAGAAAGTGTTTCAGGGAAAAATTAAAATATTGGAAAATAAATGGTCACTTTGGTTATAATAACAAATATTTTATCCTCTAATACAAAGCTGATTCAGCCTGCATTGCTTAGCTATATGGTTAGAAAGAAAGCATGGGTTATTACATATGGCTTCAGTTTTCTTCACTAGTGAACAACTTGTATGACTTAAAGGTCATGCAGAGTTCTTGGAGGCAAGAAAATTTGTTTAGTTAATGCAGTGTCCTTGAGCATGAATTTTCTTACAGCTACAAAGCGTGTACAAGTGGTGTTTAGAAAAACGAATTTTCTGTCAATCTAATGTATTTACTTTGTGTGGGGGAAACAGATGGAAATTAGTTTTCTTGCCATTATTGTGAGTCAAGAATAACGACACCTGTATTGGTGGTGGTGTGGAGGCAATAACAAAAATATGCCAACACGGTGAAATAGAAAGAACTGATATGCATAATTGCAACTGGCATCCCATTTATTGATTATAGCTCATCATGGGCATTTATACACATACTTTTTATTTCTGCAATGTGCCGGAAATCCGCCTCTTTGGAACAGACTCGATTAATCACACAGGAGCTGAAGTAGACTGTGCTGCGCCACATGAAGTTGTATAAGTGGTAAAATGTGCATCAGCACACAGAAAATGGCAGCAGTGAGCTTTTGAACTAAAGCACCTCTGATATGTTTTGGTTGAAAAGCGCACAGCTGCCATTTTCTTAACACTGACGTGCATTTTGCCACTTATATAAGTGCAAGCGTTGCAGTTCCAGGCACTTTGCCCAGCGCTGAGGTGCTTGCATGTGTAAAAATACCCCATGTGACTGATTCTCAGCTAAGACTTAAATGATATTAAAGGCCGGATTTAAGTGATAAAAACATTCGAGAAGTTCACATTGAATGGTGACACACTATTTTTAACTCATACAATTATGAATTTCTCTCCCTCAGCAAAAGTAAGAAGTCAAGTTTTAAAACATAAATATCTAAATATAGTTTTAAGATAGCCTACTACATATGAAGCTGTTTGGAAAAGGGAACTATACCGATTAACACTGAAACTTGTAAAGAACCTTGAAATAAAATATGTATCCAAAATGATGACATTTCACAAGCATATGAAAAGAAGTTAACTTACTATGCTGTTCATTTCCCCAGAATAAATATTTAAAAAAATCAAAGTATAATCTGTTTTTCACCTCACTGAAGTTTTATCCCAGAATAGTTTGTTAACTACTGTGGAATTACTTCTAATGTACATCCAGGTAAGTGAGAGGAGAATCATGTTCTGTAGGTAATAAACAGATGCAGTGTTTGCAGGAAACTCACAGACATAGTTTAAATTCAAGCTCATCACATTTCATCAGCTGTTGACACAGTGCTGGAAAAGATACTTACAGTATATATTTATACCAATCACTCATCAGGAGGTGAGAGCAAAGATTTTTATATAAGACATAGTCTATAAAACAATTTTCTTGCACTGCTGGTGAAAAAGAAAAAAGTTTTTTAAATCACAGGCTGTACATTAAAATGATAGCTCTATGTTCTGTTGCATTATTCTGGAACGACAATAATTACCATGCTTGGACTGTTACCTTTAACCACAATTAACAGCCTAATTCTACCATCACATTTGCAGTATATACACCTAAAGTAACTTTTGGCTGTAGGATATTATTTGAGTCTAACACATTCTAGATAATATTTTAAAATCATGCTTTTTGGTACTTAATTAAAGTGTACAAAAAAGCCAAAAAAGGAAGAATCATACTGCAACCCTGAAAAATGTGTGTTATTTTCTCAAACACTGTTTCAAATAAATGTGAGATGAGAAAGAACATATATTCTACCTTTTAGGTACAACAAGTGGTATACTTCTTAATGTAAACATTAAGAGAAATAGCTGAATAAAAATCTTTTCACGTGTATATCTGTTGAGAGAAGAGACCAAACTGAACATTAGCACTCATGAAAATTATGTAGCTTTTGGTCCATCCCTGAATGGCTTTGGTCTATATTTAATAAAATTTGCTCATCAGACATCCTGAAACAATTATAATCCAGCACTCTCATATTTTGAATTTGCCAAAGCAAAGTTATACCCATTTCCTCCCACTACAAAATGGCACTTCAAAAGATAAGAGAAGGTAATAAGCATGTTTTAGTAGCTGGTCTAAGTATTCTGATCCATTCTGCATATGCCCCTAGTTACCACACGTTCAAATTCCATTCCACACTTTCAAAAGCTAATAAATAAGCATAAACATTTTGCTATGCTTGGATAAGACTTTGCAAACCAAAGCCCTGTCTCTGTGAATATTAAAGATCCAGTGGCAACTTTCATGAGCAAAATAATTTGCTCTGATGCCCTTGGCAAAACAGTGTTTCCTTTTTGACACACTTCTGCATTGTGCTTTGCACTGATTAGCTAGAATTCTATATCCTCAAGGTATCAGCATTTTAAGGGAACTGTGTATATGCATTTAATTTGGGCTTGATCATTTTTAAAATAAAGGTTTAAAGAAAAGCTTCCACTGACTTCAGTGAAGGCAGGATTAGGAGCTTTGCGAAAGTTGAAAATGTTGCATACCTGTTATTATTATGAATAAATTCAAATTTTACATCCCTCCCACACCCCCATCACCACCACACACGCAGCTCCAATGTAGTACTGGGACTGGAACCAAAAAAACAACTGCTGTTGCTTAAGTACAGTTGCCACATTCCTGAGGTTGAATCCCTTGCCAGCAGAAGGAGTTTTTTCTGCCACCAAAGCTGCACCACTTCCTCCAAATAGTGGAAAGTTCCACCAGAAAGGAGCTGCCTTCTGTCGTTGCAGCTGCATCCACACTGAGGATTTTGCCAGTAAAGCTACCTCAGTCACAGGATAAGAGCTGTTCTCATACCTTTGCCAACAGCTCTGCAGGCAGAAGTTTATAATGCAGGCAATAATTAAATAGCCTGGTTTTCAAAGATGCTAAGTACTACCTGGTCCTTTTGGAAGCAGTGGGGTTTATGGGTACTCAGCACATGTGAAAACACACCTTTTCTATGTTTATGTAATACCACAGAAGAGTAATTAGGTGTGCATAATTTTTTAGGAAGGTTGTGTATCTTAGCAGTCAAAGGGGAAAATGCCTTTGAGAGAAATTTGCTAATACAACTAAGGGAAAATCTAGCCTTTGGTTTTCAGTGTTTGGTTGTCATTGCCTCTAATTTTAATTGAGCAGGACAGGAAGTTTAAGAAATGTTTGTTTTGTTATGCATGCTTCACAACTTCATGTTCTGGACCAATTACAATATTTTCCAATAACTGTGAAATTTTAAAAGAGAGGAAATACCACAACTTAAGCATTCAATTCTGAAAACTAGACAAGTCTGGGGATTTTATTGATTTCAGTGGGACAAGGATTTGGTGGAGATAGAAGAATTGATGGAAAGATGATGTGTAGTAAAAAAAGCTGATTTGCACTTAAAGGACAGAAACCTTTTTCACTTCATGCACCTAAGTGATGGTCACCAAGACAAGTGGGGATGAGGCAGGCAGGGGGAATATGGTGGGAGAAGGGGCAGCAATGACACACCAGCGCTCCACCCCTGACCATTCTCTTGCTCCTCACTGATGAGCCATGCCGCCCTCCTACACCCTGCTGCTGCCCCTCACTCTGGACTTGCTGACACCAGCCATGCTAGTGTCCCTCACTCCCAAACAACAGTACCTTGCCCACCGCCCCTTGCTGGTGCCCCTCACCCCTTGTGCTGCCAGTGCCATGTACACCTAACCCACAGACACCCCTCCCATCCCCCATGCCCCTCACTCCTGATCCACAGCCCACCGACCCCCTCCCAGCCGTGGTAGTGCCCCTAACTCCCAACCCCCAGCTGCTGCCCCCCAGCCCTGCTGGTTTCCCTCACTCCCAACCTGCAGCCCCTGCCCCCCCAGTGCTGCTTCTGCCCTGCACTTTGGACTAGCAGCCTCTGTCCCCCCAGCCCTACTGGTGCTCCTCCCAACCTGCAGCCCTCTGCCCCACTCAGTCCTGCTGCCCAAACAGCTCCCTCACTGCGCATGCATGCCTGCTCTTGTACTCACTTACACACTCATTCACTCACTCTACTTGGTTGTTGGAGCCTGTGCGGCAAGCACATGACCCGCAACAGCTAATCAGCTTGCCTGCTGCTCCCAGCCCCAAGCAGCCAGCCTGGAAGAGCAGAAAACCAAGCCATTTGCTTTTATTTTAAAAACCCACCAGATGAGCACAGAGGTCCAAAAAAGAGGACATGTCAGGAAAACCCAGATGTATGGTAACCCTAAGTTTTAGATTTTTTTTTTTGTCCACTGGGCAACCAAGAGAGGATGATAGACAGACATAGTCAAGACAATGTGTGACTCCCCTGCTGCCCTGGATGGGAGAAAGACTTGGGTTCTAATTTGGATCTTTACTCCTAATATTGAAGAAACTTGCCCAATATTCTCCACCCATATTGTCCAATGGATATTAAATGGAAGGTTTGGTGTGTCATATTTCAAGAGGAAGGCTAAGAATTGTTCTGGGTGATGCCTAGTCTGAGAATAAATGCACACTGAAGCAGGTCTGTCCTCTCAAGTGACAGGGGTTGGTTTTTAGTGTCCCAAATGACAAAAACATGATGGAGTCTCATTACAATCATTGAAATAAAACTGAACTCTGATTCCATGGTGTACTTTATGATTTTGTTACAATCATTATAATGTAAGTCTCAGTGATGTCTTCATAATACAGAAAGAGTTTATAGTGAACAGCTGTTGTTTCTTTCGGTTATGTATTAGCTTCTTTCATTTTCTGTTCTTAGTTGTCTGGGTTCTGCTTGCTGGCAGAGTTGAAGAGACTGAGATGTGATGTGTGCTAGAAAGTTCAGGATTTAAGCAGAAAGAATGAGTGAGCTGCACAATTCAGAGAGTTGTATAACCCCCAGTTTCCATAATTTTCATGAGATACCTCTCAAGGTTACCAGGATTCAAAGAGAATGTCTACCCTGAAATATAGCAGAAACACTCAGGGTCACCCTCCACTAGCCCTAGCAAAATCAGCAATCCTTCCTGACACTATCATATTTTGTAGCCTCTTGATATTAAGCTTTTTATTTCTTAACTGGAGAAACCAATCCACAGACTACTTTTCTACCTTCTATATCTAGTTTTAATTAGGTGGGGGGAGTTAGAGACAAGAAGTGGAAGGCCCTGAAGTCAGGAACAGGATTGTGGGATTGCTGACCCTAAGCAGCAGTTCACGCATGCCCATAATTATCTGTTAGTTGTTAACCTTTCATATAATTAGAGAATCATAGGAATGGAAGGGACTTTAAGGGTCATATAAACCATGTTCCTGCACAAGTGCAGCATTAATTAATGCTTAAAGGTTTGTTTATTTTTCTTAATTCCAGTATTTATCTGTTGTCTGTTTCTTAAAAGTTTTGGAGAGGAGTCTTTGCCTTTCTTAGGCTGCATACACACATTCAAATGAATTGGGAGAATTCTTCAGGTTTTGTTCTCCTGGTAGAAAAACTTATCGTGGAGCAACAGGTGCAGACATTCAAATTCTGAGGCCCTGAAGACTGGAGAGCTTTCAGAGCTGATACTGTACAGCCAGGAGGGACACCTATGTATACATGTCTGCAGCAGAGCAGCAGAGTCTAGCAAGTGACACACTAACTTTGTGGGGAGGGAGAAGTGGAGGGGCATAGGCAGATTAATGTCTGGGCCAGGTGGGCAGTTGCCCAGGGCCCTTCAGGAAATGGGAGCCCCTGGGAAGAAAAAGCAGGCAGCACAACATGCATATCATAGAATCATAGAATCACAGAAGTAGGGTCAGAAGGGACCTTGTAGATTTTCAAGTCCAACCCCCTGCCTGCGCAGGAGGGAAACCGGGCTCAAGTGACCCCAAGCAGGTAGGCATCAAGCCGCTTCTTAAAGACCCCCAGGGTAGGAGCCAACACCACTTCGCTTGGAAGTTGGTTCCAGATCCCAGCTGCTCTGACTATGAAGTAGTTCCTACGGATTTCTAATCTAAACCTACTCTCCAACAACTTGTGACGGTTATTCCTTGTTATCCTGGGGGGTGCTAGGGGAAACATGGTCTCCCCCAAACCCTTCTGGTCCCCCCTAGTGAGTTTATAGATGGTCACCAGGTCCCCCTTCAGCCTTCTGTCATAAAGGCTGAACAGGTTCAGGTCCCTTAGCCTCTCATTGTAGGGTCTGCCCTGCTGTTCCCTGATCATGTAGGTGGCCCTCCTCTGGACCCTTTCAATGTTGTTCACATCCCTCTTGAAGTGGGGTGCCCAGAACTGGACACAATACTCCAGCTGTGGCCTGACCAGTGTCACGTAGAGAGGGAGGATCACCTCCTTGGCCCTACTTAGTTGGGTGGCCCAACTACAGGCCTGTCAGTCTCACCTCGGTTCCAGGAAAGATATTTGAGAAAATTCTCAAGGCTCATATCTGTGAGGGACCAGCAAGAGACTTCATGCTGAAGGGAAACCAGCACGGGTTTGTTAAGGGCAGGTCCTGTCAGACCAACCTGGTCGCCTTCTATGACCAGGTGACCAACTCCATGG
>JAGPOW010001296.1:99809801-99830930 GCA_030014935.1 Caiman crocodilus
GAATGGGCTCCCAAGAGAGGTGGTGCTCTCCCCTACCCTGGGGGTCTTCAAGAGGAGGTTGGATATGCATCTAGCTGGGGTCATCTAGACCCAGCACTCCATTCACGGGTGCTGTAGGAATTGGCCAGTGTCATAGCTGAGATGCTGGCATGGCTGTTTGAACACTCATGGTGCTCTAGCCAGGTCCCTGAGGACTGGAAAAGGGCCAATGTGGTGCCCATTTTTAAGAAGGGTAGAAGGGATAAGCCAGGTAATTTAGGCCAGTCAGTCTTACCTCTATCCCTGGGAAAATACTAGAAAAAATGATCAAAACACATATTTATGAAAGCCCAGCAGGGAATATGATGCTGAAAGGAAACCAGCATGGGTTCATCACAGGTAGATCTTGCCTGACAAACCTTATAGCCTTTTATGACCAGGTCACACAATGCCTTGACAAAGAAGCGGAGGCTGATGTCATCTACCTGGATTTTAGGAAGGTCTTCAACAAGGTTTTGCATCCTATTCTCATAAGGAAGCTAGCAGCCTGTGGAGTGGACACCTACACAGTCAGGTGGGTGGCCAACTGACTTAGGGACTGCACCCAGAGAGTGGTGGTGGACAGGTCATTCTCATTCTGGAAGGAGGTGAGCAGTTGAGTCCCTCAGGGTTTGATCCTTGGACCGGTGTTATTTAATATCTTCATCAGCAATTTGGACAAGAGTGTAGCAAGCACCCTCTCCAAGTTCACAATTAATACCAAGTTATGGGGCAAAATTAACGCACTGGAGCAGATACAGGGTGACCTGGACAGGTTGGCTCAATGGGCGGAATGAAATAGGATGCAGTTCAACAAAGATAAATGTAAGGTAATAAGATAAATGTAATTCCCATCACACCTATAGGTTGGGGGATGACCTCCTCAGCAGCTCAGAGACTGACAGAGATCTTGGAGTCATAGCTGATTCCAAGATAAACATGAGCCAGCACTGTAATGAGGCCATCAACAAGGCCAATCTCACCTTATCATGTATTAGCAGATACATGACCAAGGGAGGTAATGCTCCCCCTCTATGCGACATTGGCCAGGCCGCAGTTGGAGTACTGTGTCCAGTTTTGGGCACTGCACTTCTAGAGGGATATGGAGAATCTGGAGAGGATTCAGAGGAGGGTCACTCACAGGATTAGTGGCCTCTATGAAAGACCCTATGAGGGGAGGTTGAGAGATCTGGATTTCTTCATCCTTTACAAGAGATATCTGAGAGGAGACCTTGTAGCCACCTATAAGTTTATCAAGGGATGACAACAGGAAATTGGGGATGTGCTGTTCATCAGAGCACCCCAGGAAATAACTAGAAATAATGGCTGCAAATTAGTGAAGAGTAGATTTAGATTAGCCATTAGGAAAAAATTTTTTTACAGTAAGGGTGGTCAGAATCTGGAATGGCTTCCAAGAGAGGTACTACTATCACCTAACTTGGAGGTCTTCAAGAGGAGACTTGATAGACACCTGGCTGGGGTTCTCCTGACCTCGGTCCTCTTTCCTGCCAGGGGCAGGGGGTTGGACACGATGATCCATTCTGGTCCCTTCCGACTACAATCTATGAATCTGTGAATCTATGAATCAAAGACAAGGGTCTTTTTTTCCCCACACTTTTTGGAGAGAAAAATACCTCATCTTATCTTTGAGTAAATTTAGTAATTCAATAAGAATGAAAATTATAAGCATCATGGGCACAAAAATAATTGCAGCTATCTCAAAATTTGCTAAAGACAGAAGCAAGTTGTAATGACTTAAAATAAATTATTATATTTTACTAAGAAACATTTCTTTACCAAAACTGAGATTTCAACCTAAACCCAGCACATTATTTACACAGTTGTTAACTTTATGTTATATTTCATACAATTAGAAAATAATGTGACAAATGCGTATGGAACAAACTTTTGGATTATTACTTCTGACCATGGTCTTCCAGGCATTCTTTGCAAAGCAAGGAGCCTACAAAGTTTTTCTGAATAGTCATGTAGGCTAGGGACAGCCATTACACATAAACCGCTTTAAGGCTAGTGACAGACATTATACATAAACTGGTTTAAGTGATCAGAAACTGCTTTAAATCTGTAACAGAACAAACATTCAGTGCACATAAACCAGTTTGAAAATGGCCAAAACTGGTTTGAGATAAACCTGGTTGTAGATTCTTAGATTCATTCATAGATTCATAGATGCTAGGGTTGCAAGGGACCTCAAAAGATCATCGAGTCCGACACCCTGCCTAGGCAGGAAAGAGTGCTGGGGTCAGATGACCACAGCCAGATTACACCAGCCTTCTCTTAAACACCCCCAAGGTAGAGGAGAGCACCACCTCCCTTGGAAGCCCATTCCAAATTTTGGCCACCCTTACCATAAAGAAGTTTTTCCTGATATCTAGCCTAAATCTGCTCTCTGTGAGTTTGTGACCAAAGTTCCGTTACCCCAAGAGGCACCCTGGTTAACAGAACATCTCTGATACCTTACTGCGTCCCCCTAATGAATTTTTAGGTGGCCACAAGATCACCTCTCAGCCTTCTCTTGCAGAGGCTGAAGAAGTCCAGGTCCCTCAGCCTCTCCTTAGAGGGCTTGTCCTGTAATCCCTATGCATGGCCATCCTCTGGACCCTCTCAAGTATATCAACATCCTTCTTGAAGTGCCCCAAACTGGATGCAGTACTCCAACTGTGGTTTGACCAATGCCACATAGAGGGGAAGTATCGCCACCTTGGATCTATTTGTCATGCATCTGCTGATGCATGATAAAGTGAGGTTAGCTTTGCTGATGATTTCATCACACTGATGATTCATGTTCATCTTGGAGTCCACTAAGACTCCAAGATCACATTCCACTTCTGTGCTGCTGAGAGGGTCACTTCCCAGCCAGTAGGTGTGCTTGATATTTTTGTGCCCTAGGTGAAGCACTCTTCACTTGTCCTTGGTGTACTGCATCCTACTGTGTACTGCCCACTTTTCCAACCTGTTCAGGTCTGCCTGCAATTGTTCCCTAACCTCTAGTGTGTGCACTTCACCACACAATTTAGTATCATCCACAAACTTGGACAGAGAACACTTCACACCCACATCCAAGTCACTGATGAATTTGTAGTATCAGACTGAACTGATTTGGCTCAAACCAATTTATGCAATGTCTGTCCCAGACCCCTTGTTGGTTGAAGTTAAATCACAGTCCCCCAGCATCCTCGTATGCTCTCTGGGCTGGGTTGGGCTCTCTGCTCCACAGCAGGCCTGGCCCCTCCCCTCTGTTCTCTAGCCAAAGTATGGGTGGAGAGTGACTAGATTTTGGCCTGCCGTGGCCCCTAAGGCAAATTCTTTCCTCTGTCCCCTCTCCCCCCCACACTCCTTTCCCCCCCCTTGCAAATCCTCCAGATCTCCATATCTTTCCTGCAGCCAGGCAGAGACAGAGTTAATTCCTTCCTCTGTCCAGCTTGCCTGCAGCCAGAAATGAGATTAATTCCACAGCAGGTCCTGGATCATGAGAGAGAGGTCATCCCTGCACCTGTGAGCCCAGAGGTAAGACCTGCAGAACCTGCAGACTAAGAGGTGGCAAGTTTTGGCAAAAAACTGACAATCATCACAAATATGTGCTGAAGATGGAGTTAAGGGAAGTTGCAGACCAAAGAATGCAGAGAGCTACATTTGCATGATAAAGCAGAACCTGTAAAGCCTAAATAAAGCTTTTCTGAATGCCTGACTGTAAGGAGACACTCTGCCCTCAGGATTAGTAAGACTTATGCAAGGCTTTCTCTTGTCTTCCTGATTTACATTTTATGTTAAACTAAGTTGTGTTTGCTGTGTTTTACTGGACTGTATCGTAGCTTAGGGGAAGATTTTTGGTAGTTCCTTGTTGAATACTTTGCAAATTGCTGTGTTCAATACATGCGCGCTTCAGAGAAAGGACTTTTTCTCCATAAACACTCCTCAGTCTGGCAGCAGCTGCTCCACCCCAGGCTCGCATCTTGTGTGTAATGCTAGCCCTGGCTGGTGCCTGGCCATGCCCCCTCCGCTCCAGGAAGGAGGGGTGAGAGCCCTGGAGGGCATCTCTCTTCCTTCTCCTTTGGCAGTGGCTGGCAGGCATGCTCTAGCACTCCCCAACTTCTGGCTTGAGCAACTACAGGCCTGGATTTTCTGGTTTAAAATAGAATGTCTGTCCAGTTATTAATTACTTTATGCTGCACAGCTTAGACTAATCTGCAAAGAGTGAATCAATTCAGACTCAGGCTTTTTGAATGTCTGTCCCTAGCCCAAGTGATCAGAAATTGGTTTAAACATGTAACATAACAGAAGCTCAGTGTACATAAACCAGTTTCAAAATGGCTGAAACTGGTTTAAGATAAACCTGGTTGAGTGTAATATCAGACTTAATTGATTTGGGTCAAACCAGTTTATGCAAAGTTTGTCCTAGACCCAAGTTAGCTTCCTTCAATAAACTTCTTACTGCTTACTTCTGATGGTCAACCAGCATTTGTAGCCACCATTCTCATCTGTCATGAGCTATCTCCTCCTAATCCTGTCCTACATTAAGTATGTTTAGGTTTCTTTTTATGTTGTCCATCAATGCTTGGCAGGGTACACCTTTAGGTATTCCTGTTGGTTGATGCTTATAGATAATTTTTATATTTTCTGATTCCTCCACTTTCACCACATAGCAAATCCACACTAACCACTGAGAATGCACCACACTTATAATGAGGGGCTGTTCTGTGATATTTCCTAATTCTTCCTTACTATTTTGTCTCTGTTTCCCCCTTGCTGGGTCTTTTACTGGTCTGACTATCTTTTTGAGAATATTATTTTCAAAACCAATCTATTTCTGTTGGTCTTTCAGCATCATGCACCAAGTCTCACTCCCCATACATCTCTGCAGATCTAATAATTGTGTTGTATAGCTCCAGTTTCATTCTTCCAGATAGTATCTTAGACTGGAGATGTTTATTAAGGGCTGTAGCTGTTTTATTCCCACTCTGGATCCTTGCAATAATCTATCTGCTCATCTTATTGGTGCCAGTCAACAACTGTCCAAGATACTTGAATCGTTTGACCCTCTGGAGGATTCAGAGGTTTCAGTAAACCAAAACAAAAAAAGGTTGTCTATAAAAGACAAAGTTTCATCTATAAGGAGACATTTTTCATTTTATTATTTTTTATATTTTATTTTATTTTTTTCTAGCAGGAAACATATCATCATGGGAGAAACTTTCCAGTTCTATAACTTGTATCTCTACTACCACTTGTAGCCAGTTAATAATTGCATGAACATCCCTATCATCTGTGGACAGCAACAACAGCACTATGTTGAGATGCTTTAGAATAAAATTGATGCTCCTTGCCATGGTAATTTACAGTTGCATCATACTGATTCCTAAGCTCTCCAAAGAGGAGCAGAAGGCAGAAAGGTTAAAAAAGTGATTAATTGCTCAAACTAAGAAGAAGAGTGTACATTTTTGTTGTATTATGAAGTTTAATCTTTTCAATGATGAGAAGTAGGAAGTTCAAAAATGTATCTCCATTGAAAGTACAGTAATACTAAGAACTCCTTGTGCTTCCTTTAAAAGCAGCTTCTTAATTTACACAGAGAATTGTTGGAATGCTAAGAGATTTGGGGGGTTGGTTGTAGCCCTGTTGGTCTAAGGACATAAGCAGGTAAGGTTTTTTGATGTGATATCTTTTACTAGACCAACTAAATAGTTGGAAAAACGAGATGTGGGGCTTTTTTAGGGTTCTTCGCTTTTTGAAGTGCCTTTGACTATTGATTACTGGTTTTCTTCAATACATCTAATTCTCTTGAGACTAAGGTAAAATGGAATAGGGACAGAGGGGAATAAACAGACAGAAAAGATACACCAGATGGTAGATAGGAAAGTTATGGGTGTTTAAATAATTTAGATAATATAAATAACTTAGTCATGTTTTTGTTCTTTAATATTATTGCAGTAAGCTAAATTTAAATGTTTGTATTTCAAATAAAAATGAAATAGAAAATTTAGTTAACATACAGTTAATATCATCATTATGTTTTACAGCTGAGTAGAAAAAAATCCCCCCAAAATAGAAACCGGTGTAATATTCCCACAGACAGAAAGTTGAGTAGATATGTGAAAAAATGCCTTAATGCATAAGTTTTCCTTATCTGTTGCATGGAAGTGTAGTAAAGATGGCTAATGTCTTGATATGAGTTGTTTGTGGAAACAGTGAAAAGGCCAATTACTACTTTATTTGAAAGGACATAACTTTAGCCATCTTGTGTTATCCATGCCTAGACCACACTTAAATTGCAGTGATCAGTTAGGATACATTTAGAAGAAGAACAAGAAAAGTATATTTAGTTTGGAGAACAGTGTAGCTCATATTCAGTACTAGGCATGTAACCAAATGATAAGTAGTTGTGAGGGATTTCATATGAAGAGAGTGGCAGCAGCTCAGATGGGTGGATTATCCTTCTGTTGTTATGTTCATTCTATACTTTAGGCCACATACAGATATCCAGTTTCTCCCAGGAGAGTCACACTTTTTCAGGAGAAAGTAGGACTGTATGGGTGTTCAGGATTTTTTCCAGATAAAAAATGGCCACTCCAGGAGAAAAGAAAAACTCAGAAACAACCCAGGTTAAACCATTGCTGAGAAAGTTTCTCCTGGGACAGTGAATGTCTGTACACATTCTCTTCTGAGACAAGATATGGCACAATCCCTCTGCATCCCAGAGTTCTTTGTTCCTGCCTCCCCATCACTACCAAGGAGACAGTGGGTGTGTCTACACATGCATTAATGCACTTTTCCTAAATTAAATATAATACCTCAAAAGTAGGTGACACTTAATGTGCAGTAGTCTATTTTACTGCATATTAGCATAATAGCATGTTTTTTAACACATTGCTTTATGCACAGTAAAATAAACTACTACACATTAAAGCTCACATGTAGACATGCACAGTGTGTCACTTACTGGACTCTACTGATCCAACTGAACAGGGAGCAGAATCCCCACATTGTGGTGTGCAGAGACACAGGCTAACCTGAGCACTCTGGGTCAGACAGTCAGGCCTGTCCTGTGCACTTCTGCTATGTGTCTCCAGGCAGACTGAGGTAGCCTGCAGAGCACACTAAGATTTAAGCACAGGGCCCCTCTGGCTGTACAGTATCAGCACTGAATACCCTTTCCTGAATTATTGGAACATGTGTATGCAGACTTAGTTTACTTATGTAGTTTCCTGCTTTTTCTGTTAAAGATTCTTTCCACAACCTAGGAAAACAAAAATCTAAAACCATCAGAAACATTTTCACAAGACAAGCATCATAACCTTCTCCATGACCTTTCTTTTGTTTGCAGGGATATGGCCCCCAATCTTTCCTTATGATTCTTTCTGCTCATAGATGAATACATGCACATCTTTGCCTAGAAGTTCTGTTCTTAGCTCATAAAAGTGAAATAGCTGTCCATCTTGAACAGGGCCACTTACTATATTTACCAAACTTTGTAGCCTTTTCTAGACAACGCAGATAAAATGCCATTTAAAATTGTGTTTACCTTTCACATTTACATTTTTTTCCCCATGAAAACTTTAGAAAAAAAATTCTAGTCCAGTTTTTAAACAAGCTTTTGCAAGAAAATGCCTCTCTAAACAACTGTTTCTGAGTCAGCAAATGGATAGCCTCAAACAATAACTCTAAAAGACACATAAACTGTTTCTATTCCTTGCAGTGAAAAATATAATAAGGGTGATGTATATACCAACCTTTTTTTAGCTCTTTTATTACTGAGCATTTTAGCAATATCACACAATTAATTTATTGTGTGCCATAATCCTAAACTATGAGTAGCTGTCTCCTACTCCAGGTGTACATGACTTTAAATGTATGCCTATGCTGGTTCCCCATTCTCCTGAGAAGAGATGCTGTTGAACTCACCCACTTACCTTCTCCTTGTATGCACCAGACCTGGAAACGCACCAATAAAATTGGTCTAGTGATTGTACTTCTAGTTGCTCTGCATTATGCCAAAGACAGAAATCTCAAAAGCAGGTCTGGGAAGGTCTCTGGCATATCTTCACTGTCGTCTTTTCATGTTGGCATGTATGAGCAGGGAGTGATAGACTGGGTATGCTCAAAAGTGACCTTCCCTTGCAGCACTGGGGACTGAGTATAGTCATACACTACCCAATTACCAAAATCTCCAACTTCTTCCATGCAATTATGCATTGTCCATACAAAAATCTGCAACAGGCAGAAAATTTAGAAGCAAAAGGAAGTAAATTGAATTCAGTACTAATTAGACTACACTAGGGACTCTATAGTTATTGCATTTTTTATTTTCATATTTAATTCAATAAAAAAAAATATGAACCTAACTTAAAGCTTCTTTAGAATTTCTGGCCTAGAGCACTGAAGCACTACAGAATCCTCAGGGCTTTGCCAAAGGTTTGAGGTCAAGATTACTGCAGAGTACCTGCCTTGTTCATTTGTCTTCTGATTTTGTTCAATTCTCTGAGATGAATATGAACTTTTGGGGTAGGTGAAATGCTGCAATTTGGTATGAATCTTGATCTTGATGATGATCCAATATTTTTACTCACTTGATTTCATGTTAGAGAAAATGGGTGAGAAAATGGAACCATGCAACAACTCTGTAAAGAAAGTTATTTTACGTAACTACTTTGTTAGGAAGAAGAAACCAATCAGAAGAAACAATAGTGTTATAAACCTGAATTGCTTGTCTTACAAGAAAGTAACCTGCTAATGACAGATTGGTGTTATGAAGTGAAAGAAAAATATCTCTCTTCTCAAATTTTGTTTACTATATTGTTAACATTGATAGCTTATTTACTAATTCTGTTTGCATAATTTGATCAGCAAGCTATAAAAAATAAAAGGTGCAAGAGCTTTTCAAGCTAAAATGTTTAGGTCCCTGCTGTTTACATCTCCTGCCAGTATAGGAGATATTTTTCCAATTCAGTGTCCAAGATACTCTTAATATTCATTATGTAAAGCTTCTTACCAGAGAAATTAAGGGGGTTATCAAATCAACATATAAGTCAATAGTATAACTTGTCAGAAATCTTTGGAAGAATTATTTTTTGTTGTTGTTGACAAATTGATATTTTTCAAAACCAAAATTGTGTGTAAATGGTGGGGATGGATTGGTTTTAAAGTAGTTCCTGTTCCCAAAACATTTTTTAAAGAGGTTATTCACTTTTAAATATTTTATTTAATTTCAAACCTTCAAAAATAAATTATAGTTTAGAGTTGAATTTAATTTGTATGTAGTAATTTAAGTTATGGAATTTAATTTAGGAAATAGTAAATTAATTTTAAGGACCATATTCCTGAACAGGGACTGGGATACCTTCCCCACTAGAATTGTGGATAGACCCAGGGGAGGCACTGCCATGCTTATGGTCAGGGATGATCAAGTTAGGGAACTTTTGGAGGGGCTGGCTCGAGGATGAACATGAATCACCAATGCAAGGAAGTGGTCAGTAAGGCTAACCGCACCTTGTCGTGCATCTAAAGATGCATCACAAGCAGTTCCAGGGTGGTGATCCTTCCCCTCTATGCTGCATTGGTCAGGCTGCAGTTGGAATCCTGTGTCCACTTCTGGGCACCACACTTCAAGAGGGATGTGGCTAGCATTGAGAGGGGACAGAGGAGGACCACTCACATGGTCAAGGAGCAGTGGGGCAGGCCCTACAAAGAGTGACTAAAGGGCCTGAATGTATTCAGCCTCCACAAGAAAAGGCTGAGAGGGGATCTGGTGGTGGTTTACAAACTCACCAGGGGGAACTTGCAGGAATTGGGGGAGACTCTGTTCCCCCAGGCACCACCTGGGGTTACTAGGAATAATGTCCACACATTGTTAGAGAGAAGGTTCAGGCTGGACATCAGGAGACATTACTTTACAGTTAGGGCTGCCAGGCTCTGGAATGGGCTCCCAAGTGAGATGATACTTTCTCCTACCTTGAGGGTCTTCAAGAGGAGGCCAGATATTTGGCTAGGGTGATATGACCATCCATTCCTGCTCAGGGCAGGGGGTCAGACCTGATGATCTGTTTAGGTTCCATCCAACCCTAAGCACTATGATCAAAATATAAGTGAAATGTTTAAAAATTATTAAAACTAAAACTTTTGTTTGACTTGCTCTAATTTTTTTTTCCATTCTCATAAAATGGATCCTATCTCTTGATAGCAGTCCTCCTCCCAAGAACAGCTGCCTATTGTCAAAGAAACCAAAGTCTTCACATCAACATCATCATTTCAGCCACACATTCACTTCCAGGATTTGATGGTCTCTGCCTGGATGCTTGCCTTCCACAGAAAGAAACAATGAGAACATCACTTGTGCTCCAAGCTCCTTAATCCTCCTGAAAAGAGCCCATAATTAACAGTTGTTAGACATCAGTGTAGGAGGGAGGCCATTTCATATTTTAGCTCAAATATCTGAAAGGCTGGGAGGCCAGGGGGTTGTGGGCGGTCCTTCCATGTTTTAGTCCCAGAAAGTAAGTGTGATGGGATAAGCACCCTTACAGCTAACGTATGTAGCTGTAGGATTAGTAGGCTATGCAACTGCCTAGAAAACAGGAGATTCAAACTTCTTAGCATAGTGTTCTAAGCACAAGATCACGGGTTAGGCATTTATCAGCCCCCCATTTCAAACTGGGCACCCAAGAGAGCTATGTGGGACTAGATAGAGAACAAGCTAGAGCAGGAGTGGCCAACTGGCAGCTCCGGAGCCATGTGTGGCTTTTCAGAAGTTAGTATGTGTCTCCTTGAATCTTTGCACAAGCGCACAGTGACCAGTGTCCATAGCCATTACAGCACATTGTGTGCTTGCGCAAAGATTCAAGGAGATACATATTAACTTCTGAAGAGCCGCATGTGGCTCCAGAGGCACAGGATGGCGCCCCTGAGTGACAGGATGCATGGCTCACTGAGATGTTTTTTGTTCTGGAAAGAAGCAGATCTTGGATTCTAGCCTAGCCCCTGTTTCCCAGCGAGGCAGAAACTTTACTACTACTCACTGTTCATTTTAGTCAAAAACTGTTACATGCAAGGAGCAGTGGCTCAGCTCAAAAGGACTGCTGAAGAGGTTCCTGCCTAATGCTTGAACTGGGGTCTTGTGGCTCGAGCAGGGGGAGTTGTACTTATTGTAGGAGATAAATAGTCATGTCGTTTTTGATAAATTTTTTCTCCCTTTCTAAATTTACAAACAACTTCATGCTATTACTTCTCATGGTCTTATCATACAAAACTTTTTTTTCCCTATGAATATATTTTATCTAAATAACATATCTAGAAACATGCATAGTATCAAAAAGGGCAAGGGAGTTAATTATTTCTGTCAGCATTTTGCGTCTGATGCAAAGCCCATTGGGGTCAATGAAAATATTCTTATTTATTTCATTGAGCTTTAGGTCAAGGTTCTAGTTGTGTTTTACAGAATAACCTTACATTTTTATGTCATTAGTTTATAGCTTTGAAAGAACTCATTCTGATAGGAACTGGCATGTTGAGCTTTTCCAGTGTGAAATCCAGACCTAAAATTCTGATTTATTTTCCTTATCATCAGAAAGGAAATCAACCTGGATTGGTGGAAATGCTAATTAAAGGGAAAACATAAACAATTAACATTTTTATTGTGATCAGCGTTTAATGTTTCATGGAGAGCTTTACCTGGTTTATGTAATCCACTTCAAAACATATGTCTTTGCCGTTGGATTGGAACATACCAATATGTAAAAAATGCAATTATTCTTCAGGATTGAGGCAAGCTGTCATAGTTAGATGCTGTGCCAGCTTCTGAGATTAGACGCCGTGACGATTTTGTAGGCATCTCATTAACAAATTGTAACTCTGAAGCATGTGCTGCTTTACTTATTTATTGAAGAGATAATAGGAAATAACTAGTTTCTTTGTGAAGCCATAAATAATATGACAGAAGGATATTAAGTTCACTGAGATGTGACAGAAAAGCTAAAAACTTGTGGGGTTAAGTATTTTATGGTGCCAGTTTTCTTTTACCAGCACATGTAAAACATAAATGTATTTTTGGGAACAATTATCAAGTTGGTGTACCAGTTACTTGGATGGGGATATCTTAAACTGTGAACTAACTCAGCATTGCTCTTTTGTAATAATAGTTGAAAGTTTGAGACAAGGAAAAATCCTTTCCTCTCTTCTACTTTTGTTTGTACTGTATGTGGGTTATGTAAAGTCTTATGTTTTAATGCAAAATGTAGCACATTGGTTCTACAGTTAATATTTGTTTTGAACATTCATTTTATGGGTCTTTCATAAACACTATCAGCTCTACCTCAAACCTGCACAGAGACAAATATGCAGTTCTCGCTATAATATCTCAGAACCTTTAAAAAATTGTTAAAATGAAGGATACCTGTTTCTTTTCCCTACTTTTTTTCTTTTTATTGTGGAAAAATGATGTATAAGAAGAATGTATTATTCTGATAGTCACTCATCTCTTGAGTTCTACAACCTTGGGCCAGAATGTGAAAGTGTACAGTCACTCATGCAGCATTGTGGTTGATAGATCTGTCATTCCTGAAATTGTGAATAATATCACAAGGATCAGCAATATTTTACAATCTTAGGTCAGAGCTTGCAACCCAGCTCCCTGCTATGGACCACAAATCTCCAACCCCTTGCTCCCCTCCTCCCCCCCCAGAAAAAAATTAAGGCTGCCTGTACTTTCCTCCCTGCAGATACCCAGGTCCTCCGCAGATAGAGTAGAGCAGCTCTACTCTGGATGGAAAACAGCTGTACAGTGTGCTGCATGTGGAATGGATGACTTGCCACAGCTAAATGCTGCCCTGCATGGGGTTGTGCCTTCCCAGACCAGATCTTTTTGCATGCCTGGAGGCTGTAAGCTGTTGACCCCTGTTTAAGACCATGGTCACAAAGAAAGTAGCAGTTTGTTAGGTTTCATGGTTTAGTCCTGGGAAGGGCTTTGAATACCATGTGTGAAGCTTAAATTTGACTCTGCATTTAGGGATCAATCAGTGAAGAAAGCAGAGGTTTAGAATGATGTCTTTCATTGCATTGAGGTTTTTACACTATGACCACCATCCAATTACCTGATAGTAATTAATATCTGTTTTGTAGACAGATTTCCACATGTTGAAATAATTATTTGGTCTTGAACAAATTGAAGTTTTTCAAACAAGAATTGAGGTCACAAATATGTGGATCACTGCAGCCAGGCTACTGTGTGAATTTCAGGGCCATCCAACTCATGGCCCATGGGCAATACACATCCCACAAGCACATAACATGCTGCCCCCAGGTTCTAGCAGCTGCTTCTCCTGCTGTTGCACATGGCACCTGTGCAGCCTGCAATGAAGCAGTTCCAAGCACTGTTATATTGAAATGATGAGCCTATTGCTGATCTAGCTTCCACCAGTTTTATTGCAGTGTAAATCCATTGACTTCAACAGTAACTTCTAATTAACATTAGGGTGGGGACAGAATAAGGCTTGATACTTTATCAACTTTATTGCTGCCAGCAGGTGGTCCTTGTTAATTGCTCTTTCAAACAGTTGGGTGTTGGTGACATTCAATTATGATGATCTACATTGAGAGAATCAAATTATATATCATATGATATGTCAAACAGCACTTTATATGCTGTTTATTATCAAACATCAACATTTCTCTTTAGGTCTGATGGTTTCCTTGTGACTAAAAAAATTTGATTGAAGTGAATGAGAATTTTGCTTCAGAAAGTATGAAGTATTGGTTCCTTTATTAGGAAAACAGGAACTATTTATGGTTTTTTTTATTTTATAGTATTGAAATACAGTTTCCAATTTTTCAGACTGTACTTATGTTAAAAAAAAGGATTTGTAGGAATACATTCTTTATTGTACTCTCAAGAATCACCTTGCATTTCATGAGATTGAACAAAATCATTAATTTTTTTCAGTATGATAAGCTAATGTTAGATAACAATGCTTTATTTTTTTTTTTAGTTGAAGAAGAATTAAAATCAACATTCAGTTCCTGGCATCAGAAAGCGTTATATTACGAACTTAATTTAAAATACAATCTAGAAGTGTAGGGAGAGAAGCTGCTTCACTTGACCTAAGTGAAATGAAAAAACAAACCCTCTAAAATGACTAGCATAAATTTCTGCAGGCAAAGTGGAGGTTTATGGTTCAATTTCAAAATCTTGTATTTAGAAAACTAAAAAAGTGATCCAATTTTCAAAGTGCCAAACATGGCACCTGTAGAAAAACCAGGCAGAGTACCTGTATCAAAGGAAACCCAGATCTGTGGCCCACTGAGATAGATACTGTTCTACCAGGGATGGAGCTCTTACCTTCGAGGCTGTGTAGACATTGGCATTAGTCAGTAGGAACACAGAAAACAGAATTCTTCATATGGTGCTTCATGTACTTAAAATGTTATTCTTTTGGGGAAGTAATATATATTCATACAGCACTATTTGGAAAGCTTTTTAGTGCTAGTCCTTATTTCAGTAGTTCTTCATGCAGGAAATGCCTATTGGAAGACATTACTAGAAATCCTTAACAAGGAGTATGTTTCTGTGTATAGAGAGAGTAAAAGAAAACCAGTGGATTTGTAGTAGCAAACTTTGAATACTATGACTTTCCTTTTAGGAAAAAAATCCTATTCAGCTTTATTCAGACCTCTGCCATTAGCCCACCCTGCCTGACTTTCTAAACTCTCAAATATCTGTAAAAATCAACATTTCCTTGAGATGCTTCTAACCATTGTATTTAGATGGATCAAGTAGGCATGCTAATTTATTGCTTATAAATTTAGTTAAAGATTACCCACTGTGCAGCAGGCCAGAGACCCCATTCATTTTAACTGATACCTTCATTAGTCCAATTAACGAACAGCCTTGGAAGCAGGAGCCAGAACCCAGAATATTTTCTAAGGGCAGTACCTACTTCCATGAGTCACAGGGTGTGTCTACACAAGATGCGTTATACAGTAGCATCTACATGTGCACATGCTTACTGTGCAGTAAACCTCACTAAGTGTGAGTAAATTTACTACCTGTAAATGCAAGTAGCAAATTTACTTTTGATTAGTAATAGCATAGTAGCACTTGTGTAGATACCTGACTGGGAGCAAATATGCTTCCAGTCAGCTCGCCACCAGGGGGCAGGAGATTGCTCCCTGCCCCCAGGAGCTGCCTATCGCCAGGACAGGCTCTGCCACCTGAGCCTGGGCAGGGACTATGTTCCTCTGCCCCAGCAACAGACAGCTCCAAGACCCCTGCTCTGAGATTGTGGCTGTGGGCCTTGGGCTGGGAGAATCTTATCTTTCATCACTAGCTCCTTGACTGCGGAGCTGGCACTTGAAGTTAAGGGTCTCCCAGCACCAACCCCACTGTATGAGCGCTGGCACTGGAAAATAAGGATCTCCCAGCACTGGCTCTGTGACTGCAGAGCTGGCACTGGGAGCTCCCTGCTGGTGTGGTGCTGAGCACCTAGTTTCCTGCCCAGTTCTGTGATCATGGAGCCAGGTGGAGAGCAGGCCAGGTGGGAAGCCTGTTCCCTGCTTAATTCCATGAGTGTGGAGCTGGGCAGGAACAAAGCTGGGCAACAAGCTCTACTCCCCAGCCTGTTCCCCAGCCTACTTCATGCTCATGGAGCTAGGTGGGGAACAGGCTCCCCTGCAAAGCCCCAGAAAGCAGGAGAGAAGAATCTTCCAGCCCGAGGCCTGCAACTGCTCGAGATGGGAGATAAGGGTCTCACAGTGCCAGCCCCACTGTCACAGAGCCGGCACTGGGAGATAAGAATCTCCAAGCCCCACATTCCACAATTGCGACAACAAAGTGGGAACCTGAAGACAAGGATCTTCCAGCTCCTGCTCCCTGATCACAATCTCTGAGCAGGGGGTTTGGAGCTCCCTGCTGCTGGGGCAGTGGAACATAGTCCCTACCCAGGCTCTGATGGTGGAGACCACCTCAGCAGCTGGCAGGTCCCAGGGACAGCAAGCAATCTTCCCCCCAGCTGCTGGCTGGCTGCAGGACTAGATATGATCCCAGGCAGGTGTCTACACAAGTGCTAAGGCACCATGACTAATCGCAAGTAAATTTGCTACTTGCATTTGCAGGTAGCAAATTTACTCATGATTAGAGCAGTTTACTGTGCAGTAAGCATGTGCACATGTAGATGTGCATGCTTCCTGCACAGTAAACTGCTCTACTGTGCATTAAAGCATCTCAGACTCACCCTTTAGTGTCCACAGTACTAGAGATGTGGATGCAGACCTCATGAGGTCAAGAAGTTAAAGGAGCTAGAAACCAGATTCTGGCTCTAACTAGGCTATTTATGGAAGAGGAAGAGTTACTTAATACTGAAGTAAATGCTATTGTTTGTTATGTAGATGCCGTTGTTCAGATAGACCTCTCCTCTCTCAAAGCTAAGATATCTCCTGCCTGTGCTATCAAGATCAAGTAGAAGTATACTAGATCAATACGTCTTAGCACTTATTAAAAATCCCTAATATGAGGATAATGAACTACACGTGTTGTGGATAAAGTAGAAGCTGTCTTTGGAGGCACCTAAAATGCTGTCCACTGAAAAGAATTTTGTAGAACTGTGGCTGTAGGGTGAAATAAGATACAGCCCTGGTAGTACAACAGCTTCTAACAGGAGTTAGGAAAAACAGGACATCTGTCTGTACTACAGGCAGAGTAGAATTGCTCCTTCTACCTGGTCACATTAGCTTGAAGAAGGCAAAAGCTACATCAGAGATGTCACAGCAATATTTCTCTTGACAACCTGTTCTGCTAACTAGCCCCATCTGAGTCTCATAGTGGTCTTTCCTAATAAGATAAGGTAATGGTTACAACAGTTATATTTTTTGTCACATGTAGTTTGTGGTAGATTAATACATAGCTGGTATTCTCTATTTTAATACTGTTACAAGGAGTTTTAGTAGACATTATGTTTGCAGAATATTATATTCAAGGAAAAATGTGGCTTAATATATTTTAATTAAAAGTTAGGCCAGTTTTTCTTGAGTGAATATCGAGTGTCTGTTAAAACACCATGTAACCATTTTAATTATACATAATAGTAGACATTCTTTAATCATATAAAGTAGTACATGTAGCTTTATACCATCACATTTTGCTGCTTCTTTCTTTAGATATAACAATTATAAGACCAGATAGCCAATAGTCACATTACTATGGTAGTGTAATCTAATCTCCTTTTGGCAATTATATTTTGAGCGCAAACTGATACAAAGTAGAATAAAGCTGATTTTAGTAGGTAAGTGAAATAGTTTACCATGTTTTTGAAGGTAAATGCAAACCTGTTGCTACATGCACCACATTTTTTTACTGGTGGGTTTTTTTACACTGGGGTCAAAAAAACTAATTATCAGCACAGTGAATGTGTGCATGTGCACTGCACATGGCATGCAGTGCCTCAAACTGCTTTGAGGTGCTGCAAACTATATGTGTGCACTCATTGAGACATGCCTATTGGGAACAGATTTGCTTCCAACAGGGCGCACATATAAATGTGTTCCTGGAAAGTCTTACTGCACCGTATTTTCATGAGCAGTAAGCCTTTGTCACAGTAATAGATGTGCCCAGTGGAGCTTTCTTTTTCTGTTAAAATTGACCTAGAGCCAAGCCATCTTCTAAATGTAAAGCTTGGTCACAGATTTTATCCTACTTTTTTGTATCTGATATTTGAATCATAAAAATAATTTTAAAAAAACACTAGAACCTCCTATTCTTTAAAGCTAAAAGTAACAGTCACAAAATCAACTTTGAACATCTTGATTATAAATGAAGTTGTTTATTTATAAAATACAAATAAGTACTTTTAAAGTTCATGCCATTCACACTCTTACTAAGGAAATGAGTGCCTGATTCAAAGCCCATTAAAGATTTCTATTGATTTAATTGCACTTCGGATCATACATGAAGAGGGAATCCATAGTGTATAAGTAGTTTTGGAGGAGAAACTGCATTATGAGTCTCCTTCCAATCATGGTTCTTGGAAATTGAAAACATTTTTTAAATAGCTATTCCATTTTTCTAGCAATCTTCTTATACTTTTTCTAGTACTTTTTTTTTTAATGTGGTCTCCCTGTTAGTTTTGTAACCAGGATACTGATTTTAAGGCATTTCATGAAGATGCAAAATTCTAGGTTGCATGAAAGGGATGGAACTTATTTGGGGAAATGTTCAGAAGTGGGACAGAGAGCTATATATTACAATGACAATGGAAGACAGAAAGAGAAATAGAGACTTAGAAACTTCAAGAAGTTGACTTAAGACCTTAGACTAGAAGAAGATTTAGCCTTTCCTTGGGGATGTTAAAGAAACTAAAGATTATAGAAGACAGCTAGGCCTCCTTTCCTGAGAAAAAGAGATTAAAGAGGAAACAATCAATACTAAGTGAAAGGACTACAATTACAGCTATCTATGGCAAATATCACCAGGTGGTACTGTTACCGATAATCTTCTCAATCCTTTTCTTTGTCTATGACCACATGATCAATTTTGGGAACACACTCTGTGTTTTTAATTTTGTTTTATTCAAAGTTATATGGATGAGCAGCAGGAGAGATTGCCATCTGCGCTGGTCACTAGTTTGAGACAGCTCTTAATGCAGATTTGGAAACCTGTCTTTGACTTTGAGCTGAGATTCATAGAATCATAGAAAATTAGGGTTTGGAAAGGACCTCTGGAGGTTATCTAATCCAACCCCCTGCTCAAAGCAGGACCATCCCCAACTAGATCATCCCATCCAAGACTTTGTCTAGCTGGGTCTTAAAAACCTCCAAGGATGGAGCTTCCACAACCTCTCTGGGTAACCTGTTCCAGTGTTTTACTACCCCTCCTAGTGAGAAAATTCTTCCTAACCTAAACTTCCCTTGCTGCCCTTGAGACCATTGTTCCTTGTTCTGTCATCTGCCACCACTGAGAACAGTCTAGCTCCATCTTCTTTTGAACCTCCATTCAGATAGTTGAAGGCTACTATTGATTGCCCTCTGTCTTCTGTAGACTAAATAAGTCCAGTTCCTTCAGCCTCTCCTCATAAGTCATGTGCCCCAGCTCCCTCACTATTTTCATTGCCCTCCACTGGACCCTCTCTAATTTGTCCACATCCTTTCTGTAGTAGGGAACCCCAAACTAAATACAGTAGTTCAGATATGGCTTCACCAGTGCTGAACAGAGGAGAATAATCACTGCCCTTGACCTGCTGGCAAAACTCCTACTGATACAGCCCAGTATGCCATTAGCCTTCTTGGTACAATATGCCTCATATTCAGCTTGTTCACTGCAATCACCAGGTCCTTTTCTGCAGACCTGCTGCCCAGCCAGTCAGCCCCCAGCCTGTACCAGTGCATGGGATTATTCCATCCTAAGTGCAGGAGTTTGCACTTGTCCTTGTTGAACCTCATGAGATTTCTTTTGGCCCAATCCTCCAATTTGTCTGGGTCACTCTGAATCCTAGCTCTACCCTCCAGCATATCTACTTCTCCCCACAGTTCGATGTTATCTGCAAACTTGCTGAGGGTGCACTCTATACCATCTTCCAGGTCACTGATGAAGATAATAAACAAAACTGGACCCAGGATCAACTGCTGGGGCACTCCACTTGATGCTAATTGCTGCTTGGCATTAAGCCATTGATTACTACCCTCTGAAGCCGGTGCTTCAGCCAGTTTTCTATCCACCTTACAGTCCATTCATCCAGCCCGTACTTCCTTAGCTTGCCCCAGAAAATGTTGTGGGCTAGCGTATTATGCTAAAATCAGGATATACCATATCCACAGGTCTCCCTGCATCCACAGAGCCAGTCATCTCACCATAGAAGACAATCAGGTTAGTCAGGCATAATTTGATCTTGGTGAATCCATGCTGACTGTTCCTAATCGCCTTCTTCTCCTCCAAGTGCTTCAAAATGGATTCTTTGAGGATCTGGTCCATGATTTTTTCAGGGACTGAGCTGAGGCTGAGCAGTCTGGAGTTCCTTGGATCCTCCTTTTTCCCTTTCTTCAAGATGGGCACTATGTTTGTTCTCTTCCAATCATCTAGGATCTCTCCTGATCACCATGAGTTTTCAATGCAGCTCTGCAATCACATCAGTCAACTCACTTATATATGTCCAGCTTTTCCAGACAGTCCCTAACCTCTTCTTTTGCCACTATTGGCTGCTCACCTGCTCCCCAAATTGTGCTGCCAGGTACAGCAGTCTGGGAACTGAGCTTGCCTGTGAAGACTGAGGTGAAAAAGGCATTGAACACTTCAGTCTTTTCTGGATCCTCTGCCACTGGTTTGCTTCCCCCATTCAGTAAAGGAGCTGTCTGCCCTGCTGCCCTTCCGCCAGGCCTCTGCAGCCTGGTGGGCAGGACCTGATGGTGGGAGAGAGCACCGTGCTGTGACCCCATCTGCTGATGTTGTGACCCTGTTTGGGATCATAGCCCAGAGTTTGGTAACCACTGTTATATACCCTGCTGGGCCTGGACTGGCTCCACCAACTCATTAGGGTTCTGTCAGGCACAGGCAGAATCATTCAGCAGTCAGTAATCACTCAGCTAACAACACTTCTCAGTGCACACACCCCAAACACACACAGCACACCAAACAAACACTCAGCAAACCACAGGCACAGGCAGCTCTGGATCATGTACCTTCCCTGGACAGGATCTGGTGCCTGATGCCTAACTTCTCTTCCCCTTCCCCTTCCTTCTTTTGCTCCCAGCAAACTGCCTTCAAACTCCTTTCTCTATTTTCTGCCCTGTTCCCAAAACAAGAAATTGTTTGCATATTGCTTGACTACTATTCCAAGTAGTTCCATTATAAAACTACTGCTGTCTTCTGCTGATTGGCAGATACCAAAATGAGATGCTTCCTATATAAAAAGGAATCGGTCACATTAAGTGATGCTCTTATGAGTGCAAAAACAACCTAAATACTTCTTAAAAATCTTTAGCTTTGAGCCCTAATAACTAGGATATCAGAAAATAATCTGAAATTATTTGGAATATACCCCCCATCCCTTTCCACTCCAAGTACTCAGTCCTCTGGAGAATTGCCTTTTTTTTTTTTTTTTTGGGGGGGGGGGGGGGGTGGGGGGG
>JAGPOW010001296.1:99833888-99877223 GCA_030014935.1 Caiman crocodilus
TTGCATTTTTCAGTATTGAATGTCATCAGGTTTGTATCCACCCACTTACTAAGTTTATTCAAGTCAGCCTGGATCACTAGCCTGTCCTCAGGTGTGGATTCTATGCCCCAAAGTTTAGTGTCATCAGTGAACTTAGCCAGTGCGCTTCTGACACCAATGTCCACATTGTTCATAAAGATGTTAAAGAGAACCTGTCCAAAGACAGAGCCTTTGGGGATGCCACTGGTCATGGAGCGACATAATGATTCACTACCATCGATCACTACTCTCTGGGCCTGACCTCAGAGCCAATTTCCCAGCCATCGGACTGTGGTTTAGCCAAGGCCACAGTTGGCCAATTTTTCCATGAGGAGGTCATGGGACACCAGATCAAAGACTTTTTTTTAAGTCCAGATATATGTCGCCAATCTCTTCTCCCTTTTCCAGGTGATATGTCACCTGGTCATAGAAGGAGATAAGATTGCTCAGACAAGACCTACCCATGACAAACCCATGCTGGCCGTCCCTCAGGATATTTCTCTCGGCCAGATTATCCAAAAGGGTCTCCTTGATGATTTTCTCCAGAATCTTACTAGGGATTAAGGTCAAGCTGATTGGCCTATAATTTCAGGGATCTACTTTCCACCTTTTCTTGAAGATGGGTACCATATTGGCCTTCCTCCAGTCTTCTGGTACTTCACCTGAGTGCCACAAGTTTTTCAATATTTTGCCAATGGTTCGGCTATGACATCTGCCAGCTCCTTGAGTACTCCAGGATGTAATCTGTTAAAACTAATTAACTTGAAGGTATCCAGATTCTCATGATGATCCTTTACTTGATTAGAACTGATGCTGAGTAAAAATATGCCTTCACCCTGGCCGTCCTGCGTCTTGCTAGGCGGGGCGGTCCCATTGGACTGATGAAAGACTGACGTGAACTACCTGTTAAGCAGATTGGCCTTTTCTTGTTGGTTATCAGCTGTCCTGTTTGGTTCAGCAGGGGTCCAATGTTACCTTTGCTTTTTTTCTGATTCTCCACATATCTGAAAAAGGACTTTTCATTATCCTTGATATATGAAGCCAGTTGGAGCTTGGTTGCAGCCTTGATTTTCCTGATCCACTCCCTGCAGCTACAGATGAGTGCTGAGTACTCCTCCTTTGTGGTAATTCTAGCCTTCCATCCTTTATAAGTCTCTCTTTTGAGGCATAGGAGGTCCTGAAGTTCCCTGCTGAGCCAAGGGGGTTGCTACCCTTCTTCCAAGATGGGATGGCCATCTCTTGTGCTGTCAGGATTGTTTCCTTGAGGAGCAACCACTCCTCTTGGACTCCTCTTCCTGTTGAGTCATAGTCCCTTAGGGCCGTGAAAATGAGCCTCCTGGGCTTGTCAAAGTCAGCTTTCCTGAATCTGAGGACTTCTTCATTGCTGACTGACTTGCCAGCTTTGCAATGGATAGTAAAGATGGTCACTAGTTTCCATCGATTCTTAAGCTGCTGACTAGGTTGCTGACCCCTTTGGCCAATACCAGGTCCAGTAATGCTTTACCTGATGTTGGCCCAAAGACTTCTTGAGTCAGGTAGAGCTTGTTCTAAGGAAGTGAGGAAGGTTTGTGACCAATCGGATTTGGCCATGTTCTCTTCCCGTGAGATGCCCAGGTAGTTAAAGTTTCCCATGACAACCATGCACTGAGAGCATGCAGCCTTAACCTGTTCCCCAACGAATTCCTGGTCCATCTCTTGTTTCTGGTTAGGAGGTCTGTATCTACCATGATGTCCCCTGTGCCATGTTCCCCACATATTTTACTCAAAGAGACTACAGTCATCCTTCCCCAGTGCTAGTGTTAGTTTGCAGGGATGTATAACTGTCCTTGGCATAGAGAGCTACACCCGTTGCCTGTACAGGGTATAGCTATCTATACCTGTGGTCCTGTCATAGGTAGAGTCCCACCAGATCTCCATTATCCCTATGAGATCAGAGTCATTCTTGTTAAACAGGAGGACCATTTCCTGTTTATTCCCAAGCTCCTGGCACTGGTGTACAGGCAAGTAAGTGTCCCATTGGGGGCCCTTGCCTTCCCTACAGATCATTTCAGGGCTAGGGCAGGGGTGGGTTCCCTTGAGTGCCTTAGCCTGCTGGATTTACAAAGGTTGCCCAGTGGGCTTGCAAAGGCGGTACTCCCCCCAACCCCTGGCAGACTTAATTTAAAGCCCGGTCGAGGAGGCCAACCAGTGTGGCTAAGAAGAGCCTCCTGTCTAGCTGAGTGAGGTGGAGGCTGTCTTTCTCCAGCAGACTCTTCAGCAACCCATCAAAACCCCCATCCTGCAAGTTGCTCCCACTGCTGGGAAATTATTAAAGAAAGCTGGAATAGATGGGATTGGAAGGTTTGGCTTGCTTGGTTTGCTGGGGGGGGGGCATTCTTTAGGTGTAGAGGTGAAGGGGCTGAAAACAGCCCTTGGTTGTGGGGGGGAAGACCCCCCCACCTCCCCATGGACCTGACTTGTCCCCTATCTTCCCGAATCCCTCCTGCAGACCTCACTTCCCCCCGAATCTCAACAATTCTTCCCATCAACCCTGCTTTTTCCCCCCAACCCCACAATGTATGCTCACTAGCCCCCCATCCTGACTTACCTGATATTGGGTGGCCATTTTGAAACCCAATCTAACCTCCCCCTGACCTCTCTGAATGTCTGTGTGTACCCCTACTGTCTGGTCATAGATATATTGGTGAAATCTCTCACAGGGAAACAATATTCCTAATAACTCCTTCTCAATTTGTACTTATCTGGTTTCTGCCTCAGTCAACAATTTGGACTCATAAGCTACTGGTTGCCAGTCTTCATCATACATTTTTAAAAATTACTCCACCAATCCCTAACTCTTTCATCTGCTGAAATTTTTTATAGGTTTTCCAAGAGCACAGTATTTAAATACTGATTCTTATACCATAGTATTTAAATACTGATTCTTATACCAGCTGTTGCTTCAAAATAAACCATGATTTCTCCTGTTCTGCATTCTAGCATGTGTAATTTTTATTCTTCAAGGGCATTCTCAATGGTGGTGTTTTACTGACAAGTTATGTATAAATTTGACAAGAAGATTTATCATTCCCAGGAAACATTACATAACTCTCTCTGACTAGGGATGTGGTATCATTCCAATGGCCTCAATTTTTTACTTGTCCCATTTAACCTTTTTAGTAGATGTGATATCCCTATAAAAGTAAATTCATAGATTCATAGATACTAGGGTTGGAAGGGACCTTAATTGCTCATCGAGTCTGAATCTTTGCCCTGGGCAGGAAAGAGTGCTGGGGTCAGATTGCCCTAGCTAAATACTTGTCCAGTCTCTTCTTGAAGACACCCAAGGTAGGGGAGAACACCACCTCCCTTGGAAGCCCATTCCAGATTCTGGCAACCCTTACTGTGAAGAAGCTTTTTCTCATGTTCAGTGTAAATCTGCTCTCCATCAATTTGTCACTATTGTTCCTAGTTACTCCAGGGGGTGCCCTAGTAAATGGAGCATCTCCTATTTCCTGATGCCCTCCCCTAATTAATTTATAGGCAACCACAAGATCACCTCTCAACCTTCTCTTGTGAAGGCTGAAGAGATCTAGAATCCTCAGTCTCTTCTCATATGGCCTTGCCTGCAGGCCTCTGACCATACGAGTGGCCCTCCTCTGATTCTTCTCAAGATTCTCTACATCCCTCTTGAAATGTAGTACCCATATTCAGTGACTCCTAGCACACATTTTGCTCTATTCAATTTCAAATTTGCAGTTCTTGTAGCCACCAACACTTCTCAAAGCCTTTGATCATGTTCCTCTTTTGGTTGAGCCCCAGATGATAATATCATCCAGAGAGGTGCCCACACCAGGAACATATCAATAAATCATGTGTATGGTTTTATGTTACATTTTAAGAGTGAAAGTAAAACTTAAAGGTAGACACAGAAATATGTATGTTTCACAAGGAGCATTAAATGTACAGTAAAAGTTGTGTTATCTGGCATCCAGGGGGAATGGGAAGTACCGGTTATCAAATATGCCAGTTACCTGAAAGGTGTCTTTGCCTGTTTGGGTCACTGCCCCTCCTGCCGCGTCCAGTGCACCAGGGCTTTCACTCCCTGGCATCAGCGTACCAGGGGAAAAGGAGGAGAGCTCCACGTAGGCTGCTGTGGCAAAGTTGAACTCAGCAAAACCAGAAGTGCTACAGTAGTACTTCCAGTTTCACGTTTGCCTCATCAATCGTCATGCATCGCTCTCTTATGCCAATGAATAAAGTGCTGGATAGCACAACTTTTATTGTACATTTAATGCTCCTGTAGCTTGGTCCAGATAAGTATGAGATTATGTTGATGCATTTCTGGTCTGTCCAAATGTACAGTAAGGATGTCTAAGTAGGTCCTGTCCATTTCCCTTCCCACCCAACCTAGTGACCAACAAAGCATGCATTATCTCTGCACACTGTCATTCTCATCTTGTCTTTTTGATGAGCTAGGATAAAGAACCTGTTGTCTAAGACATCGAAGAGCTGAATTTTTACTTTCCCCATTTTTTGAACTCTGCATAGATCTTAAAGAAACTTGTCAAAATGTTTCCCGCTAGAACTGAGCAAATGAACAAGCTGAGCCAATTCAGATACCTAAAATAGAAATACAGAGTCATAGGTTGCCATTTCTTTTTCAACAGAGCCATCTCATAGCATGACCCTGATACATTTATGTATGATTATGAACATAAGTAACCAAAATATGTAACTTTTAAGCTTTATCCTTTTCTTTCCTTTTTTACATGAAATAACCTAATTTAATTCAATGTCGAAAGTCTGCCTTATACAGTATTTATTTTCCATAGAATCTTAGGAAAGAAGGGCTGAAACAGACCTCATGAGCTCTAGCCCAGCCCCTTGCTCAAGAAGGGAAGGGCTCATCCCTAACTAAACCACCCAGGCCAAATATCTGTCCAACCTGCTTTTGAAAATTCCCAGGGATGGAAATAAGTTTTCTAGGTAGTCTGTTCCAATGCTTGACCAACCTCAAAGTGAAGAAGTTCTTCCTAATCTCCAACCTAAATTTTCTCTACTGTAGTTTGAGGCCATTGATCCTAGTCCTGTCCCATGTGGTCACAGAAAAAAAGCCCATCTCTATCCTCTCTGTGATTGTCCTTCAGGTATTTGAAAACTGTTCTCAGATTCCCCCTCAGCCTTTCCTTGCCAGAGAAATATTCTTAAATCTTCCAACCTTTCCTCTTACATCATGCTTCCCAGGCTAATAATTTTTATTGCTCTGTGTTGGACTCTCTTCAATCTATCCACATCCTTCTTGAAGCATGGGGCCCAAAATTGGACACAGTATCCTTGTAAGTCCTGAACTAAGTAGAAGAATCATTTTCCTTGATTTGGAGGAGGCACTGCTGCTAAAATAACCCACTATACTGTTGGGTTTTTTGCAACAAAAGCACATATTCAGCTTCTGGTCCACTGTAACCCCCTGGTCCTTCTCTGCACTACTACAGTTTAGCTAATCACTTAGAATTTAAGTGCACAAAAAATTATAACTATAAAGCTTCTGTGTCAGATTTTGCCACATGGGCCATGTCCAGATCAGTGTAAATATGTGGTATGTAGCACCACAGACCCATCTGCAGCACCACCCACTACACATGCAGGTGTGTCTTGTGCTGCTACCTTGCAGTGCAAGGGAGGAGGAGAAGGGAGGTTTGACTCCAGGAGATCCCAGGACCAAAAAAATCCATGGCAAAAAGAAGCAGGTCACTGCATGTGATGGCAGTGCACACTGCCCAGAACCAGAGCCTGCCTGGCCAGAGCCACATTCTGGCTGTGAACCAGGCTTCCAGCTGCAGGAGCATCACAGCTGCAGCTCCCTGAGGCCCCAGGACTCCAGGTATGGCTTCTGGGGCCAGCATAGTTTCTGGCCCCAGCCTTCCCTACCTCACCTGGGGTAACCTACCATGCAGCAGAGAGTACGTGGCATGGGTGTTTCCTGGGGACAAGTAGCAGCTGCACAAGGTGTACTGCAGCTATTAGTCCCCGGGGAAATTAATATCTGCACTCATGTGGATGTAGCGTTGGAATGCCAATTTGGTTTTTAGAGTAAGTGTAACTGTTCCCCCAGTGTGATGTGGCTACCACTTCCTCATCCAGCTTTTCCTTTTGAATAACTGTAGTGATGCAACTCACTCTGCCTCTAGGCCACAGTTCACTAGGCATATGTGTCAATGGAAACAAGATGCTAATAGAACTGGATGATAGTAGATAAACCTCTTGCCTATCTCCAACTTGGACAAGAAAATAATGCCACAGTTATAAGCCTCATGGAACAACAAATTCCCATGTAGAGAAGAGATAAATTTGGGTAAGCAAAATATTTATTTTTATCATTTTCTTAATTTAATCAAACTTCTTCCTTTTCAAAATTCTTTCAAATGTTATTTTTTGAGTCTCCTTACTCATAGGAATTCAGTGTAGAAGTAAAAAATATGCTGTGGAAAAAGGAATGGGTATTTTTTATTGGCCATATGTAGGTTACATAGTGAATGTGCCCAGAGCAAAGCACGTCCCACATGGTGTAAGCACTAGCTTATTTTACTACTTTGAAGTTGAAGCTAGTAAGTTTCTAAAGTACCTCTGGACCTGCCTAGCCCTTATAAGCTTAAGTCAGAGACACTCCTGTATGAATATAAATGGGGAGATTGGTCCTTTAATTTACCACGTCATTTAAACTGTATGGTTTGAAACATAACATTATGCTCTGAGCATTCATTTAAAGTAAAAAAAAGTCTAAAGTAATTTTTTCTAAAATATAGGATCAATTAAAAGCTGAAAAAAGTGGTTTGAGAATGCTGAAGATTAATACTAGAGCCAAAAGTATTTGCAACTAATGAATGAATGAAGAACTTAGATGTTAAATATATGATGGATTCTATTGCATTTAAAAGTCAGTGTGGTTAGGAGGCTGAAACTGATTCTCAGTTTAATCTTTAGACAGGAGAGAGGATTTTTATGTTCTGAGTTAAAACTGCTTTGGCAAGAGCACAGCTTGTACTGAAGTCTTACATATAATGAATTATTTCAGCATGGAATAGCTAGTTCTGTAGATATATAATAAAGGTTACTAAACAGACTAAGAAATCAAGAGGGAAGGTTAAATAAGAAATTCTATTTTGAATTAAGGGTAATATGAAAAGAAGGCAATGCAGTTCTCAGTTATGATTACATCTGACAGTTATATTATCCCTTATAATGTGTTTTCCAAGACAGAAGTGAGAACTTGTTTAGATGGATGAAGGAATAATACTAAGTCATGGGTTTACAGACAGTGTTTCACTTAGGGACAAAAACTAAGGCACAAGTGAAATGCAGCTGAAAATCTCTGCAGAAACATTAAGAACTGTAAGTACTGAAGAATGGATGCCATGTTGTTACTTCTAACATTTTTTATTTGCAAGAGATAATCATGAAGCCCTTGAATTCAAGTAAAAACATAATTGATATCAATGGATATTGTTTTGCTTCAGGGATTTCTAAAATATGAAGTAGCATGTTGGATCCTAAGCAATAAAGTCACAATAGTTAGGAATTTAGGTCTTGCCTACATACAGAATTGTACAAATTTAATTAATGGCATGATTTCAAGCTAGTCTAGTTAAATGGGTGCAATAGCATTGTGGGGATGTTTAGACTTAGACCATGCTTATTTGTAAATTATAAGGTTGGAAGAGACCATTAGGACCATTTAGTAGGAGCTCTTGTATAACGTGGGCCATAGAATTTTCCTGAATTATTTCGCCTTTGAAAGAAAGAATATCTTTTTGATGAGCGTCCAGTTTATATGTGAATTATCAGTTATGGAGAATTCATCATAGCCCTTTGATATCTGTTAAAAATGATTCTATATCTATCCTGAATTTGTTTAATATCAACTTATAGTTATTGGCAGTTGTAATGCCTTTGTTTACTACACTGAAGAGGCTATTTATTAAACTATGTTTCTAATGTAAGTACTTCTAGGACAGAGCCAGGGTAGTCAAACCACAGTTCACAAACTGCACTCTACCTGGTCAGTTTAAATGCAGCTTCTAAAGAAAGATAAATAGGTAAATAAATATATTTCTTCCTTCCTTTTCTCCCCCACCTTCATTGATTATTTTATGTTTTTTATTTTCTTCATGTTTTGTTCATTATTTATTCCAAGACATCATTAAATAACTGATTAATGTTTGAGCAAGGGTGAAAGCTGTTAATTCTAACAGATTTGTGATTTGCAAAAGACAGTCATGCAGTCCTTGAACTGGAGTGAAACTTCACGTATGCAGTGAGGGCATGCACATCTAAGAGTGTTCTGTGACCATGTTATGATTTTGTCTGCAGCTAGGTTAGGAAGTTTGGCAACCCCTGTAATATACTGTGATAGGTCACCCCTAAATTCTATCTTTGATAAGTGACATAGATAAAGTTCCTGAATTCTTTCACTTGAAGGTACCATTTCTAACCCTTTAATCCTTCTAGTGGCTTTTTTTTCAATTCTCTCCAGTTGATCAGCATCCCTTTTGAATTGTGGGTGCACTATTCCAGACACAGCCATAAAAGTGCCAAAATAGAAGCTCTGCTTGAGATGTTTCTGTTTATACATCCAAGTATATCACTAATTCAGAACTGTTTGTGCCTTTGGCAAGCTCCACCACATAAAACAGCCTCACTGGTCCAAAGAAATCTGTGAGTTTGAAGGTAATGAAAGCAAAGGATAAGAGTTGAAAAAGAAAAAATGATGGTTTGGCATAATATATGCCAAATTCCTAAAGCTGAAAGAGTATCTAGGTTGTAGCTGTATTGGTCTAGAGGCAAAAGGAATCAGAACTCATGGTAGAGGTGATATCTTTTATTAGACCAACTAGATTTTTGCAAAATAAATAAATAATTGTTTTTGCAAAAATCTAGTTGGTCCAATAAAAGATATCACCTCTACCATGAGTTCTGATTCCTAAGGTTGAAAGAGGAATATATATATCAATGAGAAGAAGATTCCTTTAAAACCAACGGTAATAGAGGACAATTGTATACACTGGGAGGAAGCAGGCACATTTACAGGGGACTGAGCAAACCAAAAATGAATTATTACTCTGGCAAACCTCTCCAGAGTAAGAACCATGTAAGGACTGCAAGATTTTGCCCTTTCATTTCAATGGAAGTTTTCCTGAGGGAAGGGCAGAACAGAGCCCAGAGAAAAGGTTACTTGGGGGCAAACTCAAAAGTACGTATATAGTCACACCTTGTTTTACCAGATCAGATGCCAAGTATCAGCTGCAACATCTGATACCATAGTCCTTACATTTTAGTTTGATAATAGTATCCCATGCCAAACAAAATCCAGTAGATAATGTCAGACATATACATAACCTTGAAAAAAACAGAATATAGTATTTTATGAAGGCATAGTAAAACTTGCTGAGGGAAAATTATTGATAAAATACAATGATAAAGATATAAAACAGGATTTCTAATTCATTCATATTTGAGAGGGAAGGGGACAGTGTAAAAAGGCTATGCTAATGGTGTCAGGCTTCTAAGCTAGATTTATACAACTATGTAAAACAGCTTTGCTCCTCTAGCCAAATTCCATTTATTTCAGAGGTTTCACATCTTATGCCAATATTTGACCCACTGGAGAGATTTTGATGGTGGATCCTAAGTCCAAGCCAAAAGGATTTTCAACATGAAAACGGATATCAGGAACTGTAGAGCCCACTGATTGTTTCATATACTGGCATTAGATAGATGCCAGTATATGAAAACAGATCTTATTTCAACTAAAATTGACAGCAATTTTGCTTTCCTTTTAACATTATTAGAAGGATTTTTAATATATATAATTACTCTTATGTAAAGAAACCAAGGGAGTCCTGCACATAGACCTTAGTTCACTAATGTAGCATAGTTCAGAACTCTTCTTACACACTTTTGGGGCTCCCTAGGTGCTAGCAGTAAAGTAGCAGCCCATTTCATCCCACGTTTCAGTCCAGCTACCACAGCACAGCTCCACCCAGAACCTTCTCAAATATTTCCTTTCTTTCCATAAAGAAACTTTGCCCTTGATTTTTTTCCAGTTCGTCTCTTCCTAGAATTCTGCCTTTTTAGAAATTCTTGGTATATTCTTTTACTCTTGTCTACCCAGTGTCCTTAATCAGTTTTCTTTTGATTCCAAGTCTTTGGATTCAGATGTTGTTGATTTTTCCATTCTAAAGTTTCATAGATTTGTTTTAGATAAAGATGTGGTTTGAGGTAACTGTTCCTTCTCTGGTCTGTCTGGGGATGTTCAGAATCTAAGATGCATTTGCCAATTGGGAAGTTTCTTTATAGTCTTTCTTTATTTCAGTTTTTGGGGTGGCACCTCTCTGAAACACCTTCAGTCAACAGAAATATTCTGGTATTCAAGATAAATGGTCATGTTCCTGTAGGTCATCTTCCTTACTCAGAAGATAGTTGTTCAGGGATAGCACTCTTGAGGACATCAGTTGGACTCACTTGTATCCAAATTAGGGTGTGGATGTCCCTCAGAGTTTTGGTGAGCTAACTAAGGCTCTAGCTGGTTTCCAGCATACAATCTGAACAGGAATCTTTTTAAGCTGGGGCCAACTCAACTCTTAACTTAAAAACTAGAATTGCATTCAACATCCAAAGTAGGATAACTATAAAGTTAAGATATGCCCAGTGCTCATGATCCAATTGTACTGTTCTTCCTTAGGCAGACTCCACTGAAGACGGACAGTTTTTTAACAATCACTTTTTTTTGAGCTGGTAGCAGTAATCACCTCAAGGCAAGAGGGAATTTATTGTCGGCAGTGCTGTCCATTGAAAACTAGCATGTGACTCCACTCCAGATGTCTCAGTACAAGGAGATATTCAACAGAATTGACATTGACACAATGCAGTGTTTTGCCTCTAGTCATGTGGCATCCGTGCCCTTCACTTCATATAGTAGCATAGCTGTTCATACATAGCTGTCAGGCAACAGTAGATAAAAAGTAGTGACACTGTTATTCTCTGGTGAAATTAAGCAATTCATGTTTTCCAATGACCTGCAGTTGCAGATCTTAAAAGATATATTTTGGGGCTGCTATATGGTGCATGTAATTAAAGATCTCTCTGGATACATGGTGTCTGTAAACACATGTGCTGTTTGCAGCTATTCTAAATAAAAGTGGGATGATTTTTGGTACAAAGAGCACCTGCTCATGGGTATCAGTTATTCTTCCTTTTCTCTGCCTTTAAAAAATGAGCTATGATATACTGAATAGCCTTTTAAATCTAGTATCAATTAATATTTCATTGCTTTATGTTAGAGAACAGATCAGAGAGGGTTTTTTTGTTCATTGACATCTGGTCAAACAAAGCAAAGTGGAACCTTCTAGCATTTATCAATCGAAGGATGTGAAAGGGAAAGCTGTTCTTCATAATAGTTCCCATCATGTATTTCTGCAACTGACTATTCTGGCTCATCTCAAAATAAAATAGGCTCTACTGATTAATTATCATCATTAAAAATAAACGGTAGGTATAATACGCATGAGCCATTTCTCATTGTTACAGTTATTAATGCTGACAGTATTTCACCTTCCTGGGCTTGCATTCACGTGCTCTTTATTGTCTTAAAATCCTAACCAAGCCCATGGCCTTGAGCAGGGAACTTGTAGTGATCAAGTAGATCAATATTTATACCTCTTTTGCAAGCTCCTTCACCTTGTGTCACCATCCCCCCCAGCACATCCCTTTCCATCATTCTACGCATTCACAGATTCCCTTTGACATGATCTCTTCTTAACAAATTAATACAATTGTTCTTAATCCCTCATTTTGTATAATTCTGTTATTTATAAAATAGTCTAGATAGAGTCTACCAAAATGCAGTATCCCAAATACAAAGGCTATACTTAAGTGTGAATATTTACTGTGCTTGGCAAGGTAAAATAAGCACGTGCTTCAAGTTATTGGATATGTGTTTCAGAAAGGATTGTCATTTGATAGTGTCAGGATTATGGCAATCCAAATGTGTGCACACATGCACGCACGCACACACCCATGGACAAACCGGCAGCACCTAGTGTGGGATACTTGGCATCAAATTTTCCTCAGCAAATACTAATGAATAAAACAATGTCCAAATTTATCTTTTTACTACAATAGAAAATACAAAAACCAATGAATAACAAACAACAAAGAAAAACTTTACAAAGAAAAATGTTAAAAATCACAATATATACTCTATATTGTTCTTTGGCAGTGAATACTCTGCTAATCAGCTTCACTATCCCTACGACTCCTTGTGTTTTGTGTAGGACCATCTCCTTGCCAAAAAAGGAGGCATATACCCAATGGAAAGGAGGGGCCACCACCAGGGAGGAATATACCTCAGTTGCTCAGGGCTGTAGGGGAGCGGTCAGGAAGACCAAAATAGAGATTAAACTGGGACTAGCTACCAGGATCAAGGACAACAAGAAGTCCTTTTTTAAATACATAGGGAGTAAAAAGAAGGTACCAGGTAACGGGGCCACTGCAAGACATACTAGGAAATCTGGTCATCACACCAGATGACAAAGCTAACCTATTTAAAATTTCTTTGACTCCATTTTTCTAAGCAGGGCTAGGGTCATCCCCCCAACCAGGACCCTCATAGGCCCCAGGGGAAGTGCATCCAGGGCTAGGGTCAGTGAGGATCTAGTCAGGGAACTTCTGGAGGGACTGGATGTATTTAAATCAGCTAGGCCTGATGAACTCCACCCCAGAGTGCTGAGAGAATTAGCAGAGGTCATAGCGGGACCCTGCCACAGCTTTACGAGCACTTGTGGTGCTCTGGTGTGGTGCCAGAGGACTGGAAAAAGGTCAATGTGGTTCCCATTTTCAAAAAAGGGAGGAAGGAGGACCCAGGAAACTATAGGCTAGTTAGTCTTCCCTCAATCCTGGCTAAGGTTTTTGAGAGAATTATCCTGCCGCTGAAGGGCCAGCAGGGGAGATTATGCTTAGGGGCGACCAGCATGGGTTCATTAGAGGCAGGTCCTGTCAGACCAACCTGGTGGCCTTCTATGACCAAGTTACAAAATCCTTAGAAGCAGAGGTAGCAGTGGATGTAGTCTTTCTGGACTAAGGAAACTAAGGAAGGGGTTCAACACTGTCTTTCACCCCATTCTCATTAAAAAGCTAGGGGACTGCAGTGTCGACACCTACACAATCAAATGGGTCACTAACTGGCTGAGGGCCACACCCAGAGAGTGGTGGTGGATGAGTCTTATTCAATCTGGAGGGATGCGTGGGCAGTGGGGTTCCACAGGGCTCAGTCCTTGGACCCACACTGTTCAACATCTTCATCAGCGACTTGGATGAGGGGGTAAAACGCACCCTGTTCAAATTTGCTAATGATACCAAGATGTGGGGGGATGTGGGCATGCTAGAAGGGAGAAATAGGCTGTAATCAGACCTAGACAGGTTACAGAGGGGGGCGGATGAGAACAGGATGGATTTCAACACTGACAAGTGCAAGGTACTGCACCTGGGGAGGAGGAAACAGCAGCACACCTACAGGCTCAGGAACTCCCTTCTCATCAGTGCAGAGGCAGAAAAGGATCTTGGAGTCATTATTGATGCCAAATTGAACATGGACCAACAGTGTGGGGACATGGTCAGGAAGGCCAACCATACCTTGTCATGAATCCATAGATGCATCTCAAGTAGGTCCAAGTAGGTGATCCTCCCCCTCTTTGCGACACTGGTGAGGCCGCAGTTGGAGTACTGCATCCAGTTCTGGGCACCGCAGCTGAGGAGGGATGTAGCCAACATGGAGAGTGTCCAGAGGAGGGCCACTCACATGGTCAGGGGTCAGCAAGGCAGGCCCTACAATGAGAGGCTACAAGAGCTAAACCCGTTCAGCTTCCACAAGAGAAGGCTGAAGGGGGATCTAGTGGCCATTTACAAACTGGTCAGAGGGGACAAGTAGACATTGGGGGAGTCCCTGTTCCCCCGAGCACTACCAGGAGTGACTAAAAATAATGGCCAAAAGCTGGCAGAGGGTAGTTTCAGACTAGACATCAGGAGGTGCTACTTCACTGTCAGGGTGGCTAGGATCTGGAACCAACTTCCAAGAGAAGTGGTGCTGGCTCCTACCCTAGTGGTCTTTAAGAGGAGGCTAGATGAACACCTTGCTGGGGTTGTTTAACCCCAGTACTCTTTCTTGCCATGGCAGGGGGTCGAACTTGACGATCTGCTCAGGTCCCTTCTGATCCTACTAACTATGAAACTATGGTCTGAGTCTTGTTAGCAGCAGATTGAATCTACCTTCTCTGGAGCCTCTGGTTGGATACAACATGCTTGTATTTTTTTCTTTTTCTCAGCCTGCACTCAGAGCAGGATGCATGCCTCTCTATTTGAGAGACAAGTCATCCAAATTTCTCATCAGCCTCCTTCTCTTCCTGGCATGCTGACTTGTTACTCCTCTACCCTACCAAGAAATGCCAGAGCTCACCGAGCCCTGATCAGTCAGTGTTTTCAAAAATAAAGTATATTTCAGTTAACCAGCCCCTGCCCCGTTCACAGAGGATGCAGATACACAGTGAGGTTGCTTCAATGCATTGTAATTTACAGCATGTCAGAGCAGACTTGATTAATCGAGTCTGCTGGGGTATGGTAATGCAGAGGCATTGTAACCAAAGCTCATTTGACAAGCTTTAGTTAAAGCACGCCCACCGCCATTTTTCAGCGTAGGGACGCTGATACACAAGACATTCCAAACACTTTAATTAGAGCAGCTCCAATTAAAGCATGCCCCTCCCTCTTCACCTCTCCCAGTATGAATCCTGGAGCACATGTATATATGTCCAAAGGGTTCTCTCAGATTCACCCCACTGAGCCCTAGTTGTCAGTATAATGTTTTGTCTTAATGACATGTCTTACTGACCTTCCCAAGATGGATACCTTTTGAAAAATTTCCTTCCACAGTACATGGCGGTGATACTAGTCCTAGTTTTTTAGTTACCTAGTTTATGCCTAAATGCTTAGATACAGCAATCATGTTCTCCAGGTGATGTCAGGCAGATCAAGAGTGGCAGTAAAGATAAGAAGTTCAAGGACCAGATCCTGCCTTACATTAAAGCTGCTATGTAGCACTATATACTTTTATGTTTGTATATAAAATACATTTATATTCTATATACTGCACTGTAGAATACATCAACTGTAAACTTATCCATGTCCTTTGTCACTTTCAGGCTCCATAGAAGTTGTCTTTGCACTGAAAAATTTAATTGTTTGCAAAAATACCTGCCCACCAGTTATTTACAATTATTTTTTGTATTTTGGTATTTGGTTCAATTGCTTTATTAATATGAGTTGGCAGTTTTGTTTATCTTAAATTATTTATTTTGTTAAATGTTACTTTCATTCAGTCAATGTACTCATGTATTCATTTCATATAAATTCTACATAAGCTTAAATATTTGAGTAGTTTTAATTTAATTAAGAATTCTGCTTATCTACAAATATATCAGTTAATTGATAAACACTAGTCAAGTATACTGTAAAGAAAAATAGCACAATCAGAAATTAAGCAAAGAGTAGGATGATGAAATTATAGTTGTTAGGTTCCTTCATAAATTGTTTCTTAAATAATTAGATCCCCTGGACATTCCTGTATGCATATCTGGCCACTCAGATATAAGGTCCTAATGAAAAGAAAGAGAGACAGTGCAGGTTCAATTTTTAAACCTAGGCTTTCTGAGTAAAGAGCATTTGTCAGCCTATAGTCCATTTCTATCTCTAAGACTCAAAGCAGATAGTTAGGATCTATTCCTTTAGACCAGGTGCAGTCATTAACAACTGGGTCGAATAATTGCAAAGTAAGTATATGGTGCTACCAGTCTTCATCACTTTGAGCAGTGTTAACATCCTCTTTACAATCTCACATTCATAAATTTTAAGACCTGAAAGGACCACTATAATCATTTACTGTAATCTTTTACATGGCACAAACCATAAAACTTCACCCATTTCCAAATTAATTGCGGTAATAGTTACATCAACTAGTCCCTAGGGCTGTGCAAAGCTTCAGATCATGATTCGGATTTGGAGATGATTCAGATGATTTGGAGGCTGAATCTATGAATCCGAATTGAATTGCTGGAAACTTTAGGCTTTCTGAATCAATTTGGAGCTATGCCACCAGACACAACTTCTAACAAATGCTCCACACAGACAATTCCCAGGTATCCAACACAGAGAGCAAAACCATTCTGTTAGCTTATAGAAGATAGAATGTTTATGTTTGTATATAACAAATGGCTTCAATTTGTCTTCTAACTTTAGTATAGGCCACCCCTTCCAAAGACAATTTATCACTCGGGTTAACACTGGATCTTTGATAGTCTTGCAGGCAATGACACCTGCCTGAAGCAGAGGATCAAAAGTTGATTCTAACATTAGAATTCAAACACTGGCAGAACAGTGAATTCAGGACTGGATAATAACAATTGGCTAATTGCATCTGCACTGGTTATCAAATTCCCAGGGAGGTACTGAGTATTGCTTTCATATACACCAAGAAATATGGACCAATGAAACATAAATGGCAAAATAATTTAGGATGTGGACCTGTTCTAGGTGAATAATCCCAGTAGTGGCTTGTGGTCTGTTACAATTGTCAGTTCAAAAAGAATCTTAGAATGTGTTTACCCTAGAAACAATCATAAGAGCTTCATTGTTAATTTGAGCATAAGTCTTCTCAGGTGAACTTGTAATTCAGCTAATCAGAGTTCCTTTCCATAATTCTGCAGAGGACACAGGACAGCCACAATTCTAAATTATAAACATCATAGATAACCATCAACTGACTACTTCTCTATGTCATAATAAACCAGCATGATTGTTATCATCCAGCAGCATTTCACATCCCTGAAAGCCTTGTCATAACATTTAGTTCATTTCCACACTTTATCCTTGTCCAATAGACAATAGAAAGGCTCAGCAACTGTAGTTTTGTATTTTAAGAATAAATGGTAAAAGTGAAGTAAACACAGGAATTTTTATAGTCTCTGCTTGTTCTTGGGTGTTGGCGTTCCATGAACTCTTTCTATTTTTGCATTCTTTCAGTGAATTTCATTTGCCTCAACTCAGAATTCCAGGAACTCAAGATTGGTCACTCAAAAAGGACATTTATCTTTCTTAGGAGAGGCAAAAATTCAAGAATTCTTATGAGAGATATTTTTAATTTAACCACCTGAATGGTTGGGATAGCCATAAACAAAATTTTGAGTACCCTTCCTCAGTTCTCTGGGAGAGAAGCAGACGCAGGAGAGCTAAGTAGCAGGTGGAACAGAAGCATATGTAAAACTCCATAAGTAAATAAAAAAGGACATAAGATAAATTGTTAGATAGCCAGCAGACAGGAGAAATGCAGAAAAAACCTGATAATGGAAGAACAAGATAGTTGGAGAGAGTCATTATCAGCTTTAAAGTTCAGAGATTAGCACGTATGTGATAGATTATAATAGACCATGAAGTCATTGTCTATGTTAAGTCCCTGATAATTAATGTCCAATGAGATAATTATTTTTTGTTTCCCATGCTCATCTTTCAAAGACATTTGGTAGATTTCCTTTGAGCACCAGAACTGTTAAGACAGACAGGAACAGATTTTTCTGTGAAAAAAATTCACCTACCTTTGTTCTAGTGCCTCTGTCCTTTATTTTCAGTGATCATTCATCCTGGTCTGTAGTTTTTGTCTTGTTTTGCCCACATAGATTCCATAAGGGCGCTTGGTGCACTGAATGTGGTATACAGCATTCTGGGCTAGATGTGTATGATCCTTAGATTCTGATGGTTTTGCAGGGAATGCTGATTATTGTGACATTATATACAAGCTGATGGGTCATAATTGTGAATACAGGCTTGGGTCCCAGAAGGTGCCTGTTGATCAGCAAGGAATTTACTTCTGATGATGAGGGTTTTCTCTTGTATAGTAGTACAGTATAATCTCATGAATCCAGCATGCTCAGGACCAAGCACCTGCCGAAAATGTGAAAATTCCAGATTTTTTGAAACAAGGGCAGCGGCCACTTCCAGAGTGGCAGCCACACGTGAAGCAGCGGCATGGGGTGGTGGATGGTGATAGCAGCCATCACTTGCAGGTTTCCCCATCTGCTGCTCCGGGACCAGCCATCACTACTCCTCAGTGGAGTGCAGTTTAAGACATCACCAGTTATCCGGATTTATGAGGTTATACTGTAGTAGGCTGCTGCAAGGGACTAGGATGACTCTCTTAAAGATACAGTCTATTTTTCTGCTGGACTATCATTGCTAGATAAAGGAAGTTTGCAGTTTGACAAGACAGGTATATATTACTGAGAGTGAAGCTAGGTAGTAGAGTGAGAAAGCTGCAGAGCTGCAGATAATAAGTAGCTGGTAGTTAATTAGGCAATGTCCTGCTGAGGAGAACAATGGAAAACTTCTGCAGCCTATGGAGAGGATTCTAGGGCAGGTGACTAGAAGGAGGAGAAGCCAGGGACTATGTGAGCCCTGCACCAGAGGGGCAAGGTTTGATGCAGGAGTTCTGTGCTGGTAAAGAGCAAAAGAGTGTCAGGCTATGGCCTTGAATCCAGGGTCCTGGCCTGGGTAGTATGACTGCTCATTCTGGTCTGCCACTTCCCCAACAGAATAGTGGGGAAGACAGGTGGCCAGAACTTTCTAGCTGGGCCTAGCCATACACCCACTCCTTGCCACTGGAATGGCTAGGCGACCCTTCACCCCTCTCGATATAAATGCCTCACCTGGAAGAAAAAGTGTCTGAGCAACAAGGTTCAACCCTGTACTCGTCCTGCTGCAGACTCTGTGGGTACCCAGCTCAGCTTGCCCACATACCCTGAATTGGCCTGAGCTTTTGGATACCTGACTCAATTCTGTTTTGATTCATTGGATACCTGATCAAGTTAGCTTCTTGACCTTGCAGTCTGTCAAACCCTTTCAATCTCTGAGTTGCCTAGATGGGTCTCCTGGTTTCCCTAGGTTCTGACTAGGCATGCTCCCTTCTGCCCTTGGTTGCTTTTTCTGACCCTGAAGTAACCCCCATACCTGACAACCTGTGGCCTGGCATGACAAGTTCCCTGGACAACTATGTGCAGCCAAGGGGGCTCAGCATGGAGGTAAACTCTGTACCGGAGACCCTGGGATCTGCACAGGCCAGACGAGCTGGTACAGATAGCCTCTGCCTAGCAAGTTCTAGAAAATCAAGTCCAGCAGTTGTGGGCAGAGATCCAAGTTCTTCACTTCTTCACATCCAGGTATACTTTCTCTGTAGCAAGGTTTCCATGCATCAACCTCCCCATCTGGAACCCTGCCTACCCATCCCATTACCAGAGAGATATGATGGTGACTGGCTGAGCTTCTGTGGGTTCCTGCTCTAATGCAACATATTTTTGTAGTCCAACCTGACCTCTACTCCCAAAACTCAGCAAGGGTTAGCCTAGTGGTTAGCTTCTTAACAGGAATTGGGCTACATCCTTGGTGGAGCACATAGTCTTAGTCCTCCACATCCTCAAAGAATGAATTACAATGTTTGGAGATCTGCATCCAGCCCAGATGGCAGAGAATGTGCTGTGGCCTCTGAATCAAGTGAAAAGTTCTGTCATGGCTTCTGTCATAGATGAGATTGTGGTGTGAAATCTACAAATCCTACTAAGGTGGCAGTGCAAACATGAAACGATAGAGATGCCTCATCACTGGCTTCAGGGCCTATGGTGTGGGAAACTACAACAGTAGAAATTAATCTCTTTGGGCACTGAGATACCATACACTTCGGGACCATTCATTCCTTGTGCTACCCCTTGATTCTGCAGTTTCCCTAGCTCATGCTCCTTGACCCACTAATCAGGTAGAAATCTCAGGAGGTCCATCTGAACTCATACTACTGCCAGTAATACTGTTGGAAATCCTGGGGAGTACCACTACCCATGACTCAAGATGGAGGCCTGCTTGCATCAACCCCCCACCCACCAGGAGCTACCAGCTCCAAAATCCAAAATCAAGTTACATAGAAAATATCAGGAGTTTATGGATGTTTTTGAAAAGAAAAAATACAGATATTCTTCCTCCTCATCGAGATTACAGTTGTCCCATTGATCTGCAGCTGGGACCAATAATTCCAGTGGGATGTATTTATACTGTCAGAACCCAAACTCCCCACCCTCTGCAAGTATTTAAATGAGAACCTGGTCTGGGGCTTTATATGTAGGTCCACTTTGCCCACAGGAGCCCCCATCCTGTTTATAAAAAGAAGGATGGAAGCCACAATTTCTATATCTTTTCTGAAATTCAGGTAAACTCAGACCCTAAGTCTACTTTCATGAAACGTGCAACACCTTGTGTAGGCTTTCTTCTTTTGTAGGGGTGGTGTTTCTACACTGTTGATAAGTCTGGTAGAAAAGACATCTGTGAGCATTTCACAGGCTGAAATTCCATGCAAAATTCTATTTCACAATATTTGTGGCATGCGGAGGTATACTCTCCTTGAATAATTTCTTTCCATGTAACTTAAACTTCTGATGGTAGATACACTTCGTGTGAACCTTGAGCTTGCAATGATATCATTCAGCATCATAGAAAGGTCATGTGTCCCACCTTTGGCTCCTTCCACAGGTACAAAGTAGCTTCCACTGATGAAGAAAGTATTGTTTTATGCACTTGCAGTGTCTTCTTTAGATAATTCCCTTTGCTTTTTATTTGGTGAGTCTCATTTTCTGCTGCTTGGATCTCCTTTAAATGGAAAGATGCAGACTTCTCAGCAAGTGCTTCCTCTTAAACAATATTGCACAATAAATTTTGCATGGTAGGGCTTCATCTCAAACACCATATGTGAGTCTATGCCTTGGTAAAGACACAAGACTGGTACCAAAATTATAGGTCTTTGAAAAACAGTGCAACTCAGCTGAATTGCCTTCATCTGGCAGTTGATTGCATTAGTTGAAATGGAATTGTCTAGCTGTCTCAGATGGAGTCAGTACAGAGTGATTTCTTTTTTTAGTAGTGTGAGAATTTCATCATAGGACTTGTCCATTGGTTTTGACCACAGACACAATGGGTGCATCCAGACATTCATGGACGTTTGGTTCCCTGGAGACAACTAGCAGAATCACACCTTGCACCGCAGTTACTTGTTCCCAGGGAACACCCATACCATGCATGCTTTGGCACACAACAAGTTACCCCGTAGGCAATACAGGGGGCTGGTGTCAGCACTCTGTTGGCCCCAGCAGTCTTACCTAGGGTCCTGGGGGATCCTGGGGCCTGCAGCTATGGTGATCCTGCAAAGTGAAGCCTGACCAGCAGCTGCAACACAGTTCCAGGTGGTCCAGTTTCACTTTTCAGCAGCAGGCACTGTCCAAGCATATGCCACTCCAGGTTTTGGGGAGGGTTGCATTTTTTTTGACCCCCTGGGTATCCAGGGGTCAAAAAAAACACTCAGAGAATAGCAGACTGTGCAGTATGTGCCTCTGCAGAAGTGTTTGCAGTGCCACATACCGCACAACCTCGCTTCTCTAGATACATCTAATTTCAAATGGCTCTGCATTCCTGATTCAGCCCACAACATGCTTTTTCTGCCAGTCCAGCTTTTCCACCTCCTGTTGTTGTCATGAGGTTTCAAAGTATATCCTTGCAGCAAGTTATTCCTCCATTTGGGGCAGCCCTGGGTGATAGCCTCCCACATGTTGATGTCAATGTTGCATTTTTTCAAGCTGGCCCTAAGGATATCCTTGAAGTGCTTTCTCTGCCCTCCTCTTGAGTGTATGACTTGAATGAGCTGCGAGGACAAAATTTGCTTTGGCAGCTGGAGTCAGACATCCAGATGATGTCAGCAAAGCTAATGTCAGATGATCATCACCTCAATGCTCATTGTGTTTGCTTGTGAGAGGACACTAATGTTGGTGCCTTTGTCTTCCCCCTGGATTTGAATGATTTCTTCCATAGGCAATGTTGATAGTACTTCTGCAACTTGAGGTGTCCACTGTACATTGTGCATGTCTCAGCTCTTCACATTATAGTAAAGATCACTACTGCTTGATAGATTGTGAGCTCAAAATTATCCAGAGTCTCACCATAAATCTGAATTAGCAGAGCTGTGGACTTCTCAATAAGGGTTTGTTGATGGAGGACTTTAGTCTTCTGGATGTTAAATATGAGTCCCATTTTCTTGTATGCCTCAGTAAAGATGTCTATGTTTGCCTGAGGATCTGCTTCTGAGTCAGCGCATACTACAGCATCATCAGTGTACTGGAGTTCAATGATTGAGGTCAGGGTGGTTTTGGTTTTGGCTTGAAGTCCACTGAGATTAAACAGCATACCATCTACTTGTTAGTTTAGCTTCAATCCAACCAGAAGTTTGTTGTTCATCAAATGCAGCATTGCAACAAAAAATATCAAGGAATGTTGAAGTGATGGTGCAGTTTTGCCAATATGAACCTCAAATGGATCTGTGATAGATCCATTACTGAGGACCACTGCTTGCATACTATCATGGAGTAGGCAAAGAATGGTGATAAATATTGGTGGGTATCTCTACCTCAGAAGGATACTCCACAGTGCTTCTCGGTTGACAGATTTGAAGTCTTTCATGAGGTCAAAGAAGACCATGTAGAGGAATGTTCTTCCTGGCATTTTTCCTGTATCTGGTGATCAGTGAAGATCATGTTGGTTATGCCTCTTGATGTCCTAAACTCATGCTAAAAATCCTGAATTTTAGCTGATTTTGGATTTTAAACATCATTGCAGAACAACAAGAAAGATTGTTTTACCTCCCTGTTACAGGACAAGAAAGATGTTTTACCTCCCTGCCTTTCAACCATCTGACACCTCCAGGGAAAGAATTCTACCTGATTTACACATCCAAGAACTACTCAGCATAGCTCACAAAGACACTCTCATAGGCCCAGAGGGAGAAAGCCTTCCATCTTCAGCTCTCTGTGCAAAAATTAAGTTTATTTCTTACCTATGGGAACTTTTTACCATCTTGTACCATCTATACTTTTCCCAGAGTCTAATGAAGGGACTTTGATCCTGAAAGCTTGCAGAAAAAGACAATTTGCTTGCAATTTCCCAGTTGGTCTAATAAAATGTATCATTTTTTAATCAAGAGTTCTTATTTTTTGTATGTCTTCTATATCGACACTGAAATGCCAGGAGCTGCTCTTCAGCAAGTGGAAGGAGATGATTCTGGAGGGTTCTCACAATTATCTTTCCTGTGGTGGACAGCAAGGTGATGCCTCTATAATTTCCACAGTTGACTTGTCTTCTTCGTAAAGATTGTCACAATCATGGCATCATTCTAGATCCTTAAAATGAGTTCATGGAGCTGTGATGTAAGTGCCTCTCCCCTTTGCTTGAAGATTTCAGCCAGGATTCCATCTTCTCCAGGTGCCCTGTACTTCTTCCTCTGCTTGATGGCTTTTCTCACTTCATCAAGGTTTGGAGGGATCCCAAGATCATCTCTGACTAGGTTTTGTGGGGTGGAATTGAGAACACTCTCATCAACAGCAGGGTCTTGATTGAGAAGGTTTTTAAAATGCTCCTTCCAGCAGGCATTGATGGCTCTCCTTTCCTTAATCAGATCTCCTCCATCCTTATGTCTCAAGAAGCTTGGTCCCTAAGTGCTCAGACCATAGATGGATTTGGCACTGAAGAAACCATGCATATCATGGATATCGGTGAGATGTTGAATCTCCTTCACCTTGTCTTCCCACCATCTGTTCTTCATATTGTGGGTTCTCCTTTGAACCCCTACTTTGACTTGCTGATGATTTAATTTGTTTTGCTTGAAGTTGATGTTGTTTTACCAAAAAAAAAATTCCTTGCACTTACAGTCAATCACCTCTTGGATCTCCCAGTCATTCTCATCGAGCCAGTCTTGATGTTTCCTGGTATAGAGTCCAAGTGTCCCTTTGTAGGCACTGCTAATGGTAGAACTGAAGGCACCAAGTGCTGCTGATATTCTCCCATTGTTGTTGAATGGAACGTGTCAGTTTTTCATTCAGGCACCAGTGGAAGATGTCTCACTTAATTGAGTCCTTGTGTCTTTCAAGATTGAATTTCCTTCAGGATTGCTTCTGCTGCAGCCATCATTTGGGAGCCAGTTTGAGTGACATAATCTATCTAATGAGGTGGTGTTTGGTCCAGCAATCGTCAGTTCCTGGCATAGCTCAAATGATGCTCACATCTTTGTGAACCTGGGCATTAACAATGATGTAGCCGGTCAAGTGATAGTGCTTAGATTGTGGGTGTTGCCACGATGTTTTGTACCTGTTTTCCTGGCAGAAGAGGGTGTTGGTGAAGGTAAGCCTATGTTCCATGCATTTGGTCAAGAGGAGCATGACATTGGAGTTTACCTTTCCTACTCCTTCCTTACCGCTGGATCCATTTTAGAGGTTCAAGTCCCTTCCAACTCTGGTATTGAAATCACTAAGCAAAATAAATTTGTCTCCCTCCAAAACTTCAAAAAGGATTTGGTCAAGGTTGACATAGAATTTCTCCTTGGTTTCATCAGTGGTGTCAAGATTTGAGGCATACATGCTGATGAGAGTAGCATATTGGCTCCCTGTCAATTTAAGATGGAGAGTCATGAAGTGCTCATTAAGCCTGATAGGGAACTCACTGAGTTCATGTATGAGTTTATCCTTTATGGCAAAGCCAACTTCATGAAGTTGGTATTCTCCTTCCTGTTTACCCTTCCAGAAGAGGGTATAGCCACCTCCTTGTTCTTTGAATTGCCCATCTCCTGCTGACTGGGTCTCGCTTAGTGTAACAATGTCAGTTTTGTGTCACTTGAGTGTTTAAGCCGTGACTGGAGTGCAGCATTCTAGGCATTCACTATTAGGATTGTCCATGAGAGTTCTGATGTTGCAGGTCCCAAAATTATTGTGTGTCTTTGCTTAATTTGACTGCAGTAAAGGTGATCCCACTAGATGCAGTTATCCAGTCAGGAAAAAAGTGGGTAGGCAGGCTATGTTTAAGACACCTTTTCTAGACCCCTCCCTGTGTGTGGTGAGCAGAGCAGATCCTAAATAAGGCTGTTCTGTCACTGTAGCAGCTGCTGAATCATACTCACCACTCCAAGTGCTAGATGACCTTCTTATGACTGCCTTCTTTGTGCCAATTCATGACTAGGACCTTCCAGACCTCACAATCTTGCTCCCATTGTCACTAGCTGGTTGCTGAAGGGGTTAAAAGCAGGCTAAAGCTGTTTTCATGGAAGATACCTGTGCATGATTTATTTTATCTAAGAGAGGTTGCTGCACATCAGCTTCCATGTAATTCTTGAGAGCATGGGACCTTGATCCTATGTCAAGGAGGCCAAGACAATGGGAGATCTCATTCCACTCATTCTCAGCTAACATCTTCTTCTGCCTGCTCTGCCTCTGAGGACTGGTAGACCCTTGGTTGGGGGCTAGACAGACTTATTAGAGTGATGATCTGTACTTGCCATGTCACAGCACTGTCAGAGGATATATGTGGCTTTCCAGGAGGGGGACAGCATTGCCATCTGCTATCCGTACCAGATCTTTGTGGTGCTGCCATTGCTTGGTCCATGATTGCTTATCCATCAGCATTAACCCTACTTATTTAACATCTAACCTTTACTGAAGGTCACTCCACTATTCACCACCTGTGGACATGCTGTGTAGCAGCACAGCTCTGCTCCCAACCAGTTGGCATAGGAGTCCTAAGAACAAATTCTTTAATGTTCAGACAAAAGGTCTTAACTGAATTCTTTTCAAGCATAAAAGCAGGAATCAACTGGAGATAACCACAATATTCAAAAGTACCACCTACTAGCAGGAGTGCATAACACATATGCATAACACTGTGTCAGTTATGTTCAATGTTTTTCCAGTATGGCAGGCCAAATGAGTGCTGCAGAGCTAGTCCACAGGCCTGATCCAGCATTGAGTTGGTACACAGAAACAGTCTACAGGTGCAATCCAGCATGATCTTGCATGTCAGATCTGATCACAACACAACTCATGTATAGGTGCCACCCTACATACCAAATCCAGCCATGGGATGGCCCTACACACTTCTCATGCAAGATCCAGCAATAGCATGGCCCTAAGCACCAGTTGGACTCCATGCACCAAATCTGGTCATAGACCAACTCCATCCCCATCACAAATTTCTGTAACTCTGAGTAGCTCTGAGGACCTCTGAGTAGCCAGAGGTTGAGAACTGCTGCTCTATACAAAAATAAGAAATTATTTCCTGGGTTCTATGCCATGTCCCTGATATAGTTCTATAGTGAAGAAATAAGGATATGTAGCAGGGTGTTTTGCCCTGCAGCATATAAAGTATGAATAGCCTCTACCTCTCTCTCTTTCTCTCTCTCTCTTTCTCTTCATAGCACCTCCATTATTTACTCTGATCACTTGAAGAATCTATACTACTCTATGTGCAATCTAAAAGCAGGTGTGTAATTAACAACCTCTGTCATTTACTACTTCGATAAAAATTCAAGGGAAATGAAGTGGGAGGATCTTTTTATTCTGATACTATTTTCCCCTTGTTATAGAATAAAAGGGATACAACATAGGATTTCAACATTTGAAAGTATTTTCAATCTTGATAGGGTTGTAAAAGGAGGCTTTGTGTAATGATTATATGTTAGTAATCTAGTCTTTGTATGATCTTTATACTAAATCACTGTAGTAATAACAGTGTTTTTATTTTAAAGAAATTTTACTAATTTTTTTTCACAGCTTTAGTGAAGAATGTTTTTAAGAAAACTGCCAAACATAAGACACTAAGTAGGGGTCAGGGCTTCCCCTAATCATGTTGTTATCAGGTGCTTGAATCCTGCATGAAGGCACAGTGTTTTTATTGCAATCCTACAAGCAGATGAATTTGTGTCAGGATATGAAAGGGATTGGATCTTCTCCTAGCCAATAGTCTAGAGCAGTGGTAGATCTCAGAGCCTCTTGCAGTAGATCTCAGAGCCTCTTGGAGTCGATCCAAGGCAGGGGTAGGGGGCTTAGTGCCCATATGCATGCACACACACACCCTAGCCCAGCAGATCAATCTGTGGGAGACAGAAGGGGCAGGAGCTAGATCAAGACTCCTGTGGTAAGAGACAGTGCCACAGAGGCAAGAGCAGGGGTAAGTTGAGTGGGGCCCTGGCTAGTTGGGACTTACCTGCTGGGGAGGCATGCACCCAAATATAGGCAACCCTCAGCATTTGCAGGGGATACGTTCTCATATCCCCCGTGAATGGCAAAATCCATGAGTAAGGTGCTGCATTCATTAATGCAGTGCCCCTGGCAGCTGGAGGGACACATTTCCAGTGGTGATGGCAGGAGTGTGGCAGCAGTAGCAGGAGCATGGCGGCAGTAAGCACAGAGCTCCCACGCAGCTCCTGTAAGTGTATACAGCATATTTAAAATGCAGGTTTGGCATTCATGAATATTTGAAACTGTGAATGCTGAACCTGCAAATTGCAAGGGTTTCCTGTAATTTTTTTTCCTTCTGCCTCAATCTGCCACACCCCTACTTTCCTCTCCACAGACTTACCTGCTGGGCAGGAGGAGGTTCTGGCCAGTGCACAGTAGATCTTGGGTTGCTTTTAAATGGCAAAGGTTATCTCCTAGTTAAAAAGGTTGGAGACCACTGGTCTAGATTTTGCAACAAAGAAGTTATAAAGAAAAAAATGCTAAGAATAGCAAACTTTAAAGTAAAGGTTGGGTTCAATTCCCACCCAGTGAAACTACAGCCAAAAAAGGGAGTATATTTGTTTAGCCTGTATAGAAAGCATGTAAACTTTAATGTGTGTAAACTTATATTAGAAGCAGAATGAGAAGGCTACCTTATTATTGAATCTTTTATAGAAAATTTATTTATTATTGTTATTTATTAACAATGCATTTTTGTTCCATTTCTATTTTTAAATTCTAGTTAAGGTATAAAAGCATAATCTAGGGAGTATTATAATACAATGATTATGTTTCCTGTAGAGTTAAAGAAATTCAGCTTCATCTTGACCTCCTTTAAATATTAAAGCTATGGGTTATTTCAGTATAACACACAAAACATTGTGGCCAGGTACAGACATTCCAGAAGTCTGAGGCAGAACCTAAGTAACACCGATTTCTGTAAGTGGTGTAGTTTAGATCAGTAGCAAACAGAACACACATACACATTTGCCTTTTTGTGGGGGGACAAATTTTAGTCCAGGTTCTGCCATTTATAAACCAATCTATGTTTGTCAAACTTCCGTTCTGTTACTGATATACACTGTTTTTTTGTTCCAAACTTCTGTTCTGCTTCAGGTATACACTAGTTGCCAATCACTTATATCAGTAAAAGTATAATGTCTGCACCTGGCCTGTATGTGTCCTTTTACCTTTAACCAGTTTTAAATAATTGGTTATTTAAACTTCTTGTACAGTTTTTCTGTCCATGATGTGTCTTCTGAATATTGGCTACTATTGTTTGAGTACATCAACTTTGAGTTGGTTCAGAAAAGACACCTTTGTGACCCCTTGACATCATTGATGTTAGCTATGTGCACAGTACACATTTATCCTTGAACTTCTGTAGGAGTAATTGAAAGTTGAAGCTTGTACCATATGTCATTCAAGAGGATACTTTCCATGGATAATGTATTGTACTTGATCTGTGATCTTCCAGACAAAATGCTTCAGATAGAATTAATGGACATGTCTACATGTTGCCCTACGGTGATGTAGCGACTTACTACAGTGACATATGGTGTACTACAGAGACATAGCGATCACACGGGTCTACATGTGATCGCCAGCTTTGTTGCTGTAGCAGCGAAATCTAACCATGCATCATGCACATGGTGCAGTATCCTCTTGTACTGTGCCGTATTTTAGTACCTCCAAAAGAAAGTACTAAAGCACAGTGCTGTAGCATGTCACCATACAGCAACATGTAGACACGCCCAATGTGAACTTTCCTGAGTATGTATTTCCACTAGTATAGAAACTTTTCCAGTAATAAAAAACCTGATTATTTAGTTTTCTAGTATGATGGAAGAAATAAGCTAACTATAAGTACAATTTATAACTATTTTATTTAGACTACATTGAACTATAATCTCAGCTTTATAAAACATCTTCACTTCCAAGGCCTACTTGTGACACTCAAACTTCTAAGAAGTGTACCTTCCTTCAGAACATTAAATTCATATTAATCTTAAAACATAATATTGTTATTGTCGTTTTGTTACCCTTTAGTCACATCTCAGCAGTTTCTTGCTAGCTAACTGCATTTGTCAGCACATAGGTCAAAACCTACTCAGGGTTATCATTCCAAACTTATGCAGTTAGTCTTCCCTAGAAACTACTATAGTTATGAGCAAAATCAGTATGAAAGTTAATGAAAAACATTACAGTTTTAGAATTGGCTGGTGAACCTGCAATTTTGGAAAGAAATAGATTTTGCATAAAAGATTTTGCAAAGAATTGAAAATGTTCTAATAATGATTTCAATAAAATTAGTATACATCAGTTCCTCTGCTGCTGGCTAGGTCTAAATGAGCCATATGAGAGAACACAAACTTTCAGTCTCTGAAATTTCATCATCTGGGGTGATACATGTATACATGTGCAGGGCAGGCATTCCCAAAGTCACTGTAATTTTACTTAAATCATTTTATGTACAGTACCTTAAAACTTAATAGATGTTCCACAGCTTGGTGTGAATTCCATGCCTTGCTGTGTTTCTAGAGTACACAAAGGAGATTGTTTTGAACCATGCCAATACTGGGCTCCAGAGCTAGCTATACCTGGTGGTAGCAATTAGTAATCACCACTTTGAAAAGTCCAGGTTAAATATGTATGCAATAAAGGCAAACAAGGTAAGCTGAGATGCACTACTGCAGTTTGCTTTACATTTAAAAAGCATGCAACAAGGTTTAATTAACACAACTTCCACCATTTAAAAGTTTCCTACATATATTAAGTGACATCATATCTTTAGAATGTTTTAAGTGGCAAGATCATCACATGTATAGGCACCCCTGGAGCCCAAATTTTAGCATAGAACTTGCATTAATAAAGCAGGACGTCTTTTGTAATGGAACACTTTTGACAACAAATAATTTAAAATTTCATATGGAATCCCTATTAACGTTGCTAATAAATTATGGCTAAGAAGTAATATATATGAGAAAGCTAGGGATTTTATTTGTTATGACTCTACAACATTAACTCTCTCTCTGTTTGCAGATGCAATGTGTTACAGTGACATCCTTCATTCAATGATCATTAAAAACAGTTCAGTAACTATGTTTTGCAGTAGTGCCTTCCTTTTTTCCTTTCATTGAAGTTTTCTTTGTTAAAACTCTCCCACCCTCCAGCCACATGTAGGAGCTCTTAATAGAGGTTCTGTAGCTCTCTTCATGACATCTTTTAAACTTGACCTGCACTGACACTTGTTCAGTATTTGCTCAGTGCTCTGGTGTGAGCATGAAATCTGGGATTCATAGAGCAAGTACCTTATTACATCAAATAAAATTCCACATATGCCAGAAAAGCATAACAAAAACCCCTCTATAAATATTTCCATTGACTTGAGTAGACTTTGTCTCCGGCTTGAATAAAGCAACAGCAGTCATACTGCTCTCATCAACAAAAGATAAAGCTGAGAATTAGTAGAACCAACTTAAATTTGCAAAGGGGTTTTGGGTTGGTTTGGAAAAAGATTGAAGACTATTGGGTTTTACTTTGACTTGGATTTAATTCTAGCTAAAATTAGCACTTCCAAAATTGGAAATCAGGCTAATTTGTGATCCTAAACTATGCATATTTGAAAAGCCTGACATATTTGTGTTTAAATTTTCAACCCTAAATTAGCACTACTAACATTTTATGCTGCAGGAATTTACTTATTTGAATTATTTCTAAGTTATGAATGTGTTCTTCCCATCTGCTATGGAATGTACATCTGAACTGGCTTGATTTCTATTTTTAAAGTCCAAAGTTAGAAGCAACACCACTTATATTTCATTACTTTATAAGCTTATTTCCATGGTGTCATCCCCTCTGAAACTTACATTTCCTAATATTATTTACTGCATGTTTGTAGTGGGATTTCGGGACTGATAGTAATGATGGAATCTTGCTTTGCTTTGCCTAAAAAGTAATTTACATTTTATTCTAGCCGTCATTCAGCCTTGGAAAATAAGTACATACTCATGCAAAAATGTTGTTATATGGAGAGGGTACTATGAATCTATTTCTCTGCAGACGTTAATTCTTTTATGTGACGTTATTTGCATCTAGTTCTCAAGCCCTTTTGTGGACGCTTGAATCAAAATAGCAAGATTCACAAAAGAAAGGTTCACTCAGCAGCACCATGACTGCTGAGTGAAATCCTGGCCCTACTGAAGTCAGTGTTCTGCTTCACTGGGTCCAGGAATTCACCCACTAACCTTATATTAATATTCTTTACGTATAAGGATATGGTAAGACACATTGTCTACTTATCAGTAAATAGTATGCCATACCTGGGAAGATTTTAATTACTTATATTTCATTAGAGCCTATCTGGAATAGGCTCCCAAGGGAGGTGGTGCTCTCCCCTACCCGGGGGGTCTTCAAGAGGAGGTTGGATATGCGTCTAGCTGGGGTCATCTAGACCCAGCACTCTTTCCTCCTATGCAAGGAGTCAGACTCGATGACCTATTGAGGTTCCTTCCAACCCTAACATCTATGAATCTATGAAGAGCTTCTAAAATGGTAGTAACAACATTAGATGGATAAAAGTATGATTCAACCACAGGTGTTTTGCAAAGTCTTTAGTTGCTATCTTGAACATAGTACTGTCTATTGATATGGGTTATACTGCACACATTATCATACTATGGACTGTGTAAATTCATAGTAAAAGAGCTTACCCTAAAGTGAATGAGAGGCAAAGGCCACAGGCAACCATGCTTTTGAAGTGCTCCAAATTCCACTCCAATTTTAAATGCTTCAAATTTGGAGTGCTGTACACAGCCCCCCAAATGCCTGCCTCTACCCCACCACCCTGCCGGGTCACTTCAGAATCACCATAACATAATGCTGTGGTGGAACTACCCAGCCAATGAACACAATAGGAGATTACTCAGTCCTCCAGCATCCTTCAGTGTTCCTCTTCCTCCTTCTAGGACAAGAGAAAATGAGGCACACAGCCAACATGCATTTGGCTGACTTTGGTAGCCTCTGGAGGCTGAATGGCATGCAAGGGTATCATTTCTGTATTCCCCTGGATGGAGAGCTGGAATCCCTTCATGTCTCTTAGCCTCTGGTTTCCCAGATAGATAAGGGCTTCAGGAAACCAAAAGCCAAAAGCATGCAGAGGTTCTTGAGAACAGCCTAGCACACAGGAGAGTGCTAAAGGACCAAGTAGCCCTTCTGCTGTGCTTCACGAAGTGTAAAAGATTTTTCAGGAAGTGCAGCAGAAAGAAGCATTTCAAAGATGTTCTTCATTTTATGAGGATAATTTTGAAACACTTTGGCCATTTTTCAATCACTTCTTCAGTTAAGCACATCTATACACTTGCTGTTTGAAGTGTACCAATGTTAAGAATGCTTTGAATCATCAGTGATTGGTACCTCCTGAGTTGGGGGGGGCATTTGCCCCCCCCAGCAGCCAGTTAATGACCCAGGGAGTCCCCCACAGCCCATGGTGATATGTGGGGAGTGCATGGTGGTGCATATGCACCCTCTGACAGGCTGCACTCCCCGCTTAGGCAATGGGCATGGAAGCAGGCAAGAGTGCTGGTGTCTCCCTGTGACTGCTGGCCAGGGTATGGGAGCACCAGATGAAGCACCATGGCCACTTCTGGGAGCGCTCCAGCCATTTCCCAGTCAGTGTGATTACCTGGGTCTCCCTGCCTCATCGGCAAGACTGGCCCTGGGGGGGACCCCCCCCATTCAGCGAGATTGGCTGTGGGGAGACACCCCTGGCAGCTGACTGGTCACTGGAGGGTCACATGGCACCAGTCACCCATGCCTCTAGCTGATCCTGCCAACTGGGAGGGGGGAGTCCCCCATGACCAATTACACAGATGAGGGGGGCACAGCCAATATCTCAATCTGCAAGCGGCAGCAGCACGCTGCTATCACTTCCAAGCATACTGCTGGTACTTCCGGGTGGGTGCTCTTGGCCATGGGGAAGACCGCTTCTCCCAGTGCCCCCAGACCCCAGGTGGCATTCTCGGGGGGGCACCATCACTTACGCCTTCTTCCTCTGTCCAGAAATGTTTGCTGTGAGGGGTGCACCCCCTACACATCAACACTGCTTCAAATGTTATGTCTGTTCAGGGCCAAATGTTCAAGAAAAGAAGTATTATCTCCACTTTCAGGTGTGGAATTGAAGCACAGAAAGAAAGCTGCTTGACCATGTTTAGAGAGAGAATGTATAGCAGAGCTAGAAACTGAACACGTCTCCTATGTTGTAAATAAGTGTATAGCAGCATTCCCATATACCCATAGATGAGTGTGAATAAGGGTAGAATTTAATCTAGCCTTCTGAATTGGCTGTAGCACTTACATTAGTCTAAGAAAGTATAATAAAAAGTCATCATGTTTTTGGTTGCAAAAATCCTGTGTGAACATTTAGAAAGCCTTAGAAAAAATACAAATGTTTATCTTCTCTTTCAGAGTCTCATGATAATTTAAAACAAATTGTTCTGCCTATTAATTATAAATAATACTACTCAGGAGAATTATGATCAGGTAGAAGACTAGAAACTGCTTTTAATTTCCATTAAAGTTTTGCTGTCAGTGAAAAATGGAAATAGAAATGAGCCTGTGTGATTTTTCCCTCATAGTAGAGGGAAGCATTCTGTTGGGAGGGAGCCCAGCTTCTGGCCCTGGTCTCTACTCCCAATATTGTTTAGGCATTTTATCCAATAATTATTTAATGCAAATGTATAAACAGCATTGGGACCAGAGGCCAGAATGCCCAGGCTTCCTTGCTCTAAAATGCATGTCTTGCTTGACTGCAGTTAGGTTACATCATACATGTGCTTCTTCTGAATACAATGACTCTTGCATTCCTTTCCAGCCAGTGATCCAAACTTAAACAGGAGGGATGATCACTCTCAGCCTCATCTAACCTGTGCCCTGGTAGTTAAAGCATATGCTAGGAGTTGGATCTGAAACTCTTCTGTATGAGGTCACTAGAACACACAGCTCTCACTTACTAGGCAAGTGCTTGTATCACTAAGCTACTGAGTACAAGGTAGAGTAGTGGAAAGCTCCTCCTCTACATCCCTATTTCCACAAGAATTGAGAGTGTTTATATTCTTCCCAGATGGAACTGGGTTGCAGGAGAGCTTAGGTGAAGGTAGAGAGGCAGCCATTCGGAACTGTTTCTGAGCATGTACAATAAACCAAGTTTAGTCATCTTGGTCTTTTTTCAAGTTAAAATAGAGACAAGCAATGCATCCTAGTGGGGTTTTTCGGATGCTTTGCTAGGTAGAATAGTTACACTTAAGACAGAATCCTATTTCACTTTACATGATCTAGTAGTAGTTTCATACCCACGTAAAGTGGGGTCCCATCGCACTGCTCCTGGAAACAGAGGTGTGTGGGATAGTGCCAACTGCTCTCCATGCCTCTGTTTCTGGGAGTCACCAAGAGTATCTACAAGAGACTTTCAACTGTGCAGTAGTGTAGTTTACTGCAAAGTAAACACATGTGTCTATGCATGCACATGCTTACTACATAGCAAACTTCACTAATTATCAGTAAATTTGCTACCTGCAAATGCAAGCAGCAAATATATTTTTGATTAGTAAAAGTGCAGTAGTGCACATGTAGACAACTGACCAAATTTGCTCCCGGTCAGCTGGCCACCAGGGGGTGGGAGATTGCTCCCTGCCCCCAGGAGCTGCCTGCTGCTGAGGCAGGCTCCACCACAAGAGCTTAGGCAGGGATTATGTGCCCCTGTCCTGGTAGCAGGGAGTTCCAAGCCCCCTGCTCCATTATCATGATCAGAGAGCAAAGGCTGACAGAGCTTTATTTCCCAGCACAAGCCCTGCATTCAGAGTTGGCACTGGGGATAAGGTTCTCCCAGCACCAGCCCCTTAGTCATGGCCCTGAAGTCATGGAGCTGGTACTGGGAGTTAAGGGTCTTCCAGTCTGAGCCCCATGACTGTGGAACTGCTACTGGGAGATAAGAGTCTATGAGCACCAGCCCCGCAGTCACAGAGCTGGCACTGGGAGCTCCCTGCTGTTGGGGGCAGGGGAGCTTGTTCCCCACACAGCTCCATGCTCATGGAGCTGAACAGGGAACATGCTCTCCAATTTGCTCCCCACCCAGCTCCATGCTTACAAAGCTGAGTGGGGAAGAACCTCCTCAGCCTTTGCAGAAGGCTGGGACCTGCCCCTTCCCTGCAGCTCTTTGCAAGTCCCCTACCCTTGATCAGGAAACCAGGGGCCAGGGGCCCATTCCAGGACCACAGGAAATGGAAGCAGTTTCCTGCCATTAGCAACATTAGCAACAAATCTCCTTCCATTTCCCTGCATGTGTAGACATCTGCCCGAAAGCATTTACTCATGAGTAGTTTATTCATGAGTAAACTGATCCCAATCAAATGCATGTGTAGACACACCCACTGTGATGGATCAGACCAGGAATGACTACTGAAGTCATTATCCTTCCTACCTTAGGCTGATCAGAAAACTACTTCAGGATCAGTGTGTGCTTGTGCCACACCTCTTCCTGTCTGGCTGTGTTACAGGCACAAAGGGCAATTTTACCTCATGGCAGTTACACCCAGTTGAGAACCATTGAGTTTAGTGGGGCACAACAGTGATTCTCAACCAGGGGTCCCACCATATTCAGAAAAGTTGTGGAGGGGTACCTGGATTCTGAAAAGATTCAAAACTACTGATATATACAGTTCAATTAGCCAAAAATGGATAAACAAGCTCAAACCTTTTTTGTGCGGGGACCGGGACATCTCCCCCACTGGAATTCAGGACAGACTCAGGAGAGATTCTGCCAGGTCTAGGGTCAGGGAACTTCTGGAGGGGCTGGATGTGTTCAAATCAGCAAGTCCAGATGCTCTCCACCCCAGGATGCTGAGGGAATTGGCAGGGGTCATCGCAGGCCCCCTGGCACAGTTTTATGAGCAGTCATGGTTCTCTGGCCAGATGCCAGAAGACTGGAAGAAGGCCAATGTGATCCCCATTTTCAAAAAAGAGAGGAGGGAGAACCTGGGAAACTATAGGCCTGTTAGTCTTACTTTGATCCTGAGGAAGCTCTTTGAGAAAATTATCCAGGAGCACATCTGTGAAGGACCAGCAAGGGAGATGATGCTCAGGGGAAACCAGCATGGGGTCATTAGGGGAAAGTTCTGTCAGACCAACCTGATTGCCATCTATGATCAGGTCACAAAACCATTGCATGCAGGTGTTGTTGTGGATGTAGTCTTTCTGGACTTCAGGAAAGCCTTTGACAAAGTCTCTCACCCCATTCTCACTAAAAAGGTAAGTGACTATGGCATTGATGCCTATACAGTCAGATGGGTCGCAAATTGGCTGAGCAGGTGCACCCAGAGAGTCGTAGTGGACAGGTCATATTCGACCTGGAGGGATGTGGGCAGTGAAGTCCCCCAGGGCTCAGTCCTCGGGCCTGTACTGTTCAATTTCTTTATTAGTGATTTGGATGAGGGGGTGAAAATCACCCTGTTCAAATTCGCTGATGACACCAAGATTTGGGGCAAGGTGGGCACACTAGAAGAGAGGGACAGGATACAATTGGACCTGGACAGGTTACAGGGGTGGCCAAATGAGAACAGGATGGGATTCAACACTGACAACTGAATGATACTGCACTTGGGCAGTAAGAACCAGCAGCATACCTATAGGCTGGGGAACTCCCTTCTCTTCAGCACAGAGGCAGAAAAGGATCTTGGAGTCTGTGACAGTGGGCTCCTTGGGGCCACACTCTACGGCCCGCCAGCCTGTCTCTGTGGGCCAACCACCCGCTTTCTTGCCCACCACAGCTTGATCTTAATAGGTTCACTAATTGATATTAATAAGCAGGAGGCTGCCCATTCATGCCCCAATGCCAAGGGACGCTATCTGCGGCTCCTATCTATCCCCAATACCAGAGCCCAAGCCTCACAGATGGCATCTTGGTGTTCCTCTAATCACCAGCCCCCCACGCTGGGCCTCAGAATCATCCACACAGGACCTTTCCATGATCCCTCCAATCAGGCGGCCTCTCCGCCATCATCCGGGATACTTAGCCCCCCGAAGCTATCTTCTCCTCTCGGATGTGGTCCCCCCAGGACCTCCGGCACCTAGCCCTGGCCCACCTGCAGGCCATTCGGGACCCCAGGCCCCCAGCTCTTGGGTGTCCCTCACGGTGGGCCCCCGGCCCTTTTGGCCCTCTTGGCCCTGGCCCCAGCTTGGGCCAGTCAAGGGTACTCTTCTCATTTGGGCTGGGTCTCTAGCCCCCCACACACACAGTGCCCAGCCACACCACCCCCTTTCTGGGGCTCTCATCACCACCCCACTCTCTGGGGTGCCCTAATACTGCCCCTCTTGGGCTCTCTCCACTGTAGGCCCTCGTGGGCCTCTCCAATGCAGCCCCTCGTGGGCCTCAGACCAATGTTGCCCCTGATGGGCCTCAGGAAGTGGCAGGCACAGCCAGTGCTCCGCCACACACCCTCCCCCCCTCAGAAAGTGGGACCTCTCATCATTGCCCCCTCTCTGGGGCTCACAAGTGGCGGGCACACCCAGTGCCGCACCACACACCTTCCCCTCTCAGAATGTGAGGCCTCACATTGAGCCTCTAGTGTTCCAGGCCAACTGCGCTGCTATTCTCTGTTCTTTCCGGGCCCAACTGCACTACTATCCCCGTCTCCGGAGGACAACCGCAGCACCTTGCCCTTTTCAGAGTCCTACCGCTGCACTAGCCTCTCAGAGGCCTCACTACACCCATCCCAGGCTTGATCTTTACAGTTGGGGTCTAAACACCCCACATGCCCGTGCATGGCTGTCGGATCAATGTTTCCTGGCCAATGCACCACTGAGACAGCGCAGGCTCCTCGGGGGCACTCTCTACTGTAGCCCCTCGTGGGCCTCTCCAATGCAGCCCCTCATGGGCCTCAGACCAATATTGCCCCTCGTGGGCCTCAGACCAATATTGCCCCTCGTGGGCCTCAGAAAGTGGCAGGCAGGGCCAGTGCCCCACCACAGAGTCATTATTGATTCCAAAATGAACATAGGCCGCCAATGTAAAGACATGGTCAATAAAGCTAACTACACCTTGTCATGCATCCACAGCTGCATCACGAGCAGGGCCAAGGAGGTGACTTTTCCCCTCTATCTATATGACACTGGTCAGGCCACAGAACTGTGTCCAGTTCTGGTTGCTGCACTTTAGGAGGGATGTGACCAGCATCAAGAAGGTCCAGAGGAGGGCCACTCGCATGATCTGGGGACAGCAGGACAGACCCTACGAGGAGAGGCTACGGGACCTGAACCTGTTCAGTCTTCACAAGAGAAGGCTGAGAGGGGACCTGGTGGCCATCTATAAACTCACTAGGGGGGACCAGTGGGGAATGGGAGAGACCCTGTTCACCTGAGCACCTCCTGGCATAACAAGAAATAATGGCCATAAGTTGTTTAAGAGTAGGTTCAGCCTGGATATTAGAAGGCACTACTTTACAGGGTGGCTAGGATCTGCACCAACTTCCAAGGAAAGTGGTGCTGGCTCCTACCTTGGGGATCATTAAGAGGAGGCTTGATAATTACCTAGCTGGGGTCATATGAGCTCAAGCCTACCAGGGGTCATACAAGCCCAGTATTCATTCCTGCCCAGGGCAGTGGGTCAGACTTGATGATCTACTTGGGTCCCTTCCAACCCTACAGCTATGAAACTATGAAACTAGTTTATAAGTACAAGTGCATATAAACAGTATATTCCAGTAGCAGAGGTTTTTTTAAAACAGTTTGAGAAGATATAAGAGGAGAATTTAAAATTAAATAGTTACCTTTGGCTGTTGATAGAATACTTCCTTGTCACTGAAACATACAAGATATTTGGAAGACCTGGATTCATACATGCTGATCTGCTCACAAAGAGTGAGTAGAGTAAGTAATACAATCCATTTGCATAATCTAATCCCTCTTTCTAACTACATTAAATATATATTATCTCTTCAATAAAATTTATCATATACAAAGATTTTTCAACAGTAAAGTCATTCTCATTTTACAGGTATACTCGTGCTCCTTTTTTCATCTTTCTACTATTTGTAGGTCATCCTCAGTTTGTTTCTCTTCTCTTCCCTGAATCTTGAACAGCTGTGTTCTCCTTGCATGAATATCTGTTTTTATCCATTTTATCACATCTAGTGCAGCTCTGAGTAGGAGGTGTAGTCTATTTTTCATGGTTTGTTTTGAAATGCACATTTTGTTTTTGTGTCATCTTTGAAATTCCCATGCCTACTTATCTTTAGATAAAAGAAAATTGTTCATTTAACAATGAGACAGATACAGTACATTTCTGGGTGATAATTGCAACCTTTGTAGGGTAATATAAGGCAAGAGACAAAAGGCCAATACACTAAACACCCAACCAAGAGCAGTCATACATGAGAAATATATTGTCCACAGAGTTTAATGACTATCGTAAGGATGTATTTCATTCAAATCCTGTACAGAGATTTTCTTAATTGAATTTCCTCAAGAAGTCAGTCAATGGCACTCTTAACAGTAATTCATAACTACAAACCAGAGCTGGTGGGAAAGCGGGATTTCTGATTTATGGGAAATTTCATCTTTCTGAAGTTTGGTTTCTGTCCAAGTTTGACCAAAAACCAAAATATTTTCATATATATTCCCAAATAAATATTACAAAATTTTCATTTTTGAAACATACAGACATGCTGTGTCTGAAACCAATTATGTTTCTGGGATGCTCAGTTTCCAATAATGTCAGTTTCACTGAGCACCTGTCTGGGATCTGAAGGTATGGTTAAAAGGTTAAAAGCTGTCTAACCTGAGTTCAGATAAGATAGCACCATAGGGCTCCTATACATGTGCACAACACCTGCTCTGATGCATACTAATTAGGTAGAGCATACTAATTAGCACACTCAAGCAGCCTGTGTCACATATATTCAGCTTCCTCATGCTTCAAAATTTTCAGCAAACAAACTTCAGTTAAAGCACTCCTGCTGCCATTTTGAAGTGCAGGATGCTGAATACACGTGATAATGTATGAGCTTTTCTAAACAGCCTACTTCGTCAAACATTATTTGATGATATAGTGTGTTGCCTATGAAAGCTTTGTGGGGAGGGAAGTGCTTTGTGGGGATGGCACATCTACAATCTGGTCACAGGAAGATGCTGCGAGAGGATAACATACAATCTTTGGAGAGGATGCATGCACAGGGTTTTTAACACTAAGAGTTGTGAGAGGTTCCAGCAACAATGGATTCTTTGTATCTGTCTCAGATAGATAGATAGATAGATAGATAGATAGATAATTAACCTCAAGTTTGGAACAAACACATCTGAACTGTAGGCTTTTTTCAGTCTCAGAACCTTAACAGATTTTTTGTGAAGACAACAAAAGGTATATTCCTGACATAAAGACCACTCCCTTGCCAAAGCTCAACTCCCAGCTCTTAAGCATTTCAAAGGAATATATACAGTTTCCCCCAATCATATGTTCAGAAATGACAATATATTTCATTACAATTTTTTAAAAAATCAATGTGTTGCTGACATTAAGCATGGGCATTTTTAACCTGAATAGTTGTTTTGGAAAAATTCTAAGCAACTGAAAACAGGGGAGAGCCATGCAGACTTAATACTAAGCAGTGCTATCAGTCCTGCTTATTACACCAAATCAGCTGGGTTATCCTGCTGCAGTTCTCTTTAGAGACAACAGGAACTGAAGCCGCTTACACAGGGACTGAATTAGTTCCCCAAAGTTAAAGTCAAATTTAACACCGCTTTTCTTCCAGCTAAAATAGCAGTATAATAGCCTACACAAATGTTGGTTCTGACAAGAAAAATAAAAACAATAGTATTCAGAATTAAGAGTACAAATGTGATGTCAATATGGAAAGACTAAGCCACAGAAATAATTGAAATACATATCACAGTGCAGTTACTTAGTTCTATAAAACCAAGCATAATCCAGCAAAGAAAACTACAAAACCCAGCATGATTCAGTGCTCCACACCATGGGAATGAAGTGCTTTTAGTTGACCACATGCTATTTGGCATCTAAATGCCACAAAGTGGAGCCACTTAGGTTCTATTTCCTCTTGCCTTAGTGACATTCTGCTTGATAAATTTCATCTTCAGCAATTGACTTGCTTTAATTGTTTGCTGCAGCAAATATAATATTATTTAGATATACATTTAAGGCTATTAAAAATCTTCTTATTTTGGAAATACAATTAACTGAAGATGTGCAACTGTAGATGAAGTACTTAGAGTGTAGGCAGAAGTGACAATTTGTGCCTGATTGGGCCCCAAAAATGGTCTACAGCCATAACTAAACAGAACTGCATGGCTGCAGACCTCTTTAAAAGGGCCCAATATCATGAAAATCAGAACCATCATTGCATGAGGGTTTGGATGAACAAACTTCAGAATAGAGTGTGTTCTGCAACTTGTGTCTGTGGAGCTCCTGACCTGTCGCTATTTTCAGAATGGGAGAGGTGAAAGGGAGCAGAGGAAGTTTGGTCTGGAAAGGTTTCAGCCAGCTCTGGAGGATGGGGTGAGTGGATTGGAGCTAGGTAATCCCAAGAATGAGCTCCCTCTGTTCCCTTTCCTCCCTCCCATTCTCAAAACAGCATCTGGGCTGGGAGTGGGGAGTGGCATTGCTATGTAAACCAGGCTGCAGGCTCAAAGCAAGCAGCTAGACTCCCCAACTCCTAAGCCCAACAACAAACTTCCTTTGGGTCTGGGGGATTGTTGCAAGTTGCAGCACTTCCTGCAAAGTGCTGTGAGTTGCAGTGAGGAGCTGCTCTTCTGTCTGCACCCTGAGATGTTTAAATGCTACCTCTGTTCCCGTGATGAAACTGTTAGATCCCTAAAGTTGTCTGAGTTTAGCTGTGGAAGAAACCAAAAGTTATCAGAATCTTATTTTATTATAATATTAAAATTGAATTTCCATCAAAAGAGGATTTGAAAAGGACAGTTACTACAATAGTTGCTTGTTTCTTTCCCTATTCTGTATGTGAGAGTAGGGATCTCTTTTCCCTTGGGGTGTTTTCTCACTGGCCAGCTTTCTAGCAGATATTTTTATTTGAGTTCTATTTCCCAGACATCCCAGTATAGGTTCCACAAGATCGTCGAACATTTGAGAAAATTGTTCCATGCAATTTCTCCATGCACCATTATCTCACTGTTTCACTGGAAATGTAGAAGGGTGTTTTGATATAAACTGCTTTTGCTTGTGTCATGGGAAAGGCATCTATATTGTTTAAATTTCCATGGCTTTGGAGGCTGACAGACTACAAAGCTCATCCAGGCTCGATTCCCTCTCCTGATGCCAGGTTATGTTCCTAAGTAATCAAGCAAGTCAAAATTTACCTTTTTCCAAAGATTTTCAAATTTTATCACTCATTTGTCTCTCTATGTTTTATTGTCTTCTGTTCTTGAACTTTTATTTGTTAGTTACTAAATGTCATAATAGGCATTCAAGATTTATACACTGGATTCCTCCCTGCAATGTTTTACAGCTGCTACCTATAACTTCACTGGCAAAAACAATCCCATCAACACCAAGATAATTTATACTCTGATATGGTTTTTGATTTTTTTTCTCAGAAGAGGAGTCAGATTGCTGTATGCAGTTTGACATCCATAAATATATTTAATTATCATAGCTTTAAATTTCCCTTTTTTGATTGAGGTAGTATTTGAATTTAGAATGATCCAAAACTACAAGGCCATCTCTTTCAGGGAAATTTCAGTAATTTATATAATTTACATAGAACTTTTTTAAACCAATAAAAAGAGATAATGTTTGACTATGTTTCTGCATGTTCCTATGCTGCCAGGAAAAAGATAAAAGCATAATTGAATACAAATATTTTGTTAATTTGAAATATAGAAACTAGTTTTGTCTGTGGAAACCTTAGAAACATTTTTTTTATACTATTAAACTGTCACCAGCCCATCTGATGCTGAGACTGCCAGTGGTTCATCCTGGTTCATTCCATCCTGTATAGTTTCATAGTTTCATAGTTTCATAGTAACTAGGGTCAGAAGGGGCCTAGAGCAGGCCATCTAGTCTGACCCCCTGCCAATGGCAGGAAACAAGTGC
>JAGPOW010001296.1:99877323-99896848 GCA_030014935.1 Caiman crocodilus
TTCAGCTGGCCCGTCCCCCGGCGAAGCTAGTTTAAAGCCCGCCTCACAAGATCAGCCAACCTGGAAGAAAGAAAACGCTTACCCATGGGTGATAGGTGATAGGATTCAGGAACTTAGAAAAAAGTAAGAGAATTTTTTTTCAATAGATGTTTGAACAGGGGTTTATCACAATCTGTTACATGAAATTGAGATATGAAAAGTAAATAACTATATGTGAATGCTCACACATACACCTAGAAGTAAACGCTAGGGCTGTGCAAAGCTTCAGTCATCAATTCAATTAAGAAGATATTCAGCCCAACTCAGTGAACGAATCTCTGAATCTGAACTGAATCAAGAGACCCATTAAAAGGACCAAATTAAATCTCATCCGCACTGCATGGTGAGGCTCTGCCATGAGCCCTCAGAGGCCCTGATTGCTGCTGCTGCAACCGGTGAGTGAAAGGCTTTTTTTTTCTTTTTTTTAAGTGCCAGGAGGCTGGGGATGGGCAGGGCAGCCATGGGGTCTTCTTCCATGGCTTCCCCTTCTTGGGGAGAGGCAGGCACAGCTGGAGGAGCCAAGGGAGAACCTGCAGACACCCGGCTGTGCCTGCCTCCCGGCTGATCTGAATCTCTGAATCAGTGCTGAATCTCCAATTCTAATTCAGCCGGATTGAATGGGGACAAGAATTTGGATCACCAAATCAAATCATGGTCCTCTGAATTGGCCAAATTCAAATCAAATACTTCCCTATTCACGCAGGTGTAATAAATACCTATGTATGTTCATTATCCACTAGTTACCTTAATGAGGCTTACATCCTACTACGGGATCCCTGTTTCCCATTTTGAAATAGAAAATAGAGAATAATCTGATTTGTGGGACTCCCTGAGCTTGGGAGGTCTGGTAAAATGGTACTCCTGCCACACATATACCTCTCATAGATCCTGACTCCTACATTCATGTGAAGTCCACTGGGTTTGCTCACATGGCTTGCAAGATTGTAGTCAACAGTTCTGAAATGGTCCTTCATGAATATATTTTGCAATGATAGTACATTTTGAGTTTGCTTTTAAAGTGGTAAGTTCAATTAACATTTGTAACATATTCCAGTTCCTTTATTCTTTCCAATGGATTTCAATTGGTAAACACTATAACATTTTATTCCTCCTCTCTGTTTCACATTCAGAGCTGATGAAAAATCTTTTTCATCTCTATAAACCAAAATCCTTGTTCAGAGTGAGAATATTCTACAAGTGAAGGGAAGTGGGGATTTAGCATTATTATTTTATTTATCACAAGGAAATATAAATTCTTTATCCTTCTGGCTTAAATACTGAAACAGATTAACAAGAGTGACAAAAGTGGTAAGAGAGGTTATTTAAGCAACCATCCCATTGTATGGTCTTAGATTCCAGGGGAGCTTTACATTCAGAATGTTGACTGGAAGAGACAGAAGTGTTGAAAATATTGCAATGAAAGTTATGGGGAACTCAGCTTAAACCACACAAGCAGCCTTTCACTGTAATTTTTATGGATTGTTTGGTATTAAATAGAATATACTTTAATGAGAATATTGATGAGCTAAGAACTATAATCCACAAGGGAGAGTACTACAATTAAGAAATAAGATGACAAACTGCAGTAGTGTTGATTAATTCACACCTCAGATGCAAAACAGGCAGTTGATGATCCAGAGAACCCTTATTACATGTACTGTATCCATTAGTCAGCACTTCTCCACGTATTTTAAATCAACCTTTAATATAATTATATTTTAAAATATTCTTAAGTATTATGGAGCCCTAAAAGAGGATTTTTTTTAAATTACATTAAAAAAAGAATTATAAATGTACATACTTTATGCTATGTAATTTTATTCTTTATCCGGTCGGTGTGGTAAAGCATTACCTCAATCTACTCTGGATATTGTCCTGATCGGGTATTATAAATTTAGGCCTTGATTATGTGCTTCATCATTCTAAAAACAAAGATTTGCAGCACTGGAAAACTTGTAGTGAACTTATTTCTCTCTCTCAAAGGTCAGACAGTATGATATGCTAGAATGAGAGATGCTGGGCATGTCTACACCAGACATTTACTGTGCAGTTGACTAATTGTCTGCACAGTAAATTTCTCAGCATCTACATGTGCACCCCTATTAGCTTGGAGTAAACTCATTTACCCCACAGCAATGCACAAGTAGACGCTGCCTGGCTGGCTGGGGCATGGGGGTGCTTCAGTGCAGGGGCTGCCTGCCAGCTAGCAGGAGTTGACTGTTGGCCTTGTACCCCAGGCAACCCCTCCACAGTGTGTTGAACTAGGGGAAGCAGCCCCAGGCTAGTAGGCTGACCTGCAGGGTCCCCTGCCAGCCTCCACATGCTGCACATGAATAAACTGTGGAGCTAATTGGTCCATAGCTGCTCCTGGGCACATGTTCAAATAGCGCACCTGGGCACAATTAATTCTGGAACAATAAGTTCTGCAGTTTATTCAGGCACCATAATCACATGTGTAAATGTGTCCACTAAGTACAAAGTGTATATGTATCTTTGTGTACTGAAGACAGTTGACTCCCAGGTCATCTTAAACAGCTCTATCATCTCTGTTTATACCACTGAGTCAGTATCTGGGATGGCTGGAGGAAAAGCCAACAGACTATTGCCTTGGCGGAGATTTATAAGCACCAGGTTGAGGGAGGATATACATTATTTTTAATAATTTTTAGTAATGTTTCCCTTCCTACTGAATGAAGACACAGGAAGATGTGTAAAAGCCATTTAACTCCTTAAGAACTGGAAACCCTACAGGGCATCAGCCTGTTTCTTAGGCTGGTGTTTCCTTGACATATGAAGCTCTGAGTTATGTGTAAATGATACAATTATAAGGGTAGAATGGGCCTCTAAGATCATTTTATTCAGTTTTCTGCTTAAGGCAGTATTTTCACCATCTAAATTATATTCAACAAGGACAAATGCAAAGTTCTGCATTTGGGATGGAATGATTATATGCACAAATGCAGAGTGGAAAATGATTGGCTAGGTGTCAGTCCTGCTTAAAAGGACCTGGGAGCTACAGAAGATGAATCTGAGCCAGTATTCTATAAAAAGACCTAGGACCAGAAGCTGAATATGACCCAAAAGCATACTGAGCCATATTGACAGAAGTGTAACTTAAGGGAAGTTAATCTTCTGCTCTATTCGGCACTGAGGCATCATCTGGAATACTGGCCACATACACAAGTACTAAACAACTGCACAGTAACCAGCATTCCTGTACAGCAGCATCCCCAAACCACTTTTTGGTGACACTAACTGTGCAGCAGCTCATTACTACTGTGCAGTAGTATAGTGTCATGCTTCGTGCCATGCGATGCTGCTGCACGGTAATAATGAGCTACTACACAGTAGTGATGAGCTACTGCACAGTCAGTGCCTTGTATAGATGTGGCCACTGTGTCCTGTTCTGGGCCCTACACATCAAGGAAGATGGGGGCAGATTGGAAAGAGTCCAACAGAGAGCAACAAAATATGACTTATGAGGAAAAGATGAAAGAACTAGGATTATTGAGTCTGAAGAAGAGAAGACAGAGGGGAGATTTGATAATAGTTTTCAAATCCCCAAAGGGTGATTATAGAGAGAATGGAGACAGACTATTCTCTGAGGTCATAGGGGGACAGGATTAGGAGTAATGGTCTCACACTAGATTGGAAGAAATTTATGTTAAAGATAGGAAGAACATAGTCACTATGAAGGTAGTTAGGCATTCAAACAGCCTAGGCAAGACAGACACAATGGGATGGTTTAGATGGGAACAATACTGCCTTGAGCAGAAACTGAATAGGATGATGTTATAAGTTCCTTTCTACCCTTATAATCATATAATTTATACAGGGCACATCTACACATGCATTAATGCACTTTAGTTAATGCTCATTAAATCTAATTACGGCACATCAAAACAGACTCAATTCTGCTGGAGCATGGTAATTACCATGCTGCAGCCAGCCTCCGCATCTCGTGTATCAGCATCCCCACACTTCAAAATGATGGCAAAGGTGTTTTAACTTAAGCTCATTCAACAAGCTTAGATAAACCACCCCTGTCGCCATTTTGAAGTGCAGAGATGCTGATAAGTGAAATGTTCCAGGTGTTTTCATTATAACAGCTCTTGGAGCTCCTCTAATTAAAGCTCTGGCTCCCTTCACTTCCGGAGCACATGTGTAGATGCCCTCTATTGTAGGGTACTAAGAAAATGCTCATTAGCCTGGCTTAATGTGCATTTACTAAAGAGCACACTTTTAGAGTGATGTTTAATATGCATTAGCCTATTTTAATGCATATTAAGTAAATACATTTTTTACAGGTCTCTCAAATGTGCATTAAAATGCACTCTGAGTAAAAAGTTGGGAGATAAAGTGGGGAAGGGAAGTGGTAGTTATCATTAGGCTCTCACCCTCCGCAAACCAAAGGAATCCTATAGGCTGGATAGTAATATTTGAGGTTCAGGTTCTCAAAAAGGCATAATAAGTCTAGAAATAGATCAACCAAGCTGAAGCTTTTATCCACATGAACTCACTTCTGCATTCGAATGAAAATCTCTGTGGGAATTAATGCTGTTGGAAGCATTCATCTTACTGTCTGTCGTTCCTTTCCCCATGGACCAGAGGCAAAGTAGGTATAGCAATCACCATCCAACTGTTTAGTGCATTTTGGCTCAAGGCAAAATATAGGCTGTATCTTCTCCATTTGCTCTGATTTTCTACCATCATTTCCCTCAAACAATTCTAATTCTGGCATTTATATTCCAGTTGCATATAAAATTAGGATTCATAGGTACAGATAGCAAGGGCTTGATTCTTCACTGCTTTTAGCCTTATGCAATCAATCATACCTGTGTTAAATGGACCAGGTTCTCTGCTGAGCATAGCAAAATGTATGCACATGGGATGAGGGAACTTTAAGAGGTATGATCAGTTTTAGTTCTCTGGTTCTCTATGTTCTCCATGTGTCCATTAATTCGCAGTACCTACTGCACATTAAATTTAGTACTTGCAAAAGGAAGTACTAAATAAATACATAGCAGGCTTACTGTGCATTAGTGTAATCATGTGCTTTTCATGATGATTAATGCACAGTAGTTAATACTACTAAGCATTAGTTTAATAGCATAATAGCATGGTTTTTGCCATGATGCTATAATGCACAGTCAATCAGTCTACTGTGCATTTAAGCATCTCATGTAGATGTGCCAAAGGAGCATCACTTTATGGAAAATTATGATTTTCCCTCAGCACTACCTGGTTGGCATGGATGAGAAAATCTGGCCCACTAAGAGAGTGTCTACATGTTTAGTTATTGCAACTGAATACATCAGTGCAGTTTGAGGTGGAGTAAACTAATCCCAATATCATTGTCTATACGTGCATTTAAGCGTGGTTATTTACTCCGCGATCAGATAGTACCTGTGTCTGACGGGGTATCTGATTACATTGTAAATTAGTCTACACTGGCCCGATTGCCACACACATGTAGATGGTGATACCTTACTGAAGCAGTAAGTTGGCCTACTGTGCAGTAAAGCACACATGTAGATGCACCCTAAGAGTAAAAATCATTTGGGATGAATGTGAAGCATGGTCAATTGGGCGTTACATTTTAAAACAGTTTAAGCAATACTGTCTGAAAGCACTCTGTCTATAAAGCTAGTGATAATTATAAAATGGAAATAGAAATAGTCTTTCTTGTATATTATTTTTATTTCCAGCAAAATGTAAAATCTGGTAACCGCAGAGAATTAATGTGAAATAACATATAGTATGTAGTACAGCATCTGTCTACACAAATCACATTCCATTCACAGCAATAAGATGCATAATATGTATTTAAGTACGTTTTCTGGCTAAAAAATAAAAGATCTATTTTTAGATGTATCACTATTGATTACTCAGGTAAGGTACATTTATTCAAAATTTCAGTTTGTGGTTTACCACTATATCAATAGAAAGTGTTTTCAGTTACATGCCTTACCATTCTCCTTACTTAGATTACAAATGAGATTGTGTTAATAGTTAACAAGTTTAAGAATTTGCAAAGCTAGGTATTTTCAGGACAGTGCATTGAAGGCATTACCTTAATATTTTTTGGGCTTAGGGTAAATTGAAATTATCTGGGACCCAAAATAGGTCAGAGCTTCAGCAAGGAGTAGGGTGTCTTTCATCTCCAGGTTAGCATTTAAACTATCTAAATAGTTATAGATCGATAGTTATTGTCATTTGATTTTTTTTCAGTGGCCCACATGAGCTAGACATACAAGTCTGCTTCCTAGCACTAACACATGGAATCACAGCACAAAACCCATAATTTTAAGAAACACATTCTAGGCAGTTTCACAAAAAGGGCAAAATTTCAGCAGCCCTGAAGATTAAACTGAAACACGTGCTTAGTGTCTTTCCATTGATGCAGCCTGGAACTTCGGGGAGAGATATATAAGTCTGAAATCTATCGCCTTTCTATAGCTCAAGGGGTTAGACACAAAGGGCAACAAGTGTAGACATCTGTTTTGCTAGGGACGAGTAGCAGCATCACACCTTGTTCCACTGCTGTTTGTCCCCGGGGAATGCCTGTGCCACACACACTCTGGTACAGCAAGTTACCCCAAATTGGGTAGAAAAGGCTGGGGCCAGCAACTGTGCTGACTCTGGTATCTTTAGCTGGGGTCCTGGGAGCCTCCCAGGGTTCAGCTGCAGCAGGAAGTCTGGTCAAAAGCCAGAGTGTGGTTCCAGCCAGCCAGATCCTGTTTTGGGTGGCATGCACTGCCGCTATTTGCACCATCCCACTTTTTTCTGGCTTGGGTTTTTTTGACTCTGGCATCTCCCAGGGTCAAGAAAATGCCCCATGCTACAAAGTAGCAGTATGGGGAATGTCTGCCTGTGTGGTGTGTATGGCACAATGTGCCACACATCTGCACTGATCTGGATATGGCCAAAGGGTGCAAACAGAATTGCAGCACCCTGCTGTAACTGAAAACACGTTGCAGGAAGCGTTCTGTTTGTTCTAGGAGATCATTGTAATTCAGAAGTTCACTGTTGGTTCCACAGGGGAGGGGAATCTAGCTGCTGGGTGGGAACCTGCAGCTAGTTTCCCCTAGCAACAGCCCCTCCTCTCTCCCAGCCTGCCCCTGTTTCAGAATGGGAGAGGGGAAAGGGAACAGAGGGTGCTCATTATATGGGTTCCCCAGGCAGCTCTGGAGTGTGGGATGGGTGAATTGGAGCCCACTCCTCCCCACCTTGTGGGGGGGCCTGCAATACACCCACCGCACGCTACAGCAGGGGCTTAAAACCCCCCAAACCAAACTCCTTCTGCTCCCTTTTCCTCCCTCCCATTCTGAAAACAGCTCAAGGCTGGCAGGCAGCACAGGCAGAAGTTACAAAAGACGCTCTGTTTGGAAACATCTTCATCTGACCCCTCATACAATGAAGGGTTAGATTTTCACCTGATTGGCCATCTTTTAAGCTGTCTGTAGATATGCACTTATTTGGTCATGGCTATAAACTGCTTTCTGTGGCCAGATTGGGTGAAAATTGTCACTTCTGTCTGCACCCAAAAGCATTTGCAAGAGTTGCTAGGTCTCTTACCAAAGTGCTGTCTCTCTCTGCTCATGATCCTTGAACCTGGATAGGCATCTGGCTGGGGTTAGATAGGTATCTGGCTGGGGTCATCTGACACCAGCACTCTCCTGCCTAGGCGGGATCAGATTCAATGATCTGTTGAGATCCCTTCCAACGTAAACATCAATGAATCTATGAAAACCTTCAACTCTGTTTAGAATTAAGCACATTTTTTTAGGAATCAATAAGGGCTAGTAAGTACCAATCGGTGCAGATCTCCATCTTTACATGACTAAAAACCTGTAAAATTCTATTATTTAATCCCTTTTTGTTCCAGTTTTCCCATCTGTTGCATAAAAATAATACTACTAATAATGGTTAGCCACTTTATAAAGCTGTTGTCAGGATTAGTTATTGTTTGCCAAGTGCTTTGAAAATGTTAAATGTTAATTATTATAATTGAAGTATTGCTATTAAAATGGTTGAGAATTTACTGTTTTATTCTTTCAACAGTAATTCTTGGGCTATAAATATATTTCACTACTCTTGATTTGTGCTTTAGCCCTTGAACATTCCTTAGAAAACTGACTCGGCTCTCTTCTAACTTTGTTTGTTTCAGCTCTAAACAGTATATTTCTTTTTACTATTCTGATATATAATTTGCTTTCCTAAGTCTCCTGTTGTTTACATTTTACTAATTTCCCAAATATGAACGCAGCCTACATTGTAGACCATGTGTAACCTTTTTGTAAATGGGACTAAATCTTTTCAAGTCAGTAAGGTTTTGACTAAATTGTTCAAAGAATAAATATAAATAAATATCAGTGATCATTTTCTTCCTGTTTCTGGTCCCATTTAAATCAAAGATGGTAGATGTCACTGAATTTAATGGGAGCAAGGTCTGGTCTTTTACTGATATCACATTCAATATCAAATAATTTCATTTTTACACGCTGCTGACTGGTCTAAGACATAATTGCAAAGCACTAGTCTAATTAGTTATCTTTAAAATTTTGCCTGTAGTACATTTTACAGCTTTATGAAGTGCAAAAGATGTCACATAAGTGACTAGTTTTAGTGGAAGTATAGTTACTTTTTCTAATCTTCAGAAAAAAACAACAGCTTGCAGGGGTCAATCTCTTAAAGTATATGCTTCAGTGAATGCAATTATTAATCAGTTCCCTTTAGGAAAAATATTAAATTAAGTATTAAAGTACAGATCCAAACAGTGTTAAGAGACCATAGCTACTGATTGCATGATTTCAGCTACATCTTAGTGAGGAAGAACTGACCTTCTTAGCTGCAACTATAGAGCAACCACTGATATATAATAACTCGTTCTAGATCTGTATGTGATCTTCTTTATATATTTATTTATTTAAGTACATGTATTCCAGCATCTTCAGTTCCCACTGGGGTCTCTCAAAGGTCTCAGTATTAGATCTTTGACTCACTCCATTTTTAAGAACAAGTAGCAGCTCCTGGAATAAGTTTCTCCAATATGACAGTTTACTACTAAATAGAAATAAAAATTAAGTCAAATACAGTAACATGTTAAAAATTCATTAATAAATGATGTTTTAACAATCTGTTGAGACAGTTAAATTTACTGAGATAGAAAATTGCACTTATAGGATGAAAGTTGTACAATATTTGTAAGTAATACTCATAGTCCCAAAACTGTGTCAAACATGCAAATAAGATAAACTAAGAGTAAGATGCTCTTGTTTAATAATAATTTGTAAACTGTAAGTTTCAGCCTGACAACAGTAGCAAAGACCCTTAACATTCACTCTTCCTATTTGGTTATTAAATAATTGATTTTAGTTATATTTTAATAAAGTGATTGACATAATTAATTTCATACTGTGGCAGTTCTACGGCACTATCTTATTCCATGTGCTTTCACTAGGCCTCCTGTTGAAGAAATCTGGAACAAAAAAGGCCCTGAAAATTTGCTGCTTAGGGGCAGTGGGCAATGCAGAAAAGAGGAGATAAAAAGCAATCTGAGACAACTGTCAGTATCAGAGAACACTGTTAAGTTTTACGTGTCAGACGAACTTCGATTTACATGTATATATGTTTGTATCCATCCAAGCAACTTAGGGAGGGACAGAACAGCTCAGTTCTCTTGCAGTAATCCCAAGATGTTGGCCCTCTCTACTTTAGCACACTCTCCCGTTTTAATAGGGGAGGAGTGGGGCTACTGAATCATGGCTGACATAGAGCAGTATTTAAGAGATCAAAGGTGAGTTGGTGACTGGGAATTTGGAGTTCAGTTTCCTACTCTTCCACAGACCACGTAGCTTTGGCTAGCATAATTTCTGTTTCCTTAGTCTCTCCATTTATGCAATGAGGGTGATAGTCAAGATGGTGGCAAAACAGATTTTTTTTAAGTGAAAAATTCCTATTTTTGTCTGAAATTGGAAGGAAAGTAAAAAATTTTATTTCTTTTCTATTTTGAATTAATCAAGAATCAAGATTCCAACAAATAGTAGAATCAATTTATCTTTTTCAGGGGCAGGGAGTGGGGAACCTGGTGAGTAATTAAGTATGCAGTACAAACCAGCTGTAACTATACTTGCATATGACCCAGGGACTTGACCATGGGTATTCCTTTTCCCAAATGACTTCCCTGGCTACTGGAGGGTCAGATGCATTCTCATCCTGGTAATATATTCCAGCTGAATGACCAAGAAGGCTTTTTCCAATTAAGATGTTATCAGAACTAAGACATTTTCACCAAAAAAAAAATAAATTTAGACAGTTTCTCATTTTCCAACAAGAAACCATTTTTGTTGAAAATTGCTTGACTAGCTCTACTATGAATGTATGCAAGCATTTTAACTTTTAATACTTGTGGTCTATTTAGAAGTAGAATTATTTTATCATAGCAGTTTTCTTCTCAGAGTCCCTTTGTATAAACATTTAACTTACTCTTGCTTCCCATTTATTGATAGTAATGTTTTCAATTAATTTTCTTCAAAAAGAGTTGATCAACTGTAGCTAAGTAGCAATGCTTTAGGTTGCACGGCTGTTTTTATTTATAAATATATTGTGCCCTGCAATCATTACACACATACACACACACACACACACATGCAATGCAGTAAATATGTGTGTGTGTCTATGTGTGTAACCCTTCTACCAGGCATTGGTCAGCAGCAACAAGTGCCAGATTCAATTCTGGGGTACTAAATATATTTTACCTTGGCTTGAACCCCTACCCAGACCACCTGGGAAACACTAAATGAGTTAATAGGGTATGCCACCTAAACCCCCCATCCTCACAAGCAGTATAAACACAAAAGACAGATTTATTACAGAAAATAAAGGAAAAGACCAAATGCAATTTAAAACACTGTTAACTACAAAGCAAAGTCTGTAAGTGGCACCCTCATGGTGAGGCTTTACCTGTGCCCAGGCAGTCTGGGACTTGGGGTCCCCCAAAGGGTAGTTCTAGGGGCCTGCACCCCTATACCTGCCCTTCAACAATGACCTGAAGAAGGGAGCCCACAGTAGAGGATCCTATAGCTGCTCCTTGGGTTCACTGTGCCACAGGGAGCTGCTCGAGAGCATGGGTCCTTCTTCATTGCAAGGGGCTCAGCTTTAATGGGCCATGTCACACAGTGGGTTGCCCTGCCACTGTGATCTGGCACCAGTCCACATTATCTCTGTAGAAATCAGCCCACATTATCTCTGCCTTGACACAGCACTGGACCACCATACTGTTGTGCCCCAACTCACCCATTCTCCTGGCAACATCAAGGTAGACATGCCAGTTGGCCCACAAGCTGCAGATGAACTGGCATATGACCGTAGGGTCCCCCAGCACCTGCACCAGGCTTTTTCTTTCAGCAAAGGTCCAGTTAGATATAGATCTATGTGCCCCAGTCCACTCCATGCTCCCCCAAACATCAGACATCTTGGATCAATAAAGGGTACCCCAGGGAGCAGTGCACTCAATTTATAAGTCTTGACGTGACAGGGCCAGAAGTTAACCCCCCTCCCACCCTGTTGTTTCTGGACAAAGTTTGAATATCAGACATTCTGGTGCCAGGCAGTGGCAACTTTGTATCTTATGGGCATACTTGTTCTGGATGTCTTTTAGTTCTACTAGGCCTTTTAGCCCTGCGTATGCCATGGCACCCTAGCAGGCTACCCAGTGAGCCGTATACTGAGAGTTAGGCCCTTGATGGGTGCCCACAGGCTCTCTGTTGGGGCATGACACAACAGAAGGCTACCCAGTGACCCATGTGTCAAGACACTGCTCTCAGCAGGACATGTTATGAACCATGCTGAGCAGTTCAGACATAGCCAGTAAGGAAATGAACGATGACAATTCACCTGCTATTCATAAAGTAGGAGTGCTTAAGGCTCATGTGGGTTCACAGAACTCCACTTGTTGGGCTTATGTAAAATGACCAACCAAATTAATGGCATTAGGGGGACAATTATGCCACAGCCAGCCAAAAAAGGATGTTTTAGAGATGCAGGGTGGAGTGGAGCAGGGGTTCTTCATGGTTGTTTCTGGGCAAAGTCTGGGGACTTTTTTGGGGCACGCAAGAGTTATCCTCTGTGACTGTTGTGAGTTCTGGAGCTACTCAGCAGTGTCTGTTGCAAGTTTTGGCACCAGTCAGCAGCTCCTCCCTGGTATCCTAAAACACTCACAAATACCTGCAAATTGTAGTAATACTTGGTAGACAAGGGGGCTCACTACACAAAAATTGTAGCAACACCCAATGGACAAAGGGACTTGCCACATGTCATTTAGTGAATTACCATGTACGTGACAGATTAATGGCTGCACTATTCTGAGTTGTATCTTCACAAACTAAACTACATCAGGCTGGGTGGGAATTAGTTTATGATGACACAAACTCATTTAAATCTTTAAAAACTCGTATGCATATAAAACCAGACAAAAGGACAATTTTCATCATATGTATAAGCATCCTTTGGGCTTTGTTTCTCATGGTGTACAGCAGAGAACTAGCTAGACTTCCATAAAAACTGGCAGATTGAGAATGTGGGGCTGGAGAGCTGCCACTCTGTGTGGCATACTTTCATATCATGCTGGGAGGTATGGCAGGTAACCAGACAGGTTAATATGGCTTCTTGCAGCACTGATTTCTGCTCTGTGTCTCTACACATGTTTAGAATGTACAAAAGTCAAGTAGAATTCTAAGACCACCACTTCCACAGAACTGGGGACAAGCGCCATGTCTCAGAGGCCACCATTTGAACATTTTCTGAATACTTAGCTCCAGAATCTCCTTTTCCTGTGGAGATTACTAATTGAAAACTCAAACTTGCTCCTGGGATCTCTGTTCTTCCTTTCATGATTTAACTATGGGGAAATATATACTGTTCTAGTTTACCTACCAGGATTTTTCTTATGCTAATTGATAACTTCTTATAATACTCTCATATATCTTATTTAAAGAGTGACAGAGAGGATAATGACATCAGACTAACACAAATTTTCTGATTATCAAGCAAGTAAAGTATAATAAGCACAAATATTATTGTAGAAATGCAGTAATAATGTTAGTGCCATCTAATTTTACACACTCAGCTCACATATTTTATGCCCTTGCCTTAATAGGACCTTACAGTTTTTCCCCAAGCTAGATCTCCAACCTCATCTCCCATTGATTTCCCTTTAGCCTTTCCTTTATGTCTGCAACACCTGTCTTAGTGCCCCATTTGTTCCCTTTCACATTCTCTCCAGCCTTTTTCATCAATGCTGCCTTTCTCATTCCAGCCTCAGCCACTTTGCTAAATCATCACCCTAATTTCATTAATTTCTCTTTTAAAAGACTGTGTCTTCCACAGGGCTTAAAAAAGTGACAACAAACAAATAAATTATATTCCATTGATTTGGCAATTTGGTCTAACAAAGTGTACCCTGGAGACAACTTAATGGCTCATTTTCATAAGCGAGACTTCATACTGTCACAAGGGTATATCCATGCATAGCACAGTGTAGAATAAGAGACATGGTTCTTCTCCCTAGACTTCCTTATATGTTTTTTTCCTGTGTTTATGAGTCAGTTTTTAAACAGAACCATTCCTTGTTTTATTAATTACTAAGTACCAAAACCACATTCAGTGCCAAACCAATAAATAATGCTAGTCCGTATAAGTGTTTTATTTATATATCTTGTTATTAACACTTTCCATAAAATGCATGAACAGATGTTAACAGCATTCAGATGAAACTACCATACAGTGAGTTATCTGTTATCAAACAATGGATGTTTAACATCAGATAATAAAAAATAGATTCTGCCATTAGGAATGATGACAAAGGAAAAGGCTCTTTAATGAATAAAGGATTTGATTTTGTTCTGTTCATTTAGGACTGGATTTTAGGGTCACTCTCCAGTGGTAGAGAGAAGGAGAGGGTCTTGATGTGATCCCTGTTTTTCCTGTGCCCCAGGCAGTAATCCACACCAAGCATATTGCTGGAGCTGCTTGTTTTATTATGTTTTGCGTAGGCTCTTGTACCACCCTTGTGGATGCTCTGTTTGAGTGCCTTCCTGTAGTATTTAATGCAGCTAACATCTCTCACACTATGCTTATTGCCTCATCCTTACCCCTGAGAGAAAATTGTACATGCAATTGTTTTGATAGGGGTTTCACAGCATACCTCTCTAGCATACAAATAAACTTGCTCCACTGCATCAGCTCCAGTTTCTGGGATAGTGCTTGTTATTGAACAAATAATCGGTTCACTTCTTCATCCTCCCTGCCACCTGAGAAAGACCAGGCGTGGCAATACACCAGAGGTAGCTGTCTCTCTTCCTATGTTCCAGAAATACCGGTAGCATACATTTAATCTCCCTTTGTGATAGCTCTGTGAAAGCTCAATCAAGTAGTAACGTGTTTTATTTATATACCAATAACTGACATATGTTGGGATTACAGCATTGAAAACCATGCTTCACTGAAGATCTGTCTTAAACCTGCTTTACCCTGCTACATAAAAGTGGAGAGATGTAATTTTCTAATCATGTTTAAAAATATTCACTGAATTTTATTCTAGAAATTCACTTACTCCTTGCTTTTAATATAAGGACACAGAACAGCATAGCACAGGCAGATCCTTCTCTAGAACATTGGTTTTTGATTTTTTAGATAGGATCCTTTATTTCCTCTCCTATTTCCAGTAGAAAAAATCTCCCAATATAACTAAGTATAGTACTATTAAATAGATGATCACAGGTATATGCTGCACTCTGACATGGAACTGCTCTCAAAGATCTTTTGACTAACTTACTGCTTTAAAACATTTAAATCCTTTCATTATAATGGTTTGTTTCAGGAAGGAACATTTGTTTTCAATTTTGCAAGTGTTTCCCTCTAGGAATCTCTTAAGTTCACTGGATCATAATGGCATATATTATCTTTTAGTGACATGTACACACATCCTATTAGAACATTAGGGAAGATCAGCAGCAAATAGGAACAGCCCTATCCTCCCCAGCAGCACCTGGGGTGACAATGGCCAGAAGCTGCTAAAGAATTGGTTCAGGTTAGAGATTAGGAGGCACTGTTTCACTGTCAGGGTGGCTAGGATCTGGAACCAACTTCCTAGGGAAGTGGTCTTTGCTCCTACCTTGGGTAAATTCAAAAAGAGGTCGAATGAATACTTGTCTGGGGTAGTGTGATCACAGCGTGTGCTCCAACCGGTGGCAGGGGGTTAGACTAGATGATCTATTCAGGTCCCTTCTGACCCCTAACTACTATGAAACTATGAAACTACTATGAAATTGTCATATTACTTTCCAATACTCCTTTGAGCAAATACAGGTATTCTTATAACGTTTCTTGCCTGCAAGTCTAATCTGTCATTAATATTCCAAATGTAATTTTACTGGTTTATATGGAGTTTTGATTTATTTCTTGTAACCTCCCCTATTCTTACTCTTCCTCATTTCTTTGGTACACGTGAAAAATCATGAGGGAAGAAACAGCTGTGCTGAGCATAGCATGGGGAAATAAAGCGATACAATTCAGGCATATTTCCCCTCTAATAAAGGGTGGGGGAGATCAAGGGAAATAATAAAAACTCACTTCTCAGTCTCACCCATATTAGTCTCCTTTATAGGGTCTCAGCGTTGTTTTCCATATTGTATAAACAAGACTTTGGACATTTGGTTTCTCCTGGGATTGCTCTCATAGTAGAAAACATGAGTACAGACGTTCAGGATTTCTGTCCCAGAGCATAAATGCCCACTCCAGAAGAAAAATAGCCTAGGAATAACCAGGGTTAAATCATTCCCAAGAGCGTTTTGCCTGGGAGAGTAATGTGTATACACATTTCCTTCTAAGAGAAGCCACAGCACAGACCCCTAGCATCCCAGGTTGCTTTTTAGTTACTCCTCCCCCAGGAGACACTGTTGTTTGCTGGACTCTGCTGCAGCTGAGCAGGAAAAAGAACGTGTCCCCTTCATGATCTCCATATTGTGCTACAGGTAAACCTAGCCCCTAAGTCATCTGTATCAGCCAATCAGGGCTGCCCTGTGTATTGCTATCATTTGTCTCCAGTCAGACTGAGGGAGCCTGTGGTGCATGCTGACATGGGTGTACAGGGGCTCCCTGGCTGCTCAGTGTCAGCATTGTAAGTTATCTGTTCTTCAGGGGCTCAACATTTGAATGCCTATTCAGGAATCTACAGTTAAGTTTTTCTACCAGGAAAACAAACCTAGGAGATCTCTGCCAGATCATTTGAATGGGTTTACATAGTTTTGTAATAGAAACAACATCATCTTCAAGATTGTCTCCAAGGGCCATTATAAATGTCATGCCTCTATGCAAGTCCCTGCAGTACAGGCAGGATTAGAGCAAGATAGTTTCTGATGGGTGACTCAGTTTGGGTTGTGCTAAATTCAACTAGTAATGAATAGTCTCTCTCTCTCAATTATAATACAGTTGAAAGTCTTTTCAGCCTTAAAATAATTTTGAAAGTTGAAAATATCTATATGTTTGATAGAATTTAAAGTTCAGTTCAAATTGTTCTTCTCTTGACTCAAGGTATAGCGATGTACTGGTTTAAGTGAGTGGGGAACCAGGCCCAGAATTTTACCCAAGGTTTAATCTTTTTAAATGTTAATCCTCAGCAATATCTGTTTACAGAAATGAAAAGAAATGACCAAACTGTTATTCCCTTTTATAAGTATTCTAATACTTTGTAGCCGCTGGGCCTCATACATCTTACCTCGGGCTTCCTTGCCCTGAGTGCTCACCGGTACTCAGCTTGCCGTCGCAGGTGGCCTTCTGGGAGGACTTTCCACGTGCTGCAGTCTGCCCTTTCTCACCTGCCACAACTTGGATCTTTCAGTGGGTGGGGCTTCGTGTAGCACGGTTACCCTCGTCAGATACCTATGTCATGGATGTATTCTTCAAGGCTCCTCCTCCCCTGTACCTCGCCCTTAACCAGCCCAGCGGATCTTGGCTGTTTCTGTAGGTGCTCAAATAATTCCCCAGATACACAAATAACAAGCTCATCCCTCGCTCCCACTCCCTGCTGTTGTGCACTTAGCTCCTTCTAACCCAAGGAAACACAAAAAGGAACCTTTCAAAACTCAACTAAAACTCTATGGGCCTAATGAGAGGCATAGCCCTGTCCCTATTAGGCTTCCTAGTGTAGTAGCCTCTCTGCTCCTCTGCTTAACAACCGGGTCACGCACTCGTGCCTCGGTTCAGTAGCCCTCTCTTTCTATGTCAGATTCCCACCACTCCTTGCCCAATATCTCTCAGTGCAACCCTTCTCTCCGGGTCCTCCTCAGACCGCAGCCCTCTCTCTAGGTCTTCCTCGGTCTGCTGACCCCTCCGCGCCGCCGAGGCTCACTCTCACTCTCTCACTCTCTCTCCGGGCTCACCCGCTGCTGTCGCGCTGTCCTCGGGCATTGGCTTGTCCCCGGGGTTCTTTAATTCTCTGTGGTGAGCGCTGGCAGTCAGCTCCGGTGTTCCATGCCTGCAACTGACTCCACTCGCCAGGCTCCCTCCCGGCAGCCACATGCGCGCCCCGCTCCTCTCTGCCACCAGCCCTTTTATCGCCGCCTGCAGGCGATTAGAAGTGACATCACCTGTCAACCACAGGTGACTTAAGTTGTTGTCCAGGCCATGCGCGAGCTTCTCCAGCCGTCCCTGCTCTTCCTCGCATCCTGCAGTGAGTAAATTATTTTTTTTTATTTTCTTTTTTCTCCATTCCACCCCCTGCCTCTGGCTCTGGGGCTCCCTCCATGGGCTCGGGAGTCTCCCTGGTCTTTCTCCACCTGTGACACACCAGAATATTTATTTATACCATTTATCTTCTTGCACATTCTTACTCTTATTTCCAAACACCTAACCCTGATATCAAACTACAACTTCACAAGGTTTTGGCATTTGATGTCTATTATCATTTATTTTGGTTTGTAAAGCAGTATAAATTATAGCAGTGTGGAGAACAGACAGAAGACCAGCTGCCCAGTGATAACTGCCATAGGTAGTATTATACAAGACACAACAGAGTGATAGGGGAGACAATATGATAGTATATGATGAGAAACTTTTTGCACTGAGTAAATTGTTACCTGAGAACAGAAGCAGACACATGATACCTACAGGCCATGTTAACACGTGCCCTTAACTGTGGAGTAGATTAATTAGCTGTAGAGTAAAGCATCACTATGTACACACATGATGCTCTTAGGCCTCAGTAAACTAATTAATCACCATTATAAGATAGTACTTTTGTGGATGGTACTTACAGTGGAGTAATTAACTGAAATTAAGTGCATGTATAGATGCTGACTGCAGGTCTAAATTGTACCTGGTCAGCACAGCCAGCAAGGGGCCAAACTCCTGCCTGCCACCTAGCTACACACCTTCAGACTTCCAGCAACCTCATGCCCCAGCCAGCCCCTCTACCACCCAATGCCACCACCCAGAGCCCAGGGTATACCCCCTTTGTCCCCAGCCCTGCCATAAACTACTCCACCCTGGCTCAAATTGCTGCTGTTGTGGGTACATATTTACATGCTGCACCTGGAAGTAGTTTACTCTGTCTCAAACTTCTCCAGAGCTTATTGATTTGAATTAACTGCATATGTAGATGCTCCCACAGTAGTGTAAAATATACTGGTATAATGTTATTCCTAATCCAAATACTGGATTATAGGAAGTAATGCCAACATAGGAATATGCATGTGCATCCACTTCTTGCTTACACTGATGTAAGTTTGGGCTAAACTAATATAAATGTGTTGTGGGTGTGGACTGTAATAATTTTTTTAATTACAAGTGTAAACTTGGAATATTCATGTTTACATTTTGGTTTTGTTGCAGATATTTTTCTCATTGAACCTAGTGCAATTAACTTTTTTCTTTGTTAAACGTAAAGGCTCAGTTTCTCAAGACTACCTAAGAGATTTGGATGCCAGATTGTTTTTAGCAGTGAATAGGTTTTGTACAGCCAAATCTCATTGAAGGCTTTGAAAATTCCACTTCAAACACTGAAATTCAGAAATTCTGCATGAAACTAGCTCATTGGACCACATGTGTGGAATTTTCTTACTCAGTTGAGGTAAAATGTGTTAGGAAGCAATATTTTAAATCACTAAAAAGAACTAAAGGCTTGCACAACTGATATGTTACAAGTCATTTTTCTTGAATATTATTTCATAGATTTCATAGACATTAGGGCTGGAAGGGACCTTGGAAAATCATCGAGACCAGCCCCCTGCCCAAAGGGCAGGAAGTCAGCTGGGTCATAGGATCCCAGCAAGATAAGCATCCAGTTTGCTCTTGAAGGTGTTCAATGTAGATGCTTGAACCACCTCCAGTGGCAGGCTGTTCCAGACCTTGGGGGCTCAGACAGTAAAGAAATTCTTCCTTATGTCCAGCCTGAAATGGTCTTGTAGTAGTTTATGACCATTTGACC
>JAGPOW010001296.1:99896948-99938227 GCA_030014935.1 Caiman crocodilus
GCCTCAGGAGGTCTGCTAGGTCCCTGGAGAGCCAGGGAGGCTGCTGTGCCCTCTTGCTGCCTTTCCTCCGAGATGGAATAGACTTAGTTTGTGCATTGAGGATCGCTCCCCTGAGAAGCAACCACTCTTCTTGAACTCGCCTCTCCCTGTAGTCATGGTCCCTTAGGGGTGTTCAATTAGAGCATCTTCAGTCTGTTTGGTTGATGTTAAGCTTTTTAACCACTTATAACTCATATGACTCTGCCTGGAATTTAGGAAAGCTTTTTATACCTTCTGTCACAAAAAGTTTTATTCATAGAGCTAGTCCAAAAATAGGGGAAAGATGCACAAAAATCACTCTCATCAGGACTGCAAGCTAATTTGTGGACCCCAGATAAGTGGAGGAAGATATGAGACAATTCACCAAATTGTATGAATATGTAGATAGTGGAACTCTGCAGAGTCTGTTTTAGGTCCAGTTGTATTTCACATCTTTATTAATCATCTGGAAAATAGAATTAAATACTACAGTAATTAAATTTACAGATTATACTACATTTGAAGTGTTGCAAACACCCATGAGGACACTGACATACAGCTAAAGCTTCCTAAGTTCCACACTGCTTTTGAAGCAATTCTAACAAGAAAGCTTTCTGACTACACCATGTTCCAAAAAGATATAGCACATCTCTGTAGCAAAGGTTCATGTAACTTAAATTTTGCTACTCTTCAGAAATACTCCACTCTTCTTATGTTGATTACTTTGCTCTATACCCCTAGAATGCCCTTGATCATGACAGCTGCTAAAAAGGAAGTTTACAGTCACTTACCTCCACACATTTTTCCAATGCTGCCAAAGATTTTGCCCCAGCAATCTAAGAGCTGACCATCTTTGAAATTTTCAGCTGCTTCGACTGTCTGTAAACACCTCTCCATAACTCAAAGAGGTCCCGTAGTCTTTGCTAACCCACATAAAAGAAGTCTTGATCAAAGGGCCTTACATTTTTCAAACTTATTTTGACAAATAAATAATTTCTGGTTTGGCTCTCTGAAACACCAGTCATAACAAAAGGATCTTTTATGTTACATGAAGTCTAAAATGATGTCATAAATAACACTTTAAATTTATATGAGTTTTAATATTTTTGCATTGACATATAGCTTGTTTGTTTCAAATGTAGTTCTTGTTACAGCTGATTTTTTTATAATGCCATTTGTGCTAATATTCATTTTTCCTAGAATATGCGATGAAAATTATAGAAAAATCAGCCAACCCCAAAACTTCCTTCATTTTCTAATAAAGCACACAAATGAAAGTTGACATCTGTGCTTAATATGAGGTACTTATAAAAACTATTTGCTCAACTTGCCTTATTATGACTATTTAACTTTACAAAAATCCCTAGTATACTAGTTCCATGGAGGAGAGAATTCACTCTTTGCTGGATTTCCCAGCCTTTAATTATAATACAGATTTTTAAATTGATCCATTCCTCAAAAACGTGTTCCACCCAGCATTTTAGGGAAGAAATATAGTTGTTACAATCAGAGTGCTAGCACCCGAACCGTATCTCAAGCAAGTGCTGGATTTCTCTGAGCTGTTTTTATTAAAGTATACTGTAACTCCCACAGATCCCAACATTAGGAAGCATGAATTAAAACATTATTTTATTGTACTGGATGAGATATGTTTCCTCTTATTTGTTAGTCTCCAGGATTTCATGCAATAAAAGACTCATATACCTTAAAACAAGGTAACAATTTCACCAAGACTAGAATAACATTCTGGCTGTCTGGTCAAGATAATTTAAGCTAAATCACACAATACAGTGTGATTTACACAATCCCTTTAAGCTTTAATATTACAAAAAATGAATGGTAGAGCCATAATAAAGTATGCCAGAGTCAGGACTTCTATAATTATTTTTCCATCCCTGAATTTTTTTCAACTCCCTAATATTCCCTTTCTCTGTTTTTACCATTGCTGTATTTTTCTCTCCTTACTCCTGCTGTTCTCCTTCTTTCTCTGATCATTTACATTTGGGGTGCCAAACATATGATCCATGGATGGCCAACAGGAGTTGGAGGGCATGGTCTGCTGGAGAACATGGGGCTGTTTGATCTCTCTGCCAGTGGGTATCAGTGGCAAATTGGGATGCCCTCAGTAGCCATCCCCACAATATTTACGCTTCTCCAGACCTGCACTACTGCTGGGTCCCTATTCTTGTACCCTTCCACCACTGGACCCCTCTGCCATTGCCAGAATATAGCCCTCATATCCATTGCTGCCACCAGAGCCCTCCCACCAATGCTGGACTCCCATGTCTAGAATCTTTGCCACCTCTGGACCAGTTGCTATCACAGTCACCACTGTCACAATGGTAAGAGTAGCCATCCCCATTCCCTGGGCTCAGTTTACCCCACAAGGAGCTCTGCAATCCATATCTAGATCGGGGTCCAAGGAAAGCTTGACAACCCTGCTTTCCTCTTCCCTAGGATTTCTTCTTCCCTCTCCATCTCTTTTTCTGCTCTGATACTTCTTTTTCAGCAATAATACTAAATAGAATCATAGAATCATATGGTTGGAAAGAACCTCAGGAGACATTTGGTCCACCCCTTGCACAAATTCAGGACTGCTCTACCTTAATTCTCCTTATCAAATGTTTATTCTGCTTTTTCTTAAGAATCCCCAGTTTCCTTGAGCACCCTTGTCCATGTCATTGGCAATCCCTTGATTCAAGGATGAACTCTACCACAGCTCATTTATGGGTCTTGAGGTAACCTAAGAGCCCAATCCTTAAGTCACAGACCCATCTGCAGAAGTTGCAAATTTTCTTGAAATAAGTTACATACTTTTCTTGAAGTATGCTTTCAATGTGTCTTTGTAGCATTTATTCTGGGCACTGCAAGTTCTCAGGCTGGTATTAAGCTGAGAATAGAGCACTTTTTGAGGAAGTAGAAAGTCAGGCATCTGCACACACCAGTCCAGCAAAGTTGATGCTCAAGAATGACTAACTCAATGCTGGTAACATTGGCTTCAGCGAAGATACTGGCATTTGTGTAGTGATATTCCCATTTGTTGTGGAGGACTTTCCAGAGACATCATTGGTGATACCTCTCTAGGCTCTTGAGATGACAACAGTAAGTCTCCCGCATTTTACATCAGTGAGGAGAGTAGGGATGATGACTGCTTTGTAGACCTAGATCTTGGTGTCTTTCTTTGTATATAACAATAAGGGGAGTACAGCCAATGGGGGGTTCTTTTTGTATTGTAGTAGGATATTGTGGGGTATGTGTGCACCTCATTCAAAGATAGTCTATTTCTCTGCTGGAGTGTTCTTGCCAGGTAGAAGCATTCTTTAAGTTGGTGGGGTGGGTGTCATGAATATTCTCCTCACAATGAATGTGGATTCTAATGGAATGACTATATCTTACATTTTCCTTGGTTCATCAGGTAGTTGTTGATTTTGTGCACATAAATGTAGTGGTCCATTAGTTTCTATAAATAGTGATTTCTATAGTGCCATCTGAGTCATGGATCATGGTATCCAGAAAGTTGATGTTAGTATAGGAGCATTCTAAGGAAAATGTGATCGAAAGGTAATAGTAGCTGAATATATACTGAGCCCAAGTGTTCAGTCCAAATGATAAAATACCATCTATGTAGCAAATGTATAGTGCAGATTTGATGGTGCAGTTTTCTAAAAATTCTTTTTCCAGGTGGTTCATGAAAAGGTTTGTGTATTGGGAGGCATATGCCAACCTTATGAAGAGCTTGGCATATTTATGCCTATAGCTGTGCCCATGATTTGTAGGAAGTGACAGTAGTTGAAAAAAAAATTGCTGTAGGTGAGGATACAATAGATGATTTGTGCAATATGGCAGGGTTGTAAATCTGATTGTTGTCCATGTTCTTGTAGGTATTTCAACTAGTGTGGAAAGGATTTGATAATGCTTTGCAAAACAAGTACATATTGTTAGTTATGGGGTCCTCCTCAACAGCCCTTGCCAACACTCCTAGTTCACAGCCTTCCTCCATCCCTGTAGTCACACTGTTTGCATTTTCATTGAGTCTTTTCTCTGGTGTTTTGGTAACTTTATGCCAGCCTTTTCTTTAGATCTAAAGAAGGGCACTTGATGCCCTAAATCTTGTCCAACAGCTCTCCCAATTGTATAGGTGGTCCAGTAAAAGATATCACAAAAAATCCTTGTGACTCAATTATTAAATTTATTTTACCAAAATACTACAGAATCCAAAAATATCAGCACAAAATTTAGTTCCATCTGACCACCAACTATGTTAGCCTTTGCCTAAGAAAACAAGTCAATGCTACTGAGAAATTCTGAATTTAATATTATAAAGAACATTTTTTTTCTGGCCTTTATACATAGGAGTAGATTGCAGAGTTTGGGTTGAGCAGTATCTGGAAATTGTGCTAAGATATATGTCTTTTAAATATTTTTTTTTTCTGAGCAGTACATTTTTGTAATTATACTGATATACTTTAGTTATAAAAATGCTTAGTCATAGAGTTCTTGAAGTATTGTGTAAGCTCCAAACAAAAATGTTGAAAGCCCATCACAGATAAAGAATACAAACAAAAATGATACTTTCTAAGCTAACATTCTCTTTTCCTCCTAAATCCAGTCAACAGTTGCACTCTAGAACCCTTTTCTGCTTTATGGGGCTATTTGCCTCTTTGCAGGTTCTTTTACAACAAGCTATATCATCTTCTGACAGGAAAAGTAAATTCTTGGGAGCTGACCACTCCACAAAGTCTAGATCACTTTTTCCTTCTTGTTAAAGATAAACTGGACATATACACATGATGAGTTTGGTATAAGTTCTACAGGAATGCCAACTAATAAGAAATGTCTAGTCAGACAGGTGCCTTCCTCTACTTACCATCCTCAACCATGAACCAGGGCTGCCAACTGTCTCTAAATGTGTGGCCAGTCTGCAAAAAACAAGGCTAAACATGTCTGTCCATAAAATCCTTTTTAAAAAGAAAAAGAGCTGCTGTCACAACCTCGGTAGGCACCATGAGTATCTCTCCACTTCCTGGCATGCCCCCTGCCAACTCACCTGCCATGACTTGATGGAATTTTAACTGAAAAGGAGCGGCTCAGTAGTGTTTCTAGCCCAGACCTGGAGACAGAGATACTCACTGCCTCATCACGGTTGGTCCTGGGGTCCACCTCCCCTACACCCCGTCCACTCACCAACCATCAGAATTATTGTGCCACTGTGCCAGCCTGTGATCCCAGCTTCTCTTCTCCAGCCAAGGGACCACAGCCTCTTCAGCCTCTGCTCACAGTGCAGGCTCATGGTTGCAGCCTGCTCTTCACTCCTGGCCCTCTGCCTCAATTGACACCAGTCCTGGGCTTGTACCTGCAGTGCCCGCCGCAAGCTCAGGGTTGGATAAACCCTGCCTGTTCCCTTGAGCTGATAGCTGACCCCAAGCTCATTTCTGTGGAGCCTGGGGTCGACAAGCCTTGTCTGGATCCCAGATACTATCCTCATCTACTCTCTGCAGGGCAAGGCCATTGGTAATTACTGCTTGACCAGGTCGCACCCCGGCTAATTTGGTTTCTTATCTCCTGCCTCTCTCTATCTTGCTGGCTTCTGCTGGCATTTTTAAATCCCCCATGGCAGCGCCCACGGCTGACATCATCAGCTGGCTGCTGAGGAACTTGATTGACAGCTCCTTGAAAAGCGGTGCAGCACCGGCTTGTGCAACTCACCCATCGACCCGGGCTGCCTCTCGGGTAAGTTTTCGGTAGGGCCAGAGTCCCCAGACCTATCTCCCAGAGCATCAGGGGACAAACCTTGGCACTTCCAGTCCTTGGAAGTGGCTCCCACCACCACAGCCATCCATAAAAGAAACTAATCAACCTGGAGCTTGACTGGAAGAAAGCTAGAGGCAGTGTTGAAGGACAAATGGAGTGCAACAGCATCTTCTGGAGTCTAACTGGGAACAAAACCATGAGGTCTTGTCAGGGCTTTATGAATTATGGCAGTCTCCATCACTTCCTCTCATCCTCCTCAGTTGTGTTGTGCTGCTGCATCTCATCACTTACCTATAATACTGCTGGGTTGCAAGTAGACAGTAGTCTTTCTTTGGAGTCTGTGCTGGGACAGAAGGAGTGGAGGCTTGTTAGGGGGGAGGGCAGTATGGTTTGAGGTACAGTCAAGGGTATAATAGTGTGGAGGTAAGTTGGGGACCTCTGAGATGGAGGCAGCATGGTGTAAAACCATTGCTGCATTCAAGCATAGATGCCAACCCAAGGATTTTTTTTTTTTTTCAGTAAAATAAAATGTCTCAAGTTAGCAACCTTGCCATGAAGGTTCTGGAGTAAAGTGCCAGTGCTAGGTCATCCTGGTTCTCCTATGCATGAAAACCAGAAAAGGAAATTCTTACCCACTTTTAATAGCCAACTGCTTTTGAAGCACTTCCATTTTGTCTATATAATTAAACATTAATTGGCCATAGCAAAAAACAGATGTATTGTATAGCCCAAGGGCCTTCACCTGCTCTAATAAATAATTAATTTATTAGAACAGTCACAGGAGGAAAGGTTTAGATTACTTCATACTAAAACACTAAGTAGCCTGCTGAAAAGGGCAGTTACCTGGAACCTTAGAAACAGGAGTCTAAACCCCTGTTCCAGATCAAGCAGAGGACAAACATGAGTCTATCTCGCCACAGTCTAAGTTCATGTTAAGCATTGAAGCATCCATACTTGCCTCCTCCTCCAAGTTGTCTTGTGTTCAGGTTCCATATGTTGAACATGTCCTGAGCTTATCTATATTAAGCTTTGCCATGAAGAACACCCATGTGAGAATTCTGTGATCTCTCGATCTAATGCTCTGAACAGCTCATTAGCTGTAGGGCAGCATCAACATATAGGCAGCTTTGTACAAGTGAATTAATAGAAACTTTAGCACTCTTGGGCTAAGTACAGACAGTCAAAAAGCCGGAGGTTGAATCTATTCAGTCTTTGAAGGATAGTCAAAGCTGCAAAGATTAAACTGAAAAACAACTAGATGCACATGTACCTTTGACTCAGGAAATGCAGCCACATGCCTGGAGTGGCTCAGCACAGAAGCTGTGAGGCTTGCTAGAGCAAACCTTTCTGGCACTTCCTCTTAGTGCTGCCCTTGAGGTATCTGGGATTTGCAGTCTAGCATCACAGAAAGAAGACTCTGCAGTGTTGCTCATCACTTCCTCTCCCTGCTTCCAGGTTTCTCTGGGATTTGTAGTTCACAGTCACAGCCAGCAGTATTTTCAGCAAGTTTAGCGGAGCAGGGCAGGGCAGGGCAGCTCTGTACTCTGTACCTGGCCCCAGATCCCAGCTGGAGTTTGCATGGGGGGTGAGGGAGGGCAGGGGACAGTCCTTGCCTCTCTTTCTCCCCTCACAACCCTTTTGTTGAAACAGACAGCGCAGCTCAGCCCAGGGGTTGAAAACATTTTTGGATGCTGGGGAACTATGATTTAACTTGAACCAGGAAGGGGTCTGGAACAGAAGTGTCATAAACCAGTTTGACCCAAATCAGTTAAACCTGGTTGAATGTAGTATCAGACTTATCTCAAACCAGTTTCATCCATTTTGAAACTGATTTATGTGCACTGAACTTCTGTTCCGTTACAGGCTTAAACCAGTTTCTGGTTACTTAAACTAGTTTCTGTGCAACTTCCATTCCTAGACCTGATGTTTGGCACCAATTTGGAAGTGGTTTAGGAATATCATTGGCACCTAAATGGTAGACTTAAACATCTTTAAGGAATTAGTCTTGAAAACATAATTTTATAAATGTCAACAGGACAGATCCTCAAAAGTGTTTAGGGTCTGCCTCCTGATTTCAATGGGAATAAAGCATCTACTTTTTGGTGTCAGAGCTTCAGATACTGTTCAAGTACAAGCCAAAGACCTACCTCAGTTAAAGTCTTATTGAACTTGTTTCATTTTATTTTTCAGTATAATTATAGCATAAACAAAATGTAATGAATCAAATATAAATCATTCATGTAGAGAGGGTAGTTTTTTTCTTGTTTCTTTTTCTAAATAAAACTTTTTAAAATAAAAATTGTAAAATTTTTGCAGTCATTTATTATAGACATGCTAAGCACACAGATTCCTCCTAAGTATTAAAAAATGAATTTAGTTTGGTACAATGTCACACAGAAAACTTAGGGTGTAACTTCTGACAATTTCTACATAAGTCAGCTCATCAAAGATTTCACAGTTATTGGAAGTGTCAATTAACTGCCCATACCTGTGCAGCATGAAAGTCAGATCCTCCATTATTATCAAACTTTAGCTGATGTTATAATACTGTGAGCAAATAACTGAAAATAAATCTTTACAAAAAGAATGATAGATCAAGCTTTTTATTGTTACTGTAAGTTTCACACCATGATAAAAGTATGTCTTAGTAATATTTTCTCTAGAAAATCCTAACTAAACAAATCAAAGAGAGCATTAATTTATGTAGCCAAATCACAGTGGAACATATTTTTGCATGGGTAAAGATTCCCTCTTCTATGACATGAACAGTTACCAGGTTGTTAAAATTTAAGCTAATGAACCGTTGACTGGCATTTGAAAAGCCAGTTAACAAGCCATTTTCCTCCAGAAGCTTGTGCAGAATTAATCAAATCAGGGTTTTTTTTGTGCATGTTAAAAGTATCCTGGAATTATTTCTAAGCATTAGAGAATCATTTTCTCCATATTAAAGTCTGTGTAACATACTTAGAAATAAATCTCCAAAAAAAAAATTGATCTTAGTCATTTAATCAAAATAAGACCTATGTTTTTAAGAAATATCATATTTCTGGGAGTTACACTTTTTCCAGTGGCAAATATCTCATATTAATAGCTTGAATACAAGTTATATAATGGCATTTTAAAAAGCCATTAAATTATTCCATGATGTCTGAGCATTTATTAATGCTTGAGAGGCTAGGAATCCATTCCTTTTTAAAGTACATTTCCGTTTTCTTGTATTCTTATTTGAGACTCATCACACATATAATTGAGTATCTTCTAGGAGTACTTGAAGTGAAGTGAATTGACTGAATGTTTGTGTCTGATTCTCAAACGTGCTATTTTAGGAGGAGGGATTTACTTTGTACTCAAGGATATGTATTTATGTTAGTGCATATTCATGGTCTTAGCCCCACAAGAACGTTTTGTCTACTGAACAAATAAGATGTGCCCATCAGTAAAAAGTCCTCAAAAGTGCCTGAAATAATATTATCCACCACAGCCCTCACTCTAGAGCTTTAGATGATTTTGCACTACAGTAAAGAAAATTATGGCCCCAATTATATAGAAATCCAAAAAAGCCATATTTTTCAAAAAAAGAATAAGTATAGAACCACATACAAAAGGCACATAATTCATGATTACATATAACATTATAGCTAGGGATCAACCAAAATCAAAGAGGCAGGCAGCCGATTTCATCAGCAGATCACAGGATATGTCACCACTTCGGCAGGCTTCTCACAAAGGGCCCTCCCCCCACCACACACACACCTTTGATTGTCTGATGGGCCCACTGGCCCTTCCCCTTGCTGCTGATTGGCCAAGAGACCTATTACAGGCAGCTCTCTGAGCCAGTCAGAAGTGAGGGGGTGGAAGTGGCTACAATCTTGGCTGCTCCCCTTCATATCAGTGAGCCCCTTCCCCCCCTATAGGCTATGTGGCCACAGTGGCCAAGAGGACCATTGGCTCCCACAGTGGGGTCAGTATTTTATTTTCTTTAATTTTTTTCCCACAAATTATACAGACAATGCCCGATTTTGTAACTTCTACAAAATCTACAAAATTGCAAATTGACTAAGGCCCCTAATTGTTGCAATTGCATGATGTTATGGAAGGCAGAACTTGCTTCAAAATATATTACATATTTTCTCTGACTTCAATAAGATAAACTTATTGCTAAAGAAAGAAAGCTATGAGGTAAGTGTACACTGTGTGATCATTTACCTTTACATTTTAATAGGCTATGCCAAGGATGTTCAACCCCCAGCCCTCAGCAACATGTCATCCAGCCCACAAGTTTTCCCCACAGGTCCAGTAATTTGGTAACAGGGGTGGGGAGAACAGCAGCACCATTCCCTTGCTACCAAATTCCCAGGCCCATGGGGACCTCCAGGCTCTGAGTGCTTGACAGGTGCCAGATCCTGGTGCACAGGGATGGACTATAGCAGAGCTAACCCCCCAGGACCCAATCCTGATGTATGGGGGGGTAGGAGGGGGTGGTGCCAGGTGGCCAGGGCCCGATCCTAGCATGACAGGTGCGGAGGAGGTGATGTCAGGCCTGATGCGGCCTGTGGACCAGCCCCACACCTCTCATCTGGTCCATTAGGCCAAAAGGTTGAGCACTACTGGGATATACTAACTAAACGCAGGTAGCTAGTAAATTACTACTGGTGCCTCCATTGACAGTTTCTCCTTTAAAAAAATATCAAATATAGACATTCATATACTGAATAACCTGATTCTTCTAATGCAACATCTATATAAGTAAGATTAAGGGACAAATCTGAAGTGGTAAAATAGACGCTTAAATAGAATGTAAGTAGAACTGGCTTGCCAAAAAGCGATTCAGAATACTTTGCACCACTCACTCCAGTAACCACAACACTGCTTAAATTCATTTTGTTATGGAAAATTCCTAAGCTGCATAAACTTAGGTTTTCACACATGCACAGCTGGGCACTTTGCTCCTACTTAAGTTCCATTTGATTCAGGTTTGGGGCAGAACAGTGCCTGTGTTCTACCAGTGCCCAGCATGTGGGAGCCTGTCTTGATAACTAAGGTCTTAGGGCCCTTATTTAAGAAGGGGGAGACCTGGATTTGTGTCCCTATGCCTTGGCCTGTTTATGCATTTTATTTGAAACAGTCAATACAAAAATAATCCCTACCAACTCTTTCCGCTCACTGCTAAAGATAATGTTACTGGTTAACTTTAAACTGGCATAGAAGCACCTAAAATGAGAGCATTTACCCATTAAAGGGTATTAACCCATGCTAAGTACCCTCTAAGTTTTAAAGTTATGCCACGTCAGATGAGGGTTACCTTTGATCTGTTTTACCCAGGTCACTACAGGGAATTGTTAGTGTGCTTCTAGGATATTATCTCTCTATTTGTATTCCTCCATCATGCCAGGATGCACTATTCCCAGCTCTTCCCACTCCTTAGCTCTGTGGAGAAACCTTCAACCCTCCTGAAATCTACTTCCCAAGGAAGTGTTGTTGGCCAAAAGCCAATTACCCCTTCCACCTTCAGTGGGTGCAATCCCAACACACCTTGAGCACCCAGGTGCAGCTCATCAGTTTGCTGCTTGCTCTAGAAGCCCTGTACAAACAGCAAGAACAATCCTGCTACTTACCACTGTGTGACTTACCTCTGAATGACACAAAAATGGAAATCATTCTCAGCTATGCCCCAATGTGACATGCATGTAGCAAGCCTGCTGGGTTTCAGTTCCTCCCTGGTATGAGTACTAACCCAACACCTCCCAAAACCTAATCCCAGTTCAGCAAAATGTTTAAGATTCTGGTCCTTTAGGATTTTTTAAAATTATTTTTTCAATCCTTTCTCTTTACTCTTCCCCCCTGCCCATTCACTTAAAACATTTTTTTTTCAATATTTTTCCCCTACCACTTGTGACTCCAGCTGGTTCCTGGTGCTTGTGGAGTGAAGGAATCCACAACCCCCATGGTGGTTTCTCTGACTCTGAGCTATATATGATCCTGCCCCCTCCTCTCCCACCTCAGAGGAGGGATAGAGTCCTGGCTTCTGTTCACACCTCTGCTTACCAGCCTTTCTAATGGAAAGTCACAGTTGTGCAAGTCTAAGACAGCATTAAGCCTTAACCTGTGACTACTCTGAAACTGTTCTAATTTTATGATGGCATAGATTTAAAATGTTTTAAAGGTAACCTGTAAAAGCACCCTAAGTCCTCTAACTACTAGACTACAAAGTCATGCTCTTAGAATCATAGAACATTAGGTGTGGGAGACTGGTGCCTCCTGAGTCTGGAGAGATTCCCAGAAGCCAATCGCTGACTGGGGGGATTGGGGGGTCCCCAGCAGCTGATTACCAGCTGGGGAAGGAGTCCCCCAGTGGCCAACTGCTGACCCTGGAAGTGCCAACAGCAAAACCAGAAGTGCCAGCAGCAAAACCGGAAGTGCTGCCAGCACTTCTTTTGGCACCCCCACCCCCTAGCTGGTGCAACTGTCAGGGTGGGCACCGGTCAGTGCTTCTCTTGGTGCCCCTACACCCTAGCCAGTGAGGGCGAATATCAGGGGGGCACATGCCCCCCCGTACTTCCCCTTATGCATCACCTATGGCATTATGGTTGGGAAAGACCGCAGGTCATCTAGTCCAACTCCCTGCTCAAAGCAGGACCATCCTCAACTAGATCATCCCATCCAAAGCTTTGAATAGCCATGTTTTGAAAATCTCCAAGAATGGAGCTACCACCACCTCTCTGGGTAACCTGTTCCAGTGTTTTACTACTTTCCTAGTGAAAAAATTCTTTCTAATATCTAACCTAAACTTCCCTTGCTACAACTTGAAAAAGTTGTTCCTTGTTCTGTCAGTTTTCTTGGGATGTAGTTACACATTACGATTAGCACATGCTAACTGTAAGAAATGTTTGTGTTAAATTTAGCATGTGGTGTGAGCAGTTACACATCAAAAGTTAATACCCTCTCTAATGCACACAGCTCTGACCTACCACTAGATGACTAGTGAGCAGGGGCATGGTCTGGAGCTGCCAAGTCTGTTCAATGACTTCCTAGCTTGCCAGCTCTCTAGTTGCAATTTAGACTAGGAGGCAAAGGAAAAGGGGTCAGGGGCCATCTGCATCCCAGCACTGCTTGAATCACCCCCTGGTTATCCCTCCACTGACTTCATCACCTTCCACACACACCATTTGGATCATTCCCCCCCAGCTGCTCAGATCATGCCTCCATCACCCTCCAGGGTCATCATCTGTTGGATCACTACCCCTGCTGCTTGTAACCCTTTCCCAATCATCCTGACAATGGCAGCAGAAGCATCAGTGGAGGTACCCTCCTTACCTGCCTAGCCTCCTTGCAGCCCTCACTGCCCCCACACACATGGATCCAGACTGAGCCACACACCTGCTTCCTCACCTACAAGCACCCATAGTTCCCTGTGGGGAAAGCAGGGGCAAGATGGAGGGGATAGGAGATGAACTGCTGGGAAGTCATGGGGCCTGACATGTGTCGTACAGGCCTGATCTAGAAATGTGGGGAACTGCTGCACAAGTTGATCATTTTATCTCAACGAAGCAGCCAAAAGTTAAGGCAACTTGAGCTAGGTAGCATGGTTCACAGATAATCCTCCCACAAAACGGCATAAATTTAAGACATGTAGAGGTCACTTCACACTTGTTAACAAGCTTTAACATGCATTTACTCTAATTTTAAATACCCTTAATATGGTCTGATTGTAACATGTAGCCTCACCCCATCCTTACTCTCCTTTTGGCTCCATGACTTTTTCATTCTTAACTGCATGATGGGACTGCTTCAGGAGAAGAGATGGTGGGTGGTTCTATCCAAATCAATGTTCCCTCTAAGGTGTAGTGATCCTTGAGTGCCCTGCTTTGGTTGGTGAGCATGCCACTTCAGTCTGTGCACTCTGCCTGCTTCCTGCCTCTGTGCCTCACTGCAGCCTTTGAAAGCAGCATGGTGCCATGTGTATCCCGCTGCTGGGCAGGCCAGGCAGTGAGGCACATGGTGTCACTTTCAAAGTCTTCAGCAAGGCTCAGAGGCAGGGAACAGGCAGTGTGCAGATCCCGCCTGTCCTTGCCTCACACAAAGATTGGGGGCCGGGCCATGTGCCCTCACTTGACTATCTGCACCATGCATCTGGAGGGGCTGCCAGGCCACAGCCACCCACCCACACCCCTGGATGAGCTGCTGGCTTCTGATTGCCTCAGCCCAGCTGGAGCCCCATTCATGATGAATGGGCCTCTGGCTGGGCCAGGCCATGGGATAATCCTCCCAGTGCAGGAGGGAGTGGGACAGCGCCCTAGCCCTACTGCACTCCCTCCTGCACTGTGGGTTCTGCTCCCCCACCCCGGTGAAGCTTACCTGCCTGCAGCTGTGATCCTGGCTAGGAGTGTGCAGGTATCCTAGTGTGCCTGCCCCTCCCCACTCCTGCAGCAGCCTGTGGCTGGGTTGGGGTGGGTGCGCATCATTAAAAAGTTACTGCACGGCATAATTTTTTCTTGTGTGCAGCTGCACATGTACACAGCTTAGAGGGAACCTCGATCCAAACTATTCTGTATGCTAGTGGTACTTTCCTCCTGGGAAGTGGGAGATGTTAATTCGAATCAGGATCAAGAGGAGCCTGGATCCACTTCCTGGCCAAGTGCTTTAATCACAAAGTTATTATATAAACATGGTCAGGACTAACAGAACCATCACATGAACCTTGATCAGTAAAGTACCTAAGCTGCAGAGAAAGCCAGGAATCGAGACAACCCTCTGGGCTTTGGCTTTTGTGTTTGCTGTTAGCTAGCTCCAAGTGGTTCTTGGCTCAGCATGTTGGTTCTTGTGATTGCCCTCTGGAGGCACATAACTCTCCCTATTGACTGTATGAGAAAATGATCTGTTTAACAATGTTTCTCCTGGGGCTGAGAGCCTAAATTGGAGGTACTAAAGGGTCAATCTGGATTTTGCCTCCAGTTTTAACTGTGTAGAATCATAGGGCTAACAAAAAATATAACTTTAATTTTATATTTAAATGTTTCTATCTTACTACATAATTGTAAGTATAAACTGGATCTTCAAATTTAAAAAATAGATTGTTAGGAAACACAAAATTAATTTATGAAATACCAACTTGTCTATCTATTTATGGAAGCACAGTGTTTCCTGGTTTGGGGTTTCTGTTCTTTTCCGAGACCAAGGCCAATATATCTATTTATTTAATGCAAGAAAATAATTTTCCTTTCAACAAGAACATATAAATTATATTTGGGGCTTACAATATCCTTTCAGTAGTCAGCAGAATAGTACACCGAAACCATTCTGTGTTTTAATAGCAAAATAGGAGGATAAACAAAATAAAAGCCACAAGTAATGCCCAAGCTATAGTTTCAAACTAAATCAACCAAACACTATTTATTCATTTAACATTGTTAGCAAATCTAAAATCAAATTTATTTTCCTTTTCATAATTCAGTTCATAGTAAAATAAAGAACCCAAGAGGCTCCTAAACAAAATAATGAGTCAGTGTCTCTTTGTCATGCAAGATCAAATCAAGTTTCAGCCTTTACTATTTTTTTTAGAAATGCTCAAAGAAATGCCACATCTCCCAAATTAAAAATTGTATTATTTTTGTCCACACAGTTGATTCAGTTCAGTTTCAGTTTAGTAGCATATATTTCAACAATGTATTTAACTTGTGCAATATTCTTGAACTCTTATAGCCTGATACTTGGTTGTTTTAAGTAGTCACGTACCTCTATGCCAACAGGTATAAATGCTATGATTCCACTTTAGTTCAGGGCAATGAAAAATGGGGACACCTAGATATTCTTCTTTCATAATATCCAGTTTTCCATTTATTTTTGTGGCATAGTGACTGTTGATTTTTTTTTTCAAAACATATTGAAAAATTTGAAACGTGTAAAATTCTTTCTTTAATTTTGTGAGCAGACATCCACAAGTCCTACAGATGAACAGAGATAAAGGAACAAATGGGCACTATAAAGTTAAAATAGTCTGATTTTAATTCTTTATTTTGAAAAGAACTAAGAATTTTTGCATTTCAAAGGTCAATAGGGAAGAGAATGTTTCACTTGTACATTTGGTTTTATAAAACATAATGTTGGATTAGGATAGTATGTCATGAAAAAAGTTTAAACATGATATTAAACTCTATTTCAGATTTTAGTCCTTCCATTTTTCAAGGCTGGATAAAGATATCTTAATTTACTATATTACTGGCTACTTAAATATTTCTCCCTGAAGCCTATTAAATGGATACACTATGAAAAATCCCTAAACATCATCTCAGTGCATCCGTGCCCCATCCCGCCTTGTGAATTCTGTATTTGGATCTGGATGGTTTTGATCATTTGTTTGTATGTTGTTTGCAATCCTTTGAACTATTGGGCACTGGCCACAGCTAGAAGTAAAGTTTTGACTGAGATTTCATAGTTCTCCCACTAGTATTTAGAAACATCTCATGGACCTGGATGGAAGGTCTTTCTCTTCTACTCAAGGTCAAACTGGTTATGAGATTTGGGGTCAGAAAGGAAATTTATCCACTAGTCAGGCTGGCCAGGACTGAGGAGGTTTTTGTTTGTCCCTGCTAATGTGGGACATGATCTTTTTCCTAGGCATATATGAATATATATTATCCTATAACATATGGCAAAGCACTGGCAGCATCCTGGTGTCCCTTGCTTTTTAAACATGGCATATGTTAGGAGCATTGTTTTGTTTGTTTTCAATATAGTGCTGTGAGACTGTGGTACCTGTAAGGACCTGGGATGGACAATATTTAAGGTTCTTTGGATAAACATTGGCCTGTGAATGCAGTGGGCTGAGTTTAATGGCCTAGGAGGCCCCTTCTAATCCTTAATACCTATGCTCTTTGTTATGAGCATGTGCACATGTACTCACACACATGCATGCAGAAGGAGAGACCATGTTTATGACTGGGACTGAATCCTACTTATCTCTGGGGCTTAGGTACAGCCTTGTATATGATGCCTGGAGGTTCATAGCCCTAAATCTTCCCCTGATCTTCAGCATCTAGGCCACTCTTTCAGGTGTGGATGTCACAGTTTTATTTTAAACATTGTGGCACTGGGGGCTAGAAGTAGTGTAGCAGCATACCTTTTAGAGTACCGGGCCAGGAATCGAGAGACCTTGTCATCCCCTTTGTCTCCTGGAGGGACTCAATCCACAATTTCAGATTAAGAAATACAAAAGATCTGGGCTTCTGCTTTTGCAAAGAAGGGAATTGGGATTTCCTAAACAAAATGACTGTATAGCAAGAATTTCCTTCCCCCTAAGTGCATCTACACGTGCCCCTGACTGCTCAGTTGTTACTAAAGTACTAAATGGCTGTGCAAATACTAAATGACTGCTCAGTTGTTAGCAAGTACTAAATGACTGTGCCATAACATTTCTGACCCTACTGCGCAGTAACAATGAGCTACTGCACAGTTGCTCGTTGGTACTGCTCAGTAGCATCAGCATCACAGTTCATGCCTGCCAATGCTACATCGCTGTAGTAACAAGCCAAGGTGATGTACCATTTTGTGTAGAAATGCTCCCTATGTATTATCCTAATACTCTTTTGTCCCTAGAATAGGGTGAAACCCAAACTAAATACAGGGTGAAAACCAAACCTGCTATCATTGACTGACATTAGTTGACTGGTATTTTGATAAACATGTGAACTTTTAAAATACAACTGACATATTGAGAGGGTTGTTAGAGACTAAAAGGGTGATATAATCTTAGTTGTAATATTATATTTTTCCATAGTGAATGGCTCATGTCTTCCACTTTAACCTGTGAAGAACATTTATATTCCAGTTTAAATGAACAGCTCATTTGTAGGTGAGAATAAAATAAACCAGAAATAAATTATCAGTAAATAGTAATAGTCACTTAAAAAAAGATGGACTTTTTTTCTACATGCAAAGTATTTTGTTCCAGTAATATTCAGAGAATTCAGCAACATAAGGTTAATTGCTTTACCTAAGGCTAAAAAAAAGTTAAGCCAACTCTTTTTCATGTTATAATATATTCAGTGATCCAAAGGTATGATTTAAATCTGAATTCTGGGCATATCCAGCCATTCACTACTCCTTTTGAAGTCATTAGAAGCTTTCCATAAAATCAGTTGCAGAATATGGGCCACAATATATGTGGGTGAAACTAGACAAAGACTAAGCTCTAGAATGAACAATCAGAACAAAGAGAAAGGAGAAAGACATATAGGCACCAACAGGTGAATGCTTTTCACAGAACAGCCACTACTTTTCTGAACAAACAATCCTTCTTCTCAAGGGACATCTACAAAACACCTGAAAACAAAAATTACTAAACTTCCTGGATGCTAAAAAATACAGACTACATAAAGACAATGATTTTATGACTCATTACAGTCTTTCTCTGTTAATATCTCTGCACTTCACTCTTCCCTTTTAAATGTTCTTGTTCTTCTACATAATTATAAAGAGATAGTTATCCACATTAGTCTAAAATCAGACAAAAGGGAGGGCAAGGTGGCACCCTAGGGTACAGATATTCAAGAAGCCTGAGATGAAAGTGTTTTAACTTTCAATCTTTATTCCAAGCATCCATGCTTAGTTCTGGAGCAAACAGAGCACAAGTTAGTCCTTCAATGGGGCAGGGCTTGGAGCCTACCTGAATGGGCCAAGCTCAGCAGGTAGTGGGGGCTCTTGCTTGCCTCCCAGTGTGCCCTGTTGGCTCCCTGAGCCACTGAAGATTCCCAAAAAGAGCCAAATAGCAAATCCACCCCTGATTGGCTGCTGGGCACAGGTCAACATGCCCCCAACTCCTTTCAATATGAATCATGACTGGCATATGTCTTCATTTTCTGGCCTACATGTCCAAGGAGGGAAACCCAGGAGCTGCAACAGGTCCTGCTGGTCACCCTATGTGAGTATCACTGGAGGCTGCAGGATATCACAGCTGCCCATCTGGACCTGATGTAGCAGTGACTCATTATGGCATGTACCCTTATGGCCATGAGCCACCTGCCAGCCACCCTGCACATGGACACCCAGAGCACCACGTGTCCTCAAAGTGCGTGTATGTGTTGGATGCCTGGGTTCTGTGTGTATGAGTGTGTACACTTACACATACGCACAGAACCCAGGCATCTTGGGCATTTGCATGCACATGCACACAAACACACACACACACCAGAGCTGTCCGGGATGCACACACACACTACCCAGGTGTCTGGGGCATGCACACATACACACACACAAAACACAGACATCTGGGACACAACTGGGCCAACAACTTTCACACAGCCGTGAGGATGATGACCACATCTTGTACAATTTTCTGTTCCCTGGGACAGTGAAGAATGGGCATCATGCTACCAAGGTCCCCAATTTCATCATTGCTGATGTTATCACCCCCCCATCCTTATTAGGGGCCCAGCCTACTCACTCTTGTCCTGACTCATAAAGCCCTATGGGGGACAGACTGCCAGAAGCAGCACTTTAACAATGGAATGGGCCTGGCAACATGAAAACACATGACACAGGGATAGGGGAGAGGGTGAGACCCCCCACCAATGTTGATGGCCCTATCCCTGCACAGTGGCAGGCTGTCTAGATCCATGAAGCCCTGACTGACAAGCTTCTCACCTGCATAAACTAGAAGCCCTCCCTTGATGAGTAGGGTCAGAGGGCTTTGAGTGCCTCCACCCTGGCACCTGAGCATGGGTCCTCTGCCTCAGGTTCCTCTGGCCCTGCATCACAGACAGCACTGCCCTCAACCCAGGCACAGTTCCCCATCCCCATCCCCTCTCCCTCACCAACCCCCTCCCCTCACCAACCCAGGGCACACACCAAATTTTCCAGCATTTACTGACCAGTGGCCTTGCACCATAAGTTGGGCACAGCAGGATAATGCACCCTACACCTATTCCCCAGTATTCCCATCCTCCGCCCACTCCAACCCCTTTGTGGGCTTCTCGGCCCTAATGGCATGAGAAAGGGCTGTGAATGCAGGTCTGGCCTGTGGTGACTTCAGCTCCCCCACTGCACCTTCCTTTCTCCTCGGGGCCCACGTTTCCCCCAGGGCCTGGATCCTTTTCACATGTTTCCCTAGAGCCTCTTGGTGCTGGGGAGAACCTTACAATCAGGGGCATCCTTGCATGGGGCCTGGCTTACCAGGAGAAATGTTGATAGCACTGGCCACGGGTCCTGTGGGTTATGCTGGTACAGCAGGAACTGTGCTGGTATGGGGTGGAGGGTGTCTGGTATGTGCTTCATGCCTTTGGGAGAGGCACAATGACATGTAAGAGTGCTTGCTTCAGAATAGTCCCAGCCCCTGTGTGGAACAGTGTCCAGGGCTTCTCTGTACCTCATCTGATGGGGCCCCTGAAAGTGACCTCCAGAGCACCTCTGGTCTCATGAGTGCAGGGGTGTCATCTGCCCTGTTCTTGGTGAGAAGTGGCACAGGTCCTTGTAGAATATCATGCTCACCCAGACCACCTTGTAACATCAAGCTCATGATGCTAATGCCTCTTCATCTACATGCTCTTGGTGAGGCATTGTGACCAGTCCCTGTAGCATCCCCACACCTGCACCTACAGGTCACTGTGGTTGAAGACATCTCTGATTTGATTCCCTCTCTAAAGATGACACTGGATATCTTCCTTCACCCAGTTGGCAATGAGATCCTTTATTTCCCCAAGCTGCCAGTTGTGTGCCCAGGTCTGGCTGGTGGTCATAGACAGAGCAAATTCATCCATGGTCCATGGCGGTAACTGTGGGATATCAGTGTCTGTGAGTGGGTAAGATTCTGGCTGCAAAAGGGTAGATGGAAGTCTGGAAGAAGTAGCAGATGTGCATAAGTGTTGTTCCTGGTACGTGGCTCTCGCTGTCACTTCAAAGGCTCATGGCCTCTGCTCCTGTATCACCTGGATTCCACTGCTCAGGTTACCTCCAAAATATCAAAATTTCCAATAGCTTTCAGAAGACAAGACATGATTCTGGCAACACCACACACTTTTCCTGGACTGTAAAATTCAACTAATCAAGGAGGTGGCTGACCATGCCCCACATGGTTCTGAAGTTCCCAGAGGTGTCTGTCTACTTGCCCTGGCTTGGAGTCCACTCCCCCACACCAACAACATCACTTCATGTACTCTCACACTATGGGAACCTTCAGCTACAGCCAGAAAAATCTTTTAGTTCACCATGCACCCATGGCCTGGGTACCTAATATTGCCCAAGCTTCAGAGCCCACAGGGTTGTCTCCATGCAGGCCCATTGCTGACTTCTTGGCCCCTGCCACCTGGATCCTATATGGCAGGGGGGGCAGGGGGGAGGGTGGGAGACCACACTGGGGCTCGGGTGGCAGGGTGTCTAGCCCTGTGGCTTCCTGGACTGGTTTTCCAGGTTCCAGGGCCAGGATTCCACAGGCCTGTGCCCATGTGTTGGGGTTTTCCCTGGGCTCTGGATCAGGTCCATGGGGTGATTCATAACTGGGAAGGACACAACAAGATATAAGGGTAGCCCATCGCTAGGTTTGGTGCATGGAAAGAGACCCATTAACACCCCACCCCCACACTAGTCTGTGGCACACAGCTAACTATGATCTGAATACAATAGATGAATGAATGCAGGTGTCTGTCACATGTGCCTTGTGCACAAAGGTAAATTTAGGTTCAGCTAAGCATGTCTTACAAGCACGTGTACAGAGGATTCAAGGTTTCTGTGACTTTGGGTCTGTAAGTTGGACTCATGAGTTTTTGGTCTTGCATCTGTACCAAGCAGAGATAGTGTGAGTGCTTCTCACATTCTACATGTTATACATGCATTCAGTTTCACCAGATAAGTTAGGAAATAGTGATGTGATGATATCAGTATGTGTGAGTGTGCTGCTGTACATTTTGTGCATGTTCAAGTATATTTTTTATAGTAATAGGAGTTGGGGTTCCTGTCTACAACAAGGACTCCGTAACAGCATTTGAAAAACACAGTACAATTTGACAGTGTTACAAAACTATTATGACCCTTGATAAAGGCTGGGGCTAGAGGGCATTTTCTTCACCAAACTTATCTTGATTCCATTCTGAACCATGTTAAATAGTCAGGATTTAACACAATTTTATGTCAAGAGCCTCGTGTCCATTAGAGAAAATGACCATTGCCAAAAATGAGTGCACATGAATCAGTTCTTAAGACAGGTTAACTGTGAACAGAAGCAGCCCTGGTTTCTTTGAAGCTACAATAGTAGCTGAACCACATTCAGCATTTGCTGAACTGTACCCATGACAATATGCAATAAGAGAAATTCAGTAATAAGCAATTGTCTTTGTGTGGATCAATGTATGCTAAATGGAAGGGTCAGACAGGGAAGAGGTAAGCTCAAAAGTGAAAATGGACCAAGCCAAGACATCAGGCAAGAGCTATAACCATCCTTGCCAAGACTACACCCATATTGTAAGTCAGCAAGGCCAGATGGAAAGAAGGATGTGAGCCTGGGGACAATGACTTCACTGACTCTTCTCAGTGACAGTCCTGGGGCAAGGCTAACCCATCATTCAAACAGACCAGATGAGCTCTGGCTAAAGCTAAAGTGCAACCCTACAAGGGGAAGCGAGTGGGTTACCGCAAAGCCCCGCAGGATGCCACCAGAATGCGACTTAACATAAGTTGCAATGGGAGTTGGTACAGATTTTAATTACAGCTCTCTAACCTATAGTGCTGAAATTTGATACCATATCTATCCAGGGTTATTTTAGAGTGGGATCAACCATTTTTATAGCAGTCTATGTGCCCTGACTGTCTGGTCAATTACTGCTGTAGAGTGCTTTCTGTGCACTTACACTACAATAAGTATAACATCTGTACCTGACCTTAGGGACTAGTTCAGAGAGACATTATGCTTTCATAGTCAATGAACTGCTTTATCAGATTTATTGAAATAGAGAATATGTAATTAGATCAGGATGGGTGGGGAAAATATGGCCTGTAGGATAAATCCAGCCCATCAGGCACTTGCATCCAGCCCACGGTATCCCCAACTAACAGCACCCCACCCAGCCCTTCCCCCCATGAGGATGAGATTGAGGCACTCACAGGTACAGGTCCCCTTTTGAGCCTTGATCCCACCCACGTGGGCAGAAGGACTCTGCCCAACCAGAAGCTTCCTAGCTTGCTGTAGAGTGATCTATCCCCTATTCAAAACCCACCCTGGCATCCACCATTTATTGGGATAGGGTTGTCAGAGGAAGCATCTCCAACCCTTCTGTTCAATAGCCATTAATAAATCTATCATCCATGAATTTATACAGTCCCTTCTGGGGTCTTGTCTGGCCTGTCAATGTCCAATCCAACACTGGTGATTGGTGGCACATAACTGCATTATGCCACCCATTCCCTCTATAGTGTGGTGTCTGTGCTTTCCTCATGGCAGGGGGTCAGGAATCTGCAGCAAGAGTGAGTGCAGGCAGCTGGCCACTGCAGGAGGGGGTGGAGACTCACAGCCACAGATGAGTCACAAGCTCCAGCCTGTACTAGCATAAGACTGCCAACCTTGCTTTAGGTGACTGTTTTCATGTACATGCAGTTAAACACAAGTCATTTATTTTATTCTTTTATGAAACTTAGTCTGTGTCAGCTTCTTTCCCAAACTTGAAGATGCTGTGCCTGGAAAATTATCCAGCAGTCAGTCCAGGCACATCTTAGTGAACCTAAAATCACTTCTAGTAAAATCTAACCTATTTGTTATCTTAAATGATGGTAACCCTCATGGCTTTAGCCTAAATTGCTGCATAGAAGATCCTTACATAGAAGTAACATTGCATTTGCTCTTCTAAGGTAATAAAAGCCTTTTATTTTTACATATTTGCAAAGATGTCTTCTTTTCATATGATCAAATGTAGCCCTATCTCAGGAAAACTAAAATTACAACTTGGAAAAAAAGGATCAATTGGTTCATTCATTATAATGGCTTACCAACTAATAATGATGCATTGTGGGATAGATTTTCAAATAGATATGTCATTTTTAATTTTTATGTCTCTTTTGATCCAAGCAATTACAGAAATCTTTCTTTGCTCTTACAGCTCAAAATGAATTGTGTGCATAAAGCAGAGGCTTTTTAGAAAGCACTTTCTAGTCTGTGGTTTCTCTTTCAGAATTATGGATGAAAACAGTTAAACCTGGCCATGTCAGGAGTGGTAGGAACTTATTCAATGCATGGTTATTAGGGCTGGTGAAGCTTCCATCCCTGATTCAATTCTGCGGAGATTCAGGCTGATTTGAATCTGAATCGAATCAGAGGACCCTTTAATCTCTCCTAATCGAATCAGAACCCTCCAAATCAATTCAGAGACATTCTGTGATTCAGACTTAGACACAGCTTTAAATGTTTTTTCTACATATCTCTAGGTAGCAGGCAGTTCATGGACACTGAGATGCTGGGGCACATGGAGTGTCCCACAGAAGCACGGGGGGGGGGGGCTCCTCAGCATGTGGCAGCAAACCCAGAAGTGGACCAGAAAGTGTTGTCTCTGCAGGGGTGTGGGGGTGTCACCTAGAGTCCACCTGTTGAGCCAGGGGAAGAACCCGGAGGGGGAGGGGGCGTCACAGTTTCCGGTGAACCTGAAAGTAGACCGGTAGTACTTCTGGTCACTTCCAGGTTCACTGCTGAGCACATGGAGGGCCACCCACCTGCATTCCTGTGGAACGCTCCAAGCACCCCATCGTCACAGTGTTCACAAGCCACACTGGTACCTCGAGGTATCTAGACAAAATATTTAAAGCTGTGTCTATGTCCGAATTGCTGATTCTCCAAATCAGCATTAAATCTTTGGATTTGACCAAATTGAATCAGAGGCAGTGATCCAAATCACCAGATCAAATCACTGTCCCTGATTTAGGCCAAATCCGAAGCGAATAGAGCCAGCTTCGCACACCCCAATAGTTATTCTTGACATCGTTGGTCAGAACCAGGTTCTGTTGTCCACAAACTGAGTAATATAGTACTAGACCATTAAAATAAATGAGATCAGACAGATAGTAAAGTATTCTTCCTGTGTCCATTAGATAGCATGCTGATTCACAGAGAATAATTTGTACCTATGACATTTTCAGAAGTATTCCAAATTAGTGCTGATGACTACCTAAATAGTGTCTACCTTTTTTCCCAACATAAAACAGACACCATTTTGGATACATGGGAAGATTGTTAATATTTTAATATAAATTATGTACCATTGAACAATGGAACTAACAATATGTGAAAGCAGAGTTGAGAACTCAATTAATATCTGGTCTGTCTTTTTATAGAAAAACAAAGTGCAGTCACTAATATCACATAGTTTGTATTTAAAATTCAATTATCATCTCATTCTATAGCCATCTCTCCTCAAAAGATTGCAAAATATTCACATGTATAACTGCTTTTAGCATCAGTTTAAAAAGTAAAACTTAATTTTCCATCATGAATTATTTCCACATTTATTTAAAATTTATCATATGTTAAAATGTATTTCAGAAAGAGATTACTTTTCTCCTGGTGTAGGTATAAATTCCCAATATAATAATGGAACGTAAATGTATTCAGAGGGAGAGCAGGCCCTTCATGGTTTTTCTAATAACAAATCTAAGTTTAAATAAATATGGGGCAAAATGAAAATTACCTTCAAATAGGCTTAACCATGTTTAATTAAAAAGCTGGAGAAAAGTCATACAAAAATATTTCCATTATCAAGGATTCTGCGTGTGTGTAAATAACTTACTGCAAAGTTCGAAAAGATTAAACAATTATATCAATATATAAGAGAGGGGGGATTTAACATAATTCAAGCTTATCTGTTTTAACTGTTTCATGTATCCAGCCTATCTTGCATCCAATGAAAGTTAAAACGTAGTAATTTAATAGGTGGTCCAGTCTCATATAAGGTGCAACAGTTTAACTTACTGTGGTAGAGTTGCAAAAGCACTAAACTGAATATATGACAAGTGGTAAGTCCCCACCCCCCTTTTAAATCAGTGTAATTGTTTTGTCTATCTACCACCTTACATGTACCGACTAGATTTTATTCTACAGCTTTGTGGCCGTCAAAGTACCCAAGCATTTTATACTCATTAATGGATTTTATACTGACAACTAACACTAAATAATTGATATTTCAGCTTGTTGGGTAAACTGAAGAGATGAAAAAAAAATCATAATTTCAGGTCAACTGAAATATTTCATTTGACCCAAATCTATATGTTTAGTTACTTTTCCAATGGTTTTTAAACCTTTATAAAAGATTTAGGTGTATTTCAAAATGAAGTATTGTTTCAAGTTAAAAAGTCAAAACATTTTTAATATTGAAGATTTGGACTTTTCATTTGTTTGCCCATTTTTCGTCCAAAAGTGTTTACTAATTTCAACACAAACGTATGAATCATTTCAGCTTATCTGATATAATATTAGTCCATGAATAAGCTATCCATCCAAAAAAATTGCCCAGCTGTACACACCTGTGAAGCAGGGAATGATTATCCTCATTTTACAGATGGGAATTAAGCATGCAGTAGAGTGACTTGCCTAAGTTCATACTGTAAGTCAGTAGTGAACAACAGATTAACCTCATATCTCCTGCATTCTAGTTTGGTACTGTATCCACTAGACTACCTCTAGTGGACTTTTATTATCTATAAAATAGAAGAAGCAAGTACTGTCACTGACTGTATTTGCCAAGGTTTGAGGAGATGTGTTGGCAAGGGGGGATACATACTAATCCAAACAACTAACAAGCCTACTCTTCATTTCAGTTCCAGTTAGGTGATTCAGGTGTATATTATCAGTTTGTGCAGCAAAACAAGAACAACTGTATTTATGATAAATTAACCTTCTGGGATGTTGACACTAGGAATATGGTAGCCTATCTATAAATAACGCCCCCTGTTAGTCCATGCTTGTTTGTGCTAGTGAAAAATCTTTGGGGCACATCAGAAAGGACTGTATGCTTGTGCAGGTCTCTGCACCAACTGTGATGTTTAAACCTCCTCCATGCTCTATGCAAGCTGATGGAGACCCAACCCTTGTGGTCCTATTTCTTAAAACTATTCAACTGAAATTTTTCATAGATTTCATAGATGATAGGGCTGGAAGGGCTGGATGACCTCATGAGATCATCAGGTGCATTCCCCTTCCTAAAGGGGAGGAAGTCAGCTGGGGTCAGATGACCCCAGCAAGTTAAGTGTCCATTCAAAAAATTATCATATATTATCTTTGTTAAAACTTATTTTATTCCATTTTCAATCTTCTGATCCTCTTCTGATTTATATCAGTATAAGTCACACATCACTCCACTGATGTCAGTAGCCCTACAATGTTATAAAATGGGTGAGGGAAGAAATCAGGTTCAGAGATTTTTGGACATGTTTGGCTACTTACTTATTTCTCAAGATGTGTAGGAAATTTTTCAAGATTGATCCACATATCTACAGACCTTCCAATGAAATTAAAGACTCAAGCAACACAAATTTTCAGTAAATTATTATCAACACCCTATACTTCAGCAACTTCTTTCTTTGAGTTTAATAACCTTGGCTGAGCTATTCATGTGAACAAAGTGCACAGGATCTCACCCTAATTTGTACCACCAAGGCAATTAACTCCTTATGATCCTTAGCTAATGACAATTTATATTATATTACAAATAGCTATGTAGTTGTCTTACCTTCTGTCCATACCCTTTTTCAGGTTACTCTACAAGGTCAACTCTGCTGTAGAATGATTGTGTTAACAAATTGCCAATTGCTCCAATCATGAGCGAGATCTTATAAAGGGGGATAAGGCAAAATGCCGCATTTATTGATTATATGAATTAGACTTAGAAGTTCGGACACACCACTCATATAGACTCACACAAATCAACATGCACAAAACTTACACACAGGCACACAAACACAAAACAACCATTCCATTCAGACATTATAGTTACCAGTAGCAGTTTTTCAACAATAGCACTGGGTGGCTGGCCCCAGCCTTATTGAGAGAAGATGCAGATAGTAGGTAGGGTGCTTATTATGAGAGAAAGATCCTGAAGATAACAGCTTGGAGTGGGGTGAGACAGACATGTCTGTGCTTCAACAAAACAGCAGTTGAGAAAGAGACTCACCCAACTTGGCATTTTTGAAGCCTTCTTTTATAGGGATTGGCATCCTTTGTTTCAGTGCTTTGGGGTTTTTCTATACCCAGCTTCTGTTTTTGTGGTTGTTCTTCTTTTGTCTTCAGCTTATCTAAGCCTTGGAGTGGTCTTGCTGCCCATCTGGCAGGATTGGTGGATTTCTTCTCCTCATTATCTTTTTTGTGCTCTAGGCCTGAAAGGGATTCTTCAGCCATTCGTTAATTAGTTTACTGACTGATAAATTACATTTGGCGTCTTGTTGCTTACATAAACAGTTAAATCTTCTTCTCCCATCTGTATGCCATTCTGTCACCATTCACCCTTTTACACACACTCATACATAAAAGCTATGCAGAGTTCATTCACTTGTGTCAAGCAGAAGAATACAAGATGGAGTTTTCAAGTTGCTTACAGGACAAGACTAACATGGCTACATTTCACTATTATTACACTCTATGTTAACATCAGCTACATTAGTTCAATTCCTGCTACAATTGTCCCTATGGTTTTAAAGATTCAGTTAGTGAAAATATGTAGTGAAGAAACAATAAGAGCAATAATTAATTTACTTATTGTTGCTTATGTTACTGAGACTCTTCTGTTCTGTTTAGTTCAGATTCTGAACTTCCATTTAAATTAAGTTCCTATTTCAGTGGGCACATCTACACATGCATTAATGCACATTTCCTAATGTACATTAAATTTAGCACCTCCAATATGAGGTACTAAATAAATGCGCATTAGGCTGCCCTAATGCGCAGTATTGCAAATGTATGCTTTTTAAGTGAAACTTAATGCACAGTAGCCTATTTTACTACATATTAGCATATATTTTTACATGACACTTTACTGCACAGTATAATAGGCTACTGCACATTCAAATGCATGTGTAGACATGTCCACTGATAATGAGATGGGCACAATGTGAAACTTAGGGATGTCAAATGATTTAAAAAATTGATCACAATAAGATGATACTCATCCATGTAGGCACAAATGATATGGCTCAGAGCAATCCCAGCCTGGTCATGTGTGACTACAGGGCTCTGGAGTCTGGGCTCAAGGGTCTAGGTGCACAGGTAGTTTTTTCCTCCATCCTCCTGGTCATGGGCCACAGGCCCCGGAGAGAAAGATGCATTGGTAGGTGAACAGAAGACTCCAACAGTGGTGCCATTGCAAGGGGTTCAGCTTCTTTGACCACAGTACATACTTCAGTGAGAGAGGTAGCAGATTATTGGGAAGGGATGGTCTCCAACTCACCTTGCAAGGGAAGAAGCTCTTCTCAGCCAGAATGGCTGACCTGCGTCACAGGGCTTTAAACTAAGATCACTGGGGAATGGGCGGTCAATTAACAGTTCTAACCTAGGTCAAGTGAACCACAGTAGTAACAGCTTAGGTAGCCCAAGAGAAGCCACCCTGACAACAGACAAGGAAAGGTCACATCCCATCACACAAGGAAGCTTAGGGCTTCCTATGTCAGACTCAACTGCCTGTACACAAATGCCAAGAGCTTGGCAAACAAGAGGAACTGGCCCTCCTCTTGTGCAATAAAAATTATGATCTCATAGAGATAATAGTGACCTGGTGGGACTCCACCTATGACTGGTCTGTAGGTATAGAAGGCTATACCTTGTACAGGAGAGACCGTGTTTGGAAGAAGGGTGGGGATGTAGCTCTTTACGTCAAGGAGCAATAAACTTCCCTTCAAACAAAGTTCACTAACCAAAAAGGGCATCTTGAGACCCTCTAGGTTAAAATATGGGGGGAGCGGGGGGGGGAGGATATAATGGTAGAAGTTTATTATTGACCTCCCAACCAAGAAGATCTTGATCGTGAATTCAATAGGGAACTAGCTGAGGCCATATGCTCCAGATGCATGGTCATCATGAGGGACTTCAACCTCCCTGACAATTTATGGGAATACAAACAGCCAAATCTGACTGATCGCATAGCTTTCTCACTTGCATCGATAACCTCTAGCTAATGCAAGAGGTCTATGGGCTGACTAGGGGAGAGGCAGTGTTAGATCTGGTTCTGGACAAAGTGGGTGATTCAGTGAGCAATCTGAGGATTGAGGGAAAGCTGGGTGGCAGTGACCATGAACTGATCACTTTCTCTGTCCAATGCAGGGCAGGCAAATCCTTCAGTAAAACAGAAATCCTCAACTTTGGGAAGGCTGACTTTCACAAACTCAGGAGACTGGTCAGTCAGGCATTAAGAGACCATGGGGAATGATTATTCCTATAAGAATGTAATCATCAAAGCACCAGGGAAGTCCATCCCATCCTGCAGGAAATGTAGTCAGTGGGCAAGCAAGCCCCCATGGCTAAATAGGGAACTTTTGGATCTCCTGAAACGTAAAAGAGAAGGCTAAATGAGATGGAAAGCAGGAATCATCACCAAGGAGAACTATTCAGCACTAGCCCACACCTGTAGAGAGCAGTTCAGAAAAGCCAAGTATAACAGGGGAACTTCTCGGGTCTGCTTTCCCTGCGGCCCGCCCACCTGTTTCTGAGCTAACCGCCTGCCTTCTCGCTTGCCATGCTTTGTTGTTAATTGATTAGTTAATGATGTAATTAAGTGGGAGGCTGCCCATTTCCTGCCCCAATGCCAGGGGACACTATCTGTGGCTCCATTCCTCTCCTACACTGCAACCCAAGCCTCGCAGGTGGCATCTCAATGTTATCATTGTCACCAGCCCCCACACTGGGCCCTAGGATCCTTCTAATTGAACCCCACCTAGATTCCTCTCCTGAGGCGGTCTATTCCACCTTCATACCAGGCAGCATAACTCCCTGAACTGCTTCCCCTTCAGATGTGGTTCCCTCCCCGGGACCTTCGGCTCACTAGCCCTGGCCCACCTCCAGGCCAGCTGGATCCCCAGGTGCACAGCTCTTGGGTATTCCTTGCGGTGCGCCCCTGGCCCTTTGACCTTTCTGGTCCTGGCCCCAGCATGGACCAGTCAGGGGAAGTTCAGACAGGTGTGAATCTATAGTTTCACTCTTTCTCCATGGGGTCCACCTTCTAGACCCTCTGAACAAGAGGTAACCCACCCAGTTATGGGGGCTAGGGGTTAAGACACTCTGACCTGCTCTTCACCGGGGTGGTAACTGGTCTAGTATTTCCTGGGGGCTCCTGTGCTACTGAGAACCCCAACAGGCCACCCACTTCCAGTAGGGTGCAGTTTTAGGTTGTACCCAGGACCAGGAGCCTCCTTCCCATCCCCTATAGCTCCTCCCTTACCTCCAGATGATACCAGCAGCCCTCCAACCAATGTTGTTGCCTGGCCTCCAGCAGCAAAACTGCCCTGCTTATATGGGCAGCCCTAGGTTCAAAATGGCTGCCCTCATTAGGCGCCTGGCAGCTGCCAGCTCCAGGCCCTTAAAGTGGCAGGCACAACCAGTGCCCTGCCACACCAAGGCAGAAACTGAACTCAGGCTAGCCACTGGAATCAAGGATACCAAAAAGTTCATAGATTCATAGATGCTAGGGTTGGAAGGGACCTCAACAGATTACTGAGTCCAACCCTCTGTCTAGGCAGGAAAGAGTGCTAGAAGTTCTTCTTCAGATATATGTGAAGCCAGAGAAAGGTGAAAGGCATCATTGGACCCCTGCAAGATCAAATGGGGCAACTGATGCCTGATGCCCAAGGAAAAGTCAATCTCCTAAATGATTACTTTGCATGAGTTTTCCACCCACCCATGGGGGTCGCACTATAAGACAGGATGTGAAACATCCAGGGAGTGGCAGATGGGCTCACAATTGACACAGATCAAGTGAGGAAACACCTCAAGAGGCTAGACCTTTGTAAGTCTGTCAGCCTGGATGGAATCCACCCAAGAGTCTTGAAGAAGCTGGTGGACATCATAGCATGCCCCATAGTGAAGATATTTGAGAATTTCTGGCACTTGGGTGAGGAACCAGAAGACTGGAGAAGAGACACCCGATCTTCAAGAAGGGAAGGAGGGAAAATCCAGGGAATTATAGACCAATCAGTCTGACTTCCATCCCTGGAAAGATCTTGGAGAAAATCATCAAGGGATCCATCAGCAACAGGCTAACAGAAGGTAAACTTCTAAACACCAGATAACATGGCTTTGTTGCTGGAAGTTCTGGCCTGACCAACCTCATCTCCTTCTATGACCAGATGATGCATTACCTGGACAAGGGAGACAAGGTTGATGTCATATCTGGATTTCAAAAAAAAACTTTGACTTCATCTCCCATGATGTTCTCATTGTTAAGCTTGGGAACTGTGGCCTCAACCATTTCACAGTCCAGTGGCTGGGGAACTGGCTCTGGGGTCGGACCCAAAAAGTACTAGTTGACAGAATTAAATCAACTTGGTGTGAGGTGACCAGTGGATTCCCTCAGTGCTCAGTACTCAGGCCAGTACACTTCAACATCTTCATTAATGATCTGGATTCAGGTGTCAAATGAGGACTAGCAAAGTTTGCAAATGACACTAAACTATGAGGGAAGGTGGTCACACTGGAAGACAGACTGGGGATACAGGGTGACTTGGATATGCTCACAAGATGAGTGGACCAAAACCTGATGGCATTCAACATAGAGAAGTGCAGGGTGCTCCACCTTGGGAAGAAAAACCAGCATCATACTTATAGCCTCGGCAGTGCTACACTCAGTAGCACCATGACTGAAAGAGGGTCTTGACTAATCATAAGGTGAACATGAGCTACCAATGCAATGTCATGGCTGGCAAAGCAAACAAAACACTGGCATGCATCCACTGATGCATCTCAAGCAAAACTAGGGATGTCATCCTCCTGCTCTACTCCACCTTAGTGAGACTGCAGCTGGAGTATTGCGTCCAGTTTTGGGCCTCCCACTTCAGGAGGGACATGAAGAATTCAGAGGAGAGCCATGCACATGATTATAAGACAAGAGAACAGGCCTTATGGGGAGAGGCTAAGAGGCATGGGACTCTTCAGCCTGGAGAAGTGAAGGCTCAGGGGTGACTTGGTGGCAGCCTATAAGTATGTAAGGGGTGTGTATCAGGAAATGGGAGAACATCTGTTCACCAGGGTAACCCAGGGGAGACAAGGTCTAATGATCACAAACTGCTGGAAGACAGTTTTAGACTGGACATAAGGAAAAACTTTACTGTCCGAGTCTCCAGAGTCTGGAATAGACTCCCCTCAGAAGTGGTGCAGGTACCTACTCTGGATTCATTAAAAAGGTATTGGATGTTTATCTTGCTGGGAACATTTAACTCCAGTAGACTTCCTGTCTATGGCAAGGGGGCTGGACTCAGTGATCTCACAAGGCCCCTTCCAGCCCCCAATGTTTATGAAGTTTTGTGATTAAAAAAATTAGTTGCACTTGATTGCAGTTTTAATCATACAGTTAAATATTCAAAATTATGCACATAAAAACTCAGAAGTATGCAAAAATGATGCAGGTACTATGCATGGTTTCAGAGTGAGTGCAGAGTGTGTGTGGGGGAGGAACTTGTGAAGATGGGGCAGGGGCTGTGGGTGTGGGGGGGTGAGGGGTTTGGAGCCTGGGGAGGGAGGGTCTCTGCATGCCCTGGCAGGATGTGGGGTACTGTGAATCAGAAGTAAGGGGCAGCAGCAGGGCTGAGGCAGGGGCTGTGCCATGAGAGTGAAGGGCAGAGGAAAGTCACAAGCATATCACTGCCCCTCCGCAATTATATTACACACACACAGGTGTCCTCGTTTTTTCAATGAAATATGGTGACCTTAAAGGAATTCAGCCCAGTGGCATGTAAGGCAGCCTGATCTTGCCCAGCAGGTAAGTCTGTGAAGGGAAAGGGTGGAGGGAGAAGGAAGGAGTCAGATCGAGGTCCCCACAGTGAAGGAAGTACTGTGGGAGGGGTTAATGGGACCCTGGGCCCAGGGCAGGTTGTGGGATGGAGCCATGGGCAGCTCATCCTGCGGTGCAGGGGGGTGGCTCTCCATCACTGTGCACACAGTGGAAAGCATAAGGGGAGGCATGGGGGGCATGTGCCTTACAGATTTGTGCATGGGGCAGAGGGAGGCTGCTTGATGTGGGCTGGGACTCTGTGCCCTACTGCCTTTGCCCCAGGAGCCACGCAACACCGGTTGTGCCTCCCACCACCAGGTGTACAGGGGACGTGTGGAACAGCCATTGGGCAGCTCCCAGGCAAAGGCAGCAGGGCATAAAGCCCCAGCTCATAGAAGGCAGCCCACCTCTGCACTGTGCAAAAATCCAGGGGGAACATGCCCCCCATGGGGCAACATGCAGCAGCACAGAGTCGTGCCACCCCATCCCACTGGATGCAGCTCCATCCCATGATCTGCCCGAGTCCTGGGGCACCATTCACTCCAGCCCTTTTCCCACTCCCTTCCTCACCATGGGTTTCTCGATCCTCCCCTCCCTTGCCCCTTCCCTCTCTTCCCCCACCCCAACTTACCTACTGGGCACTGCTCTACAAGCCATTGGGGTGTGCTCCTGGCCTCATGCATGCTGCAGGGGAGAGAGAGAGAGAGAGAGAGAGTGTGTGTGTGTGTGTGTGTGTGTGTGTGAGAGAGAGAGAGAGAGAGAGAGAGAGAGAGAGAGAGAGAGAGAGAGAGAGAGTGTGTGTGTGTGTGTGTGTGTGTGGACCCTCCCTCCCCTTCCCCTCTGTCTTCCTACTGAAGCAGCCTGGAGCCCACTTCCAGTCTACCCTGTGGTCCTCTGCACTGCCATGTCTGCCCTTCTGGGCAGCCCAGATGTGGTGGTGATGGCAACAGAGTGAAGCCCAGGCACAGACTCCACAACCACATGCATAACACAAGAACCAATTAATGTGTTAAGTGCTCACATTAGCGGCAATTAATTGACAGCCCTAATTAAATTTATATAGATGGTAGGACTTAATGGATTATGGCTTCACATGTACAGGTCTATGACTTTTGTAATTAAAATACTATACATTTATATATATATGCATATTGAAATATTATACATATATATGTGCAGCTCTAGCTTTAGTTTGTTATCTCCAGTGAAGGAGACCTGAACTGCCATCCTTACAGTTCAAGTGCATGGAATTTTACTTCCCTTTGTGCCTCTGAACAGCAGCTGTCTAGCTACGTAAGTGGCATATTTAGAACTTATGCACAGGTGGCAATTCTTCTACCCTTCAGTGTGAATGCATAAGTGTAAGCATGTAGATTAGGCAAGACACTGGCTTGGTATGTATGTTCTAATAGTGGATGTGTACCTATGTCCAAATCAAGAAAGTGTAGGAGGACAAACACAAAGCTAGCAGGTTGTAGACCCAGGAAAAGGAGGGTATTGTTACAGTTTAGCCAAAATAGACTACTCACACAAGCTCTGGGCTCCCTTTAGTTAGGGGAAGTTTGAACGTGTAACTCCCAAATTTTTCATTAAATTGTTCACAGTGCTACAGGTTAGGCATTATGCAAGTGCTTCTCACTGCTCCCATTAAAGTTAGCCTCCTGTGCCACAAGGAGAGGGAAGTTATGCTGGGTCAGAAGAAAGACAATACCTGACTTATAGGTATCAACCAGAGGATTATGCTGATTTGGAGAGATACTAGTTTAAAACTTTGTGAGTTGGTGCTAGAATGTAGGTCTCCACTTTTCTTGGCAAGTGCATTCACCTATGCAGCTAAAATATTATTTTCCTGGAATTTACACTTAGGTGTACGTACATTTGGCTGCATATATACCTAGCCATTGTATAACCCAGCTGCACATGTTCAATGTACATGTGCTTACCTAAAGTGAGAGCCAAAACCACCTACATAGATGGATAGATAACAGCAATTTAGATGAAGAAAGAGAAATAGAATTTCATCCTAAGTCTTTACTTAAAGCCTAATACATTACTGAGCACTCACAATAATCAATGTCAACAACAATTACCCTTACTTTACATTTTCAACCTCATTTATGACTTACACATAATTTCCCCATTCAGGAAAATAATTATGAAGTAAATTTTGCATACATGCCCCATTCAGTTATAACTCAGTAAATTATGGTTGTTTTGTTAGAAAAACATTTATCTATGTCTATGTAGACAAATGCAGGGTGCTGCACCTTGGGAGAAGGAATCCGCAGCGTACATACAGGCTGAGGAGTTCCCTTCTTGAAAGCACAGAGATGGAAAAGGATCTCAAAGTTATTATTGACTCCAAGATGAACATGAGACGCCAATGCTAGACCACAGCCAGCAAGGCCAGCCATACCTTGTCATGCATCCAAGGGTGCATCTCAAGCCAGTCCAGAGAGGTGATACTCCCACTCTTTGTGACTTTGGTCAGGCCACAGTTGGAGTACTGCGTCCAGTACGGGGCACTGCACTTCAAAAGGGATGTGGCCAGCCTGGAGGGTTCAGACGAGGGCTGCCCGATTGGTGAGAGGGTAGCAGGACAGGCCCTACGAGGAGAGACTGAAGGACCTGAACCTGTTCAGCCTCAGCAAGAGGAGGACCTGGTGGCTGCCTACAAGCTCATCAAAGGAGATCAACAGCAAATAGGCAGAGCTCTTTTCTCCCCAGCACCACCTGGGGTGACGAGGAAAAATGGTAATAAGCTGATGAAGAATAGGTTTAGGCTGGAGATCAGAAGGCAATTGTTTACAGTTAGGGTGGCCAAAATCTGGAACCAACTTCCAAGGGAAGTGGTCTTTGCCCCTACCTTGGGCATATTCAAGAGGAGGTTGGACAGTCATCTGTCTGGGGTCTTGTGAACTCAGCATTCATTCCTGCCTGTGGCAGGGGTTCAGGCTAGATGATCTGTTCAGGTCTGTTCAGGTCCCTCCTGACCTTAGCCACTATGAAACTATGAAACTATTTATCTGTTCACTTCATACTATTTTCATAGGATATATAAACTACTGACAAAATACTGACAAAATACTTGATGATGTTCTGGACTTTCCCTGTGAAAAATCTGTGAAGCCATTACCCAAAGAAAAACTTTAGATAATTTGCATGAATATTACATTTAAATTCTGTTCTGACTTTTCCCTTTCATTTACAGTATACATCTACAGTTATCATGTCAGTGAAATCCTCTTCCTAAAATCTACTCTGCAATCGTGCTGTACAACTTAGTTATGCTTTCAGATAGGTTTTTATAGTAATTTCCTTAAAAATTCCAAAGAAGTATCATCACTAAGTTTTAAGGTCATTTTAGACTAGTTTATCAGCAGATGTGTGTTATATTCATGTGGCATAATATAAAATGCAATTCAAACAGAATTATCAGCCTGTCCCTTTATACATGCTAAGGGGAAAAAATGAGCAAATTAATGGTGGGAGAAAATAGCTTTTAACTACTAGGCTTTTATGGGTATGTCATCTCAGTTATTTTCCTTCTAAGGTGATTTACATTGAAAATGTTATTGTACTCCAAAACGTGATTGTTCTGTAGTAGCAACTGTAGGATGTATGCTTATAATGCAATTCTGTCAGAATCAATATCATGTTGCCAAGTACCTTATCAGACTTGTTTTACAAAGATTTTAGGGTATACAATATATGATGCAAATGAACCTTAAAATACAATGTTACAAAGAATAAAATTTGACTTTTTTATGGTAACATATTTTAATGGATTTTTAGTTATGACACTAAAACAAATAAAGGTCATACAACAGTCAATGTTCCTAAAATGTTAAGATCCATAAAATGACTTACTTACTGTACCAGTCATATTTGAAGGATTTATGTGATCATTATTAAATAAAAGTGACCTTGTCTTTTATATACTGGTATTACTGTTCCCAATAATGATGACCTCACTTTGTGATTTATCTTATTAAGCCACAGTAATTTAAGAGACATCCTTAATTTGATTCTTACAGTGATTTTTGAGAAACTGTAATTCAGTAACTGTTATAATGCCAACATTTCAAGCTTGTGTTATAAATCTTAGGTGACCTAATTCTACCTTCTACCATGAAGGCTGCCTAGATGAAGTTGCCTTGATGCAGAATCATACATTGTAATAGAGTTTTCTGTCCCCTGTGCCATAGTGATCATAGCACAGCAAGTATTTTAAGCAGCCTCAGTAGTAGATTCATCTTTGTTATTTATGTGAGGTGAATATGGGGTGGATTTCTTTTTTCCCTTTGTGCATATAAATAGCAGTTTTCTAGCTGTGTTCTTAGCTGTATTTGACTCTACCAGTGTGCTATGGTCACATAGGCTAGGGATAGACATTACACATAAACTGGTTCAAGTGCTCAGAAACTGGTTTAAACCTGTAATAGAACAAATGCCAGTGCACATAAACCAGTTTGAAAATGGTTGCTCCCTGGCCAGAGCTCTGGCAGAGACTTGCAGGCATAGAGCATCTGCCTAGCTTTTCCCTGCTAAGCAGCGGTTATTACCCCCTCCCCTCTGCCTTACACAGACCCCTCAGCAATAACTAGCAAACCACATGCTGGCTGCAGTCCATGGTGTGGGAGAAAACAGTCAGACAGGCTTTTTGGAGCTAAACATCAGGTAGCTTAATGTCCTTTGGAAGAGCTGTTTTAGAAGAACTCCATTAGTTAATGGAGAGAGGCTTTGTTTTCTTAATGGGTGAGTTACTCAGTGAGTAAACACTGAGTTAGGGGTGATAAACATTCCCTGCTGGGCTGCTTTGGAGGTGGAGGAAATAACTACAGAATCCTGCCCAGGCCTGGCCATGCCCTGTGGAAGTGAAGGGAGGGTTGCTCTAGCACCCCCTGGCTTCTAGCCTGAGCCACTGCAGGCAAATGCCTGCATTTCTGGGATGTCTGTCTGGTTACAAAACTGATTTAGCCTAGCCATGTTAGACTAACCTGCAAAGATTGAATCAATTCATGCTCAGGCTTTTTGAATGGCTATCCCTAGCCATAAGCATCTGCAAATAGACAGATAATGCCCTGGGTTATGCACTGGCTGGCTAGGTATGCACATTCTGGGCGCATCAACACATGCCTTTTAATGCATACCAATAAGCTTCAGAGCTTATCACTCTGGAGCTTATTGCTGCCAGGTGTACAGCTGCATGTGCACCCAGGATCACATCATGTTGAGCAGCATGTTGAGTGTGGAACTGCATTATACAGAAGTAGACATGGCTACATGAGGCATTTACTGCAAATGCCCTTCCACATCTGCCTTTTTGCAGGTGACATCTATTTGCTACCCATATTCTGCAACTATCTTGGGTATCAAAGGCTTAATCCTGTAGACGGTGGCCCCCAGTGCTTTGCCTTAACACTGTTTAGTTTTTGGTCTGTTTGGGATTTTGGTGGGAAGGGAGTAGTATCCTTTCCTTTCTTCTTTACAATTAATCAACTTATTTTCTGCTAAAACGAATTTAATTTAAATCTCTCATGTGACTTTTGATTATGTAAATATATGCCAATTTAAAGATTTTACAGTTTCAAGATCATTGCTTCATTTCATTGAGGTTACTGATAAACTGTTTTGTGTACTCAGTTCTTCCATCCCCTGATGGAAAGTCTCCAGAAATATGCTAAATGTGTGTCTGGTGAATGCACAGACTTCTATTTTGAATCTTGAAAAGAGTAGGACAGATCAGTCCACCAGTTTTAAAGCAGAATTATCTTTTGATATCCGTCAAGATTTCTGATTAAAGATTGACTATATAATATAGTTCAAAAACTTCAGAAATAGAATACCCTCCTTTCCATAGTAAACTTGTGATCTAGAACACAAAGGAAATTGATGGATTTTATATTTTCAAAAGCAAATACTGAGAAATGATAAAGATAAAATTAATTTCCTACAACCTAAGAAATACTATAGTATGCTATGTCATAAAAATATGTAACAATAGTTAACAATAACAGTGATTTGACTGGCAATCATCTGACCACACCTCTTGACCTCATGTCTATTTCCAAGATTATCCTTTAGAATTCTGCAGGAAACATAACCAAATGTGCACACTCATACATGCACACACACACACACATGTGAGTACATGCCCGTGGAATCAAAGGGATGGAAACACATCAAACTTTGTATTGTATAGTTCCTTCTACATTGTTCTTTTGAGGATCATAAGAGTTTGCCCTGACAATAGCAATAATCCAGTCTAGCCCTCAGACTTCATAGCCCATGTTGCAGAAGTTCTGCCAAGATCTGCTCCAGTGGTCCTCAGCTAGCCATTGTCCCAAAGAAACTGTGTTCTCTGGTGTACTTTGCATGTATATACAATTTTCACATATTAACCTCTGTCTACTCCGTGAGTTGAATGATTGTACTCCATTGTGCCGTTGCAAATATAGCATGGCAGACAAGACGTGGACTAGTCTAACATCACACAGGTAGCCAATATCAAAGCTACAGTTAAAATGTGGAATTCTTCTGTTCCACCCATCTTCTCAGGCAAAAAAGATGATACAGGAGGAATCACTTGCTGTAGACAAAAGCTCCATCAAGTGCTCAGCAGAAGAGTTTCCTGTAGAAAATATGTCAGTGGCTGGTACAGAGTTCAGGTGGTTACCCAGCATTTTATGTTGTTGGCTGCTGGCAAGAATTCTCTAAAAGGAAAGATGTAAAAGGTTTCTGCTTGATTTATTATCATGTATTAGAAAATCTGACCAGATGCACTGAAATTGCAAATATGCGATGTAGACTTCATGCCGTTCTTTAAAGTATCATTATGCAAGGGCCACATTTCATGCTTAATTACACTGGCATGTATTTTGACTAGTCATTGGATTCATTCTGGAGTAAGTGTATTTATTTTAAAAGGAGCACAACATTTGGACAGAATTTCACCTTAGTCCTTCTCATTTCTTTCCTTTTCACTGCCTAAATGTATATAATACATTGCCTTGGCCAAGATGAATTTCACACCTCCCCATTCACCTTTACTATATGCTCAATCCAATATTATTTATAATACAAAACAGAGGGCTGAATAACAATATGTACTATATATTTATAAGTAGAGTCATAATTAGATCTGTTTCACTACATCTTCAGTAATTTTTAAATGCTTAAGAAATATTTGCTGGGTATCTTGTTCTGCTTTTCTGTGTTCATGGTCTGGTTTTTTTCCTCTAAGGACACTGAGCACAATTTGTATGCTACATCTGAAGCATGACCTTGGTTTCTCATGAGCTTTGATTCATACAGCAAAAATCTCAGAGTGCTTGAGCTTTTGTAGGTCATTTCAGCATTATGTCCAGTCTCAAACAGTTTTGATTTTGGTGGGGGGTGGATGTATATGCATAGTCTAGTTTGCAGCTTAACCCATATGATTAATCCTACTGATATCAGTGAAACCCTTCTTTCCCATATACTAAATAGTTTCATAGTAACTAGGGTCAGAAGGGGCCTAGAGCAGGCCATCTAGTCTGACCCCCTGCCAATGGCAGGAAACAAGTGCTGGGGTCACAGGAC
>JAGPOW010001296.1:99945569-99979778 GCA_030014935.1 Caiman crocodilus
AGCCAACCTGGAAGAAAGGAAACGCTTACCCATGGGTGATAGGTGAAGTCCATCCTCCGCCAGCATGCTCTGAGTAGAGAAATGTGGGCTGTGATCAAATCATCTTAAATGTTAAATCATCCTACGTATCCTGATTAACCTAAGGTTCTCTCATACACTATAGGACAGATTCTCTGGAGCCTTACTTTCTATACAAATCTTAACACCTGTGCACAAACAGATCAGAATTGTGGTATTTTACCTTTTGGACAAGTGTAAATAACTCAACCATGTATCAGACAGTTTCATGCCTCTGTAGAGTGAGATCTACAACTTTTCTCGCATAAAATCTAACCAAAATTGCATTGAAATGAATGAAATGATCAAGTTTTAAATATTTAGACATTTCTATAATATTATTTGATTATTTTTGGTTTAACATTTCATAGCAACACAAAATCATAGAGAAGCAGGCTGGCAGGGGCCTCCAGAGGTCATCTAGTCCAACCTCCTACCAGAGGCAGGATCATCCCTCTCCAAGCCATCCTATACAATCCATAACCTAAACTCCATGTAAGACTTCCATCAAGTCTGACACAATGCAGACCTAACACCCTAACCTGCCACAGGTAAAGCACAGTATAAAGAATGGATTCACCTTCATGGTACCAGTCTACCATATTTAGGAAGGCCAAAATATTGAAGAAAAATATTTTGTGAGTAGTACTCCACATGGCACCTATGTAAATCATCAAATAAAGACCTAGCACTGAGACCACACACAGTGTGTAACAAAGGCATTACTTTTGCGCCCTGGGCAGGGGAGAAATGCTGAGTGCTGGGGTCGGTGAGCGGGGTTGTCAGTCTTAGCAGCCTAGGGACTGTTGCTGTGTCCCCACATCCAGCTCCTATGTCTGGGCAGCACAGGCCTGTTCCAGCCATGGCAAAAACTCTTTGGGTGGAGACATCATTCTGATATCCCCTCTAAGCTGACATCCAGTCCTGGTACCCCTCTTTCCCCTTCTGCCTATTATGTTATAGGTATTTAACATGTGTTACAGTATTTGTCATACTCTGAAACTAGAATATCTGAAATTCTTGATTTCAATTTGTATTGATATAATAGAACTGGACATTTTTTGAGCTTTAATTTTATGAATCTCAAAATACTTTACAAGTATCAATACATTAATTAACTATTACTGTTAATCCCATTTAGCTGATGGGCTACTGTGTCCAAGAAAAATTAGGTGATTTGTTTGTGATCATTGAGAAAGGTTGTGGTAAAAGTGAGCATAAAAGCCCATAATACTATTCTGTGATGTTGAATGTAATATTAAGTAAGCCTTCATGCTAGGAAATGAAGAATTTTTACTGTGATACAGAGAAAAAAAAAGCTAGTATAGCAGTCTTGTGAAAATAAAAATACATTGTGGTGGTGTGTTTTTGTTGTATTTGTTTGTCTTGATAGTTCAGGTATTCACTGTAATATTTGGCCTGGATACTGAAAATACTGAAAGTTTTTTTCTGCCCATTTTCTAACAGGTACATTTGCAGGTCCCCCTGTAAAACAGTCTCTCTCTTCTGAGCCAGATGCTTACTTTCAGGGTAGGCGAAGATGAAGGGCCTTGTTACACATTACACTTTGATCTGCTCAAATGTTGATTGGTATTAGTACTAGTGCAAGTGTGGACCTTCTCTGACTGTCGTATATCTGCACAGCTATGACTTGCCAGTAGAGGGCAAGTGACTAGTGAGCAGGGGCCTGACTAGGGGGGCCTGAGTTGCCACTACAGGTCTGGTGAGCCAGGACACACTCTATCTCTACTCTAGGTGTGGGTGTGTGAGAGTTGGTTTGCTGGGCTGTGGGGTGAACATGAAGCTGGAAGGCAGAGAGTTAGTGGAATGGGGTTGGGGAATGAAATGGGAGGTGGAAAGGAAATGGGGGTGAGGATGAGGGAAAGGTAATGAAATGAAAGAAGTTAGCCACAGAAAGAAAAAAGAAATGAAAAGAAAAAAAAAAGAAAAAGAAATAAAGAGGAAGTAAATTACAGAAGCGCTCATGTTTTAATAAATTGGAATTTGTGATAAGAGTGTGAGGGGTGCTGGTCATGTTTCCTGGGGTGAATGGGAGCTGGGACTGGTGAAAGAAGGCACTTTTCAGGCAGCTGCTTCCCCTGCGTGGGAAGGAAGCCACAGCTGTCTGTGCTCTGCAACCTGGTTAACTGCCACATGCTCTGCAGGGTGTTTGCATAAAGTTGCACCCCTGGGGATTAGAAAGTCTCAGCCCTATGGGAAAGGGGGGAGAATTTGCTTGGTGCCAGAACTGCCCCCCTGGGCAGCAGAGTTCAGGGGGTGGAAAGTTTGTCCACACAGGATGTGGACAAGTTGGAGAGAGTCCAGCAGAGGACAACAAAAATGGTTAGCAAGCTGGGGCACAAGATTTCTGAAGAGAGACTGAGGGACCTGGACTTATTTAGTCTTTAGAAGAGAAGACTGAGGGGATATTTAATAACAGCCTTTAACTACCTGAAGGAGGGTTCAAAAGAGAATGGAGCTGTACTGTTCTCAGTGGTGGCAGGTGACAAAACAAGAAGCAATGGTCTAAAGTTGCAGCAAGGGAGGTTTAGGTTGGATTTTATAGATTTCATAGACATTAGGGCTGCAAAGGACCTGTTGAGATCATTGGGTCCAGTCCTCTGCCCAAAAGGAGCAAAGGAAAAAACTTTAGGAAAACTCTCCTTTTAGGAGAGTGATGAAGCACTGGAACAGGTTACCTAGACAAGTGGTGGAATCTCCATCCTGGTAGGTTTAAGGCCCAGCTCAACATAGCTTGGACTGGAATGATCTACTTCGGGGTGATTCTGCTTTGAGCAGGGGGTTGGACTAGATGACCTCCTGAGGTCCCTTCCAACCCTAATTCTCTATGATAAAACGGGGGGGGTAGGAGAAGAGACACTGTGCTTAAGATGCTGGAGGACTGCAATTTGGGTGGCTCATCTGTGGGGAGTGGCCACAGATTAATGGAACATGACCTGGGTAATGCAGGTCAGAGATAAACCTGCCTTGGAGTGCCATAACTTGAAAGTGCCTAAAGTTTGTTTAAAATTTGTTTTAGGTGTTAATATGCAGACAATCCAGGGATAAGAGCTCCAGGAGCTGCCTAAATTTAATAAGGCCCAAAGTCTAATAAGGGAGAATAGGATCTGGCCAATGCCTAACTGGACTGTTTTGTGTTTTGCTTCCTGACAGTTTTATTGACAGATCTTTGGTGTCAGCTGTAGCAGTATCTTTTCTTTGGGTCCTGTTATGAGTAATCATGGGTGGCTCCTGGAGCTCTTAACACCTGGATTGTCCACACATTAACATCTAAAACTAGTTTTAAGCACTCATTATGTGGTTTAAAATTATGCCACTCCAGGACAAGATTATCTCTGATCTGTGTTATCCAGTTTATGTTACACTAAGCTGCAGCCACTCCAAGCCAGTGGTTCTTGACCTTTTTAATACCAGGACCTATTTGTAAACATTGATGGCCAGTCCTGCCCCAGTGACCCTCCCAACCTGCAGCCACCCCACCCTGAGGCCCCAGGCAGTGTGTGGGGCAGGGGGTAGGTGTGTGGGGCGGGAGGGGAGGCATGGGGGGGCCCAAGCAGCCCCAAGCACCCCTTTGCAGGCGGGAACTCTGAAAGCCTGCAAAGGAAAACCACAGTTTCCCATGTTTTTCTCCTTAAAAGGAGAATCTATTTTTAAAGTTTGTTCACAGCCCTTTCATATATTCTTGTGACCCACTTTTGGGTCATGACCCATGGGTTGAGAAATGCTGCTCTAGGCTACATCTTAGTATAAACACTTCACCCACCCCCTCTCCCCTGATGACCTAGTTTTGGCCCACTGCTTTCCCCAACACCCCAGATCCCTGCTTACTGATTCCCTGCTCTACCCTCCACCACTTACTTGCAGCTACCCATGTTGTCTGTCCCCAGGAGATAGGCAGGCAGGTTTAAACTGCCTGCCCAGCTGCTACCGCTACTACTACTGATTCTGTCTAGGCCAGAAGAGCAGCAACTCAGCAGCAGTGGTGGCAAGGGAGGCAGGTTAACCCTTCTCTGCCTGCTCCCCTGGGAAAGACAGTATGGGGAGCCACAAAGTAAGTAGTGCCCAAGAGGCAAGGGTGGAGCCCCAGGGTAGGAGGGGTGGGAACCAGGGGAGCCCAAGGGCACAGAGGGAGCCCAGAATGGGTGCTGGGAGGTTTCTTACCTTTCAGTCCTCCAGGCCCTTGCTGGCCTGATATCATAGTATCTAGGGTCAGAAGGGGCCTAGAGCAGGCCATCTAGTCTGACGCCTTGCCAATGGCAGGAATGAGTGCCAGGGTCATATGACTGCTCCAAACCTGAGCTGGAACCCATCAACATTTGTTGGTACCATACCTCAGCTCAAACCTGCTCCCCTGGGAAAGTAAGGTAAGGTAAGTTGGTGTAAGTTACAGTAAGGTGTAACAAGTCCCTTACTGTACCTGTCTGTAGGAAGTGAGTCATTCCAAAATTTACTAACAGCAGCATGATCAACATGACACCATAATGAAATCTGGGAGTATATTAGCATAATATATCAGAACAGAAACTATCATTAATGTCATGGGTCTTAATGGTGTATTTCACTTTCCTAACCTTTACAACATCTCAAATAGAATACAGCAGGGTGCTTTGTTCTTCTAAAGATTGCCAGTATAACAATTCAATCTTTTGATTTAAACCTTTACCAGGTTGGTTGGAATGTCTTGCAGAATAAAGTACACTGATTAAATAATTAATGGTGCTTTAGAGGAAAATGTTAGGTAATCCTTGTTCTTGTAATAACACTGCTTCAGACCAACCAAGGTAGAGTGCATCAATGGACAGAGCGCCTTGATCATTTAAGGCTCAAGCTTTTGAGGTGCTGAGCATTCCTTCGAAGTTGAGATGCTGAGCATTCCTTCCTTCATTGAAGTTGAGAGCTATGCATGTTGCTTGGAAGTGAGCAAATTTAATCACAATTAGTTACTGCACAGTAATGCACGTGTAGAGGCAACCTAGCAGCAAATTTGCTGCCAGGTCTGCCCTGCCAATAGGGGGTCAGCCTGAGGCCAGCCCCAAGGCTCCTGACTGGCCACCTCTCCTGACCCAGGGCTGGGCTGCATTTGTAGCAACCCCTAGCTGTAGGCTATAAAAGCCTGCAGCCATTTTATGCCCTGGGGCACAAACACCCCACAGTCGCCCTGGCCATGCCACAGTTCTGCTATCCCTGCCTGCCTGGAGCTCTGTACTGCAGCTTGGTCCTGCTCAGCCTTGCACTGCTACCAGGCCAGCAGGATGAACACCACTTGCTGCAGGCTGCTGTAGCCCTGTTAGCTCTGCTGTGAGGCATAGCCTCCGCCGTGCAGCTGCCAATCCCTTGCCATGCGCCTGCACTGGGCACTGCTGGTAGCTGCCCAGTGCCAAAAATAGAAGGACAACCACTCAGGGACCCAGACAGCTGGGGTGGGACCATAGGAGATTGATGAGGGGAGCCACAGTGGGGCACGTGCCTCTCTGCCAGGGTCATCCCTGTCGCCACTGCCACCACTGACTTCTACAGATGCTCACCAGCCCCAGCCCCATTGCCAATGCTGCCACTGGCTTCTGCAGGTGTCCCCCCAGACTCAGAAGGCACCAGTCACCCATGACTGGGACCCAGCAGCCTGGCCTCATCCTCCCCATCCAGGCCTGCCCCCACCTGTGTGCACATGTCTGTGCCCCAGCCAGAGCCAGGAGGAGGTTGCTGAACTTGTGGTATTCTGGGGCAACACAGAGATGCAAAGGCAGTTTGAGCGTGGCTGGTGCTTGAACACCCACGTTGTTGGATAGAATGCAGGAGTGCTGGCAGTCCTGGTAAGTGTGACAGTGCTGCATGAAGCTCAAGGCCTTGCAGGCATAGTGGATGGCCATGACCAGCCACAACTGTCAGTCCAGTCATGCCCACAACACTATGCCCTTTATGTGGCAGCTGGCCCACATTTTGGTGCCCTAGGAACCACATTGCAGCTGTGTGGTTTACACCAGCACAAGTGCCTGCCTGGTCCCCCTCCCCACTCTGACCCCTCCAGTGACACATCACTGGAGGAGGGACCCTCAGGCATTAAGCATCCCACCCATTCAGCTCCATGGCTGCTCAATCCACTAGCAGATCAGGGAGCTCTGGCCAGTGGCTTCCTCAAGAGCTGCATAGCCTCCGACCCAAACACAAGGAATGGCCAGCTGTGACACCACCAGCTGTCACCAGCACCAGCTCATCCCCAGAGGGGGGCCCAACCAGTCGCCTGCCCACCATGCACCACAGGCCAAGGACCCCAGGAGCAGCTGGACACCAGCACCAATGCGGAGGACTGCACCAAGCCACCAGCCTTGCAAGCCCTGGATACATGGTAAGCCCTAGACATGTGGTAAGATCCACCCTAGGAGGAGGGACCTCCCTGCCCCAATCCCTGCCCCTGGTTCTGGTCTTGGCCTCAGGCCTTGTCCCTTCCCCTACTCCCTATCCAGCCTGCCCACACTCCCCTGGCCCCAGGTTTCCCCCACAGAATGCAGAAAGGTGGGACATAGTTAAAAATGTTATTGAGCAACCTGTGCCCCCACAGCTGGGTGGGTACAGGCCTCTCACACCCCAAGAAAAATGTTTATGCCAGCAGCGATGTCTTCCTCAGCAGCGAGGGGCAGCAACATGTAGTGCTGCCACAGGTAGCCCTCCAGTCAGTGGCAGAAGTTTCAGGGCCCCAGGCTTGTCCCTTGTGCCATCATAGCTCACAGTCCAATACCATGTGTGCAGGGCACCAGGAGGATCAGCAGCATCAAAGCATAGTGAGTCAGGCACGCTTCAGCCTGTACAAGCAGCTCATTGTGCACCAGCAGTGGCATGTGGGGGAAGGGGAGCCAGCCCCAGGTGCCTTCTTGGTGAAGAACCCTGCCAGGAGGTTGGGGGCATGACCACTTCCTCATCCCACTTATCTAAGAGCCCCACAAGCCCTGAGCCTGGGTGCCATGGGTTGAGTGGCAGCACAGCAGGGAAGGTGGCCTGCAGTGGAAGAGGAGAGATCTGGGGTCTGGAGCTGTGGTGGCAGTTGCTGCCAGTAGCCTGGCCTGTCCCATCCTGGGAAGAGGGCAGGGGAAGCAGGCTGCCTCCAACCAGCACCCAGTGGGCCATCAGCCCCAGGGGAGTGAACGGGGATGCGGGGCTTGGGCAGTGGTCACCTGGGCCTGGGCCTGCCCAGTCCAATTTACCATGGTCCCTGGGCACTGTGCACGCCCAACTCCTGTTCTGAGGCTGGGCAGTGCATAGCCCATGGTGCAGAGCATCTTATCTCTGACATGTATCTTATCTCAAACTCTCACAAAAGGCTTCTGTCTCCTGGTTCTGCAGGCCCAGCATCTGGATGTGGGAGAGATGCCACAGCACCTAGAAAAAATGCTGACTCCAGGTCACTGCCGCCCACCACCAGGCCCTCTGGATGCGGCAGTTGTGCCAGAGCTGCACACAGGATAGAACTCTCTTCCTCCAGCAGCTGGTAGTGCTGGCTAAGGAGCAGAAGGAGTGCACTCAGACCTGATGGGAGGAGGACCTGGCCCAGGAGGACAGGTGGCAGGCAGAGGACCTGGTGTTCTGTGCCAAGCTCTTTGCCCTGAAGCTTGAGCAGATCCAAGTCCTGTGGGAATAAAATGCTATCCTGGACTGAGCAGTAGATCTGAGAACAGATAATGGCTATCAGACCCTGGACACTGTCCTGCACTGGCAGCCTCCAGCATACCATCCACTGCCTGACTCCCATCTGTAGCCCTGCCAGTCCCATGGCAGCCTCCCACTACTCTGCAGCAAACCCCAACCTGGTCCTGGAAGGAGGTCCTCTGATGCCTGCTACCACCTAGAGTCCCCAGCCTGGCCTCTGCCTCAGATACACTGACACCTGCCTGGGCGCTGCCCCGCCACTCATCTGGGCTCCATACAGGCATGGAGTCTTAGGTGGCTGGAGTGGTGCCAGAATGGGACACTGGCCCTGCTAGACCTGAACTCCACCAGCCGGAGGGAGAGGGGGCTCTGTGTGTTGGGGTGGGGGTTGGGATGGGGGATTTGAACTATAAAGGGGATAAAGATATGCTCTTTGGATCCATGCCTGGCATAAGAGTGGTGCTGCAGGTTGGCAGGGGTAGGGAGTCTGTGGGCAGTGGGGCAGGTGGGCTAGAGGGGAAAGTGGTTCCACTTTCCTCCAGAAGGTGGTCCACCAGAGCCTCCTACACATGATGCCCCGGACCCCAGTGGCAGATGCATGGCTCCTCTGGGGCCTCAGCAGGGGGGAACCACCTCTGCCACTGCCACTGCTGCCATAACTGCTGCTCCTGCTGTCAGGCTGCCTCTGTGTGCTATTCCTACTCTGCTGAGGCCTCATGGAGCAATTCTTCCTGGGCCTCTCAGATATTGTGCAGCACACAGGCTGTACAATGAACTCGAGGAGATTCTCCTCACTTCAAGGTGAGGAGTGACTTCAAGGTGAGTGGCAAGGGAATTCCATCAGCCCTTGAGGTGGCTGAAGGTGCAGGTGACCAGTGTGCAGGCTACAATTAAAGCATGCCTGAAGGGAGTCCAGGTGGCCGGTGTAGGGCCCTATCAGCCAGAGGAGGGTCCCCAATGAGCAATGGTAGCCAGCTGCAGGTCCAGCACCCCCAGTGGGAAGCACCAACTCTCTACCAGCACAGCCAGGCCAGAATGCCTGAAGATGGGGGCATCATGAGCACTGGCTGCCCAGCTGACATTCACATGCATGAACATCCTTCAGTGGTCTACAATGGGCTGCAGGACCACAGCATGAAATCCCCTGCAGCTATAATAAGGGACAGTCTCCATGAGGCAGGCAGATGACCAAAATCTGGGTCCCATCCAGGGCCCTGATACACAAGGGAGTGCCAGTGCATGGAACTCTGCCACCTCCACCTAGGAGTCATGGACATGGAGGATGATGTCCAGCAACAAATCCTGAAGGGTACCACAGAAGTCCAGGATGGCCTCCCTGGCAATGGCCTTGCCCATGCCAAAAAGGTGGCCCACATACCAGCGGCTGACAGGCATGGCCAGCTTGAGCAGCGCCAGGGCTAGGTGGGTGTTGTTGGGGAGAGGCAGGTGCATGCCAATGTCCTGGCACTTCAGATGGGGCCACAGCTGATGGAGCAGGTCCCCAAAGGTGGCCCAGGTCAGCCAAAAAGCATCCACCAACTGCTTATCACCTTAGATCTGCTGGATCAGGTGGTGCTACCAGTTATGGCTGGCGCAGTGGGCCAGAGGCAGTGGGGCTGGAGGTCCAGGAAGGCAATGGCAGGCCCAGCAATAGCATTCTGCAGCCCCTCATCAGCATCCCTGGAAGCAGCAGCTGCACAGCAGTGGTGGGGGCCCTGGGAGGGCATGCTGCGAACAGGCAGGTGGTCACTGCATGTGGGGAAGCAGGGTGGGGGGAGCCAGCCATGGGCCAGCCGTCAGTCAGTGCAGCAGGCTGGCAGGGCAATGCAAGTGGCCAGCAGGATCCTGGGACCCTGTTCCTTACTGCCAGGACCAGGGACTGGGGTAGCTATAGTGCAGGGAGGCATAGTGGGCAGTAACATAGCTGCCATGTTCTGCCTCTGCACATGCTACGTTGCTTCTCTGAGCACAGGAATGGGCTGCCCAGAGAGCACAGAGTGGGTTTGGGCTTTAAAGATAGCTGCCAAGTGCTGGCAGCTGGAGCTGGCTTCAAAGATTGCTACCAGGTGCTCGCAGCTGGGGCTGGAGCCTGGCGCTCCCCCTGGTACTCACAGGGGCACCTAGCAGGTTGGGAGGGACTTGGCAGCAAATATGCTGCCAGGTTCCTGCCCATGTAGACACTTAGCCAAAATTACTTATTACACAGTAGCTTACTGTGCAATAAATCTAGGATTGCATAAATGTACCCAGAATTAAGTTAAAATGCAATGGGATTATATTTTTATGCTGTCTAGTAATTTTACTGAGCCTTGTGAAAATATTTAAGGCCACTCCTCTGCCTCTTTAATGTTTCACTATTAATTTGACCTTATAAAAGGATCATGTATACAATAAATAAATTGCAATTTAAGTCATACCATCATAGGAGTGACTGGAAGGGGCCTCTGGAAGGGACTTCACAAGGTCACCTTGTTCAGCCTCCTGCTAGGATCATCACTGACTAAACTAAATTCCTAACTAAATCATCCCAGTCAAGTGACTGCTCTTGAAAACCTCATGGGATCGATAATCCTAGATATTCCACAAGCTTTCCAGGTAGCCTGTTCCAAAGGTTGACCATCCTAGAGGAAGTTCGTCCTAATCTCCAACCTAAATTTCCTCTGGTGGATCTTTCCTCTGGTGGAGGCTATTGTTCCTAATCCCATTCCCTGCTTCCACAGAGAAAAGCCCATCTCCATCCTGTCCACAATTGTCCATCAACCTTCCCCCACAGATCTGCCAGCTGCCCCTGTACCTGACAACTCCCTCCAGGGCCCTCTGATCCTGTCAGTCCCTTCAACTGACAAATTACTTACCTTGGGCTGCCCATGTTTCTCCTGAGTTAAGTTTAGGTGACTTAAAATAAGCTGTCTACACCTAAAATGAGTACATCAAATGTTTGATCAAAGCCTGCAGGTTTAGCCATGCCACAGTCCTGCACTCAGGTTTGACCTGTAGGCACACCCAATGTCTAATGTGGATGGGGTTGCAGCCCTGACTCATGTTGGCAAGAGTCTGGGAAGCAGGAGTTCAGAGACAGCCCTTTCCTCAGTGTTTTACTGACTGGCTCTATATATTTTTTAAAATCAACTTTCTAAGGCAGATCTATTCCTTTGTCTCTCCATGGCTGTTCCCTACCTGTAAGAATGGGGATAACAGTACTGGCCTGCCCCACAGGGATGTTTTGGCAATAAAAACATTAATGACTATGATGACTTAGATACTATAATATGTAGCAAAATCATGCATATACAGAAATAGAAGGGGTCTAAGTTAAGATAGAACTAGGCAATCTTAATTCTGGAAATTCTCTTCTTTTGAGTGCTTGACTGTAGAACCTTAATGCTCTTCTTTCTTATAATGTAATTTTATTTTCCCTGTGTAGGTCCCCATAGCTTAAAAAAAAACCAAATCAAAACAGAAATAGCATCTAGTGGAACCATGTTGACACCCATGTTTCATCAGCAGGGCTCAAATCCTTAAGTCACAGCATAGACGTTTTCTATTGAACTAACAAGAGTAGCAGCAGCAGATTATTTTCCCCTATGTGGCCAGCCACTAGAACAGGGGAGGGCAAAATGATGGATCCAGGTGGCAGCTGTACTGCATTTCCCAGCAGCCCCTGCCCATGTGGCTGGGGCTAGTTTCCATGGAGACTTCAGCATCAGCTGTGATGTGATAGCTCACAGCCAGGGTTTCTGTGGAGACTGAACCCACTAGCACACAGCAGGGTTTGGGGCTGCTCCAGGGCCAGGCTGGGATCTTTCAGCGGTGACAGTGTGGTCCAGAGCCAGGGCAGAGCCATGATCTGCATCCTGCATGCAGGGGTGTGCAGGCAGTGGATTGTGGCTCTGCCCCAGCTCCAGACTATGCTGTCACCACTGCAGGGAGCTGGGGTAGAGCCACGATCCGCTGCCTGCATGCCCCTGCCCAGAGCATACAGGCTGCATATCGCAGTCCTGCTCCAGCTCCAGAACATGCTGTCACCAGTGCAAGCTCCCAGCACAGCCCAGCCCTGCAGCAACTCCTCACCCTACCACATATCCTGCCAGCACTGCTGGAGCCAGTCTCCATGGAAACTGGCCCCAGCCACACAGACGGGCTGCTGGGAAATGGAGTCCGCTGCCAGCTAGACCTGACCCACAAGCCAGACTTTGCCCATTTCTTCACTAGAGGCATGCATTTTGCCAACAAGTTTCACAGCTATTTGCTGACACACAGAAATACTGAGCTTCAAGAATTGTAAATTCTATTCCCAGTATAGAAGGAAGGGTACTGTAATGGATGCAGATCTTTCTGCTCCATCTTCTCCAAACATGTTTCTCCTCTCCCTGGGCACATATGCACGAGTGTCCAACTGTGTAGTTATTACTGCGCAGTCATTTAGTATGTGCTTTAGTGGTTTAGTAATCACCAGTACTGCACAGTCCCAGCACCACGAGTTATTTCTGACCCTACTGTGCAGTAGCAATGTATCAGTGGCATCACAGTTCATGCCCACTGACACTACATCACCCCACCAAAAAAAATTAAATCTGAGGATAAAATACAACATGAAAAACTCAGCCAAAATGATTAAGATTGAACAAATGTATGAAGAACTTAAATAGAGCCTTATACAGAAAGTGTTCAGCAGTTTTATCATTAGGTGTCACTATTTGTGCCACCCATAATACTTGGGCATAGGCTTATTTCAACCATGTGTATAAATGAATTAATAACCTTAACAATTGTTAATAGTTTTTGTATTTGTCTAATGATTTTCAATTTGAATTAGCAACATTGCTATGCTTTTTGATTTTCTATTTGAAATCCTGATTACTGTGCATTACTAAAAGCTTTACTTTAGAAAGCTTTTTTCTAACCAAATGGATCTCATTTGGTTTTAAATGTCTGCTTTGGACCTTTTGGTAATGATGAGCTGTTAGCTATAGGTCAGACTGTGCTGGATGAGGGGAGTGAGGTTGAGGGTTTTTTTACACCATTATAATACCCAGGAATGAAGTGAAAATTACTGGATTTTTAATTACCTCCATATAACATTTTAAATACTTACTGGAACACATGCACACACATACAGTTCGGGAAATCAAACCTTGTTTTAGAGGTACAGCAAACATAAAAATAAGGGAGGGGAAAGGAAAACCTTATGTTGGCAAATACTAGGAAAATGGTATCCTAACCTTTCACTGTCCATTATATAATCCTAACAATTCCTATTTAAAATCTGAATTATAACAATTTTCTTTTCAAAGAAAAATATAAAGCAAAAGTATAAACCTGCATTGCAACTGTACTGATCAGATAGTTACCCACTATACTTGTCATCACATGACTAATTTGTCTTTCTAAAGGCAGGTTCATGACAGATATTAAATGAAAAATGAAATTGGAGTATTCAATACATTTTCACTGTAACATTTAACATCTCAGGAAACAAACTCCCAGAGAAATACCATATGATAGAATATAAATTGCTTTGAACTTTTTATTGTTTTCAGTCATGGTATTGTAGGTATTGACTAGTGATTCAAAGAGGCGTACTCTTGTTTATTGTTTTCAGTGTTTATTTGCTTGTTTACTTAGAGGTTCATTTATTTTTTTTAAATATAAAATTTTAGGTAAAATCTTTTAGCTACCTCAAAAAAGAATTTCCCTTAATCAGAGAAAGAGGAGATCCAAAAAAGTTCCAAAATTTGCTAGGGACTATGACAGCTGAATTAACTTTAGAAGTTAATTCACCCACAGGTGGGTGTCAACGTGAAACTAAGACATAGGTTCCGTTGATATTTTTACAGAGGTTTTACCCAGGCTTTACTTGTACAAACCCTCCATTACCATATGAAACTTATGAGTTCCCTGAGTAAGGATTGGATATGTATTAAGAAGACCTCAAGGTTTAGAGCCAAACTACATAAAGGACATAAGAGTCCTATAAGTTAGGAAGTGCAATGACACCCCAGTGAAGAATCCAAAACCCTGAGGCAGGTACCTAGGTTCCTATACAGTGTCTGGGGAGAGTTAAGCACTTCAAAGGTAATCCAAAAACTCCCAAACTGAATGGGGAGTCACCTATAATCAGCCAATACTAAACATTGGCTGCATCTACACAAGACACTGACTGCACAGTAGCTGGACACAACTGTGCAGTAGCATCACATGGCAACAACAGCAATGCAACACTACTGCACAGTAGTATCAGGCCGCTATTGTAGTAGCTTCACAAAAAAGCCATGAGTTGGTGCTACTGTGTAGTAACTCATGTTACTGCACAGACATTTAGTATTTGTTTACAGAAGAACTAAATGCCTGTCCAGTAACAACTGCACAGTCAGCGTCTCATGTAGACATGGCTACTATGTGCAGCATTGTGTGTGAACTCCTGAACCACACTGGTACTCAGGAGTTCATGACTAGAAGTAGTCACCACAGACCACTTGACATTGAGAATAGGTGTCTGCAAGTATTATTTAAAAGAGATGATCAGGAGTCACTCTTTTTTAAAACGTAACAGGAGGAAAAAGCCACTTTCTATATAGTAGAAAGGTTAGAGTAGAGATGTTCAAATGGAGGGTTAAATCATGGCCTGTGGCGTTTCTTTCTAGAGCCATTGTACTGGCATAGCTTCATAACCCAGAGGGTGAATTCCACCAAATTTGGGGTTTTGGTTGCCATTGATAACTAAAATCAGTGGCAAGGAAGGGGCATGGTATAAGAAAGAGAGTAAGCCAAGGTTTAGTCTATTGTTTATGGCACTTAGCTGGGAGGGAGGAGTTTTTGCTTCAGTTCATGCTTTTAGGATTCCTGGTTTCATAGTTGGTAGGATCAGAAGGGACCTGAGCAGATCATCAAGTCTGATCCTCTGCCATGGGCAGGAAAGTATGCTGGGGTCAAACAACCCTGTCTAGGTGATTATCTAACCTCCTTTTGAAGCGAGCACCACTTCCCTAGGAAGTTGGTTCCAGATCCTAGCCACCCTGACTGTGAAGTAGTGTCTTCTAATGTCCAGCCTGAACCTACTCTCAGTCAACTTATGGCCGTTATTCCTAGTTATTCCTGGTAGTGCTCGGGGGAACAGGTTGTGTCCCATTCCCTGATGGTCCCCCTTGGTAAATTTATAGACGACCACCAGATCCCCTGTCAGCCTTCTTTTCTGGAGGCTGAACAGGATCAGGTCCCATAGCCTCTCCTCATAGGGCCTGCCCAGCTGCCCCCTGATCATGCGAGTGGCCCTCCTCTGGACCCTCTCAATGCTATCCACATCCCTCCTGAGGTGCAGCACCCAGAACTAGATGCGGTACTCCAACTGTGGCCTGACCAATGTCGCATAAAGGGGAAGGATCACCTCCTTGGACCTGCTCATGATGTATCTGTGGGTACATGACAAGGTACAGTTAACCTTACTGACTGCATCCTCACATTGGCGGCCCATGTTCATCTTGGAATCAATAATGACTCCAAGATCCTTTTCTGCCTCTGTGATGACAAGAAGGCAGTTCCCCAGCCTGTAGGTATGCTGTTGGTTCTCTCTCCCCACGTGCAGTACCTTGCACTTGTCAGTATTGAAACCCATCCTATTTTCATCCATGCACCCCTGTAACCTGTCCAGATCTAGTTGTATCCTGTCCCTCCCTTCTAATGTGCCCACTTCTCCCCGCCTCTTAGTGTCATCTGTGAACTTGAACAAGGTGCTTTTCACCCCCTCGTCCAAGTTGCTGATGTTGGACAGTGAGGGCCCAAGGACTGGGTGCTGGGGAACCCCACTGCTGACATCACTCCAGGTTGAAAATGACCCATCCACCATCACTCTCTGGGTGTGGCCCTCCAGCCATTTTGCAACCCATCTGACTGTGTAGGCATCAGTGCCACAGTCACCTATTTTTTTAATGAGAATGGGGTGAGAGAGATAGTGTCAAAGTCCTTCCTAAAGTCCAGAAAGAGTACGTCTACTGTGACACCTCCATCCAAGGATTTTGTGTCCTGGTCATAGAAGGCAACCAGGTTTGTCTCACAGGATCTGCCTCTAATAAACCTATGTTGGTTGCCCCTAAGTATAATCTCCTCTACTTCTCCCTCACAGATGTGTTCTTGGATAATTTTCTCAAACAGCTTCCCGAGGACCAAGGTAAGGCTAATAGGCCTATAGTTTTCTGGGTCCTCCTTCCTCCCTTTTTTGAAAATGGGGACCACATTGGCTCTTTCCCAATTCTCTGGCAGCTTGCCAGAGCACCACAAATGCTCATAGAGCTGTGCCAGGGGTCCCACAATGGCCTCTGCCAATTCCCTCAGCACCTTTGGGTGGAGATCATCTGGACCTGCTGATCTGAACATGTCCAGTCCCACCAGAAGTTCTCTGACTAGGTCCTCTCTGACCCTGGGCCGAGCTGCGTCTCTCCTGAGTTTGTCCAGGATCCTGGTGGCAGGGGATGTCCTAGTCCCTGCTCAGAAATACAGAGGCAAATAATTTGTTAAAGAGGTCAGCTTTATCAACTGGTGCAACCACCAGATTGCCATACATATCCTGCAGGGGCCCCATGTTACACGTTGCCTTCTTTTTGCTCTCTATGTATTTAGAAAATAACTTCTTTTTATCTTTGATCCGGGTCACTAGTCCCAGTTCTGTCTCTGCCTTAGCCTTCCTAACAGCCCCCTATAGTCTTGAGCAATGGAGGTATAATCCTACTTGGTGATGGCCCCTCCCTTCCCTCTCCCTTCCTTTTTAGCTTTCAGACATTCCTAAATGCCTTTGGTGAGCCATGGGGGCTTCTGAGCACTCTTTCTCCCTTTGATTCACATTGGGATTGTCACCTTTTGGGCTTGGAGGATCATCTCCTTAAGGAACAACCACTCATGTCCCAACTCCCATCCCCTCCAGGACCTCAGTGCCTCCCCAACTAATCTCCTTAACTCATTGAAATTGCCCTCTTGAAGTCAAGGGCTGTTGCCTTGCTGCAGGCTTTTAACACCCTATGCTGGATGATGAATTCCAGTAGGTGATGATCACTATCGCCTAGGTGGTCAAAACCTGCAGTCTCCTTACCAGGTCATCACCTGTGGCCAGGACCAGGTCCAGCAAGGCATTTCCCCTGGTGGGACTGTACACCTCCTGGGTTAGGTGGAGGTCTTGTATCTCAGCTAGGAACCTACAAGAGTGGTTAGACTTGGCTGACTGCTCCTCCCAGCAGATATATGGGTAGTTTAGATCCCCCATGAAGACCACATCCCTGGACTTAACTGCCTCTGTAAGCTGACCTGAGAATTCCCGGTCCATCTCTTCCCCCTGGTTGGGTGGTCTGTAGTACAGACCCACCGCTAAGTCCCTTTCCCCCTGACCACCTTGTATTCTAACCCAGAGCACTTCAGTCTGCCCCTCCTCTGACCCAGTGCTGTTTGTTGAGGATGTATATTGCTCTTTGATGTAGAGCACCACACTCCCACCTTTCCCTTCCCATTCTATCCCACCTGTACAGTCTGTAGCCCTTGATATTTACTGCCCAGTCATGGGTTGAATCCCACCAAGTTTCAGTGAGCCCCACTATGTCTGGGTTTGTGTTAGCTAGAAGGAGAACTAGTTCCTCCTGCTTGGTCCCCATACTCTAAGCATTAGTGTAGAGGCATTTAAGGCCTTCTTTGGGTGTATGCAACTCCCCCCTGATCTCAGGACTGTCTGGACCCCTGCCACTTACCTGGATACTCCTTGTGCTTGTTGCCCATCTTGGCTGTGAAGTGTCATTTCCCTCTATGGCCCCATCCCCTGGTGAAGTTAATTTAAAGCATGCCATATGAGATCAGCCAAAAGACACACTTGCTTTTAGGGGAGAGGTGAAGCCCATTCCACCTGAGCATGTCCTCTGCTTGAAAATGTGGGTCATTGTCAAAGAAACCAAGGCCTGCCTGGTAGCACCAAATCAAAAGTCACTGGTTGACCACTCCAATGCAGGCCTCATGGTGTTGTCCACGTCTGCTTACTGGAAGAATAGAGGAGAATACCACCTGTGCCCCCATCTCCTTCAGCTTGGCTCTCAGGGCCTTGTAGTCCTTCATGATGTGGCCTGGACTGCTCCCTACCACATCATTCCTTCCCACATAGATTAGGACCATGGGGTGCTAGTCTGAGGGTCAGATGAGTTTCAGGATCATGCCTGTAACATCCTGAATCTGAACCCCAGGTACACAGCAGACCGCATGCACCATTGTTCCCCTCAGGATGAAGTCTCTGATGATAAGGGCTTGGCACTTCTTTCTCATGGTGTTCCGGCCTTGTTCAAACTGTGCTGTGTGTAAAGTGGCACCATCTCCCCTGGAGGCATCTCCTCAAACCTTCTTCTCTAAGGTTGCCAAGGCTGTGAATCTGTTCCCCAGTTGTACCTGGGGAGTCACCTCCATGCTAGCCTGAGCAGCCCTGGTTCTGGTGGTCACTTTCTTCTATTGCTTGGCTGTGTGTCTCTTCTTGGAGGTCTGTCTGTTGGAAGACTGATCCTGCAAAGAATGGAAATATATGTCAATTCTGTCCTCCCCAGCCCTGATTCCCCATAGCCTGCTAACCATGGCCTGGAGGTCCCTCAGCTGCTCCTTCAGGTCCAAAGTCAGGTACAGGAGGGACAGTCAAGGGAGCCTCCAGACCCCTTTCCCACTCACAGCCTCCAGGTCCCCACCAAACAGCCCCCACAGATGGGGCTGAACCCCAACCTTGAATTTCCTGCCAGAGGAATTAGTGGGGCCTAGGGCTGAGGTCCCAGTTAAGGTTGATGGGCATGAATGTCACACTATTCTGCATAGCAGATCCCAAGTCACCATTTTGTTCATGTCTTTTTATAGGGAGCATTTCAGGCATTTGCCATTGCACCCTCTCACAGGTCAGGGGCTCTGTGGTCTGAGCCAGGACCCCTTCCCCAATAGTGGTTATGTTACCCTATGAATAAAGTTTCCCGCATCTGTGGCTGAGATAGAGAAAGAGGTATCCAATGTTGTACTGGCCTAGTTCAATAGGGACAGAGGGAAACTATGAGCAGCCTGCAGTTCGCCTGCAGTACACCTGCCAGCTAACAATTCCCTTCAGTTGGAGAAGGGGAGTGCATACCTGAGTATATCTGGGCTACACTTAGATGCTACTCTGCCTACTTTCTTTTCAAGGTTTTAGTGCTTTCAAGGTTTGGTGCTTAGGTAACAGCCAATCACCCAAAGTAACAAACAAAGGATGCATCTACATGTACTATTAATTCAACTGAATAAACTCTGGCACAGTAGACATTGGAGTTTATTGCTCCTAGGCATGACATTTACACATGGGCCTGGGACCACAGCATGTTGAGCTGGATCAGAGCAGCCTCAGCTGGGAGAGGACCCAGGAGGCAGAGGGAAGAAGAGGAGAGGAAGGTTGCTGGGCCTGCTCTGACCCAGTTCAACTTGCTGCATAGCATCTGTCCGGGGCATGGAAGTGCTACAGTGTGGGTCTAGGTGGTAGGCAGACCCTCTGCTGAAGCACCTTCCTGCCCCAGCCAGCTCTGTCAGTGTCTACACATGCTTAGCAGATGAGTAAATAACACCACCACAGGATAGCACTTGTGTTGAGGCAGCATTTATTGGTTTACTGTGGCCTAATAGGTCCACATGTGTAGATGCTGAGACTTTACTGTGGAGCTAATTGGGCAACTCCACAGTAAATGTTTCATGTAGACATGCCCAGAACATAGCAGGAGATACAGAAAACAAACGCAAATAGAGAGGGTAGCAATAGTCTGTGGGCCTGACAGGCACAGACATGGACAAAAGTCCAAAGCTCCAAAAATAAAGAACTTTTGAACCCTGGCTGAGAATATTCCTTTTAAAGAAAACAAGAAATAAAGTTCTGGTGTAAGAAATTTCCACTGTATATCATTATCATGCCATTGGAGTAGGCCTTTCATAGGTAGAATAACTCAAGCTAAGAAAGGATATCTTAAAATATGTATGTTGAAGCGCACACACACCACAACAATTTAAATCATCAGTGTTTATACAGCAGGTAAAATTCATATTAGGCAGGCTAGACACCATCTGTCACAGTCAGGTTTTCCTAAGATGACTGGAAATAGAGGTTGGCAGCCCTCAGTTAAGTCTATCTATTTGAATATTCAGGAGAAATGTTTCTTTGCTATTACAGTCATTGCTGGGGTTAGATTTTTCGTATGTAGACAGTAGAAATACATCAATATAACCTTAAGAGGCTTTGTGGCATAACAATAAATGGTTCTGTTTTATTCTTGAAACTGATTTATTATGTTCTGAATCCTTCCTAAGGCAATTTCCTTTTTCTGAACATACAGTAAGTTAATCTATTAGACTCAAGTTCTGTTTCTTTCACTCTGCACTAAACCTGATGATGAGGTTATAATTCTCTTCTTACAGAAGAAACAAAAAGTTAAAATAAAAAGAACTTGTTAGAAGAAACCTCCTCAGTTTTTATGCAGAAAAGTAGAGAAATATTATATTTTTTTTAGGAAAACAGTATAGTAGACTAATCTTGTATTTTAAAAATAATTAACTATTACAACTTTCCTTATTATCCTTACCTTTGTACATTATCAATGTATACACTGAAAAAGGTTATATACTTGGTATGTGTTTTTAACTAACAAAGTCTCATTAACATTTTCATCAAAATTTCAAAATTGCTTACTGAGTCTATCAATGAGCATATATGATGCATGAATAAATCTGCATCAAATATTTGTGGCTATTTTGAGTTCAGTCCTGTGCCACTGACTTCAATAAGACTATTGCAACTGATTTCAATAGAAGTGGAGTTAATTATGGTGATGGGGAATTACTTTATTATAACAATTAATTTTTAAGTTAAATACAAGTCAATTCAAAACCCTGATATAATGCATTGTACTAGTGCTCTGCCAACACTTAAAGTATGATAATATTCAGTTTGCTTGCTATTTATTTCTTCTACATAGTAGAAGATAGGGCTGTGCAAAACACCATCATTTTGTTTAAGCATATTTCACCATTTTGAAGGAACAGAGTTTTGTTTTGGTATTTTGTTTCATTTCAAAGCTCTGTCCCATTTAATTTTGTCGAAAATATTTTACTGTTTTGACGAGTTTTGCTGTTTCACCCATAGGCTATAATGCAGAATCATGAAAATGTCTAAAACTTTGCCATTTCTTGCCCAATTTGGAGGAAAATTGCAGAGATGGTAGCCCCTTCTGAAGGCATGAAGCCTGCCAAGTTTCAAGGAGATAGGTGCAGAGGTTTCTGGGAAACTGCACCTCAAACTCTTCAAAGCAAACTCCTGACACTTGCCAGCAGCTCAGATCTGGGTGCCCGCACCCCCGGAGGGCTGTGGGGCTGTGCCAGACTCCTCCCCAGGGTGAAAGCCTCCAGATCTGCATGCCAGATGAGAGTAGGCTCGGGCTGCTACTGCCGCAATCTTCCATGCACAGCCCGCACCCAGCACTGGTCCCAGGTGGGAGAGGCAGCCTCTTCTTATCCAGAGTGCAGATCCAGGGCCAGGTTGTGCCAGACTCCTCCGGGGGGTACAAGCCCCCAGGTCTGCACCCCGGATGCGAGGAGGCTCAGGCTGCTGCCTGGGACCGGTGCTGGGTGTAGTCCAAGCCCAGTGCTGGGGAAGATAGCCGCCTCTTATCTAGTGTACAACTCTGGGGGTCCACACCTCCATCAGGAGTCCAGCACAGCCCCATAGCCCTCCTGGGGATACTGGCCCCTGGATCTGCGTGCCAGATGGGAGGAGGCTGCCACTGCTGCCACTGAAGCCAAGTAAGCCTGGCTTCAAAACTCAAAACAGTTTGAAACATTTTGAGTCCCCTTGTTTAATTTCAAAGCCTTTTGTTTCATTTCTATTTCACTGTTTCAAGCTTGAAACAGCTTTGAAATGAAACACAGTGAAATTTCGCACAGCTCTAATAGAAGATGCCACTTGACAAGCCCTTGATGCTTGTCTTAGTAAAAGGGGAGATAAGGTTTCTGTTCAAAACAGAAACTGCAAGACACAAGTTGTGAAGACTTTAATTTAAAATTACATTTCTGAAGCAACTAAAATTTTTGCTAGGAAATAATACTATATTTCAAATAAAAAAATAAAAGTCAAGTGTTGCTTTTCCTGTACTATTAGCATAAATCTGATCTTATTATATTTTTCCTATGACTACAAAGGTATATTAAGGCCTCAGGGCTTTTCACCTCTTAAAAATATCCTTCTGTCATCCTAGTAATTTGATTGACTGATCTATTTTTTAGAAATAGCTTTTGTGCACAATGGTTTTCTGAAAGAGTCTCCAGTATTGTGGCTGTTCAAAATAATGATACAAATAATAAAAGTACAAGTACAATAATGATGAAGTACAATAAGAATGAAGCTTTCAAAGCAATATACAGCTCTAAGATGGGGCAAATCATAAGCTAGTTTACATTGTCATAATTCCATTAATGCAAATATCCACTTATACCTGATTCTGCTGCAGTAATTGAGGATCTGCTTCATGATGTGTACTGACTAGACATATACAAGTCCATAGGGCCAGACAGGATGCACTCAAGGGTGCTGATGTAGTTTGCTGATGAGACTACATAGCCATTGGCCATCACCTTTGAAAACTCATGGCAATCAGGAGAGGTCCTGGATGACTGAAAAAGGACAAACATAGTGCCCCTATTTAAGAAAGGGAAAAGGAGGATTCAGGGAACTAAAAATTGGTCAGCCTCACCTCAGTCCCTGGAAAATATCATAGAGCAGATCCTCAAGAAATCCATTCTAAGCACTTGGAGGAGAAAAAGGTGATTAGGAACAGTCAGCATGGATTCACCAAGGGCAAGTCATGCCTGGTCAACCTGATTGCCTTCTCTGATGAGATGATTGGTTCTATGGATACAAGGAGACCAGTGTATGTGGTACCCCTTGATTTTCGCAAGACTTTTGATATAGTTGTGGCAGTGAACTGGTAATGCCTGCCACTTTAAGACCATTGGGAAGGCTGTGGAGCATCTGGAAAGTGGGCTCAGGCTCAATTAGGCAGCCACATGACTGCAGAGGAGTGCCTGATTGGAGGAAGGATGGGCAGGCAGAGTATAAGCCCAGACCCTAGTTGCTGGGCCAGCAATTACATTTGGGGAGCTGATGGAGTAACATTGCCTGGCCTGAAGAGAGCAGCTCTTATAAGACCTGGAGGCAAGGGTAGGAAATATGGTAATGGAGGAGGTTCCTTCTGGTCCTGGGTAAGATCTGAAGCTGCCTCATGGTGGGGGTCGGATGGTGCCATGTGACTGCCTGTGGCAAGGCAGCCCCCCCAGAAAATACCATGCCTGTGCCTCCCCAGTGAACACTGAGGATGGGGAGCTGTAAAACTTCAGCCCCCACTGCCTTGTGAGTCACCCTGTAGAGGGGAAAGACTTGGGGCCAAGGTCTACCAAGTGGGACCTGAGACCTCAGGAGTGAAAGGCCCAGAGTCAGAACATGTGACACAATAAGGGGGCAGAGTGTGTGGCCCCAGACATGGATCAGAGTGTGGTCCAGTGAGGGGCTAAGAGGACAAGGTCCACCAAGAGGGACCTGAGGCCTGCGTTGGCCCAAAGCAAACTTTGGCCTAGTAAGGGGCCGGGGAAGTAGTAAGGAAAATTGGATGTCATCTGCAAGGCATGGGACATGATGTAAGTGTGTTCAGAGCCATATGATTGGCCCAGTATACCAGGGCCACAAATGGGGCAGCCCCCTGCATTTTACATCAATCCATTTACATCAAGGCATGGCAAGCAAGTACAGGGGCAGACTGCCCTAAAAAGGCCCTCCCCCCCCAGTTACAATGGTGTCCCACAAGATTTTTGCAGGCATGCTGAGGAAGTATGGGCTGGATGAATGGACTGTCAGGTGGACAGAAAACTAGATGGACCGTTGGGCTCAGGGGATAGTAATCAATCGCTCAATGCCTGTTTGGCAGCCAGTATCAAGTGGAGTGCCCTGGGTCAGTCCTGGGACTGGTTTTGTTCAGTGTCTTCACCTGGAAGATGGCATAGAGTGCACCCTCCCCAAACTGGGGGATTACTAGATATGCTAGAAAGTAGGGCTAGGATTCAGAGTAACCTAGACAAATTGGAGGATTGGACCAAAAGAAATCTCTTGAGGTTCAACAAGAAGAAGTGTGAAGCCCTGCACTTAGGATGGAACAATTCAATGCACCAGTACAGACTGGAGGCTGACTGGCTGGACAGCAGCTCTGTAGAAAAGGACCTGGGTGTTACAGTGGACAATAAGCTGTATATGAGGCATCAGTGTGCCCTGTTGCACTTTCTTGTTACTAAGTGCAAGACAGAACGAGTTGGCTGGGTTAACCATGTGTATCGGTTGCAAAGAAAGGTACTTACTCTGCCGTTGATTTTAGCAGGGTGAAGTTTTATTATGAGGAACCACGAATGCAGGTTATGATGAGCAGCTGAAGGAACACGAAGTTACACAAAAAACGTTATGGCAAGCTACCGCAAATGCACAAAGGCCTTTTTTATGAGACGAGGAAGTGACTGGATTGTCACTTGGAGGGTCTCTCTGCCTTCCTGTTCTGCGGTGGGTTACATATACCTGGGTTCACGTAAGCGCGGTATGTCATACTGCGGCAAATTTTAGCCTATGGTGGCGCATATTATGCTACCCAGTGACAAGCTCTTAGCCTATGGTTATCAGCCAAGCACTGGACATCTCTGTCCAATTACATTGTGCTGAAAATTCCCCTTGCTCAGCTCTGCGGTATTCCTCGTCTGGCACAACTGAGGAACCATGGAGCTGGAGCACTGCTAAGGCTCTGTTAGTTAGGCAATAATTCAAGCTGTCTTTTTGGGCTGTGTCTGGTTACTGTGCCATAAGCATATCACACACTTCTACCTGACATGCCCTTGTTGCAATGAAAGCTAATGACATCGAAGGCTAAACTGCACTTGTAGCAGTGTTGCCAGCAGATCAAGGGAAGTGATTATTCCCTTTTATTCAGCACTGGTGAGGCCACATCTGGAGTGCTGTGTTCAGCTTTGGGCCCCCACTACAGAAGTATGTGAATAAATTGGAGAGGGTCCAGTGGAGGGCAACCCAAATGGTGATGGAACTGGGGGACATGACTTACAAGGAAAAACTGAGGGAACTGGGCTTATTTAGTCAAGAGAAGGGGAGACTGAGAAGAGATTTAAATAGCAGCCTTCAAATACCTGGAGGGGTTCAAAAGAAGATGGAGCTGCACTGTTCTCAGTGGTCACAGATGACAGAACAAGGAGCAACAGTCTCAAGTTGCAGCGAGAGAAGTTTAGATTAGATATTAGGAAGAATTTTCTCACTAGGAGGGTAGTAAAACACTGGAACAGATTACTCAGAGAGGAGGTGGGATCTCCATCCTTGGAGGCTTTTAAGACCCGGCTAGACAAATCCTTGGCTGGGATCATCTAGTTGGGGATGATCCTACTTTGAGCAGGGGGTTGAACTATATGACCTCCTGAGGTGCTTTCCAACCCTAATGTTCTATGATTCTATGACTCCAGGTTTGTTTTTACCTTTAAGTAAAAATCTTCTGTAAAATGTCCAAACTTTCCTCATAGTAAAAGTCTCATTGCTATTTAATTATTTAGCTGAGGAGCATAAATGTATTTAGAGATGACAAACTCATTTTATTATTATTAATATGGATAGATAGCAGCTTTAGTAACTACCTTTGGATACTTATACGTATATGTTTGCCTGCTACAGTGCAACAGAAATCCAGTGCATCTCAGCAGACTCAACTGAGTCTGCAGAGCACACAAATTGACGCACCCGGTACTGTGTTACATACATTTGTACAAATGATGAAATGAAGAAAGTGGTCGTGATGGTGCACTTTAAAACTAAAACACCTTTCATGTATTTTAGTTCAAAAGTGCACCACCGCCATTTTCTCAGCACTGATGTGCATTTCATCATTTATACAAATGTATGCAATGCAGCACCGAGCGCTTTTAAAAGCACCTGGTGCCGCATCACATGCATGTGTGCATGTGTCCTTTGTGACTGAACAGGCACTGTTGTCAGCGGAAAGACTTCAGTTGCAGTTGGATTGAGCTCCTGGTCCTTGTCATAATTCCTGACCAGATTCTCAAGAATTGGCTGAGAATGCAACTACAGTTATTGTCTAAAATGTTTCCTCATCATACAAGATGGGCTAAATAACCCAAAGGTCCACTGTAACATCAGGATCCAAAGGAAGGTATATTACATCCATTTCAGTTCCATTTGGCTGGGAGTATATACATATGTTTTAAATAGAAGACCACTTTCTCCCAGCTGTGGCCAGCTATTTTCTTCAGTCCTTTCAACTTCAGGAGCTTCAGGATGACTGCCTGAATACCTTACTGCTTGCCCTCTTTGGGTAATATGAATTTTAGGCTAGATACAGACATTGTATTTGTCCCTGGATAAGTCACCTTTAATGAGCAGCTGAATGCATGCCATTTCAGTAATTGCTTTACTACTGCAATCCAGGGATAACTATATGGACAGGGTGATGTACACATGATGGGGATTTAGTCCTTCAAGGTTGCCTTCTATGCCCCCTAAATTGAAAAGGTGAGTTTTTAATTGAAACAATGGGTTTTATTTTTCTGTTACTGTACACACATCATTGTCCTGGCAGCCACAGGCAACTGCTGAAGGCAGAGGAAGCAAGGGGCTCGATCCTTTTGGGTTTTTTTTCCTGGCAGAGCCTGCTCCCCTCTCCCACAGCTGGGGACCAAGCTGCCAGCTGGCCGAGTGGTTCCTGAGTTGCAGAGGCCCTGGTCCTTCCCTCTGTAGTGGCAGCGCCACCTGGGTCCAGACAATGAATGGGCGGGATGTCAGTGAATCAGGTTCTGCCCCAGCTTGGAAGCTCCTCATCCAACTCTTCCCCAAACCCATCTGGGCTTCCAGCATCCCATGCGCTATCCCCACTGCCTTCTCTGACTGCCAGCATACCCAGCCACCCTTCTGCCACCTCTCTGCACTGCTCCAGGGGCAAGCCAGCTTGTTCCCAGGCAGCCCCAGATATCCTGGTGGCCGTAGGTGTCTGCGGGAGGCAGAAGTGGTGAGGGGCCAGATCCTTTTTTTTATTTTTTTCAGCAGAGCTTGCCCACCTCTCCTGTGGCTGCAGGGCAAGCCGATAGATTAATGGCTGCAATATTCCAAGTTGCAACATTGCAAATTAACTACACTGGAATGTGGTTTAGTTTGTGACAATGCAAACTCATTTAAAACCCCCAAAAATATGTAAATCATGATGCAAGTAAGCCACACAAAGGGAAATTTTCATCACATGTACATGGTAACATCATCACATGTACAAGCACCCACATACTTTTCAATAGCCTAGGATAAACTGTTCCTACCTCTTATCTGGGAAACCTTTTAGGAACTATCCCAGGACAACAAGTATGGACATCAGTATACTTGCACTTTGTCTTACGATAAATGGTTTGTTCTGAGAAAACGTACAGTCTGCTTGCAGACTTACAGGCTTGTGTTTCTTCCAAGTCTTAGGAAGGACTGTTCAGTGTAGATAATTGTAACACATAGACATGGCAATAAAGAAATAATATGGTAAGTTTCTGTAATCTGAGAGATAAAAATACTCTAACATCGGAGAGCATGTAAAAAGATGTCATGGCAAAAGAAACCACCTATCACAGAATGTATAATAATGTCTTAAATGTAGAAAAGGACCCACATCAAGGGACATAGTTTGACCAACTAGGGAAAATTCTTCCTGCATACCAAACCAAAGGAAAAAAAAAACAAACAAGATCTTAATGTAGTTGTGAAAAATATAGATTACTTGAGAAGAAAATCTCTCATATTTAAGGAAAACTGCCTTCATCTGAGGCTGCAGGATAGTTCCTGAATGGAATAAATGTTCTTCTGTGCTTGAATCCTAGTAAGTGTTATCCAGTGGGGTTCTGGACCTAATTCGTCTAGGCAGAAGATACAACCATAATATACCAATAGTTTAGCCACTGTCACCTCTCCTCTTCAATGTACACACAACACAGTAATAAGACCTAGAGACATATCGGTGGAGTTCATTACAGCATGCTGATGACAACCAACTGTATATCTTCAGCATATCTAGAATGTCTCTGTTAGTGTTTCAGTACCATTAAAGCATCAGTGAAAGTAGCTTGCCTGAGATTCTTTTTGGAAAGGACCAATAAGATTATGCTGCTCTGTGGATATGTATGACTGATATTGTGCCAGTCTTCCTGATTCGAGGTGTTTATCCATCAATTGATATAATAAAATTGTGACTTGGGGACCTGATTACATTCCCAACTTCTTTTAGAAGTTAAATGAGAATAGTCAATTAATCTACTGCTTTATCTTCATCTGGTAAGGGAGTTGTACTCTTTTCTCTCACATATGAACCTTACCAGTATGATCCATGCTTTTGCCACCTTCAAATGGGAATACTGCAGTCTCTTACATAGATTTACAGGTTAAATATGAAGCTGGTGTAGAATTCAGTAATCACTCATTACTTTGAATACATGATTTCATTTCTCCCCGATCCATATTGGCTGCTAGGCATCATTTCAATGCTGGCTTTGATCTATAAATCCACAAAAGATCTGGGTATCATACCTACATATCATACTATTGCAGTAGTTACCAAAAATGGCATTGGAACTCCTTTGCTTTGAGATTGAATTATTGACAATGTAAATATAAATTTCTTCCAAATTTCAGTTATAGGTAGCATAAGACACTAATTTCTTCTCCTACCCCAAAATTCTTTTAACACAAAAGAACAGAATTTCATCATCTTAATGCTACGGCTTTAGGAGGATTTTTTTCTAGGCATAAACAAAGGCACACACACCTTTGGATAGGATTTTGTTCATTACACAGTGCTATGGGCATGATACAGAGCAAAGAATTTGAACCTCCAGGCTACCAGCTCTCTCCTCTCCTCCCAAATAAGAGCAGGAACTTTTTATATTTTTCAATTAAGGCAATTCCAGCTATAGCTCATAAGGGACTGGCAAACAAGTGCAAAAACATTAACAGATCCTAAGTGGATAATCAGAAGGTGTCCACATAGACAGCAAAATCTAGTGAGGAGCAAAAAAATAAAATGCTTAAAAATAATGTAACAACTATTGTATAAAAACATAGATACAAGTCATCTAACTCTGTTCTTTACTATGAGATTACAGTACCTTCAAAAATCACATTAAATGGTTGAACACCCACTGAATCCAAAAATCCCATAGAAAAATAGTATCTGTTTCAAGATATAACTATGATTCCAAAACAAAGGCACCCCCAGCATGTTGCTGAAAGACCTAAATAGTCACTTCCTACAGTTCTCATCCATAGTTCTCTCATCTAGTTCATTACTAGGAAAAATGGGTGAAGTCACATTCTGACAAACTAGAGCTGTTAAGCAATTTCTCCCTTTTCCATGCTGCAGTTCAATATTACCATAAAATCATAGCCATCAGTTGCCAACACATCACACCCTATCATAACTCAGGATAGCATGAGAAAGCTGCAATTTCCAGCAACTAGCTATCATTTGCTACACTCTGCCAAGCATACACTACTGTAGCATAACCCTGGCTGACTGCCAAACCTCTTTAGTACTCCACTATACTCCACCTTTAGCTTATAACTCAGTGTACCAGTATCAAGGCACCATAATGAACATCATTGTGTGAAGAAGGATTTAGCACAGCTGTAGAACTATGCAGCTGACACTCTCATAGTGACACATCATTAATGAACATTAGTGAAAACATTAATGCCCACAAGAGGGCAAATAAAATCAGCTGGCCAGATCAAGGTACAGCAAGATAGCTCTGACTATTTTCCAAACCTCTGTATCACATTAACATTTCACATTTCAAACTGGCTTTTGGAATCTGAAAATTTAACAAAACATTTCATGTTATGAAATTCATAGGTCAAAGTCTGGACTTATTCATACCCTCACAAAACTACTATCTTCTGTGTGTCTAGTTAATACTCACAGCTCTGATCATTTCCCCAAAGGGATCTGGTCGTGGTTGTACCCTTACTGTACACTAACTGGTCATGGACGGGACCAATGCTCCAGCATTTCAGAGTTGTGTCTGTAGTTACAGTGCAATCCCCACAACCTCAAATTGAGGGTCTGTCTCTGAACAGAGTAGAAAAGAGGGTGGTGTCTCCTTTAATGCCTTTCTCTTAAGTTGGTAGATGTGTAGGTTAGATGAGAGGAGGGAAATCTTCAGCTGAACAGATGGGTTAGGGCTTAGCTAAAACATTATCTGTGCTTCTGGTGAAGGATATATGAAGCCCTGTTTCAGTCTGATTCCATCACATGCCTGAATTAATACCTCCCATACTTACACCCCTGTAATTAGGACCAGGATATTTGGACTTCTGCAGCCATTGCAGCAGTGGCCTTTCATTGGACTGAAATAGATTTTCCCTTCACCACCAAATTATCCAGGATTGAGTGGGCTTTTTCAGCTTTCCATAGCAAGTCAGAGACCTTGATGCAGTCAGTCAGAATGCATAATTAAAGTTTTCCTAAATTACAAGATAGTAGATACTGGGTGTGTCTACATGTGCATTAGGTGTGGGAGCAGTTTACACACAAGTAAATGCTCCCAGCAGATGTCCACATATGCAGGGAAATTGGAGCAGATTTCTACTAATGGTAACAAACTGCTTCTGCTTCCTGGGGCCCTGCAGTGTGCCCCTGCTGACACCAGGGTCTAACAGGAAGCACCAGGCCAGAAGATAGCAGTCTCCTGGCCAGTTGTGAGACATGGCACCCTGTCCTCAGGTGCAATGTCCCCCTTCCCCAACAGCATGGAGCTTCTGGCCCCAATACCCTGATGAGGGGCGGGGGACTTGGAAAGAGCTTCAGGGAAGGGGAAAATCCCAGCCTCGTTCCCCAATCCAGCCTGTTCCCCACCCAGCTCCACAATCATGGAGTTCAACAGTGAACAGGCTTCCCAGCCCCTGTCAACGGGGAGCTCCCAGCACCACCTCTGTAGTCACGGGGCTGGCACTGAGAGATCATTTTCTGCCAGCATCAGCTCCGTGACTAAGATAAGGATCTCCCAGAGCTGGCCCTGTAGTTGCAGAGCTCAGGCTGAGTGATAAGAATCACCTGGGCCCCTGGGCCCCCATCACAATGGTGAAGCAAGGGCTGGGAGATAAGGATCTCCCACCCACCAGTCCTTGATCACAATCTTGGAGCAGTGGGCTTAGAGCTCCCTGCTGCTATGGCAGAGGGACATAGCCGAGATTTGATTCAACCAGGCATCTATGTGAGTGCTACTGTACAGTAACTCATCACAAGTAAAATTTGCTACTTGTATTTTCAGGTAGCAAATTTACTCACAATTAACAAGGTTTACTGCACAGTAAGTGTGTTCAGGTGTAGACACACACACTTACTTTGCAGTAAACTATGCTACTACACAGTAAAGTGCCTCATGGAGACACACCCACTGGGTGCACCTACACATGTGCTTTACTGTAGAATTGACTAATTAGCTCTACAGAACAGCATCACCAACTATATGTGCACCCCTACTAGGGTAGAGTGAACTAATTAATTCTGACATAGAATAGTACTGTCTGGGTACTGTTGTACAGATGGGATAAAGAGGGGGAAAAAAGGTGGGGGGATTGCTGTCTATGTTAAAGAACAATATACATCCTCTATAATCAAAGATGGGATCAGAGGAGGACTAAACTCAGGTACTGTGGGTCAGGATACTAGGAGGTCAAGAGGAAAGGGACTTGGTAGTGGGGGTCTACTATAGACTGCCACACCAAGAGAATGAGCTAGACCTGGAATTCTCCAGGCAGCTCTCAGAGGCCATATGGTCAAGATATATGCTTGACATAAACTACCCTGCCATCTGCTGGGAGTAGCAGTCAGCCAAATCTAACCACTTACATAGCTTCTTAACCTGCATACAGGACCTCCAACTAATACAGGAGGTATATAATCTCACTAGGGGAAATGCCTTTCTGGACTTGGTATTAGCTACCTGGTGGGGAATCTTCAGGTACAAGGTAACCTAGGAGATAGTGAACATCAATTGTTTGAATTCACTATCCAGCGAAGGATGGATAAACTAATCATCAGGGCTGAAGTGCTAGACTTCAGAAAGGCTAACACAGAAGGAGAGACACTCAAGGGCTCAAACATTGGTCCTTTTCCAGGAGGTCTGGAAAAGGCCAATGTGGTCCCTATTTTCAAGGAGGGGAGGCAGGAGGAACTGGGAAACTATAAGTCAGTTAGTCTCACCCCTATCCTTGGGAAAAATCTGGAAAAAATTATTAAGGATCAAATTTGTGGGAGCCCAGCAGGGGAAATAATGCTGAAAGGAAATCAGCACGGATTCATTGCCTGGCTAACCTTATTTCTTTTTATGACCAGGTCACAAAATGCTTAGATGCAGGAGTTGAAATAGATGTCATCTACCTAGACTTTAAGAAGGCCTCCAATACAATATCTCATTCTGTTCCCATAAATAAACTGACATGCTGTGATGTAGATGATTACCTGGTCAGGTGGGTGGCAAATTGGCTTAAGAGTTACACTCAGAGATGGTGGTGGATGGGTCGATATCGACCTGGAAAAATGTGGGCAGTGGAGTCCTGCAAGTCTCAGTCTTTAGGCCGGTGCTATTCAATGTCTTCATCAGTGACTTGGACGAGGGTATGGAGAGCACCCTGTCCAAGTTCATAGATTATACCAAATTATGGGGCAAAGTTATCATACCAGAGGGTAGGGAATGGATCCAGGAGGATCTGGACAGTTTGGAAAAAATAGGCAGAACAAAATAGGTTCCAGTTCAACAAAGACAAGTGCATGTGGGGGCTGAGAAACGCTGGTGGAATGGGGCCGCTGATGGAGTGTGGAATTAGAGAGCTAGACACGCGGGTTCTTGGAAGCAGAAAAACTTTACTTACAGTCCTTAGGTTTTAGGCACATTCCTTGAAGTTACAAAACTCAAGTAGGAATTCAGGCACACAAAAGCTCATGCTCATGCAGGGTACGGGGCGTCAGATGAATCCGGCGAGGAGTCATTGTCGGGTGATCAGGCCTTGCGTGTGGCTCAGAAACGGACGCGGCTATCTCCTCATGCATGTCCCAGTTCTCCTTCCGTTTGGGTGGGCATCGCCCAAGCCTCTTATTCGGTCAGCTAGCCAATTATCGACCAACATGTATTCATAATTTAACATGAGCAAATAGCAAGCATGCACTCACTAGTGCAGCTGCAAGGTTTTGGCGGGCTCTGATCTTGCACTGAAACTTTTCCCGCGCTACAGGGGAAACTCCCTGCTTCCGTGCTTATAATGTGCTCAATACAGGCTGTGCTGAGGCATCTCTTAACCATTATGCACAGACATGCCCCCTAGCTGAAGGCACTGTTGTGTCCGCAGCACATTCAGACTAGTTACATCACACTCACACTGTTGTACAGGGTTACATTGCAAATGAGCAAAAACAAAAGCGGATAAAAAAACAAGTTCGTTCTCCAATGATCTAATCAAATAATATTCTAACAAAACAGAACTACACATCAGTACATTTGTGATGAACAGTTCGATTATCAAAATTTCACTGGGCTTCATCACGTCCTGGTTTTTAGAGGCTCTTCCTCTCTCAGAATGCCTTCTCTGGTCTGGTCTGCACACACCTCCTAGAGGACTCACAGAGACAATTCAATCTTCTCAAAAATCTTTTTTCCTTCTCTGATTCAGTCTGCACACGTTCTGGTGGACCTGCAGAGAAAGAAATTCTCAGGGAAAAATTAATTAGCTTACTGACAAAAAAATTAATCATACCACAAGATGACTTTTCATCTGGATCATCTTGACACTCAAACCCCATCTCATAGGCCAGGTTCCATTAGCCGTCATCGCCTAGCACTCTCAACTGCTGCTTGGTAAGCTTTGAGTATCGCATCAGGAACCTAAACATTTCACGTTCTTCTGATGTCCTCTGCGTCAGTTGTAATCGTCGCAGAGTTGACTCGTGTGCTCAATGCTACTTTGGGTCGCTGAACTCTCTTTGACCCGGCTTTACCAAGACTTGCAGTCACAGTAACTGCCTCAAGAAATCACTTGCAGGCTGTCCGGCTAAGGGATTCAACAAAATTCAGAGAATAACCGCAGCCCTTCCTCCGTATACTTCGACACAGGCATCGATACTTGTCAGCGTAACTGGAACAGCTCCCGGATCTTGCAGATAACGGTGAGGCCACAGTTCCTGCTGCTGGGCTGGTGTCAGTCCCAGTGGGTGCCGTCTTGGGTTCCACATACAAAAGGAAACTCTGATGACTGCTTAAAATAAAATCTGCTCCACACTGACCCTTGATGGTCCTCCTTCATGCCACGCATAGGCTCTCTGGCTGGCTTGACCTGCAACAAGTGCTGGAAGCAAGATTGGCCAG
>JAGPOW010001296.1:99994894-100085960 GCA_030014935.1 Caiman crocodilus
AGCAAATTCTATCAGGCGATGGTCGCTGTCTCCCAGGGAGTCCCGTACCCGGAGCCCTGCAACCAGATCATCCCCCAAGACCAGGACCAGATCCAGCAGCGCATCCCCCCTGGTGGGGCCATGCACCTCCTGGACCTGGACCTACACATGCAGATGCTTACTACATAGTTATATGCTCTAATCATGAGTAAATTGCTATGTGTAAACACATATAGCAACTTTACTCTCAATTGCTTACTGTGCAGTAGCACATGTGTAGATGCCTGACCAGCAGCAAATGTGTTCCTGGGCAGTGAGGGATAGGAGATTTTTTCCTGCCTCTGGGAGCTGCCTGTTGACAAGATGGGCTCTGCCACCAGAGACCAGGTGGGGATTATTTCCCCTTGCCCCAGCAGCAGGGAGCTTCCAGCCGAGCTTTGCAATCACAAAGCTGGGACTGGGAGATCTTTATCTCCCAGCCTGAGCTCTGTGATCAGGGGGGCCATGCTGAGAGATCCTAATCTCCCAGCCCAAACCCCATGATCACAGAGCATGACCTGGGAGCTCCCTGTTGCCAGGGCAAGGGTAAATTACTCCCACCTGGGCTCTGGTGGTGGACCTTGCCCCAACAGCAGCCAGCTCCTGGGGGCAGAGAGCAATGTCCCAGCCCTGGTTAGAAGACAGCTGTCTCTTGACTCTATAACCCCTGCCAGCCCCTGGGAAACAGGAAAAGCCTAGAGCTTCCCCTAGGTGCTACAGGGGCCCAGTGCAGGAAGCAGGAGCAGACACATGTCTGGAAGAGTTTACTTCAAAATACTTTACTCTAGAGTAAGCTGTTTCTGGATTATTTGCACATGCGGACATGCCCAATAAGAGTTTTAGAAGACTTAAACAGAATTCTACTTCTGTCTATGAACCTAAAAGGCAGTTTTCTAGCCACATAAGTGGTATTTGGCTTTTATGTTCAGATTGTGATTCTAAGCATATACACAAAAGAATTGTTAGACAGAAGGTGCACATTGGCTGGGCAAGTACCCAGCTAAGTCTTCATGTCCACTGTAGATGCATAAGTGAATGTCATGAAAATGTAACTGGACAAAAACCCATGACCAATGAGAGGGAAGAAGAATGCTATTGACCATTTTATATTTAAGCCCACTTATCCAGAGGGGGATAACCTGCAGCTTCCAATACAATGCTCTACCCAGCAGGCCACAAATTAGGCATCATTAGGCACATCTACACAAGCTGTTTATTGTGGAACTGACTAATTAGCTCAACAGTAAAGATCTCAGTGTCTATGCATGCACAGGAAAATAATAAACAGTGCAGCAGGATAATACTTGTAAATACAAGTACTACCCTGCTGTTGAGTTTTTCTGTGTGCAGCAGCACATGTGTAGATGCTGACAGAGCTGGCTGGGGCACAAGGGTGCTTTAGTGCAGAGGTTCCCTGCCGGCTAGCCCTAAACTGAAGTACCCTCATGCCCTAGCCATCCCCTCTGTAGCACATAGAGCCTGGTTGGAGCATCCCTAAGCTGACCTTTTAACCCGTGGGACCCTCTGCCATCTGGGGCTGCTCCAACCCAGATCAAAGTGCTGCAGTCCAAGTGCATGTGTAAACTGTGTACCTTGGAGCTTCCTAGAAGCAATAAAGTTCCAGAGTTTATCAATGTGCATTAATGACATGTAGACATGTCCATCCAGTGTTTTTCTCCTGTAGTCCTTCTGAAGCAGATAAAAGGGGGAGAGTATGTGGAGCCAGATGCCAGAGAACAAGCTAAAGGGTGAGTGGTTCAGCAATATTGCTGCTGCTCTGCAGGGAGCAAGTCCTGGACTCTAGCCTAGAGCCTTGCTCCTAGTGGAGCCAAAATTTCCCATTGCAATTCCCACTATCGATCTTATCCAATGAATATTAAATGCAAGATCCAGTGTCTCAGCTTCAAAAGGAGTACTGTACAGGCTGCTAGTTAATATCCAACTTGTGGCATAATGTTTAGAGTATTTTGTTGGGAAAACCCACTTTGAGCGAAGAAGGCCCACAACCTGGGTCTATTGGTTCCAAGACAAATTCCCTAATTACCCTGAACTGTGGCAAAAGCATGAGAGGGTTTTCTTTCTTGGTTTTCCATGACACACTCTCTGGTACATGCATACATAGCCACATATCTCCCTGGGTAGCCTAGCTTACATGCTCAGTCTACTGTGCAGTAGGGCTGTGCAAAATGGCACCATTCCATTTTGACTTGCATTTCAATGGAACAGTGTTTCATTTCAAATTTCATTTAGAGTCAAAACCACTGTTCCATTTTCTTTCGTCGAAACAGTTTTGCTGTTTTGACACTGTTTTGACATTTTGCTCACAGGCTATAATGGGGAAGCATGAAACAGCCCATAACTTTGTCATTTCTGTCCTGATTTGGATGAAACATGCAGAAATGGTAGCCCCTTCAGAGAAGTCTGCCAAGTTTCAAGGAGGTAAGTGAAGGGGTTTCGGAGAAACTGCACCTCAAAGTCTTGAAAGCAAAACTCGTGTCACAATATGTGTTAAGATACAGTGGGATCAAACCTGCAGGCATGCCAGTTCCTGCTGAGGCCATGAAGCCTGCCACGTTTCAAAGAGATAGGTGCAGGAGTTTTCGGGAAACTGCACCTCAAGCCACAGACAAGCAAAATGCAGGACATGGGTGACACTGTGTGTGTGTTAAAGCAAAGCAGGATGAAAGCTACAGGCATGTTAGCCCCTGCTGAGGCCATGAAGCCTGCCAGCTGTCAAGGAGATAGGTGTAGGGGCTTCTGGGTTCTGGGGCTCTGCACCTCTGGCTTCAGACAGGCTGAAACTCGTGACATGGGTGCTTATGCAACTGTGTCTGTCTTGGGACACAGGGGGGTGAAAACTGCCTGCCTGCTAGGCCCTGCTGTGGCCATGAAGCCTGCCATCTGTCAAGGAAACAGGTGCAGGGGGAGTCTGGGTTCTGAGGCCCTGGACCTCTAGCTGCTGACAGGCAAAACTAAAACACACAACTCAGTAACTGACAGCAAGGCAGACAGCAGGGCAGTTCAAACAATGCTGCCCTTTATGCAGTTTTTCCATCCCTCCCCCAGAGCACGGGGATTGGAAAAGACTTCAGGAAAGGATGACAGTCACTGGCCAGCTACACAGTCAATAATGAGAGCACTCCTTCCCCGCTTCCCCACCTTCCGCTCCTTACTTTAGTTTCTGTTTCCCTGCAAGGAAACCCAGCTTGAGCTTCAAAGCTTGAAACGTTTTGAAAATTTTGAAATGTTTTGACTTGACTCATTTCATTTTGAGGCTGTTTCGAAGCTCTCTCTTTCATTTTGATTTTGCTGTTTTGAGCTCAAAACGAGTCGTAGCAGTATCAAAATGAAACTGCCAGCAACATTTCATGTAGCCTTACTGTGCAGGGGTAGTAGTGTCATAATCTATATGTATATGCCAAGAATATCACTTACCTGACTGGAAAACTGCCATTTAGGCACAAAATGTGCGATAGAGTTCTACTCCTAGTGCTGTCTCAGGCTGGTTTCTCAGGCACTTACACTCAGGCTTCCAATGCCTTGGCACCTCTTCCCAAAAGAACTATCCATATTGACTGGGTAGAATTGTCTATGGTTTCTATACAATCAATGGACAGACATAAGTGCCACAGAGCAAATCAGAAAGTCCAGAAATAATCAATACTATGAAAAAGGTGTGTCTGAGCTGTTTCGACTCTTGGGAACTTAGGCATATCTGTTCAGTCACAATCCACTACCATTAGTGTGTCCACCTAAGTGGTAAGGGTGCCCATCATTGCCAAATATCCTTGCCTTGTAGTTAGAGCTTTCTCCTGGAAGGGAGAAGTCTGGGTCTTAGGCCTTTCTTATTCTAGAGGGATTTAAAATCACATCTACTTTTTCCCAAGAGAATGTCTAACCAACAGGTCAGAGGAAAAGGAGAGAGAAAGGGAAGGCAGCTTCCAACCTTTCTTTTATAGCTGGCCTCTGGGCAGCCAAGAGTTGAAAGGTCATGGGGCCAGGAAGTGAACAAACCAAACCGACTCTGTAGTATAGTGGTTGTACTTCTTCCCTGGGAAGAGGTAAACTCTTTGAAGACTTTTTATGGTTTGGACATTAGTATGCAGTGGAAGAGTTTTTGGATGAGTTTTTTGCATGAGGTCTATGCTTTCTGACACAAACTAAGCATTGTGTTGCATAACAATAAACCTATAAATGAATTTAGATGCTGTTTGAATCCTTACCATATGCATAAGAGAACAGCTCTGAACAGCCCTCCCAGAAGCAGTGATAGCAGCCCAAGTTGCTTACAGACCAAAGAAGGCAGCACTCTGCAGTTCTAAAATAATCTCCCTTCAGATCCCCTTAACAGGAAGATGTAGTCCTTTCTTTAGAGACTACATTGCAGATTTACTAGGCTTTGACCTATTCTGCACTTCATTGTGTAAATTCCTAAGATATTGAGCATGCAAAGAGCACAAACTTAGATGAATTATATCCCTTCATTTATGAAGCTTAGCACTTCATCTCTGTCAAGCTACTGTTATGAAATGGACATGGCTATTAATCTTCAAATAATTTATAAGATGTGTATTTCACACTAAAATATATTTAACAACACCGTAAAATCATGTTGTACTTTCATTATTATACCTATAAAAAGATTTTATCTGAATTCTGGTAACAATCCCAGTAAAACTATACATTGCAATCTCTTTAAGTACATAATTTATAGAAGATTAGGGGCCTGATATAACTCCTACAAAAGTCAATGAGGGTGTTTCAAACAGGCTCTGTAAATTTCACATTAGTTACCTAAGTCTTTAATTGATTGATTCATAAACCCAGTTTACATATATAGCATTAGAGTGCCTCACAGCTTTAGAATAAAATAGATTAAATAAAGCAACACTAAATATGGTAGAAGTATCTAGAGGACAAAATAAAATAGTATAAGAAATAAAAGTAAAACTTTAGCAGATAAATATAAACCACAAAGGCATTATTATTTTGTGAATACATCAGTGGCCTAGATTTAATGTTTAATTATGGTTATAAATCCACAATGTCATAGCATTGTCTCTACATTAACCCTGGTGTTAAAGTATTATTTATTTAATACCCAGGACGCAGGACTTCAACAAGTTGGGCACAAATATTAAGTGCTCATCTCTCTATAAGAAGAAAAAGTATTATAGAAAGCCAACTTTTTATTTTTAAACATACACATGACTAGGTAATGAGCAATAGATGATGCAAACAGCATAATCACATGGTTTTGCAACCAACCATGTGAGGCCAACTTTGGTTCTATCTGGACACAGAACATTGACTTTCCTTACCCTTTAATGGATTTTGTATTTGGACTTTGCACAGGTGAATTCCTACTGCTGATTGTGCAAATTTGTCCATCTATTCCAGAACCCAAGTTGACTGTGAGTTCTGTGTTCAATCTGAATTGTTCCCATACTCCTAATATTTAGTATATTCTATTAAATAGAAAACTTATTACACATTGCACTTTGAGCTGCTCAAATGTTGATTAGTGTTAGTGCTAGCTGGAGTTTGAAGCAACCACACCTTAAGGCTAAAAACTTTCTCTGACTGTCCCCTGCCAGCACAGCCATGATTTGCCACTAAGGGCTGGTGAGCAAGAGCCTAACAGGGGCCTACACCCCATACCTGGACCCATTTGTTCCCTGCAACCTGGCTTGCTGACATGTGCTCTGCAGGCTGTTTGCATGATGTTGCACCCCAGGGGGCTGTAAAATTGCAACCCAGGGGTGGTAAGGTCACACCCCAGAGAGTGGGAGAGGGAGTTGGCTTAGTTCCAAAACCTCCCCCTGGGCACTAGAGTTCAGGAAATGGAAAGTTTGTCTACACAGCAGGGTTGGAGAAGGGACACTGTATCATGGGATGCTAGAGACTGCAACTTGTGTGGTTTATCTGTGGGGAGTAACTATACATTAATAAAATACCACGTGGGTACCATGGATCAGAGATAAACCTGCCCTGGAGTGGCATAACTTTAAGCCACCTTAAACTATTTCAGGTGTTAATGTGTAAGTGATCCAGGATTTAAAGCTCCAGGAGCCACCTAAAATTAATGTATAACAAAACCCTCACTTACAAGAACTGGTATAAAGGCCTTTCTTGCTTGTATTTGTACTTATTATGAAAGTTGGTATCTGTTAAAAATGTTCTGGTATTTCATTTAAGTAGATGCTACATTTTCACTCCCTAATTAGTACTGTTGAAGGATCGATATACCACTTCAATTTATTATCTTTTGTCAGCCACCTCCTTTTCTGCTGTAGAAAGATATCATTATTTTCCTCTTACACTGTGATCCAAAACAAGATAAAGGTATTTGATCTTGGCAGATGGGCATGTAGTATTTATTAGTTTACTTGACTAGAATACAAATTATAGTATATGAAAACACATTTTTGTTTCTTTAAAAAAAAATCTCAAAATAGCATATGCTTAATCTGAAACAGTCCTAAATTACTTAGGCTTCCTGCGGTATTACAATGAAAACATATGCAAGTAAAATTACAACATTTTAGACTATTAACAGAATATTTAGAATAATGTTTCATGAGTTTTTAAAGCTTTAGGAAGATGTATCTGTAGCTTCTTAAAGGGCTGGAAGCATCCATTTGTGAAACGCACAGGTTGTGATTTTTTATCCCAGATAATTCTGTTCATGTATTTTATTTTGAAAAAAACCTGTCATCACTGCCTTAAAATGTGTTAAATGGAAAGGTTAATTTTTTTTCTTCCTTCAGTGAGTTCAAAATAAATAGGACTCTTTGTATTGACTAAATTAAGTTTTGGATCAGACCCTTAGTTTGTGCTCTTTGTCCCAAGCTAATAAAGCAAGGAACATATGCTAATATTTTCCCCATTGTATAATAAACTTGGATCCAATGTGTTATTTCTTTGGGTTTTTTCCTCATATTTATGATACTATCACATTTATGTGAAATGTAGTAAGTCAGTGACATTTAGGTTCTTTTTATAAGGGTGTAGGTTGTAGCCAAGTTGGTCTAAAAATATAGGCAGACAAGGTTCTTTTTTGTTGAGTTTGGCTTCTTTCTCTTTCATGTTGTACAGTTTCCATTTTTTTGCTAAGAAAATATTTTCCAACTATTTAAGTTGGTCTAATAGAAGGTATCAGATTCACCCAAAGAACCTTGTCTGCCTAGGTTCTTTTTAAAGTATTCAAGATATCCACATGTTCTGAATGCATAAATGTTATCAGTTTACAAATATGTAACATTATTTTCTAGTTTTCAGTTATAAAAATCAGTGTAGGTCAAAGTAGTATTTTAGTACAGAAACAACTCAAGCTGAGTTGCTTGCTATGTTACTCACCTGCTTCCCACCTAATGCAGTGCCAGGAGAAAAGGGAAGAAATCCTAGGATAGAATCACATCTCACTTTACACATCCAAATGGCCCTTACACCCAGTTTCCAGTCCTGTTCTATGTGCAGTGTGGATGAGTGTGCAGAATAGGATGCATTCTGTTCAGGCAGGTCTGCCTCTATATGCACATACTTCAGGAAGCAAAAGTCCTGAAATTGTAGTTGTGCAAAAAACCTGCGATAAGCAGATGCTAGAGACAAAAGGAGGCAAGAACTCCTAGGTTTTAGCCTGTTACCCTGGAGGTTAGGATACTTACCTAGGAAACAGGAGACATGCTCTAGGCCTCCCTCATTCAGGCATGGCTTTGAAGCTATACTGCTCTGAGTTCACAATGTAGTGGTCTAGGCACCAAGCCACAACGTAGGCATTATCCAGTTCTTCCCTCAAGCCTGGCCCTGGTCAGCAAAAAGAGCTTGCCCTTCTCCTTCTGTAGGCCCAGAAGGAGGAGGACAAGCTCAGTGAAACAGCTGCTCCACTGCAAGAGAAACCACCTGGGTCATTGTTCTCAATGGGCCAATGCTTCCCTACTGCTTTTCATCTCAACTTCAAGACAAGAGATGGAGAGAGGCTTAAGTAATGCTGGGTTTGTGGTCTTGTGGTGCTACAAAGTAGGTAAAAATATTCTGAAGAAAACCCCATGCTTGCTCAGGAAATATTCCACTTCTATGCTTATAAAATGTGGCATATTGTGGTCTAATCACCATATTCGGCAAATATCTATCTGAGCTTTTCCCAAGTGGTTATGAGGCTACTGATATCATCACATACACACATAAAAATTCTGGATGTATACCAGTCATGATTTACAACAGTTTCCAAAGTAATCTGCAATATTTTTATAGCTATAGATTTTATAGATCTATAGAGGGATGAATGGGTGTACGCAGGAGCTTCCTTATGTACTCAACTGCTAATGTCAAAGGCCATTGCATAGCTGGGCAGCTATCATGGTGGAGATTCCCATATCTTCACTGCAGAGCCTCATAAATGATTTGGGATTTGTAGGCATGGTAGAAAGTTTGACAGATATTTATTCCGAAACTCAAAGCTCAGCTGAGTGCAACCTCCTTCCAGTCTCATCTGCTGATATGTCTAACATATCCACCACTTACTACATTTTTGACCCTCACTCAACATTGCCAACAAGTAGTACATCTATAGAACTGAGTAGTTCTCTAACTATAAATAAAGACAAATGTCTAACCAAGGCACAGCATACATGGCATATTTGTAGCATAACTACAATTGTCCAACTGAGGCATAGCAAGCTCATTCATTCTGAAATGCATCCAGAATGGGGAGGAACCCAGCATAGAGTGTGAGGGATTTCAGAATGAATGAGCTTGCTATGCCTCAGTTGGACAATTGTAGTTATGCTACAAATATGCCATGTATGCACTCTGTCATTCATCGCTGCCCCCATCCCCTAGATACACTTCAGGTGTGGGTCTGCACTGCCTAGGTCCTATAGTCAGGAAGTGCTGGACTGCCTCTACCATGGTAAAGACTCCAGGGGGGATTCTGATACCCCTTGATAATCAGCACCTGGGGCTGGTGCCCCACTTACTGCCCTCTAGTTACATTACTGGTGTACAATCAATTACAGAACTTCCATTATCTTTAACTTCAATCCAAGTAAGCTTTCACTCAAGGGCAAGTGATGACCTAAAATTGACCTAAAATTGTCTCCATATTTTGACTAAATTTTAATAAAAAGTATTAAGCAAGTGACCACTTTTCTCCACTCATATTTGCATGGATTTTCCCTTGTCTCATTCATAATAATGGAGTACCCCTGCAACTGCATCTACAGCAATTAATTTGGTGGAGTGGTAACCAGCAAAAAGTAAATTAAACTGTTCTGCTGGCAGCTCTGGCCCTTGTGGAGAGATATTATTACTACAGTTGTACTGTTTTTTAGTCCTAGATTCCTCTTCCTTTGTTTCCAGTTGCTATTGCAAGCATCTAGGCTCGCTCCTCTGCAATTCAGAACATAAGCACTTGTAGAGAACAATTTAAAATGTATGGCAGACAGCAAAAGCATCCCTTCTAGCTGCAACCACTGTTTGGGAACCACTGAGGTACAATAATTGGATAGGTGTTTGATCAGCTATAGCAACCAGCTTCCACTGATATACGACAGAGAACTTTAATTGACTGCAATGATACCAGGAAAGTAGGCATATAAATAACAGGCTTGTCTTTCATTAGAAATGTACAAGGTATTTTCACTGATATATCGAATGCAACATCAAAGCTAGGACTAGCATCCAAGATCAAAGATAATAAAAAGTCCTTTTTCAACGATGAAGACGACACCAGGGAAATGTGGGGCCCCTGCAAGATGCGCTGGGCAATCTGGTGGTTGCACCAGAGGAGAAGGCAGACCTCTTTAACAAATTCTTCACCTCCGTTTTCTTGTGCAGGGACCGGGACTCCCCCACTGTGATTCAAGACGGAGTTGAGGGGAATGCCCCAAAACCCAAGGTTGAGGAGGACCGGGTTAGAGTGCTTCTGAAGGATCTGGACATGTTCAAGTCAGAAGGTCCAGATGCTCTTCACCCCAGGGTGTTGAGGGAAGTAGCAGGGGTTATTGCTGGGCCCTTGGCATGGCTTTACAAGCACTCGTGGTGCTCGGGCCAGGTGCCAGATGATTGGAAGATAGCCAATGTGGACCCCATCTTTAAGAAAGGGAGGAGGGAGGACCTGGGCAACTATTAGCCCATCAGTTTTACTTCAATCCTGGGGAAACTCTTTGGGAAGATCATCAAGGAGCACATCTGTGATGGGCCGGCATTGGGGATGATGCTCAAGGGCAACCAACATGGTATCATTAGGGGCAGATCATGTCAGACCAACCTGATTGTCTTTTACAATCAGGTCACAAAAGCATTGGATGCAGGTGTTGCCATGGATGTAGTCTTTCTGGACTTCAGCAAGACCTTTGACACTCTCTCCCATCCCATCCTCATTAAAAAACTAGGTGACTGTGGCATCAATGCCTACACAGTCAGATGGATTGCTAATTGGCTGAAGGGTCGTACTCAGAGGGTGGTGGTGGACATGTCATATTCAACCTGGGAGGAAGTGGGCAGCGGAGTCCCCCACGGCTCAGTCCTTGGGCCCACGCTGTTCAATTTTTTATCAGTGATTTAAACGATGGGGTGAAAAGCAACCTTTTCAAATTTGCTGATGATACCAAAATTTGGGGTGAAGTGGGCATGCTAGTAGGGAGGGAAAGACTGCAGAAAGACCTGGATAGGTTGCAGGGGTGGGCTAACAAAAACAGGATGTGTTCAATACGGACAAGTGCAGGGTGCTGCACTTGGGCAGTAGTAACCGGCAGCACACTTATAAGATGGGACACTCCCTTCTTGAGAGCACAGAGGCAGAAAGGGATCTTGGAGTCATTATTGATTCCAAGATGAACATGGGCCGACAATGCGAGGTCATGATCGGCAGGGCTAACCAGACCCTATCGTGCATCCACAGGTGCATCTCAAGTAGGGCCAAGGAGGTGATCCTCCCTCTCTACGTGACACTGGTCAGGCCACAGCTGGAGTACTGTGTCCAGGTCTGGGCACCCCACTTCAAGAGGGATGTGGACAACATTGAGAGGGTCCAGAGGAGGGCCTCCCACATGATCTGGGGACAGCAGGGCACACCCTACAATGAGAGGCTACATGACCTGAACCTGTTCAGCTTTCACAAGAGAAGGCTGAGGGGGGACCTGGTGACCATCTACAAACTCACTAGGGGGGACCAGAAGGGTTTGGGGGAGACCTTGTTTATCCTAGCGCCCCCCGGGATAACACGGAATAACGGCCACAAGTTGTTGGAGAGTAGATTTAGATTAGACATCCGTAAGAACTACTTGACAGTCAGGGCAGCTAGGATCTGGAACCGACTTCCAAGGGAAGTGGTGCTGGCTCCCACCCTGGGAGTCTTTAAGAAGCGGCTCGATGCCTACCTGGCTGGGATCACTTGAGCCCAGTTTCCTGCAGTTTCCCCAGGCAGGGGGTCGGACTCAAAGATCTACAAGATCCCTTCCGACCCTACTTCTATGATTCTATGATCAGCACAATGCTATTTAAATATTTGGGAATTGCAGACATTTTAGATAGAGACCTCTTCTTTGGTCAACCCTTCATGTTGTCAGAGACTTCCAGGTCATAGATCAGTAGCATAAATTAATTTTGATGTAAGAAATATAAGTCTGTAGTCATATTCATTATAGTCCAGAAGACTTTTACCCTTTTGTGTACAGAGCTCTCTTTATTTTAGCACAGGAGAGTCAAACATCGGACCAAGGTGTTGTCCAGCTCACGGGGCTCCTGGAGGGGCCAAGATTTCGGCAGCAGAATGAAAGACAGCAGCAACAACCTATGTGGCCTCCCTAACCTAACAGAGTGGTATGAGTTAATACTGCCATAACATGTCGTGCCACAGAAATCCCAAGTATAAATCCCTGTTAGAGACTCATGTCAGTTATACTGTCACTTTTCCTACAACCTAAAATCCAGGTGTGAATCCCTGTTGGACTCATTGTAACAAGGGTAGAGTGAGCAATGATAGTCTTAACCACAAAAGCTGCCTAACCATCAGAGCTGGTTCTAGATCCAGCCCACAAGGCCAAATGAGTTTAATATTCCTGCTTCAGCACTATCTATCCCAGGAGTGGACAAAATGCAGCCCATGGGCCAAATGCAGCTTGCCAGGCTGTTCTATCGAGCCCGCTGAGCCTCTAAAAAATTTAGAAAATTAATATTTATCTGCCCCGGGCTGCCTGTCATGCAGTCCTCGATAGCTTCCCAAAACTCAGTAAGCAGCCATCCACCCAAAATAATTACCCACCCCAATCTATCTCCACCCAATTTCCCATATTATCTCTAAAATGTCCTATGCCATCAACCATGCTTAAGTCTAAAGCATCTTACATGGTACTGTTTTATTACCTTCCACTAAGAGGCTGGTTCCTATTTTTCACCTTATGCATTCAAGTATAACTTTCCCTTTGAGGTAATTAAAGGGCTGGATTAATTATGCTAATTAGCCATGTATCTGATATAATTAATTTTAATAAATAAGATTTGTTTACTTATAAAACATGGTAGCCAGGTATGGTATAATTCATATAACCAGCAATCACTTACCATTAGATTTTACAAAGGTTTTGCCTTTTGACTAAATAGTTTAAGATTAAGCATAAATCACTCTTCCTACTCTAGAACCTTAGAGGATCCTTGCTTGTAACTGTACCACATTGCTCACAATAATTTACTGATTAATGTCACTTTAACTCAGTACTTGGCCTATTTGGGCTTAAATTATTTTACTTTTCTAAATATTCTGTACCAATATTCAGATTTTACCTTAGAGGTATCTTGAGCATTTCAAATATCTTACATATTGTAAACAATCTTGATTAATGTAATTTTTGTTAAATTATCAATCAATAAATTTCTCAAAGGGTCAGGGGTGGGTGCTAGTGAATTGTTACCCCAACCTGGTTTGACCCATATGGGATCCCCATCTCTGTTTTCTCACCTGTCACAAGTTGATGTTAAACTTTATCAGTACAGACAGGCAATTCACCTTTCAATACAGTACAGTCAAAGGGGTTGCTTATTTCCATTCAGTAATACTGCCATTAGTTCCAGCACCATCCCCTTTAAGGGGAACAGGTGTATATATTGTCCGAATTCACTCTGTTTCTGAGACCAGAAAATGGATTGACCCCAGACTCAGTGTTGCCTCACTCAAAAAAAATCTCTTTAGTCAACTCACACTGTAAATACGCAAATGGCTTTCTGCACACCTTTAGCAAAGCAATGTCTAGTGGGTCTCCTCCTTCTCCTACCCTCCTGCCACAACCTCCATGTGGACAACTGAAACACATTCAGCAAGGTAAACAACAGAAAATCTGGGAACCACATGCTCCTCTCACCCTTTCTTCAGGTCTGCAGCATCCGGAAACTTCTATGTCCTCCTCACCTCCATCTAGTAGGTAACATCCTGTCTTTATCCTCACACCAGTTGTCCTGGCTGCCAAACAGCCTGCTTGTTATCCAGGTATTAGCTATCAGCCATCCCAAGGGAATCTAACCCCTGCCATGCAGCTTCACAGGACCCTTTTACATTTCTTTGTATTGCTGCCCATCCCTGGCTATGCAGTTCACTTCCAGCTGGCTGTCTGTTTACATGCCATGGGGAATGGCAGGGAGTGAGAGAGGGTGAGCAGGGGGTTTTCTTCCCTTTATTACCTCTCACCATGCCACAGCATTATAAATAGAGTGAGAAGAAAATAACTACACTTCATATACAGCATAGTTATTTGTAGTAAATGTACTTTTACCCATACCTCAGTCCAATACAAACTTGTTTTAGGTTCTGTCTATATAACTTCCTTGAAAACTACAGGACCATCACTGAAGATGTAAGCCCTGGCCACTCATTCCCACACCAGGCATTTGATAAAACCCAGCAGTTATGCAATGCAGACAATTCAGAAGCAATTTTGCATAGATCAGAGTGAACCCAAACCCTCCTGGGGCTGCTCTCATGCTTTCCTCTTATCACTGTTACCAAGAGCTTTACAAAAGAACTGGATAGTTGCTCAAGTCCATTCCAAACTGCTCAGAAATACCCCCAAGCCAGTTATGCCACTTAATTGATGGACTTGTGTGCACGTGAAGTAGGAGTAACCAGACAAGCTTATTTCCTTGGTAGGAGCCCTAGGGTTAGAAGGGAAGTCATATGAACACAGCCTTGTTGTCTTCCAATATAGATTTATCTGTTAAAATGGATAGATTTCCCTGTTTCAAAAAAAAACCCCAGTCATGAGAATATGAGAAATTCACTTTAATCATTGACATTTATGAAAATGTAACATTTTAAAAAATATTAGAACAATTAATTAACCTCCTATTTTCCTTGAGAGAAAACACGCAGTCTCTGCTGCTTCTTCAGATTCTTTGTGTGACCTTTGGCAATCACCTGAGAGCTGGATTGTGCCATTTTGTCACTGATTTGTGTTCAGGAAGTCACATCATCCCAAGGAGAGGTTTCAGAGAAATGTCTCCAGAAGCTTTGGAGTTAATGAATAGAGGGAATCAGATCCTGTTCTGGCTTCTGCCCACTTTTCTGCACCTTTCTGATTGCCAGAGATCCCAAGGGAATAGGGAAGGAGCAGCTTCCTGGGTCAACCCTATCTGGTGGTTATGTGGCAATACGCTCCACTCAGAGCAAAACAAGGCAGGATATCATCCTAAATTAATATAGTGTTGATGAAAGGTCTTTGATTGTCAGCAATGGCAAATGAACCTTTCTGTTTATCCATCAAACAGACAGAATACAGGCAGCTGCAATTCATGTTTAGCCACACTGCTGTGCCTCAACCCTAGTTTGAAAAGAGCACCATTAAAAAGTAAACTGTAGCTCATTTTCTTTGTCCAGTAATCTACCTTTTCTGTAGAAACCGACATTAAATTTGCAGTTGTTCCAGCTGTGAGATCTAAGATACTTTTAACCATGAGACATCTACCCACACCTGTCACATAGTTCATAAGATTAGGACAGTAGTGCATAATTTCCAGTAGGCAATGACTTTTCATAGCTATCATATAGGATGAGTTCAAGTCAATGACTTAAACAAAAAAGACTTCACATACTTTTCCTAATCCCAGGAGTAATCCTTTTACATTATTTTGCTTTGTTTTTATGTAGCTTTTTTTTTTCACAGGGAACATATAATGTAAAATAAACAGTTTAAAAAGTATAAAATAAATATTAGTTTGTGTACTACATAATTTTATTAAGATTTGTTTAGACCGTATAGTTGCTGCAGATTTGAAACTACACTATTATTCCTTCTGTTATAATTTGAGCATTTTATCTGTACAGCTCAGGCTCAGGTCTTTAGAAATCAATGTCTGCAGCTGATGAACCATGGAAAGTCTCATTCATGTGCTAGAAAGTCTCGTTCCTTGATGCCCTGAAGCCACTCTTTTCTCATGAGCACTGTTCAACTACCCTGCATAGTTTTGCAGTTCAATATGGTAATTAAAGCAACAGTAAGAGTCCCCCAGATGCCCTAGTCTTGGGTATAATTTTTTCAAGCTAGCTGACGAGGAAAAACTTTCCCAAAAAAGACTGAAGACATATTAGTATTTTGCAATCTACCTTTCTTATTTCATTGTCACATAAACTCCTCTGAGAGAGCTATATATGTCAACCATTTTCATTAAAACTGATGTTGAGACAAGGTGGAAAGGAAATTACTTTTCTTGAAAGAACTGGAAAAATGTTACCGTAGTCATTCATGAACACATATGAATTTCTTAAGACAATTCTCTTGCACTAGGTCTGTGACTGTAGTGATGTCATATTACACAAATATTCTTGCAAACAAAAAGCAAGAAAATTCACTTACAACCCTGTTAAGCGGTTCATCCATATTCAGTAAAAAAACTTTTGTCTAGTTAATTTTATTCTGATCCTTACGCCCCATTGATCTCAAAGGGCACATCCAGATGGGTGGTGTCATGTGGTATGTGGCACTGCAAACATGTTTGCACACATATCACACAGTCTGGTGTTTTCTGCACTACAAGGTTGTGCCGCTCAGAAGTGTACTGTATCATTCCTGTGGGGTTTTTTTGACCCCTGAATATCCTAGATATAATGTCTGCGATTGTCTGGACACAACTAAAGGGATTTAAGTGTTCGTTTAAATTTCAACATGTAATTAATTGTGCTGCTGAATAGGTATGGAGTTCAACATATACTTAAAATAGTTGCTGAATTGGACGCTGACATATCAATTTAAAGTAAATGTTACATAATAGTCACAGAGGGCCAGATACAGACATAATACTTTTACTAGAATAAGTATCAAAAACTTGTCTATGCCCATAACAGACCAGAAGTTCAGCATACATGGACTGATTTACAAATGATGGACCCCAATCTAAGTTTTGTCCACTAACAGAGGGCAAATATGTGTCCTGTTCGCTACCGATCTAAAATACACCGCTTATAGAAAACTACATAACTTAGAATGATTCTGCCTCAGGCTTTTGAATGTCTGCTGGTAGCCTGAAGTTAAAGTATAGCTGCTCAGTCAGCCAGAATGAGACCTGTGCACTTACTCAAACCCCTCTTAAACTCTCAAAAATAAATTTTAAACAAAAACTTAAATGTTTAGTGCAATTGAGAGCAGAATTTGTCATGAGTGGTGAGTTTTTAGTGCTTGTTTACACACGGAAGTTATTGCAAACTATCATAGAGAGTGAACTGAAAATATAATAGGTACTCAATACAAACTCCTCATGTGTGAACACTCGTATCCTTCAGAAAAGTGGCCTGATCCATGTTCTCAAAGACAATCATGGTATGAACTAAAAATATCCCAAACAGGAAGATATGGTGTAATAATAATTGTGACATTTCAGATGTGGAATAGCTATCTGGACTATTTTCTGATCCTGACAAGCCCTTAACCATCATATGATATATAGCAAGTATGAAGCTGAATATAGAAGGGTCTCATGGCCTCTTTTTTAATTTGATAGAAAATATTCCTTAACCTATAAGAACCCACTCAAGTTCCCAGAAAGAAATTCTTGGTACTAAAGTTGAATTTTCCTTTGTAGAACTAGAGCAATCAATTTTGCTTTCTATAAAAGAATATATACTTCTAAATGTGCAATTAAATTTTTTCCAGAATTGATAATGTCCATCAAACATGATTTCTCATTCATTCCCAAAGAAGTTACTGAAAGCTTACTATGTGACTCACCTGGCTCTGATGATGATTTAATGAACCCTGTTGTTGCCTAGTTTTGATTATATTTATATTATCTACCCTAATATGCTCTTCTATCTTGACTTAGACAGTTTGTTGCAATGAGAGATTGTCACCAGTGCTCTATGTCCCCTTAAAGTTCTTAGACATCATAATTTATTTCAACGGTGACAATAAACAATTGATGATTATTTCTTTTCTTAATTGCTTAATTTATAGTTCCACTCCTCCCCTATTTCGAATTTGAATTCCAATCTCATAATAATTTCTGTTTCTCAATAAACTTTTCAGAAAATGAAGGAGAAAAAAGTTCTTTTTTCTTCCAAAGAAGAATTTACATGTACTATTTTTTTTCCTCCGGTTCTACATTTTATAGCACATGCCTGATAAAGAATGCTGTACTCTTCTATATTCCATAGCACAATGGCATCCTGATTTTGGTTAAATACTAAACTAATGCAAAAATAAATAACAATAAGCAGGAGAATTTAAATTCATATTATTCATGTTACATTATCCTTCTTCTGCTGTTTCTCCTTTTTCCTCTTATTTTAATAGTCTAAGTCAACAGCATAATCAGAAGTGCAGTCTAACATATATTTCAAGTATTTTATTTGTTATACAGAAATAAGAAAAAAATGTTATAGAGATAATAAAAGTTAAAATCCACTCTCCCTACTTACATTTATATAACCACATTCCTATTCTGTGAAGAACTCAAAAGGGAACCTTAAATTCTGTATGTTCATTAGAGTCTGTTCTTCAGCTACATAAACTAATCGTGACTCCTTTAGCAGTTTCATTAAGTAATGTCAGTACTTCTTTCTTCTATAGTCATTTGAAAGCAGGAAATGTTAGATCATGTTGACAAGTTGTCGATTAGAGTTAAATGTTGCAAGCAAGTGCCATTGAGTGCCCTAATTAGAAGTACCACTGCTCTTTTAAAAATTAACTGTATCTGTCTTTAGAAGAGCATGTTAATATAGATCACTACAAAAATAAAGAAAAATATAGAATCTTATCTCAAATACTTCAATCTTTTTTGTCTGTCTACGTGATATAACATGGAAAGGCAATAAATACTAGAGGTTTGATTCTAAAAATGAATCAAATTGTAACAAAGCAAAGATAATTTTAAGAAGGTTAAATGATTTGGTATATGGGGACTATAACACTGAGTGACTTCTATTTCCTCCTTTAAAAATTATAATAAAGATCTTGGTTTATGCTAACACTCTAACATACACCTTAGCCTGCAAACTTTCATTCAGTCTTATTTTGAAGTTGATTGGTAAAACATTTTTTCTGCTCCAGCTCCCTTCACGTTGAACTGACATTTTTCAACTTGGTCATAAACAAGTATCATATAATTGTCATTAGGATTATCTATAGAATTTTGGAAAAAGTCAGGAAGACAATTATGGGAGAGGAAATCAGTTAGTAACTTTTAGCCCTCTACAACTCTCCACTTTTGGTGATATCATGTCTATTATGTAAAGGGCATATGTGAAGAGGAATCTGTAAAACCCCACAAGTCATTTCTGCTACAGGTTGAAACCAGCAGCTAATATATAGATATGTTCCTGAGATGTTCCTTGCTGGATGAAGGTAAAATTAGTTTTGAAGTTGTCTAGATCCCCACCTCTGTACTGTAACTGGTTTTTAATAAAACAAAAATAAATTGCAGAGAGAGGTTGAGAAAAGCCAAGGCACAAACCAAACTTAGGTTTGCTAGGGGAATCAAGGACAACAAAAAGCCCTTTTTTAGATACGTGGAAGTAGGAAATAAAACAAGGACAGTGTTGGGCCCCTGAGAGATCCAACAGGACAACTGGCGTCAGATGCCCAAGAAAGGGCCAATCTCCTAAATGAATTCTTTGCATCAGTTATTCACCCTCCCACAAGTATCACAGTGCCAGGTGGGATGACCTGGGGAACTATAGACCAATCAGTCTGACATCCATCCCTGGAAAAATCCTGGAGAAAATTATCAAGGGATCCATCAACACCAGACTAATGGAAGGCACGCTTCTGGCTGCCAGGCAACATGCCTTTGTCACTGGCAGGTCTTGCCTGACCAACCACATCTCCTTCTATCACCAGATAACATATGCCCTGGACAAAAGTGATGATGTAGACGTCATTTATCTGGATCTCAAGACGGCCTTTGGCCTAGTTCCCCATGATGTCTTCATGGCTAAGCTGTGGAACAGTGGCCTTGATCATCATATGGTCGGATGACTAGGCACCTGGCTATGGGGTCAGACCCAAAGAGTACTAACTGAAGGGAGCAAATCAACGTGGTGCAGGGTTACCAGTGGAGTCCCTCAGGGCTTGGTACTCCAGCCAGTACTGTTTAACATTTTCATCAACAATCTAGATTTGGGAGTCAGATGTGAGCTGGCCAAGTTTGCAGACAATACAAAATTATGGGAGAGGGCCGTCACACTGCAGTACAGGCTGGGAATACAGGCCAACTTGTGTGCACTCTCAAGATAGGCCAACCAAAATCAGATGGCCTTCAATGCAGGGAAATGCAAGGTGCTGCACCTTGGTAGAAAGAACCCTCAGCATACTTACAGGCTTGGCAGTGCTACGCTCACTAGCACCATGACCGAAAGGGACTTGGGGATCTTGATTGACTGCAAGATGAATACGAACCACCAATGTGATGCAGTGGCAATGTAACAGGTATCTGCTCTGGGCCAATCTAAATGTAGCCTGCACACCTGTTCCTGTGGCAACTGCTTGCCTTCTTTCCTGCCATGCCTTATTGTTCATTGGTTAATTGATGTTAATTAGCAGGAGGCTGCCCTTTTACCGCCAATGGGCACTATCTGCGGCTCCGTTTCTTCTCCTACACCACAGCCCATGCCTCGCCAATGGAATTGACTCTGTTCAGTCTGGGCCTTGTTATTATCTGGCACCCTTTTTCCCTCTCAAGGCCCTGTGTGACCCTGTCTTGCTCAGTCCCCTCTCCTGGGGCTTCTCAATAAAGCTGCCCCCTCTCCTAGGACTGGGGTCAGTGAACCCTGAATGCTGTGCCCTCACTGGCACTGGGGTCCCCACACAGCTGTGTACACCCTATGAGGCCTCCTCCAACCCCTAATAGCCTCGCCCAAACCACCGGTATTTAAATAACAAGAAAAACATAAGCCCTTGGGCTGTAACATAAATTAAAACCGCTCGGCTAAAACATCATTCCTCAAAACACTCCATAGATGCTCCATCCTTTACCTGGCTCAGGCCGTACCTGTGGTCAGGCCTCTCCTATTGGCTTTGCTCAGGGATAGATTCTTCCTCCCTGGCTGCTGGCAGGGAACTGCCAGCCTGGCCTCAGCCCTTGGGCTTTATGTGGGAGCCAGGTCCTGTCCCTTCTAGTCAGCTGATCTCCTCTGGTTGCCCTGGCAACAAGCAGCTGTGCTCATTACTCCCTGCTAGGACTCTTCCCCTAGCAGTTTTCACCCTTCTTAGGAGCAGGGCATCTAAGTGCTCTGCGACAGGTGGGCAAAGCTAACCAAACTCTGGCATGCATCCAGTGATGCAACTTAAGCAAAACCAGGGAAGTCATCCTCCCACTTTGCTCAGCCCTGGTGAGACCACAGCTGGAGTACTATGTCCAGTATTGGGCCCCCTACTTCAGGAAGGATGTGGAGAAGCTTGAGAGAGTCTAGATGAGGGCCACTCATATGATCCAAGGCCTGGAGGGAAGGCCATACAAGGAGAGGCTGAGAGATTTGGGACTCTTCAGTCTCTCAGGGGAGACTTGGTGGTAGCCTACAACTTCATAAGAGGGGCTCATCAGAAATTGGGAGAATATCTGTTCACCATAGCTCCCCAAGGGATAATAAGGTCTAAAGGCCATATTCTACAGGAAGGCTGTTTTAGACTGGATATAAGAAAAACGTTCTTTATGGTGCAGGTGTCCAGGGACTGGAACAAACTCCCCCCAAAGGTGGTGTAAGCACCTACTCTGGACTCCTTCAGAAAACAACTGGATTTATTTCTTGCTAGGGTCACTTGATCCCAGCTGACTTCCCGCTTATGGTGGGGGGGCTGGACCCAATGATCTCATGAGGTCCCTTTCAGCCCCTAATGTCTATGAAATGTATGAAATTGCAAATGAGATAACAGAAGTATGTAAGAAAAAGCAAATGAAGACCTGTTCTTTGATAACTGAAAAATATATTCAAAGTAATTACATTTTATTAGTATACACACTTACACATATGCTTAAGTCCACCTTTGCTGAGCCGGACATGTAAATGCAATATGCATGGACATAAAATAAACACCTAACTGTTCTTTGCATTTTACTTATGACAGCAATGTTTATTTCACTTTCTTATAGATGTATTAATCAGTTGTTGATTTCAGTACATTTTATGTATTGCAATCTATTTGCGTAATTGCTATAATTATATAATTAGTATAAATAGATGTAATCATCATTAGAATGTTTTAGATTGTATAAAAAACTTTGCAAAACTTTATGGAAATCATGTAATCCACATGCAAAATGGCAAAAATGTAGTATTTTGACCATTTCAAATATTTTTTTTCTCAAATGAATAGCCTGCTTGCCTGTATTATCCGTTACGGTGCAATGGAAAACAATTTATGTTCAACCCTGTTCAAATGGTGCATGTATTATGGCATCAGCCACAAAAGGAAGGATTTTTTCTTTGCCACCTCAAGTCATGTGGTTAAGGAAATGTATACAAAGCAGGAAAACAAAAAACCCCCAAGGGCCTAGGTATCAATGGGTATGTCTACACATGTGCATTTACTGTGCAGTAACCAAAATTACTTCACAGTACAGGTGTGCATCTACATGTGCACACCCATCCAGTGCAGTAAATATGGCAACTTACATTGATTTGAGGGTAAATTTGATACCTGCATCATTCAGGTATCAAGTTTACGCCCATTTAATTACTGCTCAGTAACGCACATGTAGACTCCTACTGCACAGTAACATTGTGTTAGTGGACTGACTTGCGACTACCTTTAGTCCCAAGTCAGTCTGCACACCACTTTAATGTGCCTTAAATGCCTGCACATGTAGACACCAGCCTAATCCTGTGTAAATTTAAGACAGCGTAAATGCACGTTTAGACATACCCAATCAGTCACTTAAAATATAGAGGTTTTGTTTTGTTTTCTTGAATGCCAGTTCAGTATTGAATTAAAAACCCCAGATTTTAAAGCCTTTCATATATTGTATAAACAGCTACAACGTGAGTGAAATAGCACAGGTTTCTTTGCACTGCTGCTCTAGTGAGTTTCAACCTTGACATAGAGAGATGACTATGAGGAATGCCTTTTGATCTCCTAACCTCAGCCCCTGAGCACCTATTCCATCACTGCCAACAAGGATACCAGTTGTCTGAAGTTTTTCTGTGATGTTAATGCCTGACTCTTGAGGTCTAGAGGTCTAGACAGAGATCACCAAATTCATTATATAGGCCATTAAATAATTACGATATAGTAATGAATAGAGTTTGGTGGGAATTTTCACTGGAACTTGTAAGAATTTGTATCTGGAAATTATCTTAGGCCCAGGGTGTAATCTCTGGTCAAAACCAAAATATCAGTTGTCTTGTGCGTAGAGTTTCTCACACTAAATGTAGGCAACCACAACCTTCATCCCTGACCTGAATCAAAAATAAAAGGAACTTGAACAAAGATCTTCCATTCCTTAAGGGTCTTAACTCTTTGCCTAGACTATTGACTATTCCCAAATCAGTCATTATTTCGCTATATAGGTCTTCTGTGGGAAAATATCATAGGCTTGGAATTGAATTGGAAAAATATTGAAATCTTGTAAATCTTCATGAGGAGATTTCCTGAGAGGCTCTGGTAAAGACTTTCTACCACTGCCACTCAGGCCTAGGTTTGAGATAGCAAGAAAAATATGAGAATATCTGAATCTCAGTACCAATCCATTGAAATATATTTGCAGTCTTAAGGCCACTTGCTGCTTTTCAACTACTTCACACAGTGCCAGTTAGCCATTAATGATTCATTCTGTTTTGTGTTGTTTTAAGATAATTAATTATAGTAATTTTTCATTTTTACACACAGAAAAGTATACTTCTTTGACTATATGTTGGTTGATGTAAACTGAATCAAATTAAATGATTTCTTTTTCAATATTTTTTTAATTTCAAAATGGTCTTAGTGCTTGTAGGTGAGAGATGATGATCAACATTGTTCCTGCATATTGTCAACGTTGAGATTGACACCAGACAAATAATAAATAATAGTATGTTTACTTGTCTTAGAGAGTGAAGGCTTGTCTCTATTAAAGATACACAGAACTGATATTTACAGTACATCATTCCCCACAGACATGATTTCACTCAAATCACTCATCTTCCAGTCCAGTAGGGGATATTTCCTCAGAATGCAAAATTAGTTCAATTTCCATGTCAGTTCTTTGTGAAAAATTCCTTCCAGTCCTACAGAGTGCTAAGCTTAAAAACAGTTCTTTACGAGCAACTTCCTCCAACTATGTTTACCCCATTGACTTTATAGGAGGTTCCCAAAGGCAAATGCTTTACCCCTACAGATCCAGTTTCAGAATATTATTCATTTTATATTAATAAAATGTCCACCATTTATATGAATAAAAGTCTACCAAGAGCTGCACTGACCCATTTAATTGATGTTACTTGGTCATACTCCTCCAGCAAAACACCCAAATGTGAAAAGCTATGTATTTTATTAAGACTTTTCAAAGTCATGCCATTCATCATATTCCCACAGTTTTTAAATGTCAGCAGCAGCAGTCTCTCAAAATGACAATGACAGTCTTCCAGTAAGTAGAGAAGTCATAGAGTCTGAAGATGATTGAGGAGATCAGTCCTAGATCTGCATATTTAATTGCAGATGTTTCAAATAGTTCCAAGAGGAAAGAATAGATCCTGGACATGTTCGGCCACAGCTTTTTTCCTTTATCTATCTTGTCTACCTGCCTCCAGTGAGGTAAGTTTGCTCAAAATGATTGAAACCCTATCATACTTCACAGCACCACAATGATTCAATGAGTTTCACAGGTAGTGATGTTACTATTACATTTTTTCTGACTGGCCTTCAAGGAATCTTTTAATCCCTTCTTTTGCCCACCTCTAGAACAGTGGTGAGTTAAGTTAGGAGGATCTGTTTGGGAGCTAGCTGTCAGGTGTCTTTATGACACGTCCTGTCCAACAGAGTTGGTATCATATAAGCATGACTTTGATGCCAGTGGTATTTGTTTGACCAGAACACTGGAATTTGTTCATCTGTCCTTACAATTAACATGAATGATTTTTTGAAGGTATCATGATGGTAACATTCCAAAGCTTTCAGGTGTTTCCAATATGTTGCCCAAGCTCCACATTCATACAACATGTGACAGATGATGACAGCCCTGGTAGATGAGAAGTTTGGTTTAGGTCCTGATGTCATGATCATCAAAGACATGGTTTTAGAGATCTCATTTCCAAAGGTAGCACTGACAGATTTTATGTGGTGTTAAATGATCATTGTCCATATTTACTTTTAGAGAAAGGTGGTTGCCCAGGTATGGGAAATGCTGCATATTCTCCAGACATTACCCTCTAATTGTAATGTGTGGAGAAGCATCTCATTGGTTTAGGATGGGTTGGTAAAGTATTGTGCTTTTTGTGAAGTTAATACTGAGTCCAGGCATTTCATATGCTTCCCAGAAGCAATCAAGAGTGACATCAATTGAGTGGCCACACATAACAATTGTCAGTATAGTGAAGATCTGTGTTGGTTATCTTGGATTTGGAACATAGGTAATTGATAAAAAGATTCCTGTCTATGCAATTATGGATGCTGACTTCAGATGGAAGCCTATCAGCAATGAGATGCAGAATAACTGCAACAGAAATAGAAAGAGTGTTGGTGCAATCACACATCCTTGCTTGACTCCAGTTCTAATAGTGAAGGGATCTATTTCCAAGCCATTGCTTAGGACAATTGCTGTTAAGGCATCATGAAGAAGTCTGATGATGGAAAAAATATTTAGCATGCATCTAGATCTCATCAGGATCTTCTATAGGACCTCTCTATTGGTTGTATCAAAGGCCTCAGGTCAATGAGGGCCATGGTTTCTGTGTTGCTCATGGTACTTCTCCTGCAGCTGTCCAGCAACAAAGATCATGTGTATTGTACCTCTGAGTGGTATAAAACCACATGGGGACTTGAGTAGAATCTCCTCAGAGAGGAAAGTGAGTTTATTGAGGAGCATGCAGGTAAGGATCTTCTCAACTATGGATAGGATGTACCACCATGACAATTGCTGCATTCAGAACTATCTCTTTTGTTGAATCTGGTAACGGTTCTAGCAACTCTCAAGTTGTTTGGAATCTGTTCGTGTTTCCAGATTTTCATAATGATTTATAGTTGATAAGAAAGTGTTTTTCCATCTTACTTATAAATTTCAGCTGATATGCCATTGGGACCACATACCTTGCTGTTCTTCATCCACTTAATGGATCTCAACATCTGTTAATAAGTTGATGAATCTGCAAGGTAATCCTTATTAGGGTGTTGTGAAATATATTTGATGCTATTGTCTTCAACATTAGAATCTCACTTTAGGAGATCTTGAAAGTGCTTCTTCCACCATGCATTGATGGGAGAGCTGTCTTTAAAGAGCGCTGTTTCATCTTGGACCTCAAATGGGTGGTTCCTTTTGTGTATGGCCCAGAGATACCTTTGGCTGCACTGAAGAAACTAAGCATGTCCTGGCCATTAGCAAACTTTTGAATCTCTTTTGCTTGTCTTCCCACCAATTCTTCTTTTGCTCTCAAATTTTTGTCTTGCTCTCAGCTTTAATGTGGTGATAAAAGTCTTGCTCCTGTTAGGAGTCGATGTATTACTGTCAAGCTTTGAAGGCTCTTCTTTTTCTGTCAATGAGAGCTTGAATTTTCTTACCATTCTCATTGAATCAGTCCTGATGTTTTTTATGGAGAAATCTAGCAATTCTTCCCCATAGATGCCTTGCTTAAGACTTAGCTAGCAATCAGTGGTATCAAGGTCATCAGGGACATCAGACAATTTCTCACTGAGGAACTGCTGGAGATGATTGATTCTAGTAGGGCCTTTCAGATATTCAATATTGAACCTCTTCTTTGGTTTCTTCTTTTGTTTATATTGTTTGGTGCTGATATGAATTAAAATGACAGAATTATTCAATGATGATCCATCCAGCAGCTGCCTGCAGCGCTCCCTCTAAGCTGTGCAGCATGCACAGCCATGCAGGCACACCTGGCAGCATGGCATGAGTGTGCCTGCACAGCCACGCACACTGCACAGCTTAGAGGGAATGCTGGTTGCCTATGCTAGTCTTAACTTTGGTGATACGGATGTTGCAATGGTCCTGGGCATGAATTATGTCATAGTGAATCAGATGCTAGTGTTTTGAGCAGGAGTACATCCATGATTTGTTGCTTTGGTGGAATAATTTTGTGATGATGAGATTGCAGTCTGAACACTTGCTCGGGAAAAGAATTCCACTTGAACTGACTTTCCTCAACCTTCCATTCCAAGTGTTCCTTTCCATAACTCAGAGTCCTTAACCACTCTAGCAGTGAAATTGCAAAGAAGAATTATCTTATCTTCTTTAGGGACAGATGACAAGACTAGTTAAGAATAGCATTTTTCTTTTGTTTTATCATCTGCATAAAGGATCAGGGCTTATACACTGATGACTATTGCATTTTGGCCAGGTGAAGATGCAGGGTTTGAGATGGCATCTGAGTAACAGTCTTCTGGCATCTCAGTAACAATCTTGGTCTTGACAGTGAAAACCAACACCACAAAAGTGAATGTCTGTTTTGGTTTCTTTCCAAAAAGATGTAACCACCACCATGCTCTGTGAGCTGGCCCTCTCCTACATGTCTGATCTCATTGAGTTCATTCGCATGAGTGGAAGCATGCATCTCCCCAGGAATAAACAGCAGCAGCACAATATGCCGCTGCTAGTTTTTCCCAGGGAACGCCCATGCATGCACACTCTGGTGCACAACACATCTTTCCAGGTGGAGTAAGTGAGGCGGTGGCCAGCACCTGGGCTACTACAGCAGCCTTACCTGAAGTCCTGGGTACCTCCAGGGTCTACAGCCATGGTGATCCAGCAGCAGGGAGCCTGGCCAGCAGCCAGAGTATGGCTCCAGCCTGCCATGCTCTAGTTTTGGGCAGTGTATGCTATCACCACATGCATCACCCTGCTTTTGTCAGGCACTGATGTTTTTGACCCTGGGATCTCCCAATGTCAAAAATAGCCCCTGTTGGCTATGAGTGTTGTGCTTCTCTCTGGTCAGTCACTGTTAGGGTTGTCCAGCAGGGTGCCAACATTCCAGGTTGAAATCTTTATTTCTTTGTTTGAACCACAGATATAGCAATCCTACTAGATATGGTTTTCCAGTCAGGTGAAATGAGACAGTGTTTAGAGCATCTCCTTCTACAGTGAACAGAACGAATCCTAAATATGCCTACTGAGGCACAGTTGTAGCTGCTGATTGCACAATTGTCTCAGTTACGAGTACAAAATCACCATCATACAATTATTACCCCCTATGTAGGTTCCTGTCTACAGGCTTCTGGTAATAACTAGCACTTGCCACCATCACCGCTCATCCATCACCATAAGACTTGCTATTGAGGGAAGATGCCTGCATGTGCCTTCTTTTAATGAAGGTATACTCATCAGCAACCACACAGTACTTTCTAGGAATTAAATCTTAATCTAATGGCAAGGAAAACCTAGAGAAATGAGCCATTAAACTTCCTTTTTGTGTCCTTGTGACAAGGTATTTAGCAGAATTTGCAGGTTTTATTAAAATCTGACAAACCATGTTATGACACTTCTTCTGTAGCCTCAAGCTTGCAACTTCTTGGGCTGTTAACTGGATACCTTAGCACCCACATCACCCTAGCACACAATTACCAAATTGACTTATAAGAACGGTATTATAACTGAGTTATAAGAACTGGAATTATAGATGGTTAGGCATTTTGACAATTTCAACACTTCCTTTAGATGTCTAATGAAAGCTGAGCTGTTTTGAAAATCTGCTCACAATGGCAGAGGTTAAATGTTTCTGAAAATGTGGCCCACAGGGATTGATTTTTTTTTTTAACTGAAGTCCACATTCTACAGGTTTTATCATATTGTTACATGTCTTTGTATGAAGAATACCATCATTTACACTGACTTGTACTTAATCATGCCAAAAAAACCATTAAGTTTAATGTTATTTTTCACGTGCCACCCAACATAAGTAACCATTACAAGAAAGTAGAGAGGAATAGAATATATTCATGCTATTATTACCATTAATCCAAATCGTGAAATCCTAAGGTAGACAAAAACACATATGGAAAGCAAGTGGAATTTTGGCTATTCCAAGTATGATTTATTTGAGTAAAAGAATAACTCCTGTTCTATTGTTCCATATTTTTTTGGAATTATTCTAAATCATTTCACAACCTAAGGTTTTAAATCTATATTTTCATCGAATATGATTCTTATATATGCATGTATATAGCAAAAAATGATTTCCAAGAATAGTATTATCAAGGCTAAAATGTAAGTGGATAAATAAAATCTCAGACTGCAAATTATTTTAGATACCAAGGCAAAAAAATTGATCTAATAATAGGACATTATCCTCAAGTTAGAATAGCAACAAAACAATAATTTCATATCTGAACACACACTTTTATCATTTACAAGCTTTACTTCTACTAATGTTTGAGCATCCTTCTGAATATTTCATAATAATGTTAATATAAAATAATGGTGTGGTATTTTTCTACAGATGAGTTACTATGTTACTGTCAAGCTGAGAGCTCATATATTTATAAATTCATAGATTGTAAGGCCAGAAGGGACTCCAGAAGATCATTGGGTCCAGCCCTCTGCACGAAGCAGGAAAGGTAAGTGGGATCAGGTGACCCCAGCAAGGTGACTGTCCAGTCTCCTCTTGAAGATTTCCAGAGTAGGTGACTGCACCATCTCTGGAGGGAGCTTCTTCCCCAATCTGGACACTTGTGAAGAAGTTTTTCCTAATGTTGAGTCTGAATCAGTCTTCCAGGAGTTTATGGCCATTGCTCTTGGTTTTCTCCTTGGGTGCCCTGGTGAACAGTTGCTCACTGAGCCCCTGATATACTCCCCTAGAATAGCACTAAGCTGCTACCAGGTCCCCTCTCAGCCTCCTTTTCCTCAGGCTGAAAAGCCCCAGATCCCTCATCCTTTCCTCTTATGGCTTGCCCTTTAAGACTCTGATCATATGAGTGGCTCTTCTTTGGACTCTCTCAAGCCTGTCCACATCCTTGTTAAAGTGTGGTGCCCAGAACTGGACATAGTACTCCAGCTGCTGTCTCACCAGTGCTGAGTAGAGTGGAAGAATCACCTCCTTGGCTTTGCTAGAGATGCATCAATTGATGTATGCCAGAGTAGTATTATTTGCCCTACTGGCTACAGCATCGCACAACACTGCAGTTACCCAAATCTGTTAACCACAACCACGAAACTTTTAAAGGAAGTAAAAGTGCAGTCTTGTGACCATGCACTACATTTCAAAAACTTTAATCTTAATAAAGAATTGTTAAAAAGCCCAAATAGGCTATGTTAAATAACCTAGTCACAGCCACATTCAGATGCATCTTTCATAACTCCATCCAAGAAATCATTTTATGTTGCAAAAGTCCATTAAAAGAGGAGCTCTTGATTTAATTTATAAATCAATTGTCCAATTCTTTTTCCTTGTGTCTGATTAGGAAGGTTATTTCAGTTAGTTTTCTAGTAGAATACTCAATAAGCATAATATACTATAGATATCTTTAATTTGATCAGCATATTTAAGCAAATAAATGACAGACACAAGAGTTAAATTTTAAATGGCAGACTGAAACTTAGTTAATATTATGCTACAGGAGGGTCATATCTGTCTCTCACATACCAAGCAATGTTTGACAGTATCAATAATTTTTTCTTTTATCTGGTATTTATCTTGGCTGTATCTGCTTCTTTCCCAGATATCAGGAATGGCACTGTGCACAGAAGCTTGTCTAACATCTCTTCAAGCTATGTTGTCAATACAGTAAAAGATATTACAAAACAAACCTTTTTTCTCACATATTTTCTGGGCCATTGTTTTTATAGCAACATTCCTACCTACTGCCTTCGCATACTGTAGGAAGACTGCAACATGCGAGTAAGAGAGACATACTAGGCCACTGTCACAAACCTGTCTCTGAAGCCCGCCAGAGCCCCAGCTTTCTCCCTTCTATCCTGCTTCTTGTTAGTCACAGAGTTCAGTCCCATGGTTTCTAGGCCTTCACATCATATAAATGCTTGTATAAGCCTTTCATTTAACTTTTCATATTTCACTTCAATGCAGTTTGCAGGTCTTGCACTCTATAATGAATATTTTGAAGTAAGCCTTCCTCAGTTGAAACTTTAAGTCTCAAATCACTTTTGAATCCTCTCCCCTATATCCAGCAAATGTGGAACGAAGTGGGATGACAGGACACTAAGGTTTCATATTTCCCTTCAATAGTCACAAGCTCAACCAGAAATATCCTGGGTCTCATTGCATCTATCCATGCCATTAGGGAGAAGCAATAAACTGTGGAACTTATTGCTCCACAGTTTATTGCTCCCAGGAAGCTCGGGGCATGCATCTTCATATGTGCCCAGACCATAGCACATTGAGCCAGGTTGGAGCAGCCCTAGCTGGCAGGGGACCTGGGGAGCATATCCTGCAACCCCAAGGCTGCTCCTACTGGGCTCAATGTGCTGTGGAGTTGCTGGCTGGGGCACAAGGGTGGGGTACCCTCATGCCGCAGCCAGCTGGTCGGTGTCTACATATGTGCTGCTGTGCACAAAAAATTTCTGCAGCAGCATAGTACTTGTAAAGACCCTGGTAGTAACACAAGTGCTACCCTTCTGTGGAGTATACTGGTTTCATGTGTCCTAATAGAGGTGTATGTGTAAATTCTGAGATGCTTACTGTGCAGTTAATTAGTCAATTACACAGTAAACTAATTAACTATGCAGTACATGTCATACATCTACATGTGTGCCCCTAATTAGGCTGGAGAAAACTAATTTACTCCACAGCAGCGCACATGTAGACATTTCCCCAGCTGGCTGAGGCACAAGGGTGTTTCAGTGTGGGGACTGCTTGCTGGCTAGCCCCACACTGAAGCACCCTCATGCCCCAGCTAGCCCCTGCAAGGCATGTTGAGCCAAAGGGAGCAGCCCTGGGCTCAAGCCTAATGAGGCATGCTCTCTACAGAGTCTACCACCCCTGAAAACATCATCCAAATCAGACAAAAATCAACAAGTTATAGATATTTTATTGTTTCCCCATTATACCCTATGGCCAGATCTCCAAGGCAGCTCTGAAGCACTTCAGAAGTGCCAAACTGCTTCAGGAAGCCTAATGAGGCCAGCGCTTCAACCGGGACATGCTGCTTCAGATGCCAACGTGTCCAAAGCTTCTCTGGATCCGAAGCTCTGTCCAAAGCCTCGCACAGCCCTATAAAACTTCTCTCATACTGGAAATGGAACTATTCTGCTTTAGCTTCAATATTTGTTTTACGTGTATTTTTATTCTCTGTTATCTCACAATAAGCAGTTTAAACATGTGAAACATCTAACTAGACTATAAAGTCAGTGATTTTTCTCAAGTTGAAGATATTCTCCCAACACAACTACTAGTAGCATCTTTCAACAATTTTCCAGAACCTGCCTTAATGTATTATCTATGTTTAGTTGTGTCACAGGGAAAGATGAGGATTATTAAATTAATGTGTGAATATTGGCACTCAGCTAAATCCTACTTGTACCTGATAGCTTATTGCTTATTTTTTCACCAATATTAACCAGAAGAACTGGCTATGCCTAGAAATATCATGAAGTTCCTCTGTTCCACTTAGTACCCCTGAGTTTTACCCTGCATCCTCCCTTACTGACTATTCCTAGCACTGTCTGATCAGACAGTCTGTTAGGCCTCACCATGTTATTATTTTATGTTAACATATCTCTGCCCAAGACAGGATGATGACTTTAAATGACTGATTGCAATCAGTTTTCTCCAAGATGAAAGATTTTACTTACCCTTTGTGTCATTTAGCTCCCTTGATATTTTTTCTTCATGAATGGTACATGTAGCTTCATTCTTTCATACAAGATTATGAGAAGAAAGTAGTACACCTGCATGTGGCATCTTTTCATAAATCATGTCCTAATTGCCTCCCATCCCAGTGTTTTATATTGCTAGTTTTTCATCTGAAGTTTAAAAATATATATCTCCTCTATACTGTATTTATTGTATTTGGATGATTTCTTTTATACTGTAGTTTTACAAAAGCCATTTTCTAGCAATTGGTTTATAATAATGTTTCTTCAGAAGTAATTTATCCATATTTTTTTGTTGTTTTCCTTTGAAATTTAAAAAAGACACAATCAAAAATAATTTAGATTTGTTTTCTATCTTTTGGAGGACAAAGGACATTTAGTGAAAATTGCCAATACAGAGCAGTAATCAGAATCTTCATGTATTTGTGTAAAAGCAGAAAACAGCTTAAAAACTGTTTCTTGTACCCAATGGAAGCTATTTTAAGGGTGCTGTCTGCCGCCGTGTCTACCAGGTGCACTATACAGCTCTCTCTGGAGAGGGAAATACAAGTATGCAATGGAATAGCACAGATCTAGGCAGAGAAAAGTTGTACATGATGGGACAAGATATATCCACTATTACTTCTGTGCCCAGGAACTGGATACAAGACAGTTTTGTGGGTACCCCATTCTTCACCATCTGAATCCTATCAACATAGTTTTATTTCAGAGGCTAGGATTGGATCACCTGGTACAAGTTTAATTATTGAGTCCTTCTCCAGGCAAAATTAAAATTGATCTCAAGTGATGAGAAAAGTTGTAAAATCATATCCCTGATTTGCATGAATTAGTAGTATTTCTCATAGCATTTCAGATGCAATAGTGGCATACACTCTTTAAGTAGAAGTACTTTTTTAGATTATTTTAATGTGTTCTAGTCCGCTTGGGTAAATGATACATAGCTACGTCTCTAAACATAGAGTATATATTTCTTGATTGAAAATTGCCAAACCTCATTCTATGGGTATTCTGACAAAACAATAAGTAGTTCTTCTGCAAAGTTCTAAACATGTGCTTATGATTTATTTCTCTATATACAAAATGTTAGTTCTACTAAATATTACCAACAGTTATCAGACTCTTCAAAATATGGTTTTGATCTATTGTTTGTTAAAGAGGTAAGATTGCTTACTCCAACTTTTTTCATGCTTGCTCTTTTTTTATTTCATCAATTAATTTGTCTTCATATTTTGACATATGTTGTCTTGCAGCAGAAACTCACATAGCTATGACGACCTTGTCAAAGATCAAGAGGTGTGTCTAGAAGAATTATAATTCCTTGGAACATGATTTATGTGATTACTGTGTAAAACAGTACTTGTTCTGATATGATGGATGACAACACTAGCAGTATTGACTGATCATTAGAAATATTTATATGGCAGTTCCCTTAAGGTGGTGATAAAGTTTTAGGAGAGATTAACTGCATACTGTAAGGAAATCAGTTTCTATTAGTACTGAATCAGAGCTTGCAGCTCTTTCATAATATCTTTAATTACTGTTTTCATTTTTGCTTTGCTTCACAGCCACCAATTTCCCAAAAGATTGCCTCCAAAATGACACATAGACCTTACAAAATTAATTGTGTATAAGATGTCTTCCATGTATTTTAAAAGCAATTTAGTGTTATTTGTGCAATTAATATTACTAAATGTGCTAATAAAAGAATCATCTTAGTTTTTGAGTATGATACATAAAGCACATCTCTTTTCAAAGGTTTGCCATGTATGAATATTAGGAAAGTAAAATATGCATGCTTTGTTATTTGTGACTTCAGTATATTTCTAGATATTGGAGTTATCTGTGGAGTTACCTACAGGAAAACTGTTGTTATACTAAGGGTCACAGATTATTGTTAGTAAGTGATATATCTATGTTTTGTTATTTATAATGATTAAAGATGAAGATGGTGATAGGGATGATCCTGCCCTGAGTAGGGATTTGAACTAGATAACCTCCTCAAGTTTCTTTTATCCTTACTTTTCTATAATTCAATGATATAAAATACAAATGAACCTAGATCAGCTTTGAGATATACCATATTTAGTGATGTACACATCAACACAGCGTGTAAGTTGTCCCCATTTTCATGATTTAAAAAGTTAGGATTTTCATAGATACGGTGTATAAATCGACCTGACTTTGTGGATCAAAAATATGGGTTCAACTTATACCAGACCCTTCAAGACCTCAGTGCTCTGGCCCCGGCCCCGGCCTCGGCACCAGCCCTGACCCCAAACCTGGCTCTGGCCAGAGCCACAGCCCTGAGAGCAGCTCAATAGAGGTGGGCCATGCACAGGCTTGGGGCAGGGAAGGCAGCCAACTACAGTGTGCATGGCTTCCACCAGTGATGCATGAGTGCCAGCAGATCCATGCACCATAGGGCAGCAGAACCTGCACAGGAAACAAGTGCCCGCTGCCTGCCAGCAGCTGTGTGCCATGGGGAGAGTGTGTTGGAGGTCTCCACACCCCTCTACTTTCCTTCACACCCCATATACTTCCCCACACCCATGCCCTGCCCACCTGAGCTCTGCACTCCTGCCACCCCACAGAGCACAGGCTTTATGTTCCCACCAGGCTCAGCCCCAAGCTCTGCACTGCAGCTCCCCAACCCCCTCCAATTCCCTACCTGATGCCTCAAGCACTGTAGCAGGGAGACAGGAGCTACTGGATGCCAGGCAAGCCAAGTACCCTGGCAGCTGTGGCAGTGACAGCAGCAGTCTTGCCCAGAAGCTCCATGCTGGCCAGGCTGGGCCCTGGATAAAGTGTATAAGTTGAGGTGGAAACTTAATGGTCAATATTTGGACTTCAAACTTATACACCATGAAATATGATACTTTGTAAATACAAAGAAACTCAATCCAAATCAGTGAGTCAGTGGAATTACTCCTGATTTACATTTTAATGTACATGAAAGCAAAATCTTTCTTTTGATCCTTCCATGTATGTACAGAAGTTACATTTAGATTGACCTAACTAGGGTTAGCTTGATCTAAATGCCTAATAGTACAGACATTCAGAAAGGTTAATTTGGGGAAAAATGGTGGGTCTAATCTAAATTAGTTCACCTGTGAAGGTGAACTACCTTTGATCAGAAACAGGTTAGCTCAATCCAGTGAACATCTGTACACATTCAGAGTATAACCCTAGGGCTGTGAAAGCCCATACATTCACCCAAGCCCAAGCTGCAATCTTCCTATGCCCTTGATCCTGACCAAGCTATCTTTAGTCTCTTAAAACAACCCTCTACCAGGGAATTGCCAGCCCCTGGTCTTACCAGTCCCCTCCCTCCCAGAAGTGCTAACCCCCCCTGCAGGCCTGCTAGTCCCCTTGATCCTCTATGACTCTCTCTTACCTTTCTTACCTTGAGTTACTTGCTTTGGTTTCCCTGCACAGGTCCTGGGACTGGCCAAAGGCCTGTATATGCCACTCCCAGTCTATGGCCATATGGCTTAAAAAGAGCCATGTGAACATAAACCAGGTGCAATGAATGTGTGTATGCACTTCCAATGTATGTAGTGTGTGGGCTTGTATAAAAAGGGGGAGAAAGCAGATTGAACATGAATACAATTTTAATGTCTTTCTATTCTGTGTCACTATACATTTTTGTATATTTCTCCTAATATGTCAACTGCTCTCCCTTCTCCATGTTGCTATGTTATGTACCATAAAAATAATTACAGTTACTTAAGATTTAACTTCTTGATGCTTTCTTATGACATTTCTAAAATAGATCATTGCAGAGCACACCTACATGTTGTGGCAGGCCAGTAGGGGGCTCTCCTGCATTAAGCCACCTGCCTCACTGTGCCTGACCACCTTCCAGGCTCTGAGTGCCTCCCTGGGGCTGCCCCACATCTGGCTGACCCCCTTCCTGGAGCACACCCACTAGCCTGGGTGTTCCACTGCCACCACCCAGGGCTGGGCTTCATTCTGGCTCTGCACACCCTGGGAAACACAGGCCTAGTTGCCCTCAAGGGTACTTGGTTCACTTCAAGAAGTTTGGATACTTCCCTCAGTCAGAAGCACATGTAGTGGTCTCCCTTAGTCAACCAAACCAAGGGGAGCCCAAGGCATAATCTAGACCCATACCCAGTAAGTCTCACACATTAGGTACAAAGGACAACTTTATTGGTTACAAGGAGCAGGGTTGCAATAGGGTACAGGGTAAAGCAATATCAAAGAAATCTCATAGAGCATGGCTGGGTAGCCTTTGATCACACATCTTAGTTATTGCAAGTTATATATCTAGTTAGATCTCAGGTAGCTTACTCACAAGTATCATCCAGAGACAGGTGGAGACTTCCTCTGGAGGCAGGCAGTTCCTTGATCATGAGTTTTGAGAGAGAGAGCAAGTTTCAGATGGTTCAGCTCTTCTCTCTAAGTCTTCCTCATGGCTGCTGCCTCCTCCTCCTGAGCAGTCCTTAACTTATATAGCCCTTATGACCTCATTTACCTGATCCAATGGAGGCCAGCACCTGTTGGCTGCCAGCCAACCAATCTGAAATGCATCACTGCTTGCTGGCAGGCTGGCAGTTCCTAGCTCCCCAGGGAGTCCAAGCCCCTCACCCAGGTATGTGATGCCAGTCACATAGGCAGAGGGAGCAGATTTCCCCCTACCTCAGGAATGTATCCAGATCAGGTTACCTAAAGAGATAGGTTAAGGTGTGTACCCTCTCCAGGGCCCATCTTAACCAAATTGTCACAGAGCAGAGTTTTCGGGGAAAAACAGAGGTGGCCTATTGCCACACATGTGTGTTTACTGCACAATAACCAAAATTACTGCCCAGTATGGGTGTATGTCTACATATGCATGCCCATACTGCACAGTAAATATGGTGACTTACACCAACTTGAGTGTTAATTTGATACTTGCATGATGCAGGTATCACGTTTATGCCTGATTAGTTACTGGACAGTAAAACATGTGTAGAGGCATTACTGCACAGTAATCCAAGAGGCCTCACTGATGGGTCTCCCCAGCCAGCTACTAGAGAACCAGCCGGAGCCCAGCCCCAGGACTGGTGACTCGCCATCTCTTCTGGATTCAACCTGGGACTAAAGTTAGTCCCAAGGAGTGGCAGCCATGTGCCCAGAAGCTACAGCTCCCCCAGTGGCCACAGGGCACATGACAAGCTGCTCCGACCTGGGACTAAATTTAGTCCCAAGTCATCTGCATGTGTAGACACCAGTCTGTTGCCATTTACTGTGCAGTAAATTACTGTGCAGTAAATTTAAGCTGACATATGCATGTGTAAATATACCCACAATGATGATATTTTGTTGCATGAAGTATAAAGGATGAAATTAAATAGCTGCTTTACTATTACTATTTTTATTGATCTAATATATTGAAGTAAAGAAAGTGCTCCATGCCTGTTTTTGTCTCAGTAGTTTTAAATACACCTTTTAAATAATAATCAAAGGAGTATCTAACCGGCATAGTTTTTATTGAAAAAGCTCACAAGGCTACTTATAAGGGATATAAATAAATTTATCATGCTTATCCTTCATGTTACATTTGATTGGAGTTAATTGTTAGTTGTTTTTAATTATACATCATGGCCTTTGTCCTGGAGATCATCCGAAGAGTAGATCATCTTGGTATGTAATTTACTGAAACAGTTTCTAGGCATCATGCCATCCTCAAAGCCATGTGGTACAATTGTCATTAAAATTAACAAAATATTATCATAGATATTTGAATAAGTATAAAGGGAAATAAGTGTTTCATAGTGTTCTGAAAGTGCTATTAATCTGATCAAGAGCTTTTTTTTAATCAATGGCCTAATTTCTGTGCATGTCTCTGAATGATGGTGAGTCTTTGATGTTGCCTCATTTCTGATAGAAAGCTCTAATGAATATTTATAGCATCTTTTTAGCAAGTACGTAGGTGTGTGAGTGCCTGAAGTAACTGTTTTGGAAGCAGCCAGTAGGCAAGAATGGCCCCATTACACTGTAAGCCACATTATTTTGCAATGGAGAGGTTCATATCATTAGGGTAACATTCAGTAAAGCTGTTTTTTTTCTAGATATCCTGTGCAAAGTCTTGGCAGACCAAATCTACTCTCTAAATAAAAACCAGTCACACCACAACTTGCTCTTCAGCCTACATCAGCTATGAGGGGTTCCCAGCAATAGAGCCACATAAGTGAAAATGCAGCCTCTTCTACTTCCCACAATGTTGTTAACTGGGGCTACAAGATGCATAAGAGATGATACAAAATAATATAGTTCCCCTTTGAACAAAAGCCTTACGTAGTCCTATACCACCATGCAACACATTTCCTCTCTCACTCCTCCAAGAAACAACTGTTTTCACCTCTACTCATCTTCCTAAATTGACAGTGTCATTGTCACATGGTTACCATCTCCATGCCAGGTTTATTTGAAACAATATGAGTAATACCAGTTATGAAGAGTTATTGCCAGGCTGCACAAAATTACCAGGGGCTCTAGGTGCATATTCAAATTGCTATCTCATTCCAAGATATGTCAAATCATCACTGCACTTGTTACATGTACTAGCAAAATTAAAGCTAGCATTAAGATGCCTAGCTGTGCTACAATCCCACTTTCCTTAGGGGTGGAGACATATGCTATGAAAAGTGTGGCTAAGTACAGACATTCAAAAAGCCTGAGGCAGAATCAGTCTAACCTACACACAACACAGGTTCACCTTTTGGTGGGAGGCAGGAGTTGTGCAAGCTGTCTGTATTGGCCAAAGCCTGCAGGTTGAGGGTGTTCCATACCTCCTGTTGTGTCTGTAGGGCTCCCTGGGCTGCCAGAGAATGCAGAGCAGAGCAGAGCTGAGCGATTGACTCCCAGGAATGGACAAGCATGCCTCCAACCCCTGTCACCACAGATCCTCCCCTGTGTCTAGCCCTAGGCTTCCAGGAGAGCCCCAATGCAGGTCACTATGAATGCCCAGAAGCCCAGCTAGTGGCACCATGAGAGGAGATCCACTCATTCCTGCAATCACACCAAGTGCCTGCTGCCATTGCCTGTCATTCACCGGAGCTCTGTGGGGCCCAATCCTTCCTTCTGTGGAGTGCCCTCTCCCTGCCTAGGAACATTGTATAAAGATAGAAAAATACTGAGCTACACACTCTCTCTACCCACCTGTCCCCTGCCTGTTGCTGACAGCTGGCCAAAGGTAGGAGGTGGAGCTGGGCAGAGGGGCTGTGCTAACTCAGCTCTCTGAAGGGATGGGGGTGCGGCTGGATAGACACTTGGCTGGAGCAAACAAGTGCAAGCTGGCTGCTAGCATGCCTTCCTGTAAGGGGGTGGGGAACAGGACAGGTTTATCAAGAAGCTGCAAAGCAGCCTAGGATGCTGGCAGACAGTGACTTAACTTGAGTCAAAAGGAGATCTGCTACGGAAGTTCCATTAAGTCTGAGACTGCATCATTCCAGGTCTCAGGTTCTGCCATTTTTAAACCATTTTTAAACTGAACTTCTGTTTGGTTATGGTGTAAATGAATTTCTGATCACTTATACTGGTTTAGTACCTGGCACATATGTATATGTGTTAGAATCTAGTATTAGAGACAATACAAACAATGAATCCAGCCAATTAATACAGTTGAAAGCATTTTCAGGAGCTACACCTATTTCTGATGGTCCCAAGGCAATTTTTGTGATTTTACAACTGGATTCTCATGAGTGGTTTTGTCTCCCCTATGACTGTGAGAAGGATTCACACAACTATCAGAGAAATTAATTAAAGACACTTTCTGACTGTACAGATGAGTCTGTGGCAGGAATGTTACAGAAAACATGGATGTTGCACAAAGGGCCTGATCTGTCAACACAAAAGTGAATAGTCTGAAATTATTGCAAAATTAAGATCAATATACCTTTTAATGCACAATTTAAACTGAAAAGTGAATATCCAATTAATGAAAGGGATTAGAGAAACATTATCTATGAAGATGAACTTATATATTATTAGAGGTATAATATGTAAAGATTAGAATTTCAATCTTGCAAATGCCATAGGAATGAAGATAACCACAGGAAGATAGCATGGCATTCTTTTTACCAGATCAGACCCTATAAATCTATATAGACTTTTTCTTTATTTTCTTGTCCTACTACATTTTAATAGACTTGATTGACTTCAGTTGTTCCTTTTGCATGTTAATAAAATAATGTAAAAAAATCAAACTCCTTCAAAAATTACAAATGGACTCATTTCTCAGGTTTCATTACAAATTCTTGGTTTATATTTGGAGCCAAATTAAGGCCAATAAAAGTTCAACTAACTTAATGTTATTGTCAGTGCCTTTTTAAGGAACATCGCCTCTGATGACATAATAACCAAACTATAATTATTATGCATCTTATTTTCACAATGCATGTTTTCATTGTTATAACTATACAATTTTACTGAAAAATACTATAAATTTTCGCAACTGTTTCCTTTAGTCCAGGGATGCCAAACCTATATCCTATAGACTAGATCCATCCTACAGAAGTGTGTCAGCTGGCCTTTTGAGCACCTTAGCATGTCTGAAAGAGCTGTTTTGTCTAGAAGCCAAGGAGTTAATGCTGCCACCACTCAACCCCTGTCACTCTAATTTCACATAGGAGCTCTTACACCTGCATGTTAACTCCGTGGCTGCTGGCTCTGATACAATGGCTCTGGCAGCCATATTTTTAACTCATTGGCTAAAGACAGACATCCAAAAAGCCCAAGCCTTAATTGATTCAATCTTTGCAGGTAAGTTTAACCTGCATAGATTGAACCAAGAAGCAAGTGAAAAGACATTCACTTTTGATTGTGGAAATGTAGCCACATGCCTTCAGTGGCTCAGGCTACAAGCTGGGTGGGGCGGGGGTGCAGCTCAAGAGCAAGCCCTCCTTTCCTTTGGTAGTGCCAGAAAGCTGGAAGGAAGCTGAGGTGAGGCAGGGGGGGCTTGGCCAGGCCCTGGTAGGGGAAAGCAGTGCTTTCCAAATTTGTCCCCAAGCAGCAGGGGCTCCAGCCAGATGCAGGGTGGGGCAGCAGCCTGAGATGAAGTGGGAGAGAGAGGGGGATTAAACCCTGCTGCCTCCCCTCTCCCAGCAGCATGGGACCCCAACAAGGGTCTGCTCAGCTTTTACCTCCTCCCTCCTTCCTTCATCCTTCCCTCTTCCTCACTGCCATCAGGCCATGCCCCCATTGCTTGAGTGGTGAGCAGGGGGAAAAGCTGGGCAGACCCTGCCTGGGGTCCCATGGCAGTGGGAGGGGGGGAGAGGGAATTAAACCCTGCTTCCCTGCCTCACACTGCCCAGGGTGTGGCCACACCCCCTGCTTTCCACTGGAGCAGGAAGTGGGGTTGAGAGGGAGAAGGGTGGCAGCCCCCCCACAGTCTCATGGGCCATGGAGTGGGTTTAAAACCCCCTCCATCCCTCCCTCCCTCTGCATGAGCCTACTGGCTCATGCCCCTTCCTACTCCACGCCAGCAGGGAAAAATCTGGCAGTGGCTGCTCCACCCCCACCAGGGAGACCAGGCTGCATCCCCAGCTGGGTTCCCCACACCTGCCCCCTTGTCAGCCAGCTCTCACTGCTCTGGCTAGATCTGCTCTGGGTGGATCCAACCCTGCTCTGCTTGGACAGACAGCCCAGCCCAGCTCAGCCCAGGGCTGAAAAGCATTCTGGGATGCTGGGGGACTGGTTTAACTTGAACCAGGAAGGGATCTGAGACAGAAGTTTCATAAACTAGTTTGACCTAAACCAGTTAAGTCTGATACAACTTTCAACCAGGTTTTTCTTAAACCAGTTTCACCCATTTTGAAACTAGTTTATATACACTGAACTTCTGTTTGGTTACAGGTTTAAACCAGTTTCTGATCACTTAAACCAGTTGATGTGTAACTTCTGTCCCTAGCCCTTTATTGCTGGCAGTGACAGAGAATAGGCCTGGAGTGGGTTCTGGAGCTAGGTTGCCTGGCCCACAATAAGCCCTGTGGTCTGGATTCAGCCTGTGAGATGTCCCATAGTCTAGGTCTGACCCACAGAGCCAAGTGAGTGTGATACCCATGCTTTACTGCATACTAGTCTTCAAAACATTTTGGGACCAAATCTGCCAATTTTGGCCTAATCTAACAATGACTTATGTGAATGGAAAGAGACCAATGACTTCATTGGCAGCCAGATCAGGTACCTAGCCCTTGATTTAGAAAGTACCTAATCATGTGCATCAAGCCATCATTATTCAGCTAAGCACTATAAGCATGCTTAAATCTTACTCATGCCAAAATAGTCCTTTTAAGACATACATGATGAAGAGAAAAGTATGGAAGCTGATTGTATTTCAAAGATATGTTGACCTCTACCTTTTATTAGGATGGGTCTGGATGTGGGTAGTTTTGCACTTTTAATTATGTTTAGCATTTCAGATATCTGCTTACTTGCATATTATTTCCACATGACTATTTTTGCATCTACAGGTGTGTTACATAGGCTATTCAGCATAATATGGGCTTCTTAGCAATTTTCACTTGGTTTTAGATAAAAGCTATCAGATTTGCAATTTCCATTTTTAACATCATGATAGTAGTGGCTTATAAAAATGGTCTCTGATATCCTTGCTATTATGTTTTGCAGTCAAACAGGAGTTGGTTTCAGTAGCTATTTAATTCCCAAGTTTTAAACTGAACATATTTTTTTAGTGAAAAAGTGTTAATCAGAATTAGCCTGATGATTTCTATAATTCAAAGAGCAGTTCCCCAAATCCCAAGGTAGGTCATTGTCCTAAGGGTTCATGCACTGCTTAAAGTAATAGTTTTTGCCTCATTATAATTAGCATTTCATGAGCTGAAGCTCATTGTGTTAGCAGTCAAACGTTGATTTTAATTTGGAAAGTTCATTGCAAATAAGTTGTCTTTTCTTGATTTAGGTAATTACAGTCACTTATTACGTTAATGGCGAGGACTGTTCAGGCTTTTTAAAAAACATTCTAGCTTGCTGTAGAACAGTTATTAAAAGGAGTGGGGAGTATGTAGTTTTCTTTGATCACTTTAATGAACCCTGGTGTTTTTATTGTCTCTTCACTTACATGCAAACCAAGGCACAACTGTCTATTACCTACTAATTAGAGTTTTACTCAGGGAAAAAACATAAAAGCAACTTACATCATGATTTAGAAAATATATTTTTCAAAACCATATGGTTATCAAAGGACGGCAAATCCTTTTTAATTACTTGTGAAATGTATCCCTTATTATGGAGATTTAGTCTGGCTGCATTTATATTTATAGATAGTCATGTTATGTGAAGTAGATGCTTCCTTTGAATTACAATACTGCATGAATGTTAGAGTAGCATCAGTGCTAGGCTTTGGGGGGATTTTATTTAGATACTCTATTATCTTCTATAGTTAGGTCCACCCAGGCATAAGATTCATGCATGACATACTTTTTGTTTGTTTTTTCTACTCTGAGGAAATTCTGAAATTCTCCCACCATTGCTCCTCTACCAGGGCAGTTCAATTATTTCTAGCAATACTAGGAGGGCTGCTATGGACCACACATTGATCCTTTTACCATCTTCTTTTTGCCTGTTTCTTGTGTGTAAAATATTGACCTACCTCATGGGAATGTTTGTGCGGAAATCAAATGTTTATGTGATACAGGTTTCTCTTGCTTTATGCAGGTTCTGTATGTTCAAATTCACTCTTATGCAATGACCCTTTTAATACCAAAAATTCATTATACACAAGGTAAATTCATTCTTATGCTATCCGTGTGGTGGAAGCCCACAGTCAGCTGCTTTGTACAGTGCATTGTGGGAGTGACCTACACCAAAATATAGTCTCCTGCATGGATCTGGGCTCCTTGCTTGTTGTCTGTGACACATGTATCTGTAGCTGCCATCCCCATTATGGTAATATTCACCACCATCCTGTGCTTGCGTGTACTGTCTGCTGGTGGTGAGTACCAAAATTGTCTTGTAAAAATAGAAGAAATGACTTGTGGGGTCAGGACAGTCAAGGTCTTGGAATGTATCTCTATTTGTTACATTGTAAAGTAGGTTCCCTTTATGCAAATTTGAGTTATGCGCTGTTTTCCAGGAATGCATGGACAGCATAAAGTGAGGAAACCTGTAGTACAAAGTACTATTTTCCTTCAGTCTGAAGGAGCCAGAGGTACAGCAACATGAAAAAGAAAAGAAAAACCCTATAAAATGACCTTTACTTTAAGAAAAATATGCACTAAAAATGGCTTATAAGTAGAGCTGGGAAATATGTGAAATATTCAATGTGAACAGAAAAAAATATAACCATAAAACATCATTTTCTGGAGATATAGAAATCTTAGGTTAAAACTTGTACTGAACACAAAAGAGTCAGTAATTGAGTGGGAGAAATGTAGCAGTGAAATTTAGGTTCACTTTTGGAGAATTAGATATGGCAGCCTTCTTTTGAAGCGTAATGCTGTCATCCCATGAATAAACCCAGGGGAGGAAGAGAAATGTTTTTTTTCAGGTATCATAAGATTCTCCACTGTAGAAGTATTTGCAGCTGTAAGAAGGCACCATTCAACGTGGCATCTAAGTCTCAAGGAGAGAAGATCTATGAGCCAGTGAGGGTTGCCATTCCATTCAATACCCTTTTAACTGCAGAGTGCTAATGGATCCCTGAAAGCAGTTGCACATTGCCCTCCCATATGCACATCCTTTTAGAGGTAGAGGACTTAATGCTAATTTAAACTTAACTGCTTTGTAAAGTGCTTTGCAATCCACTGATGAAAAGTGCTATGCAAGAGTGAAGTATTATTGTTATCTCTGAAGCAATGGAGTTATATAGAGTTAATTCTATTTGGAATAGTATTAATTACTGCTTAGATTTCCCTTTAGACTTGTTGATGGAAATGTGCTGCAGAGTGGCTCTTTTCCAGCTCTGTCTGGTGCAGCTTCACACACCTCAGCTAAACTTGTAGATCCAGATAGGTATGACAGAAGATAAGCCCTCAGGATTGGGTTGAGTGGGTCTCTATAATGAGCCTATTTTTAAGTATTTGCAGATTAATCCTGTCCATCTGCAAACTTTTTGTAAGTCATTTGTTTTTATTTTCCTGTCACATGCTTGTCCACTAATTTCAGCACTTTTCCAACAAATGACCTACATTAAAAGAGGGCACAGATGTTAATTAGATGTATTAATTTGAGATGCAATTGCTTTGGTCTCTGCACTGACATTACTGGGAAGAATGCACTGACATACCTTTTCTAAAAATAAATGCATCAAACTCCATACTGATTTTAACAAAAATGGAAATTTTTCATACATTTTCCTTGTCAAATCTGAAGCAATTTCAATTAAAATAATTTAAAGATTTTTTTAATTGACTTATGTAACTCTTTAAGGTTAACAAAACTGTTAAAATTCTGAACAAATGCCAAACTCTGACTGGCAAATGTGTTATTCCATATCCCCCAATACCAGCTATGACTAGGTGTGTGTTCTTCCATCGTACCTTTGCCTGCACTGTAGGAAAGATGGGAGGCAAGATGAAGTGGAGACAAGATGAAGCTAAACATCTTAACAGCTTCTAGTATAGTGAATAAATCTCTTCTCAAGCTCTAGGACAACCTCACATACTGCATTATAGCCTGGGGATTGTGGTAGAAAAAATCTACTGCTTTGTATTCCCTATCTGTTCCAAAGTTGGCTGTTTTTCACTTGCCAACTTTTCCAAGACATCCAGATGCAGTATGGTGTTTTGAGTATAATTTAGACAACTATTACCAAAATACACAAAATCTGCATCATACAGTAAACTCTTTAGAATTACCCTCTGCTCTTAGTACATTGTTGGTAAACAAAAGACATTATTATATCAGTTCTAATATGCCAACAGGGCATTAATTCTGTCTAACCTTCAGAAATTAGAAAAGGTAGCAATTAGACCCTTAAAAAGTCACTTTTGAATTGACTAATTAATCATTCATTGCCCATGGCACTAATAAGTCATTAGTCTTGTAGTGGTTCATTATAAGGTGCAGTATGTAGAAGGATTCATTTATGCAGCCCTTGCTGCATGTTGATTAGGTTATTTATAGATTATACCTGCTTGTTATGATCAATTATGACTTACATCAGTAAGGATTTTTTTTTCTGTTGAAAGGCAACAAGGTTAAGGCACAGTAGTTTAAAGTACATAAAATTATAGCTGGGTAAATTAATGCATTATCATTTTCTATGTGACAATTTATATACTTTTTAGACAGAGATTTGCCATGCTGCTGTTCCTTCTCACTCTCTAGTTTCTTTTCTATTGCTGGTCTGTTTACTAGAGTTAACAATGACACCTGCAGAATTCAGCAATAAAATAACTGAAGTAAAATACATGTTGCAAACTGATTTCAATACAGGCAGGCATTTAATATTATTCTTTTTTACATCCTAATTTCTACAGCCTTCAAAAATGAGATCATGTGTTGTCAAATATACTGAAAATATTAATACGGGTTTGGAAAACATTGACTTGAGTTGAAAAGAAAGATAATAGAAAAATGATAACATTTTGCAGCAACATTGTTAAGCTAGAACCACAGAGTATTTTTTAACTGTTCTTTCATTATTTTTGTCTCATGAAGAAAATTTACCCTCAAACAGCTAAAACCAGGATTTTCTTCCTAAAAGAGAAAAAAGTAAAGTGAGACAATGTGTAATGCCTTTCATTTATTTATTGCTTTAGACATTCAGGGACAAATTCATGTCTGATACACATATACTGAAATCCCATATATTTCAGGGGATATAAACATTTGCAGATTTTCTTTTGAGACTGGTCTCTACATCTCTGGAATAAAATTGTAGCCTTCTATTGCTTCAATTTGTCAGCTTAAGGCCTGTTAGCTTGTAAAAAAAAAAAAGGAAAGAAAAGGAGGAAAGAGGGGGAGCTGCTATAGTTTCCACCCTCATAAAGATGACAGAGACATACTTGACAGCTGCCACAAGATCTAAAGTCAGGAGGGACTTTAGAGCCAATGTTCTGTCTGGTGAGTGGGAGCCAGAGAAAAAGAAATCGATGGTGGCTCTTTTCATTAGCTAGTGTCTAAATTAAACCATACAGGGTGCATCTACATGAGACTTTTACTGCAGAGCTGCCTAAATAGCTCCACAGTAAATATCCCTGAATCTACATGTGTGCTTCTATTAGGGCACACAAAACTCATGAACTGAAGAACAGGCTAGTGCTTGTAAGTACAGGTACTAGCCAGCTCTGGAGTTTTTTCATGTGCAGCAGTGCACATGTAGATGCTGCTTGGCTGGCTGGGGCATGAGGGTGCTCCAGTACAGAGGCTGCCTGCCAGCTAGTCCTGCACTGAAGCACCCACATGCCCCAACCAGCCCCTCTGCACTACATTGAGCCCAATAAGAGCAGCACCAGGCTGCTGCAAGCCAGGGTTACTCCAACTGGGCTAAATGTCCTGCACCTGAATAAACTACAGAGCAATATACTCTGGAGTTGTTTGCTCCCAGGCACACTTTCAAATAGCAAGCTTGGAAGCAAAAGACTACAAAGTAATAAGCTCTGGAGTTTACTCATGCTCATTAATTGCACATGTAGACGCCCCCAGAGAGAGAACAGCCTAAGGAATAGAAAAAGTCTGGAAAAGGGCCAGGGAGGATGTGCAGAATTTTGGTATAGAAATGGTGAAATGGTTAATGAAAGTACCCTGAACACTGAAGAAAATATAGGATGAAGATTGTCTGTTTCTTTTAATGAATCTGCTGTTGAGATTTTAAGGAAAAAGATGGAAAAATGCCTTCCTCAGGGCACAACTAGATGAGATGTTTTACTGCGATGTTTAAACTAATCTATTACTCAGTAAAGCATCATTATGTAACATATGCAGCAGCTACTGCACAGAACATTAGTCTACTGCACAGTACATAAGTCTATTGCACAGTATTCTACCACCTGTATTTACAGGTAGTAGATTTACCACACACTGGCTACTGTGCAGTAGCACACAGGTAGACAGGTGATCAGAAGCAAATTGCTCCTGGTCAGACCAGGCAGCAGGGACAAGGAGAACTATCCCCTCCCCCAAGCAGCTACCTGCTTCCCACACCTGCTTCAATCAGCTGATCATCATTCCCGGCTGCTGCTGGGTCACTACTCAAACTCCAAATGGGAGTGGAGCATTATCTCCTGCCCTGGCAGCAGGCAGCTGGTGAGGCAGAGGACAATGTCCCAACCCTGGCTCTGATCTTGTAGTGGGGGGTGGGTAGCAGGCAGCTGCCCAGGGCAGAGGTGCAGGGTGTGAAGCAACTACCCCAAAGGCAGGACAATTTCCCTTCTCCCTGGAGCCCGGGCCTGATCCCGGTACTCCCTGCCAACCAGCGGCTGGCACCCAAGGGAGCCTAAAACTCTTATAGGTGCTGTATGGGATCAGAGCAAAGCAGGAATAGCCACACATTGAATTGTTCTCACTGGGAGCAAATTTACTCTTAATGGGTGCGTCCACACATGCAAGCACATGCGTTTGCAGAAGCTCAAATAGAAGAGGTGAAAATTTGAGCTGGGGCTTTTTGCCTCAGCACACATGCTCAGGCATGCACCTTGTTGTGGAGCAAATTGTGCCACTAGGAGCAAAATATCCCTGCCTGGCTCCTCCCAGATCTTCAGCCAAGGGGAGTTAGAGCTCAGAGCCAGCACCTGTGCTGTCCCCAGCAGTATAAAAAGCTGCCATGTCCTGGCCCCAGCAGTATAAAAAGCCACCCTGGAAAGTAGCTCAGGGTTAGGAGCTTCTGGGGCCCCGCCAATTGGTACCTGGGGACGCTACCCCTTGTGCCATCTGCACTGCTGCAGCAGCCCTGAGAGTTCCCTGCACCCTCTACCCACTGCAGTAGTGGGGGCTACTGCCTGGCTGTGACCTGCTGCACATCTGTCAGACCCGGATGGGGATTGCACAGCCAGTAGAGGCATCCGTCCCTCTGGGCCAGCTTCCAGTGGACTGCGATTGCAGGGCTGGCCTTTGTGCAGCACTACTGCCATTTGTGCCCCCTGCCTGGCCATCTGGTCAGCTATCACCCAGAAGATGTTCTGGGTGTGGTGGCCTGCTTTGAACTGTCAAAGCATGTCCTCCTTGGCCCCATTTGGGGACCCTGGATATCCAGGGGTCTAATTTTCTCCCCGCACTGCAAACTTGCAGCGCAGTAAACATTTTTTCATTCCTGTACATGCCTGTTACCCAGCCTCAAAGGGGCTTGAGGTGGGGCAACAGGCACGTGCACGCTCATCTGGACACACCCAATGAGTGCACATGTAAATGTGCTGCCAGGGAAAGCTTACTGTGCAGTTTTTTACTATGTAGTATGCTTTCTGCATATTAATAACATGTGTAGACACACCCTCAGTGCAGTCAAGTAGAAGCTGTCATGTTTTTAGCAAGAAGTCAGCGCAGCTGAGGAATTGGCTGGATATTGTCTGCTTTGAACTTTTACAAGCAAAAAGACTTTAGAAAACTCCTAGTATCAAGGAAAGCAGATTGTACAAGGAAAGGGAGCTCTCCATTATAGCAGAGAATTCGTTTCTGTTGTTTTGAATATCTGCTTTCTGAGATTGTTAGCCATTTATATGTCTGGCCATATTACAGAAGTACCTAGAATGCTAAATAGCAGGAAGAGGGGAAGAGGTAGGACAAGCCTACCTCTTTACTTTAGGGCACAGACAGAAGCTCCCAGCCGTAACTCAGAATGATTTTTGCAAAGTGTTCTCAGTTCCACAATTACCACAGACCAAACAGAAGTTCATGGTTGGTTCCAGTTGGGAGGGGGATCTCACTGCTGACTGGGAACCTGCATCCAGGCTCCTATAGCGATAACTCGGGTTTGTTGCCAGTGCTCGCCATTTTCAGAATGGGAGGGGGGAAAGGCAGCAGAGAGAGCTCATTTTGTGGCTTCCCATCTGGTGCTGAAGGGTGGGGTGGGGTGGGTGTATTGAAGCCCTCCACCACCTCAGGGGGGCTCAAGTACACCCGCCCCAGCCTCCAACGGGGGCTGAAAACCCCCCAGGTGAACTCCCTCTTGCTCCCTTTCCCCTCTCCCATTCTGGAAACAGAAACACGCTGGGAGCTCCACAGACACAAGTTACAAAATATACTACATTTTGAAACATCTTTATCTGATACCTCATGCAATAAGAGGTCATATTTTCACCTGTTCAGCATTTTTAAGCTGTTTGTAGTCTTGTACTCTTGTGTTTGATCACAGCTATAAGCTGCTTTCTGTGACCAAATCAAATGAAAATTGTCACTTCTGTCTGCATGATGCATGTTCAGGGCAAACTTTCTGCTCTTCTTTAGAAGGAGAAGAATCTGTACCCAAGGAGCCTAGGCCCAGAAATAAAGAAGCTAGCTCTTCAGTATGTTGCTTTTCCCCAGCACCACAGATATCCCAATACAAGTGTTCTTTAGAGTTCATCTTCAAAAGATGGGGAAGATATGGATTCAGAATCAAAAGTCACTCATATATCACGGTGATAAGCACATTCTAAATATCTGCATAGATTGACTAGACAGCAAAAGTAGGATAGAGGGGTCAATCACATTCTCCCTGAAAACTGGAACAAATTACTGCAACTAACCAGAATTATTTTCTTACAGCTTCCTGTGTTGCACTGTGAAACATATCCTGCTACAAAATCAGGGAACTTTGTTCACTGCTTTGCTTCCTTGGCCAGCTATATATGGCCCATGGCTCTGCAGCCTAATCTGCAGCTACATATACTACAGCACCAAACCTTTCCATGTCACAGTAGAATTTGCAGGGAATTCTCTTAATGCAAGCTTCCTGAGGCCCTGACCCAGCAAATGTTTGAAGATGTACTTAAATCCATTCATATTCAGCGAGCACAGACCGTTATGCTTATGTGTAGCAGTAAGTAACTAAGTAGTTCCATTAAAGTTAATAGTACAATAGAAACCTGTACTTAAGCTATGCACCATACTTAAATACCTTCCTGGATTGGAGGCTGAGATTCCAATCCTTCATATGGCATATTTGTAAAAGGGTAACATAGTCCACTTAATCAACGATTGGAAAGTCAGCCATGTGGTGTACATGATCTGATCTCAGTTACTGTAATAATGTTTCTGTATTACAAAATGTTTAAACTTGTCTTAGGCTTTTTCTGGCTTACATCTGAATAGAATTTTCTAATAGACTCTATGCAAAAGAGCAAAATCAAAATATAACTTAAACATCAAAGTAAAATCTTTTTCTAATCCAGTTAAATTAAGCTGTGTTAGAACCTATTCAATCACCTTCATAACTATTTAAAATAGTGATTGTGCAATACCTGTGTGATCAAAGTTAATGTAATATTTATGCAATCAAAGGTAATGTTAAGACATATAATAATTTTACCAGATGAGCCATGAATATAAATTACAAATTAACATAATTATTAAAGATCATAATATTTGCATGGAGAAAAAATATTTTTGTAGAACTAATAGTTTGTCTCATTATCTTTAAGAGGGTTTCATGTATTATTTATTTTAGGAGAAAGCTTCTATATATCAGCTTATGATTTGACCTTTCTGAGTGATTTTTAAATAGCAGCAGCAAGAGAGTTGTTTTGAAGAGAATGACATTTTAATACCTGCAAAACAAAACCACTTTGACTTCTTCCTCAAACTTTGGGCCCAGCCCACCTTTGCAGTTGACTTAAATGGGAATACAATCAGGATCTTTAAATAGTTTTATATCATTGTAGTTCTTTTGTGCCTTTGAACATTGACCTATTTTTGCATAGTTGACTTGCCCTGTGTGAACAGCAGGGAGCACTGTATTTCCAGAAAGCTTATGTTTTCCAGAGCATTAGACTTGATGGGAGTCCACACTCCCACATCTCTCCACCATATGCAGTATGAATACCATTCTCAAACCAGGCAAAAAGTACTCTCCAACATAAAGATGAGAGTGTAGCTATGTTCCTGCTTCTGTTTGCTACTTTGCCTCCATTTTCTCAGGAATCCTAGGAGAGAGCTGTCCCAGAAGCACAATGACTGGCAAAAGCTGACAGTATAAGAAGTTTCTTATGCTTTTTCTACATACATACATGGCATGCAGGCACAATCTGGCCTTTCTCTTTTTTGACATATAAGCATGACTAACCCACTGAGGTGAAAGCTTATCAAAAACAAAGGATTTCACGTTAATGATGATACATGTTCACATGGGATATGAAGTATCAGAAATATAAGAAATGACCTGTCCTCATAAAACACTTGCAATGTCACTGGCTTAACGGTAATATTTTTGGTTTTCCTCATAATTACAATTTGCTGTACTCTATTTGCTCCTGTGGCTTTTTAGCTTGCTCCTAAAAGCATAGTTCTGTGAAGCTACAAATGCCCTAAACCCCTGCTGGGGTCAACTGAGATGAGATCACATGAAACCTTACCAGGTTTGCTTTGTACCAGTTGAAGACCAGACTAATAACATTGTGACATCTAGTCACACCTAAGGCCCAAATATAGATTGAAAGGACCTCTGAAGGGGCTTGCACAAGAAACTTGCAGGACTCATTCCTGCAGCATAAACAGAATCTCCTTTTGTGATTCTGCATTTTTTGCTGGGAACAATTCTCATCTGTGAAAATGTGTATACTCAATTTTACAGTATGTAGAAAAGAACCAATTATAGGCCAAAATGAGTGAAAGCCCTCAAAAAAGTGGGCAGTTAAGATATATTCTTAAATCTACCTTAGTCTAATCATTTACAGCTTACAAATCAGCTTTATTCAACAGAACTTTCTACTGTTTTTATATTTAAATACACATATTTCATGCAGCATAGTGGCAAAGGTAAAATGTGCATCTTTCAATTATAAAAAATATGTCAATTTGTGTTATATAATCATTCACATGGCAACATCACAAATATGATCTCATAATTTCATACTTACAATAATACCAAGAATGCCTGTGATAGAGGCATTTATTATATGAATCTTACTATATTGTGCCACACCAACTTTACTGAGTTCCAGCCAGTAAAAAATAGTTATTGTGCTATAACTATGTAACTTACTAATAGCACAGTTATTCTACAAGATTATGCTTGTCATCTCTCAGATTATTTATTTGATAGCTACTGGTAGTGAACCCTTTAAAATTCAATTGAAATCACAGAATGCCATAAAGCCTGAGTATCATGTACCAGCTGTCCCATTCAACTGGCTTGTCAGTCTTTACAAAATGCAAATCACAACTATATTTGACCCTGATTGGGAGGCTATTTTAGGAAGCAGGTTAGTACAATGAACAAATTGTACTGAAAGCCCTTGTGCCACCACTAGCTGTCCTGTGGAGCACCTGTGCTGCACGCCATCTGGCAAATGGCAAGTTAACCCAGGTGGGATAGGGGAGATGGGGACCAGCACTGGGCTGGCCCCAGCAGCCTTACTTGGGGCCCTGGGGGCCTCCTGGGGCTGCAACAGCAGCAATCCTGCCACTCAGAGCCTGGCCAGCAGCCAGGGCATGGCTCTGTCCAGCCAGGCTCTGGTTTTGAGCGATGCACACTGCCCTCAAGTGCACAGCTTTGCTTTTTTGTTGTTGAGTGGATTGTTTTGATTCCTGGATATCCAGGGGTCAAAAAAAAAAACCCACGCTTCTTCCTTGCAGCACAAAGAACAGCTGAATGTTCAGTATGTAGTGCCGCAGACATGTCGGCGGCACTACATGCTGCACAGGCACACATATCTGGACGTGGCCCATGTCTCTACTTTCAGGAGTATTCATGACCTATCCTGACCCCAAAAGATACAATCCTCATCTTTTCATTCAGTATTAAGATGCTTCTAGTAGTGCATAGTAACAACTTCCTTTATCTCCTTGCTAGGTTTTTTTTCCTTTTTTATGTGTATTGATTTTTTAAAATAAATATAGTAATCAGAGAAGCATATGTATCAGCTGCACATGCTAAAATGAACCATACTACAAATGATAAGCAATAAAAGGAACAAGAAAAAAGAAGGAAAGAAGGAGAGAAGAAAAAAAAAAGAAGTGCACAATGAGCAAAAGTCTAGCTACTGAAATATTTCAAGAATTCCTTCCAAATTGCACCACACTTTTCAAAGCAGTTAAGCCTGCTAAACTGAATTACCTCCATAGATGCCAGGTGTGCTATCATAGGTTGCTGACAGACATTTTGGGGGGGCGGTGGAAAAAACATGTTTTACTGCAAAAAGTAGCACATTAGTTTGACCTAGCTCTGCATCATCTATATAGATCACGAGCTTCAGCAGGTTTTTTGGCGCTTTTGTCTAAAGCTGATTCAATAAGCTATTAGATAAAAGCACCAAAAAAGCCGTACTGTAGCACCCAATCTATACAGACATTGGCTGAGCCAATGGCCAAACTAACATGATGCCTCTTCTGAGCCTGCACTGGGGTCAGCACAGGGGCACACTGAATTTAAAATAAAGCATTGGGGGAGAGGGGTTACCAGATTTCAACCTTTCAAAATGTCCTGTTTCCATGCAGCAATATGATCCTAAATGTTACTGAGAAGGACCACTCTTAGAGTGCAGTTTATGAAGGATTCCACTTAAATACTATGGTGATATGCCCAAGAATGAATATATTTGCCAAAAAATACTAGTGCTGTGTTCAAAACCACATTCACTCTAGTTATAATTCCTTTCCAAAAAAAATTGAGAATAGGACATGACCAAAGTATGTGACCAAGCATTTCCTGCTATTCATCACATCTCCAATATTATCTACTGGCAGTGTATTTAATTTTTTAAGTTAATTTTTAAGGGAGCCCAGTACAGATAAAAAATTATCTTTGTTGTATCAGATGAAGTCTAAGATTAATTGTCAATGCTCAAATATTGTGAATTATTTATTTCCACCGGGATTCTGTCACCTGGATAGGTCTCCATTCCTTTTCAGTCTTAAATTATGGCATCAGATATAAACTTCCAAATCTAAGAACCACTGTCTGGTATTATTGCTCAATGTACAGATTCCAGCTGCCCTGTCTGAGCAACTGTAAAGATTGCAGCTTTCAATTAAGTGCTAAGCTATTTGCTGGATACCTCATTCACATAAGGCACTGCCCAAGATATTCATCCTGTGAAGTATTGATTTGAAGCATCCATATCCAGACCTCAGTCTGTTTGGCTTGACTCATGCTTCTCTATCAAGGTCATGCCCAAATGGGGACTCATTTGGGGCATTTATACACATACTCCAAGAGTGAGAGACAGGCACTTTAACTAGATTCCTACTTTAACTAGAGTGGCTCCTTATTGAATCAGCTTTAGACAAAAGCACCAAAAAACCTGCTGAAGCTTGTGACCTATATAGATGTTGCAGAACCATGTCAAACTCCTCCTCCCCTTCCTGGAGCATGTGGAAATAACCACAAAGCTACCTCATTGTTTTCCTCTGAGCCCCTCTTTAGACATTTCCTTTGCTGTAATGCCTACAAAATCTTAGTAACAGTTAGGCCACTAATAAGCTTTTTCCTCTTCTTGTAGAGCGCTTAATACAAGAGGGCTCTACTCCATGATTGTAATGCTCCTAGCTTTAGAATAATAAAAAGATAATATTGGTGGCTTTACCTCCTGCTCTGAGTACACAGTGCATTTTGTTGTGAAATATTGATTAACATCAAGGTTTTATTAAGGCAACAGAGCTTTACCTTTCAGGTACTCTGACTTTTATTTCCTTTCTGCATCAGTCCTAAAAAGATCAAATTTACCTCTGAGGAAAGAGGTAAACCACTTTCTACTTATGAAGTAGAATTGCCTGTCTATAAATAGGATTTTCTGTAAAAATAATTTTCCTTAAATGCTTTCATCTTCAAAGCTTCAGCTTTGAAGTACAGAATTCAAAACTCAGAGTTATCTGAAGCTATTCAGCACTTATAAAAAATCCTAAACAAAAAATAAGGTTTTCTTTAGTTTGAGTGTGGACTCCTCATGAAAAAAATTAGCATGAACAGGGGCAAAGGCATGAGCACTTTCCTCATTTCAAGAATACCTTATACTGAACCTGTGCTCCATATTTTTCCGAAAGCTGTTTGTTCATGGCACTGCCCCAAGTTGCTTTCCTCACTGCTGAACTTGAAATACTCCCTCACCGTGGCAAGGTTTCAACTATGTCAGTTAAATTACAAAACTCAGGCCAACAGCAGAAACACCTTTCCTAGAGAGATGTTGCTGACTGAGAAAAAAACATCAAGATATCCAAAACATTACTGCAGCATCCAATACAGTTTTAATAGGAAAGGAATGCTCTACTGTGTCTGCGCATATTCATTCATTACTGTAGTCTCTCCTCTCTTTGTGTGCTTACTTGAGACATTTAAACTTATTGGAGGGGGAAATATTGTACAGTATATGAAATGTTCTATTTGTTACTCTAGAATGCAGCATGGTGCAAAATTTAACCACTGTCAAGTGCCAATACTTTACTTTTAGTAATTTGCTTCATAAGAAAAACATGTTTTGCAGTTCCAGTTATTTTATCTGGTGAGCTATTTAGCACTATACTTCTATGTATTTGGGCATAATAAGAACAAAAATACTTTGTTCTTTCCTAGCATCTTTCATTCAAAGTTCTCAGAGTACTTCATAAATTACTATACTTTACTAGTTTGTTCTACAGAATTTTACAATATACATATGAAGTAAGGAACAGACCTCATAACAAAGGATCTTTTTAAAACAAAAGTCTATATTTCCATTCCTCATCCAGTGCTTCTCTGTTAAAAGCTCCATTGTAGCTTTGTCACAAGTATACATTGTAATTGATCATGTTGATGTTGATGTGTATGCTGATGGTGATGTTGTTGTTAGCTGCCATCAGATCTGAGCTTGGGCTTTTTATAAATAAAAAAGCAAGAATAGCTATAGATCCTAAGTACAATATTCAGATAAGGGTAGGTCACTTCTAGTAAAGTGGTGGAAGAGAAATTTTTGACAAAAAAAATACAAACTGCATCATTTCACCTGAAATTAGTTAGCATTCAGGATGGAAATTTCAAGAGCATTCAGCAAAGTTTGGCTACTACTTAGCACTTTTGAAAATCCCATCCTAAATGAGGGAAACTGAAAAGACACTACAGAATCCAAAATCAACAGATTTTATTTAGATCTATATCTGTAGTTGTGTTTAGCTTTATATTTTAGCTTTGTATATATTTGTAGCTTATTTAGCTTTATATTGTAACAAATCTAAAACTGAAATCCTTTAAAATCAGAGGTGCATGTCTCCAGTTTAGCATATTGGCCTATGTTATATTTTTATTAAAACTGCAAATTTAGGAGTCAGTTTGTACATCCTGTTATTAGCACCTGATATATACCAAAATGATGCCATCATCAAGCTTTACCCATAGTTTTGTGTAATTCTTGCTCTCCAGAGAGCAGTGTGAAAGAAATGCAAATGAGTTCTCCACCTCCCTTAGAGAAATAAATTTGAGCTGTTAACAGAATTGCATGTTTGTATTGTTGCCCGATTATCATTAACAAATGTTCCAACCCTGTGGGGAACTGTAGGGTCATTATCCTTGTCTCATGGTAACAGGTGTGGGTCATTAGGCTTCACTCTATAAATAAGCCAAATGGGGGGACTATGTGGGATAGATGGATATTTTGTGAGGGATGAATGGTAGAAAAATCAAGTTTCTGAAGAAAGCCTAGCTGTGTAAAGGAACTCAAGGACTGGTCTGAAGATATGCAAATGGTATTGTTTTCCAATCTACTTGCATTAGTAAGCTTGGGGATTCTATGAGTGTCTGTATTTGTTGTTTAAGGCTATGTAGGAATTCTGTCAACAGCTTGTCTCTAGCTGTGGCTTCTTTTGCAAGTGTGACCTTAAAGGAATGGAAGCTGATCCTTCTTCCTCAATACCCCTATGTAAGAGCATCACTTATTTTAGAATCATTGCTTCACGTACAGCATTGGAACCTTCTTCCTGGCCCCGGGACATGCCTAGTTTAAAGCCCTCCTCAACAAGTCAGTGACTCTTGTAGCAAAAAGCTTCTTCCCTCTGCTCGTGAGATGAATACCATCCCTTGCATATAGAGCACTGTCACAGAACTGCATACCAAGGTCAAGGTATCCAAAGCACACATGGTAGCACCATCTCCTAAGCCTTCAGTTGACCTCCTCAATGCACTCTTCTGCCCAACAGCCAGAGCCTCTGATAGGGAGAATTGAGAAGAATACTTGCATTTGTAGTCTCTCATGATCCTTCCAGGGCTGGTTCTTGCCTTGTCATTGGTGCCCACATGGACAAGAAGCATGGGGTCATGGTCAGCAGGGTGGATCAGCTTAGGGATTCTTGCTGTAACATCTCTGATCCTGGCTCCTGGAAGGCAGCACCCTCTCATTCAAGGGAGTCTGGATGGCAAATGGCTCCTTCTGTGCCCCACAGCAGGGAATCCCCTACGACTATCACCCCTACGTTGCTTCCTTGCTGGGATCCTAGCAACCAGCAGATGTGCCAGGAAGCCCCCAAGGCCTAGAGTCAAGAGCTCCATCTGTGTGGAGGTGGGGACCATAGGCTGTCTGGGTGAAGGCCTCCAAGGTACCAGGGGGTGGGTGTTCCATCTAGACCAGGAAGTATATGGGTGCAGCACATGCCTATCACAATATTGCAGGCTGACCCTAGTTGGGTGGCTGCATAAGTGCTTGTATAAGTTGGAGACCAGGTGCATGCTAATGCCTCCACATGGTCCCCACCAGCTATTGCTACTGCTACTGCTGCTGCTGCTGCTGCAGTTAGCAGACAGGCTCAAATAGCTGCCTGTAGGGAGATCCCCTAACTTGGTAGTTTTCTGAGCAATCGGGATTTCCAGAGTCCCTGGGTCCCTCCATGAAGGTGGAGAGGGTTGGTCCCCGTCCCCTCTGCCTGCTGTCCAGTGCCAGGAGAACTTTCCTTGGCATAGAGGTGCTTTGGTTCTCTAGAGCATGCCCTGCTATGTGTGGGGCAACTGGGGGCAACTGGGGGGCAACGCAGAACTAAGAGTGCCCACTGGTAGCCCTCCCACACACCTTCCCATGCAAACTCTTGCATTAACTAGTGTCTTGGGCCCAGAACATGCCTGTCTGCACAGCTCCAGTCACATCACTCCCAGGGGGCTGGACTAAGTACGAGCCGGAGGTGGGGGTGGGGGTGACCATCCTCAGTTCCACTCATCTGCTTCCCACCACAACTCCTTGCTGCCCGCCATGGTCCCCACTTACCTCTTGGCTCCGCACTGGGGGAATGGAGGTCTGCCAGGGGTCTAAGGCTCTTGGGAGCGTGACAGGCTTTCACCTGTACATCTCTACCAGACAGCTGGTCCTAACTGAAAAAAAAAATTCACTTGGTACCCTTTAAAAGTTTAAATCTCAAGGACTCTTGGAAAGAGTCTTGTGAGATTACTCATCCAGTGTGCCTAACAGAGTCTTGTACCCTGCCCTAACTAGAGGGAGAAAAGGGCCAGTAAGTACTCACCCCCCTCTCCCACTCCTGCACTAACTCGTGTGCTGAGCCCAGAGTGTGCCTGTTTGCACCGCTCCAGTCACATGGATCCCTGGGGGTTGGGCTAAGTAGGAGCCAGGGGGGAGTGTGACCCTCCTCAGCTCTACTCAGCTGCTTCCCACCACTGCTTCTCACTACCCACTGTGGTCCCTGCTTACCTCCTGGGTCCACACTGTGGGGTTGTGAGTCTACCAGGGTCTACAGTTCTTGGGGGTGCAATAGGCTTTCACCCATGCGTTTCCACCAGAGAGCCAGTCCCAACTGAAGTGGCTATAGATGAGAAATAAGGGTAGCCAAGACAGAGTTATGTATGAAGGAAACCAGAACTCATTTCTCTTATGCCCTTGTTAATGCTGCAAACAGGTTAGGCACAAAATCCTCTTTGTTTAGAGGTGGCTCTTCAGAGTACACTTTTTACCCTACTGGCTTCTGGTTCTTCATGCTCTTTCTTGAGTACTATATGCTCTATACTATTCCTTTTGATCTAAAAACTGTAATGTGGCCATTCGCCTACTGAAAATAGTATACCTAGGTAAAATGCCTGCTTCTTATTTTTACACTTACAACTATTCTATATTTAAGTACATGTAAAACACTCCCATCACTCAGATGCCATTCACTTTATTTTGGATGAGATGCCAGTACAGATCCTCAGCTGATGTTAGCTGCTATAACTAAGTGGCATAACCTAGTGACTTCTTTTGTGATAGATTATTCCTGCTTGCAAGATCTTCCTGACTTCTTCCCCTACCCCTATATTCAAGTCTCTTTTTTTATAATTTTTTTTTGCCTGCCATTCAACTTTATCTTATCCATATAGTGTTTAAGCTCTTTGGGATAGGACTGTGTTGACATTATATCTATAAATGTTTTGCATGCTTTAGGGACTTAATAAATAAAAAGCAAGCTAAAATATTTCATATTAACTTTGTGTTTTTACACTCTTCCTAGTACAAAATTTCAGTTTGTTCATGTTTATGCACACTTTTGTGAACATCCTAACTGACTTGCTAAAAACTACACACTGCAAAATAAAACCCTCAATAAGGCCACCATCTTGGGGCCATTGGGTAAAAACACTGAATTTTATTTTGGATTACTTATTTCCATATATAAGAAAATAATTTATAACTCCACATTTTAGACAGAGTTCTTCTCCCTGCCCGACCCTCACTGCGCTACTCTTTGATGCCTCTCCTTTTAATTAGTTATCAAAGGTATTCAGATTATGGTATGGCTCATGGTACTGAGAAACTAAGTATTACATTATATCAGGGGTGGGCAAAATGGCAGATCCAGCTAGGGGCCAGACTCCATTTCTCAGCAGCCCCTGCCCATGTGGCTGGGGCCAGTTTCCATGGAAACCCCAGCAGCAGCTATGCTATAATAGTGCAGAGCCAGGGTTTCCATGGAGAGTAGCTGGCCCCAGGAGCACTGGCAGAGCATGCAGCACAGTGGAAAGGGGTGCTGGGGCCAGGTTGGGATCTTGCAGCACTGACAACATGATCCAGAGCCAGGGCACAGCCACAATCTGCAGCCTGTATGCTTCAGGCAGGAGCATGCAGGCAGCAGTTCACAGCTCTGCCCTGGCTCCTTGCAGCAGGGACAGCATGGTCCACAGCCAAGGTAGAGCCATGATCCACTGCCTGCAGCCCACTTCCCAGAGCATGCAGGCTGCAGATCATGGCTCTGCTCCAACCCAGGACCATGCTATCACCACTGAAAAATCCCAACCTGGCCCGGGAGTCTCTCCCCACCCTGCTGTGTGCCCTGCCAGCACTGCTGGGCCATGGGTGTCTGGTGCCTCTTGATTGCTACCAGAAGTCCTGCAGCCACTTCCAGAAGCAGCATGGCTGCTCTTGCTGGTGACCCCACTCCCCAGCCAGCCCTCACAGTGGGGGGCCTGCCCACAAGCTAAACAGAGAGCGCAACCTGATGCAGGGTGCACCGGCATTCTAAGGAGGTGCACATACTGATACTATACCCCCCTGCTTGGTATTATCTGCAAACTTGCAAAGGCTGCACTCTATGCCATCTTCCAGGTCATTGATGACACTGGGTGCAGGGGGTACACATGCCAGTCTCTATGGAAACCCTGGCCCCACACTATCCAAGCATGGCTAGTGCTGGGATCTCAATGGAAACTGGCCCCAGCCACACAGGCAAGGACTGCTGGGAAATGGAGTCCACTGCCAGCCAGATCTAGCCTTTGCCCACCCCTGCATTATATTCACTTATGCAGTATACACCCTCTCCAAATGGATAAGCTCAGGACATTGTTGAATTTATTTCTACATCTAGGACATTTTCCAGAACTTTGCAATATGCTTTCATCAGATCAGCAGCCTGGTTCCAAGGTTCATTTAATACACCCACTGCTTTTGGAAATTCTCCCACAACAGACAAAATAAAATGTGTGCATGCTGCATAAATTCATACAGTTTAATTTTAATTTAAATACTAAGTATATATTTAATAATGTGCCTCAATCATTCCAAAGCATTATATATTACCAGGTTTCTCAGAATTTTTCAAATATATTCATTAGACAAAACACTTATACAGACAAAAAGATTTTTTTTTCTAGTACCAGTTCCCCCCTGGGAGCAATGTAATCTCCCCACAATAATCTCCTCAATGATTACTTTCCATTGGTTTTCCACCATCCCAAGGGGATCACCCCGCCCAACAGGACACAGGACTAGCAGGGTAAGGGCAATCATATGCCTATAGTTGGTGAAGATCTTGTGAGGAACCAGTTTGAGAGGCTGGACATCCACAAGTCAGCTGGCCTGTACAGAATGCACCCAAGAGTGCTAAAAGAGTTGGCTGATATCATAGCATGACCAATGGGGAGGATATGTGAGAACTCTTAGCACTTGGGATGGTTCCTGAAGATTGGAAGAGGGCAAATGTGGTGCCTATCTTGAAAAAAGGAAGGAAGAAAGATGCAGGGAACTACAGGCCAAACAGTATGACCTCAATCCCTGGAAAGATCTTGGAAAAAATTATCAAAGAAACCATCAACAACAGGCTAACAGAAGGCACTGTTCTGAGAGGCAGCTAACATGGCTTTGTTGTGGGTAGGTCTTGCCTGACCAACCTCATTTCCTTCTATGATCAGGTGGACAAAGGAGAAGAGGTTGATGTCATATATTTAGATTTCTAAAAAGTCTTTGACTTGGTATCCCATGATGTGTTCACTGTAAAATTGAGGAACTGCAGCCTTGGCAACCTTATGGTCTGATGGCTGGGGAATTGGTTCCATGGTCAGACCCAGAGAGTGATAGTCAATGGAACCAAGTCAACATGGTGCATGGTGACCAATGGCATCCCCCATGGTTCTGTACTTGGATCAGTACTCTTTAATATATTCATAAATGATCTGGATTCAGGTGTTAGAAGTGGACTGGATAAGTTCGCAGACAGCACCAAATTACAGGGAAGTGCAGTCACACTAGAGGATAGGCTGGCAATTCAGGCCAACCTGGACAAGCTTGCAAAGTGGGCAGATCAAAACCTGATGACATTCAATTCAGAGAAATGCAAGGTGCTCCACCTCAGGAGAAAAAATCCACATCATACTTATAGGCTCAGCAGTGCTACATTCACTAGTACCATGACCAAAAGAGACTTGGGGGTCATGATTGACCACATGATGAACATAAGCCACCAGTGCAATGCCGCAGCCAGCAAAGCAAATAACACTCTGGCTTGTATCTACCAATGCATCTAAAGCAACACCCAAGAAGTCATTCTCCTGCTTTCCTCAGCCTTAAGGAGGCTGCAGCTGGAGTGCTACATCCAATTCTGGGCTCCACACTTTAGAAATAAAGTGGAGAAGCTTAAGAGGGTCCAGAGGAGAGCCATGTGTACGATTAGAGGTCAAGAGAACAGGCTTTATGAGGAGAGGCTGAGAGGCATGGGTCTTTTCAGCATGAAGAAGAGAAGGCTCAGGGTTGATTTGGTGTCAGCCTGTAAGTATATAAGGGGTGCATCAGGAACTGGGAGAACATCTGTTCACCAGGGCACCACAAGGGAAGACAAGGTCTAATGGTCTCAAACTGCTTGAAGACCATTTTAGACTGGACATAAGGAAAAATTTTACCCTCTGACTTTCCAGAGTCTCAAATAGACATCCCACAGAAATGGTGCAAGCACCTACTCTGGATACCTTTAAGAAATGCTTGGATGTTTATCTTACTGGGGTGATCTGACCCCAGCTGACTTCCTGCCCCTTAGGCAGAGGGCTGGACTTGATGATCCCGCAAGGTCCCTTCCAGCCCTAATGTCTATGTAATCTATCAAATCTATATATCATGGTGATTTATTTCTTGATAAGGTGATAATTATTGATCTATTACTTTTAAATAGTCTTCTAAGGTGCTCTTACTGATTGGAGAACAATACAAATACTACTTTACTCTGAACTGCAGTTTTAAAATAGAAGAAACTTACTGATTCTGAGTTATAGGCAACATAAATTAAGTTTTTTATAAGTTGAATCAAAGTCTTTAATTAAAATATATCTATCTGTTTTATATACCTACTTCTAACTCATAGTTTAATTCTTCAACTCTCCAGTTAATAATCCTGACCATTTTTTTTAAAGAACTAATGTTTTAAAGGATGCTGTTCTACACAGTAGTGTAATAAAAGCAGGGGGATGAGGGACAAACAAGACATGAGCCCCAGTCACTGACTTAAAGGGGGCACAAAAATAGCAGCTGCTGACCCATGCACAGCCACCACCCAGAGCACAGAACTGCCCAGTTACACCTCTGTTTTTTTTAGTTCAGTTGCTATTTGCCTAAGCATTTGAAGGTGTATACTACATAATAAATGGATTAGTATATTTGTAATAGTTACCTTATTCTTGTCAATGTGCATGCATGCAGTAAGTTTTGATGTATAACCTAATAATAAGCCAATTGAGTTAGTCAAATTATTAGACTGATAAAGTATAGCAAAGCATAAGTTGTGCTAGGATATTTTTAAACACACAGGGTGAGTCCAGATGAGCGCAGGTGTGCAGTATGCGGCACTGCAGACTCATCTAAAGCACCACATGGCACATGGTTCACATGTAGTCATTTCACACCCTGCTACTTTGTAGCATGTGGGGGTTGACCCCAGGAGATCCTAGGATCAAAAAACTTCACACCTAAAAACAAGAAACACACTTTGTGATAGTGTGTGCCACCAAACCTAGTGCCTGGTCAGCCAGAGCCACACTGGCTGATGGCCAGGCTACCCACTGCAGGAGCATTGCAATTGTGGTTCCTGGAGGCCCCTAGGGCCCCAGTTAAGGCTCTGCTGAGGTCTGCGCAGTTGCTAGCCCCACTCTTCCCTACCCCACCCAGGGCAATGTTCTGTGCACCAGAGCACGCATGGCATGGACATTCCCCTGGGACAAATAGTAGCAGCCCCCAGAAAAGACATGTTCCTGCTAGTGGTGTGGGGTTTAAAGGTTAAAAATGGGATTCTACATTATGAAATACAGGGCCTAATATAGAACAAGAAATATTCAAGTTTATGTAACACCATGACCATTGATGGTCTACAAAGGACTGACTATACTGGTGGACTGTCAAGGTATTTAATGCCACCCTTATCGTCAGGTATCATCTGAAAGAGATCCAGGTTCAGTACATGAGAGAAATAGGCAGGAAGTGGGAAAGAGGAGAATATGAAGAAGGAAACCCATAGGGATATTTCTCACAATAAAGTTGTTCCTCTCAAAGCCAATACTAAGCTGCCAGACTGAAGTTAGATGCAGTCCTATGTCTGTTTAACGAAGCCAAGAGACCTCAGGGTATTTAGTTAAGTGTCCTAGTTAAATCTCAAAATCAATATAACAATTTAAAGCCATCAGTTTAGCAGAAGCACCAATTCATGATGGCTGGAGGATGTGGATCCTTTGAGTGACAGGTTAATAATGTGAGGCATCTTGAGATCAAGAACACCATGTTTAACAAAGTGTAATTTATTATTTATGAACAATAACACCTAATTATTAATAAACTAATTATATGAACTTATCAAGAAAAGTATTAATTAAATTTCATTTAATGTCCCTTGGTAATATTTCCAGCTCTTTTTTACTTGCTTTCATATAAAGTGGCAGACTTTACAGAATATATTAAATACACAATAAGAAAGTTCAAAAACTTGAAAATTACTAAACTATTTTATAACCAGTTAGATATGATAACAGCACAGCGTATCTGGTTTCATTCATAATAGTTAGCAGTTTGATATTGGGTTTTGGTACACTGTGGACTAGAGCCACAAATGGAATTGGATACCTAGAGTAGCAGTTAAGCAACTACATTTAAAACTAGCATTCAGCTGCAATCTAACCCAGGCAGCTGAATTCCTCAGGCTCAAGTTTCCAACAGTAAATTTCTTTGGCTGTTGCTGCTATTGGGCACATGCCCAATTGTTCAGACACTGTTAGGATGAAGTTCCTAAACCCTAGCAGGATTCACAAACAAAGCATTCCACATCTATTTTTCTTGGAAGACCTGATCTGAGAGGCAACCTCAAATCGTGCATGCCAGACTGAATTCACAAAAAGCACAGCTGGTGAGACTATTTCTCTCATTCCAGTGGGTAGAATATTTATCTGGGAAGCAGGAAATTAAGACTGACTTAAAGGTAGAGGAAGGCTTAAACCCAGGTCTCCAGGAAAGTGCCCTAGCCACTGGGCCATAAGCATTCTGGGGAGGCATACTCTCAACCTGTCCTGCTGAAGACATTCCAGTTTATACTAATCACAGAACCACAGAGGAAGAAAGTTAAGTAACTACAATTGCTATTTAGTGCACTTATGGCATGTCAGGTCAAGATTCATGTGCTGGTGAATACTTAACATTAAGTAAAATGGAGTACATTCACAAAGAGAAACTGAAAGAACCCGCCACTCCAAAATAGGGATAGAAGGATACATATAAACCAGCTTAAGTGATCAGAAACTGGTTTAAACTTATAACAGGACAGATGTTCAGTACACACAAACCAGTCTGAAAATGGCTGAAACCAGTTTAAGATAAACATGGCTGAATGTATCAGACTTAACTGGTTCCAGTTAAACCAGTTTATGCAATTTAAACCTTGCTGGTTTAAATTAAACTAGACTCCCCCAGCATCCCAGCATGCTCTCTGCACTGGGTGGGGCTCTCTGCTCCAGAGCAAGGCTGGCCCCTCCCCTCTGCTCCATGGCCAGAGCTGTGGCAAAGAGTGCAAGCATCTGCCTGGCTTCCCTCTGCTTCTCCCCCTCCCCTTACCACTTCCTGCTAAGCAGGGATCCCCTTTTCCCTTCTACCTTACACAGACACCTCTCAGCATTAGCTAGCGTACCACATGCTGGCTACGACCATACTGTGGGAGACAGAACTGTGTCTGCTTGGGGCATTTGGAGCTAATCAACAAGTCAGCTGCTTATCTCCCTCTGTTCCTTCTTTGGAACAAGTTGTTTAAGAAGAACTAATGAGAGAGGCTGTTGTTTTCTGATGGTGTGATAAATACTGATAACAGAGCTGATAAATGTTCTGTTATCTAGGAGTGGTACCCCCTCCCTAATCAGTGTGTCCTGACAAGGCCTGGCCCCCTCAGCTCAGCATTTCGGAAAGGAAGGGAGAGCTGCCTTAGCGCCCCTAAGCTTCTAGCCTGAGCCATTGCAGGCATGTACCTGCATTTTTGTGTGGTTACAAACTTGATTCATCCTAGCCAGGTTAGACTAACATGCAACAATTGAATCAATTCAGGCTCAGGCTTTTTTACTATCTGTCCTAGCTGAGAAGGTCAGTGCACATAAATTTGTTTTGACCATTTTGAAAGCAGTTTAAGATAAAGCTGATTGAATGTAGTATCACACTTAACTGATTTAGGTCAAACCACTTTATGGAACTTCTGTCCCAGATCCCTTCCTGGTTCAAGTTAACTCACAGTCCCCCAGCATCCCAGGATGCTTTGCAGCCCTAGGCTATGCAGTCTGCTCCTGTGGAGCAGGGACTTCCTCACCCCTCTGCTTCTTTCCTGCCTACATCCATCATCCCATAGGAATGGGGGGCAGGGGAACAAACAACCACCCCCACCCCAGATCTACACAGCACATGGCAGGAGAAAAAGACCCTGTGGTAGGGGCTTTTGGACCCTTGCAGCCCTCCCCCCTTCTCCCATCCCAGATGCTGATTGATTCACCCACAGAAGGGAGGGAGTAAAAGTCCTCCTAGCCAAGTGCCTGCCCGTGCAGCCAGGGTGGAAGAATTTCCCTACACTCCCTCAGGCTGCCCCAGGCTATTTCTGAGAAATGCAACAGTTAAGGCAAGCATCCCTGGGGTTCAGGAGAAGAAGAATTCCCCTCAACTCTCTGGGGCTGCACCAGGGTGGGGTACCCTCAGCTGGGGTCAGAGAAAGCTCCCCAAGGTGGCAACTCCCTGGTGCCTCCATGCTGGGCTGCATGGGCAAGCACCTGGCCCAAAGGGCTTCTTTGTCCCTCCTGTGGCAGTGGCTGAAGCAGTCAGCAACTGGGGAGGGGAAAGGGGGCTGTGAATTTCCCTCAATTCTCCAGAGCTGCCTGGGTTTGGGAATCCAGGATGGGGGAAAGCCCCTGAAGTGGAGGCTCCCCCAAGGTAGGCCAGGACCTGGACAGGGGTCTCCTTAACCTCGTGTGGTGGAAAAGCAGGGGGTTCAGAGCATGTACTGGGGAGCCAACTGGGGATGCTTTTCTGGGCTGACAATAATCAGCAGGCTTGGAGATGTGCTCTAGTGCCCTCCTGCCCACTGGCCTGGGTCAGTGCAAGCCTCCCCCTGCCTTTCCCAATTGAAAACTGAACATCAGTTTAGTTGGTTATCAGTTCAATCTATGCAGCTTAGAGGAAGCTGCCTAGCCTGAATCAATTCTGCCTTGGACTTTTTGACTGTCAGTACTTATACTCAGCTAATTTGTGAATCCTGCCATGGTTTAAACACCAAGCTTGGTGGTACTAACTGTAACTGGATGGTTGTGCGCAAGCACAGAGACAGAAATCAATTGTCTAAGGAACTTTACTGATGAAAAACCTGGAGGTGCTTGGGGAATTTACATGCTTCCAAAGGTTAGGTGGTAGACAGGGGTTTTGAAGGTTTAGGATTAGATGTCTAAAGTTGCAGCCAGCATGTCAGATTCATAGTTTTTTTAGGTACTAGGGACTGTATAGTGTCCAGGGATTTGAAAGGGACTCCACATTTTGAGTCTGTCTGTCCAGACTGTGATTAAATTTAAAGATGGCCAGGAAAGTAAACTGCTTAAGTGTGAATGAATTAATCTCTTGTTTATGCTCCTTCAGACAGATTTAGTAGGCTTTAAAAAAAATCTACCTGTGACTAAAGCAATTGTCAGTTTCATTTAATACTGTTTCTCATTTAATCTGAGTCAGAGCGCCTGTTCCCTCTGGATTCAGGTTTTTATAATGGAAAGGCGTAAAGGAAATTGCTCCAATTAGTTCATGCCTTCATAATGCTATATGCAATTTCTTTCTTTCCAAAATGAAACAGTGTTTTGGCTTTTGCTACCTAGAGGCTGAAGCTGCAACACAATGGGTACATTTGCACATATGTTGCCATATGATGTGCTCCAATGACATAGCAATCACGTGAGTCTACATATAGCTACTTCCCTATAGTGGTGCACTACCCCATTTTAGCACACTGCTATGGAGAACTAGCAGCTAAAATTAATTGTGCGCTGTGTGTACAGTGCAGTACAGGTGGTTACTGCACCATGCTTTATTACTTCCTTTTGGAAGCACAGAACAGTAAAGCACAGCACAGTAACGATGTTGCCATAAGGAACATGCAGATGTTCTCAAAGTTCATTCCACCTAGTCCTGAAGAGGGCTTCCACAAAAGAAGCTGTTAGGACTTTCTTGGAGTAGAGATTCTTGGAAGGTATTGACAGTAGATGACAATACAGTAGTTTATTAGGACTGTGCAAAGTTTTGAGTGCTGATTTGATTCGGAGGAGATTCGGCCCAATTTGGCAGCTGAATTTCCAAATTCAAATTGAATTGAGACACCAATAAAAAGGTCCAAATCAATTCAAAGCCTCTGAAAAGATTCAGAGAAAGATTCAGAGATTCTGTGATTTGGGCAGTGCCCACTCACTGCCTCAGGGAGCTGGACCTGGGCTCCGTGCCAGTAAGTAGGGGGCAGGGGAGGTTAGAAGGGGGGGATCATAGGGGGACCCCTGCCAGACCTCATTCCCTGTGTGCTCCTCTGGTCTTCCTGAGCAACCCCCAATCTCCGCCTACTCTCTCAGCCCCGTCAATCGCTGCCCACCTAGCCCTAGCGTCCCAGCTCTTTAGAAAAAGGAAAAAAGAAAGCCCTGTGTTCACCAGCTGCAGCAGCAGCCATCAGAGCTTTTGGGGGCTTCTGGCAGAGCCCCCCCCATGCAGTGCAGGACAGTGGGGGGTAGCAGGGATCACCCTGCCCCCCTGCCTGGCAGCAGCCAGTCAGTGTGGAGTTTTTTGTTTGTTTGTTTGTTTTTCAAGAGCCAGGATGTTGGGGCCAGGCAGGGCAGCCATTGATGGGGCTGGGAGCATGGACAGGGGATGAGCCCTGTTGGATTCAGAGATTCAGCCTATTCAGCCAAATCAATTTAGGACAGTGATTTGAATCACTGAATCGAATCACTGTCTCCCAAATCAGCTGAATCCAAAGCAAATACTTCACACAGGCCTATAGTTTATTGCCTGGGTTCTGCTACCTTCTGATGGCAGAATGCAAATGAACCATAGGGAGGTCATCAGAACACTGATGTTTCAAGACACAGGTAAATCATCAAAACTTTGTTTAATGTGTTATTACTGGATGTTGGAGACCACAGCAAAAAAGGAACAGGAAGCAAAGAGGAGAAACTATGTTGACTTCTTTTTTCTAGAGCTTTTTTTTAATACATTACATTGGGTTTACACTTGAGTAAATGTATTTTCAGGGTCATGCAGTCGCAAAGTACACATAAGTAACATATGGTTAAACTCACCTTGCAGAAACATGGTAGGCAACACTCTTCATAAGATTACTTGTGGCCAAGGTTATTCCAAAAATCACATAATAGCATATTCTTGGGGGGGAGAGGGGGTTGAAACATTGTTCTAATTTAATATCTATATTTCTGATTAGTCTTATCTAATTAAATGTGTGCACATTTTTTATGGACTGAAAAAATAATAATACAAATACAGGTTTTAGAACATTCTGGTCTCATAAAGTTAAATACAGAAAAATAGAAGTAGAGTGTGGTATTCATGTTTTTCTAGTTACATCCTAATTTTGCATGCTCAGAAAAAGAATGTATGCCTCCTCTACAGTTTGCAACCACATTGTTGGAATGAAAACCAGATTCAACACTTTTGCAGTAGTATTAGCTGTTTATCTTAATAGCATTTTACTGAAGTACAATTGGTGTAACAGTATGGAATATGATTCTTAGATCTTAGCTCACTGGTTTGTCATGTGCTATAAACAAATGAGGCTTTCTGCAAATGAATGAAAATATACGTGTTTATGTGTGAGGTCTAGAAGAGGATTGCCAATGTAAGGTGCTGATTAACTAGTATGTTACGTTCCTCTTACTGAGCTAATGAAAATTGAGGTTGCTCACAACTTAGCTGGATCTGTGTCTTAGGAAGCAGAATGTTTTCAGAAATGTTTAAATGAACAAATTTGTATCAGATTTTTGCCTTTATCCCAGTGGCTCATTCTTGTTATATTGAAAACATTCATTCATTATCATTTAACCTTCTATTCATTAAAACAGCTTTGTTGGATCTTGAGACATGCATCTCCTTTTCAGACTTTTATCTAGTAGCATAATTGAAAAATATGAAGAACTGAAGTGCCAATAAAAAGGTATTTTTAAATGCAAATAATCTCTTATACATCTCAATACAAAGAGCTTAGGGTTAAACTCTATACAGGATTAAACTTTTCCTTTAAATAAAAAAAATTAAAGAAAAATGTTAGTGATCCATATTCAAGATGGTTCTGTCAGATGGTTCCAGATTTGCCCTTTTTCCCCTTATACCTAAGATCACTTTGTTCTCTGCTATCATTTGATCATTTCAACAGTGCAGAGTCATGCAAATTATTAAATATAGTAGTGTGTGGCAAGAATAATGATTAAAATAATAGCTTTTTCTAAGGTTTTCAGCATTACCTTGACCAGTAGGAGGTGCAGAATTGCACTGCCTCTTTCCCCACCCCTCCACCCTTCAGCTACTCAGTGCACATAAGTTGTGAAGAGCCTGCAGGCTGCTCTTGTCTAGAGTGGCACAGGGAGGCAATCCAGTATTTTTACTACTTGTCCCATTTGACTGTGTCTGAGTGTGCTTTTGCACAGTCACTAAATGAGCAGTCCTATATTTGAATGTAGGAAGTATTATTGCCCTTGGAATATGAGGAGAGCTCTGAAAACTGATTGACCTGGACAACAGCTAGGCTAGGAACAGTAATTGCACATAAACCGGTACAAGTAATCAGAAGCCAGTTCAAATATGTAACAGAAAAGAAGTTCATTGCACATAAACTGCTTTTAAAAAGGCCAAAAGTGGTTTAAGATAAACCTCAATGGATATAGTATCAGATTTAACTGATTTAGGTTAAATCAGTTTATTGAACTCTTGTCCCAGATCCCCTCCAGATTCAAATTAACTCTCAGCATCCCAGGATGCTTTGTATCTGCCCCACAAACCCCTCTACCCCTGCAGGATGCATGTGCTATCCTTGGCCTAAACTGTCTGCTCCAGCCAAGCAAGGGGATGTACTCTAGCACCCCCTGGCTTTCGGCCTGGATCACTACAGGCATTCCCAGAATCAAAAGTGAATGTCTGTTCACTTGCTTTTCGGTTCAGTCTACGCAGCTTAGACTAAACTGAGAAGATTGAATTGATTCAGCCCTGGGCTTTTTGACAGTCTATACTTAGCCCTAGAAACCATCTGGTTCCAAATGATCTAATATAGCCTATGAATTTGTATTTGAGATATTATTTCCCTATATATTGGAATATTTTATTTCACTAAGACTTTTAATTAGGTAAAAAACCTGGTCTTGTTTTAGTTGATAGGAATTTTGCCTTGTACTTGAATGGAGCTAGGATATCACCCATTCTGACATTGACTTCTATAGTTTTTTTCCAAAATATGAAGTCTGATACTACTGACAAAGCACTGGAAGAGGAGCTGGATGTATTAGAAACACAAAAGAGAGTAATTTAGTCATTTTGGATGGTGCAAGCTACAGAAAACAAATGTTGATTCAACTATGTACTGTTCATGGTCATTTCCTGTTAATATTCAGTACTAAGGTTTATTAGCATATTGACAGTGTTAATTTGGGTATGCAAACTTTAAGTACAAATAGTGGGATATTTCCCAAAAGTGAATTTCATAGTGTAGTATTGGCAAGTTTAGCTGTATTAACTAGTCACATGCATTGTACAGTATTGTTTCCATTCAGTGATTAGAGCTGATCAGAACTGGGGGAACAAAAAATAAGACTCCATGACTTCCTGCAGGTTGAGAATGATTTGTTGCAGCAATTTTGAATATTTTGGATAACAAATACACATGAACATTTGCAAATTATACAGTTTGTAAACAGAAAAAGGCCCAGAATTGTGAAAAGCATTATTCAGTCATCTCTATTAATAAATTCCAAGCATTTTTTAAAATCCATGTATAGCAACTGGTGGGAAAAGCTTCTATTTGCCTTTTTGTTAATAAACCCTATGCATTGCTGTCATTACTCCATGTTACATCAGAAATGATCTTAGGCAGCAGCAAAAAGAGAAATAAAATGTTGAGAATAAGGTACATGAAACACAATTGAAGTGAAAGGGCCAAAATGTAAATAAATGAAAAACCTGAAGCATTAAGAATATTTAAAATAAAGTGCTATTCATTCTACACAAGTAATTTTAGATGAAAGCGTGCCTGGAATCCTTTGTTATTGGCCCTGTCCCTTGTTCCTATGACTTTGCAATATTTTCCCATTAATATTCATATTCATATATTGAAGCATCTCATATTTGTAATTTAATTGTGTAGATGTGTTTGCTCTTTCCAAAAAGTCTCCCTTTCATTTGCAATCACTTGCAATGAGTAAGATAATTACCATACAGTTCATGTTCTTGTATTGTTCAAATTAATTTGAAAAACTTTAAACTCCCCCAAAAAGTGCTCAAGAGTGTGCTTTTAATTAAGAGATAATGTCAGTGAAAAGAAAGTTGTCTTAGGTTAATGGTCTCCAGCTGCTACATAAATGCTGAGGCAAAGCCAAGACATTTATTTTCAAAGTTGGAGACATCGATCTTTTGACAATGTTCTATTACTATGACTTCATTCCTATTTACCAAATGACTAATGTAGATTTAATCATTTTATCAAATGAATTGTGGTGTAGAAGAATGATAGATGGTCATTGTAATATTATTAACTTGTATTATTCTGACTAGTTAGGAAAACAAACGTAGTTCCACTACCATCCAATCACATGCCAAATGAAACTTAAAAAATGTTCTCTGTTGTTTATGAACGAGATGATTTGTTACAAGCTGCCATTTTATTTTGGTTTTCTTCTTACTAAATCCAGCCAGCAACCAGAATTGCTGAGAGCTAATAAATATTATATTTACTATTTCAAAATAAAATGGAAAGTGACTGGAGATGTTCAGTTTTATGATGGAAAAGTGTTGTTTAGAACGGGAACAATTATTTTCCAGGGGGGAATGGTACTTGGTATTCTTGCTTTGGCTGTATTTTTTGTTAAATAATGTGCAAGAACCCAAAGAGAAAAGTCTGTGTATAAAAGATCTACAAACAAACAAATCAAGATATGTTATCTTTTTTTATTTAGTAAAATAAGTTTTATGCTCTTAGGGCACCTATATATGTGATGGATCTCTACCTGGATGCTTGCTAATTAGCATGCATCAGAGCAGACTGAATTAATCGTGTCTCCTGCAAGTCTGATGGAACGTGTTAATTAGCATACTCCAGCAGCCTCTGCATCACATGTATTCAGTGTCCCTGCATTTCAAAAAAGCAGTGGGATCACTTGAACTAAAACTTGTTGAACAAGCTCCCCTGCCACTCTTTTGAAGTGTGGGACACTGAACACACGTGACACTGTGGGCACTTTAATTAGAGTGACTCTCAGAGCCACTCTAATTAAAGCACTTCTCTCCCCCTACACCAGAGCACATGTATAGATGCCCTTAGAGCAGAAAATCAGGATTCTAAATAAGTTAAATGTTTTAAATCAACAGATGGTAAGATCAGCAATCATAGGCATTCAGCCTTATAGCAGCAATATTAAAGTATTTCTTTTAAAACTCAGGCTACATTTTAAATGCAACACATATTTATTTTTCATACCTAGTTCACATAACATTTTAATCAGAATTTTCTGCATAAATCTCCTATGTAGCAACAGTATAATTACTTCATCAATATGGTTCTTGGTGGAAAATAAGCCTAAAATTAGTTTTTACCCTAAACCATGTACCTACCTCTTTATTGAAGAGTTTATGTGCTTCCCTAAATAGTTTATTGTTACATTGGACCATTCTAGAGCTAAAAACACAGCATTACAAGATAGAAGGTGAAGGTCTTGAGTGTGGATGGACATATAAAGAAAAAATTTTACTTAGATTGCCCCCTTCGTATCTTTAAAATTAAGCAAACTTCAGTTTCTTCTGGGAGAGAACTAGGTATGCAACCAAAGCACTGCCACCTCTCCTATGTAAGCTGTTGTACTGCCTCCCCAACAAAGACTGTTTTCACACATGCCCAAACTCCATTTCTAAATAGCATCATTTCTATCATAATTATTAGGTGTTGGGTACATTACAAAGAAATAGATCTCACAAAGTCAGGTGATTACATCTAAACTTAGACATTTTTAGGATTATAAGAAAGTAGAGTTGGAGCTCATGAGGTCATCTACCCCAGCTCCAGGCATGATCAGCCCTGATTAAACCATCCAACCAACCAAAGTTTGTCTAACCTGCTTTTAAAAGTTACCAGGGAAGTTATGGGGATTTCTTAGCTTCTCTAGCTAGGTAGCCTGTTCCAGGGCTTGGCCACCTTCGCAATCAGAAGATTCTGCCTAATTTCCAACCTAAATTTCCCATGCTGCAATCTGAGTCCATTGCTCCTGGTCCTGTCCCCTACAGCCACAGAGAAAAGCTCATCTCCAACCCTTCTGTAATTACCCTTCAGGTGTTTTAAAACTGTTCTCAAACCCCCACTTATCTTATCCATCTTATCTTCTCTGAAGTAAATAAATCCAACCCCCTGCCACCTCACCACAGATCCTCCCCCAGCACCCAGCCCTGGGCTAGCAGACTGGACAGCCACAGTGCAAGAGCCCTCCATCATGAGCTACATGTCCCAGCCTCTCCACACCCTGCTATGGGTCACATTGCCCACACCCAAGCACAGGGACTCAGGAACTAAAGTGTGTCCTGTTTCACACCCTGCATGACTCAACAGAGGCTGCAAAATTACACATGCCCACCTAGACATGATGCAGAAGTGGGTCACCATGGTATATGCAGCATCCAGGCAGGTAGGTACTCCACAGAAGGAAGGATTGGGGCTCTTGGAGCTCTAATGTACAGCAGGTGGTGACAAGAGGTGTCCAGCCTTCCAGGAGGCTCATGCCAGGGGATAGGGAAAGGGAGGCTCCCCAGCCTGTTGTTGCCACCTACCATTTGCTGGAGCTCCGAGGGGCCCAATCCTACATTCTTCAGAGCATGCCCCTCTCACTACCAACCAGGCTGCCAGGGTCACACTGCAGCCACCATGAACCATTATTTCAGTAGTTTCCCAAGTACTCAGAGACCTAGGGACATTGTATAAAAGTAAAATAGCTTTGCATCTATCCTTTTACCAGTGTTTAGATTTACTTTGAAATGAGCATGCTATCGCTATCAGAAAAACATTTCTGGGATGTCCCAACATTGCAGAGACTGAGCTCATCATTGTTAAGCTACTTCTTTATTTGTACTTTTTTGGTGATAAAGCAAAACTGGAGATGATTATACCACTATCCATTCAGATAAACAGATCAGTCCCTAGAACAGTAACTCTGCCAACTCATTATGTGCTCTAACTAGAGACACTGATAACATTTGCTGTAGCCAGTTTGTTTAGAGAAGAATACTAACCTACATAAGGTATGTTTAACTTCAGCATTAGATGATTGGAAAGTAGGGCTAGAAGGATCCTTCTCAGGTGGGTTTATTAGAGGCAGGTCCTGTCAAACCAACCTGGTAGCCTTCTATGTCCAGGTCACAAAATCCTTGGATGCAGGTCTCATGGTGGACATAGTCTTTCTGGACTTTAGAAAGACCTTTGACAATGTCTCTCACCCCATTCTCATTAAAAAATTAGGAGATTGTGGTGTCGATGCCTACATGGTCAGATGGGTCACCAATTGGCTAGAGGGCTGCACCCAAAGGGTGGTGGTGGATGGGTCATTTTCAACCTGGAGGGATGGGGGCTATCTCCCAGGGCTCAGTCCTCGGACCCACACTGTTCAACATCTCCATCAGTGACTTGGATGAGGGGGTGAAAAGCACCTTGTTCAAATTCGCAGATAACACTAAGATGTGGGGAGAAGTGGGCACGCTAGAAAGGAGGGACAGGCTGCAATTGCATCTGGAAAGGTTACAGGGGTAGGTGGATGAGAATAAGATGGGATTCAATACTGATAAGTGCAGGGTACTGCACCTGGGGAGAAAGAACCAGCAGCATACCTACAGGCTGGGGAACTCCCTTCTTGTCAGCACGGAGGCAGAAAAGGATCTTGGAGTCGTTATAGACTCCAAGATGAACATGGGCCACTAATGTGGGGACACAGTCAGGAAGGCTAACCACACCTTGTCATGCATCCACATATACATCTCAAGCAGGTCCAAGGAGGTGATCCTCCCTCTCTATATGACATTGGTCAGGCTGCAGTTGGAATACTGCGTCCAGTTGTAGGTGCCGCACTTCAGGAGGAATGTGAACAACGTCGAGGGGGTCCAAAGGAGGGCCACTTGCATGATCAGAGGACAGCAGGGCAGGCCCTATGAGTAGAAGCTATAGGACCTGAACCCGTTCAAGAGATGGCTGAGAGGGGATCTGGTGGCTATCTATAAAGTGGCCAAGGGAGACCAGCAGGCTATGGGAGAGTCCCTGTTCCCCTGAGCACTACTGAGAGTAACAAGGAATAACAGCCATAAGTTGACAGAGAGTAGATTCAGGCTAGATATCAGGAGGCACTACTTCACAGTAGTGAAGTTCCACAGATCTGGAACCAACTTGCAAGAGAAGTGGTGCTCACTCCTACCCTAGGGGGTCTTTAAAAGGAGGCTAGATAGACATTTTGCCAGGGTTGTTTGACCCCTGCATTCTTTCCTGCCCATGGCAGGGGGTTGGACTTGATGATCTGTTCAGGTCTCTTCCAACCCTACCAACTCTGAAACTATAAGGTCATCTAGTATAGTACCCAATTCAAGGCAGGATCATCCCTAACTGAACCATCCCAGACAAGTATCTGTCTAACCTACTCTTGAAAACTTCCAAAAATAGTGATTCCACAATTTCAGCCTGTTCTAATGATTAACCAGCCTCATAGTCAGCAAGTTCCTCCTAATCTCCAACCTAAGTTTCCTCTGCTTCAATTTGAGGCCATAGCTCCTAATTTTGTCCTCTGTGACCATCTATCTGCAACATGGAGGCAACTGGCCAATTTCTAGCTGCTCCTGAGGTTTCCAGGGGCATCTGTCTAGTTGCTCCAGCTTGGATGCTTGGTGTGCCCTCACCCTAGTGTTCTGGGACCCTGCAGCTGCAGGCCAAATAGCCTTACAGTATGTCAGGTGCCCATGGCCCAGATACAGCAATAGCCAAGCTCCAGTCCCAATCTTCTGTTCCCTGACACCCTGTTCCACCAGAGGTGAACCACTTACAGTGGCTCCTGCTGTGAGGTGGTTACATGCTGGGTTCTGGGTGACAGGGTACCTGGCTCTAACCTCTAAAAAATGCTGTGTGGGAGCCAGGGATGGGTCTGTAGGGTTATACCTGACTGTGGGGTTTTCCAGGGCTCAAAGTCAAGTGTACGTGTACATTATGGAGCGCTTTGTGATGGGGTGCTGGGACACGGCCCGGAAACACAGGTGCCCAGGTCCCAGGGCATGTGCAAGGGACAAAGAAGTCTGTTCCCCCCACTCCGCTCTACCCCTCACCCTACTGCTTGACTGTGAGATGGCTGGAGGCAGGAGGTAGGGCTGGGGAGAGGGCCTGTGGTGACTTGACTCTGGGAGAGCTGGGGGGTGAGACCCATTGGGCAACCTGAGTAGCCATTGCAGCCAACTACAGGCCAAGTGCTACTGTATCTCCCTATGAGTAAGCAAGGTGGGGCTACAAAGTAGCCTGGGGATGCCACTGGACAATGACCTAACTTGAACAGGAAAACTGGTACTGAAGTTTGATGTACCAGTCTAACCTAAATCAATTCAGTTCGAGTGCACATCATTCCAGGTCTATCTTAGACTGGGTTCCACCATTTTTAGACCAGTCCATGTGTTGTTATGGTTTAGACTGGTTTTCAATCACTTAGAACAGTAAAATGTGATGTCTATACCTGGCCAATGAGTCAGGCTTCAGAAACCATGAGGGTTGCTTTTTATAAAATAATTGTTTGGGGAGGGTCACCATTCTTGTTTCTTAGCCTTCAGGATGCATTCCATTGCACTAATTTTCTACACAACCAGAAGAGCAAAATACAAATCTTTCATTTTCTTAAGAAAAGAGATTATTTTTCACATAATCCCTTAGCCCAAGAAGAATCATTTTGTTACACCCAGTCATGAGGGTTGGCAGTACAAACATTCTGCATTGGTGCACATGATCCCCTCCAACTCTATGATTATAACTTGGTCCCCTCCAACTCTATGATTATAACTTGTGAGGCCAGCCCAACCCCTTCACCTTTGAAAAGGTGCTATAAAGGGAAAGCTTGCCAGAGTATAGTTTGCTTGCTCTTTAGTCCCTCAGGAGGAGTGAGTAATCTGATGCAATGAAATTGCAAAATCATATTAACATTGTCCAATGCATGTTTAATTAGCTGCAGGCTAAGGTTCATTGTGAAGCATTTAGCTGTTTGTTATAGGGACAAGTAGAGTTGACCATTGGTACCTTAGAAACAGTGTATTCCTAAATCTACACTAGAAGTAAGATCAAAGACTATAATAAATATTTTCTGCAGTTCAACGTGTATGTGGCTATCTGCAAGAGAGTGCTTGTGAATGATATTCATTTCTATGAACGTGTCTTTATATTGATCTTTCTAGAATTGTTCATTAAAATTTTTTCATAAAAGTTACACTTAGAAAAATAATAAGCCCTAGTGTCCTAATGAGCCAAAAAAAAAACCCAGTGTCTGTACAAAAAGAAGAAATCTGTAAAAGAGCTAGATAGGAGTTTAAAAAAAATCACAGCTGACTTAAAGAAAATAAAAAGTGAGTTAAAGAATTTTATATTATGAGCACCTATAAAGATAAATAACATGAGACAGACACAAATTTAAATGAACTCATTAAAAAAAACTTAGCATTATTCCTACTGTTTTATGCCACCTTGATACAATTACAATTTTAAATAAAATGAAATCCTAGTTCTGTTGAAATTAAAGTGATTTTTACCATCAGTTTCACTGGAGCTGGGTTTTAAACTCAAGTAAAGATAGATCATTGATGTCATCATTAGACAGTGACGCTTTGTCATGTAGAAGCAATGAACAAAAGCTAAGAGAAAAGTGTGTATTATTATCAGACCTGCTTTTCTATTCCCCTAAACATCGGACTCCCAAGTTTCCCTTTGGAACAGAAAATGATTTATGCAAGCCATTAGACATAGGTATACAGTGCTGCATGTGCCAAGACGGTACACTGTCTCATCACTGGGAACTAGTACCTGTGTAAATTGTTCTCACTGTGCTATTAGTCACAATACATCCATTGTACATCCGTTCTTGATCCATATTTGTTCAAAATTGACTTGTCAACATAGAGACATTCCAGCTTTGACTGCAATCCATAGCTAGAATTAAGACCATCAGAGTAGACTCGTGTTTCTCAGAGTTGAAACAAGTCAGCTTTGAAAATTATATGCTGTCACTTTAATACAGAAAACCATAATTTGAGAGTCGCTTAATTAATCCATTTTTGTGGCACACAGATGAAAACCAATAAGTGTTAAAAAGTCTTTTAAGACAATTATATGTGACAGAACTACTGTTAAAATGGACATGGACATACAGTTTGAAAAAATGTAGCTTATTGAAAGGAAAAACTAAGGTGAAATAGCCAGTCCTATATTCAGTTTAAATGAATTCTTCCTAATGTGTGATTACTCTGGACACTGCCAGTTTCCAGAGAAAAAAATTGTTCTTGGGACCCTGAAATCATTTTTGCAGGGTGTTTTATTACATAAAAGCTTGCCACAGATTAATCAACCACAGATAATTTTGGTATCTTGAAGTTTAATAATACTTAAAATGTTTTCTGGTTTATGTGTATAGCCTGCATACTGTTGAAATCATAAATTAAAGTATTTGTTTTAAAAATAATTTTATACATATTAAAAAACCTTCAATCAAATGAACAGTTAAATCCAAGAAGCTCCTACACGATAAAAAGGCAGTTATGGTAACACTTCTGCAAACATTTGGAACTTTAGCTGTGATGTTATTTCACAGTTCAGAATGAAAATTGTAAAATGATTCCAATCTTAAGCTAAAATGTGATATGATTGAGGAGGTATTAGTGTGTTTAAGCAGATGTCAGCAGTTTTAAAGAAATACAAACTTGGGTGTAGTTGCTTTGATAACTGGGTACCTAAATGTGACTGTATTATGTAAAATCCTTCTTGTGAGCACAAATTATATTGTATAACATAAAAACTCTGTTAATAGACAGTTAATTTTGTGGTTGCTTCAGCAACCTTATTTCTGCTCACCTGTACACCCAATCTGTGCACTAAATGAGGCAGGAAGGAGCACTGCAGATAAAATAGATCATACACTTAAAGTATCTACACAAGAATTCAAAGGTTCGCTGCAAACAAATGGAGGCTTCTAAATAAAAAATAAACTAGTTCCTCTTTTTGGGTAGAAGGATACAGCATCTGCTCCTGTAGCTTCCCCTCCTCTTTGGTTATTTCCAGAGTTGTTTCTTTTGTCCCTTCATGTCAGTAATAATAGATAGTTCTTTCCCAAAACTAGTCACTGGATGAAGACCTGCTAAACGTTCTCTACCAGTACTGGTAATGTTCCCATACTGTGCCTCTTTTTATTTCACTTCTTCTTCTTTCCTGGTGGTTGTAAGATTGTACAGCACCATTTTAAATTGATAGCTTGCTGAAGAGTATGGCAAATTCATATATCTTATAGTTTTGCATGATGTATACTAAGCAATTAGCAAAGTATCTATGGAGATCTAAGTTGTTAAAACAGATACCACCATGAAACATGTAAAGATCTTGTTGGATTACATGCAGGAAGCAAAAGGAGGCCTCAGAAGCTAAAATCTGTTCTCCTGTACACCTTTTTCAACATCACTAATGTACTTTACAACAAATTCGAGAAACTTGCTAGCAGGGGAAACAAGTAGTAAAGGGATAAGACCAGAAGAGCAAAAATCCAGGATGTTGCATAAGAGAAGAGTAGTAAAGAGAAATATTAACAAGCAAATGGGAAACAGTCAAGACCTCAGGAGAAGGAAATCAAATGAGCAATCAAGGATAGATATGAGAAAAGAAAAATTATCTCACCAAAAGGGATTTCTTACAAGCAGCTGAACAAACCAGTGAACCTGTAATTAAGAGGTGCTATAGTCATTGCATTTTTCACCTCATTAAATTAATACAATACAGAAAATTAAACATGACTGTAATGTTGACAGTTACAGCTGAAAAATATACTTCACCCTTCCTAAAATGCTACCAGATATGGCCCAAAGCAATTAGTCAAAAGTCACATGTTAGCTGTTAATGGTCTCCTCCACACTATGCTAAATGGAAACCTTATATCCGCAGGATTATGTATATGATGAAAAAAATGTCATGTATATGCTATTAGAGGGGCACTGGGTACTGGACACATCCAGTGCAGATCTTGTGAGTATACCTAAGGTCTAGTATGGCCCTGGGTATATCAGAAAGTGGCTACAGGACATTTTATTGTCACATAGGACATGAAAGCAAGGGAACAGGGATCATTGTCATAGTAGCATTCCCTATTAGCCTAGCACAGTGATTCTCAAACAGAGTGACATGGCATCCTGTGGCATAATGAAGTCCTTTTAATAGTGTTGTATAATATTAGCACAGTTATACATGAAAATACCTATACATGATTCATAAGGTAAACCCAGCCACCATATCCAAACATGCAGGCATGTGTGCTTGCAGCAGCGCAAATAGCAGCAGCACAAATTTGTGCCGGAGATTTGTGCCTCAGCACACTTGCCTGAGCATGCACTTTGGTGTGGGGCAAATTGTGCCACATAGAGCAAATTAACTCAGCCCAACTCCTCCTGGATCTTCAGCCAAGGGAAGATAGAGACTGGGGCCAGCACCTCTGCTAGCCCCAGAAGTATAACAAGATGCCCTGGCAAGCAAGTCAGGGATACTTTCCCTCAAGAGCTTCTGAGGCCCAGCCAGTTGATATCTAACAACACTATCCTCTTGTGCCAGCTGGACCGCTGAAGCAACTGTAACCTAGAGTGGCCCCTGCACCAGACTGGCAGTGGGGGCTGCTCCCTGGCTGTGACTGGCTGTCACCTACAACAGCATCTGCCCCCTTGGACATGTGGCCCCATGGCCACATGCTTGCCAGACTGTGATGGGGACTGGATGGTGACCTGGGCTGTGGTATGTGCACTGCAGTAGACCCTCCTGCACCTCTTGGCCAGCTGCCAGTGGGCCATGGCTGCACAGATGACCTTCAGGCAGCACTGTTGTCACGTCTTATAGTGCTCCCACTTTGCCATCTGGACAGATATCCCCCCAAAGATGTGCTCATTGTGGTGATCCTCTTTGAACTGTCAAAGCATGTCATTCTGGTTCCAAATAGCCAAGAGGTCAGACACCTTGTCTGCTTTCCATCTAGATCTCTGGTGCTGCCCCTGGGAAGGCTCCTCTGTCCGGGTCCCACCACTTGCCTCACCAGCAAGGATCTTAGTCTTCCCTGGTTAAAAAATTGCAAATAATCTAATTTAAGCCCCTCCCCCAAATTCTCTAATTAAAGTTTCTCTGATTAAAATACTCAAAATCAGCATTCTTCCACAATTAAAATGAAACGCCACTATATATAGTGAGATCAGTTGGGCAATGTTTTATTGATATAGTTACACTATTAAAGCAATTTGGAAGCCTACCAGTGCCTCTATCATCATAATAAAATGAATCTAAATACCCATACACCTTGGAGTTTGCATTTGGTTTTTTATCATAGAAAAATCAGAGCTGCCCCTACCACATTCACTCACCAGGATGTGGGGACAGCTGCAGCTGTATCTGCAGCTGTTTTGTGGTGCTAAGCAGTGCTGGCCCTTGCTGTTCTGCTCCCTGCACCTATGCCCAGGCCTCAGCAGTCCCCATGCCTTTCATCGTAAGCCCTTGACTGGGGCTCAGGGACTGGGCTAGGCAGGGCAGGCTCCTTTCCTTCCAAACTTGCCTCCCCTTGCACAGGCTGCTCTAGGTGGCAAGAGCTGTCTAAGCCCAGCTCTGGCAGCCAGTCCTACCTGGAGCACTCCCTCATCCCTGACCTCCATTTCTCTCTCTCACATACCCCTGCTGCCACCTTCCCCTTCTCCCCCAGCCCATTTTACACCCTCAAGTGGTTCCTGGGATCAGAAATCCCCCCAGGTTGGGGCCAAATGTCCCAGCATGGGTGTGGGAATTGGACAGGGCTGTAATGCAGCAGCTGCCCCTGTAATTGTGGCTCCTGCCAGCAGGTTTCATCCCATCTCGTGGCTGGGCACACAGGATATGAGATTCATGGGGGGGGGAATGGGATTCAGAGGTTGGGAAGGGATGTGGGGAGGTGTGGGTAGGTTGGTGGGTGTAGGGGTTTGTGAGGGATTTGTGGGGTAAGGTTTGTGGGGGGTATGTGGGCAGGGGGCTTGTGGGTATGGGTTTTGTGGCTGGATTATGAGGGGTTCATAAGTGGGTATGTGGGGATAGTATTTGTGGGGGGATTGGGGGTTGTGGAGGGCCCACCACATGCCCATCTGCCTCTTCTCTCTCCCTCCCCTGACTTGCAGTAGCAGCCAGTAGTGGGCCATTGGGGCATTCATGGCGTGCTGCAGGCAGAGGCCCCTGGTGGCACATGGTACTGCACCAGGCTGGCCCAGCCCACTGGTGCGTGCCTTCAAACAGGATTGGACCAGCTCCTGCCGTAAACTAGAGCTCCACCTACAGTGAGGCAGGATTTCCCCTTACAAAAACTATGCTGACTTTTCCCCAGCAGATCATGTTTGTCTATATACAATTTCTGATTTTCTTCTTTATTATAGATTCTACCAACTTGCCAGGGATGAAAATGAGACTCACTGGTCTGTAATTCTTAATTTCACCTCTGTAGCCCTTTTGGAAGTGTCTGTGCAAAACAGTTAAGAGATGCCTCGGCACAGCTGTGTTGAGCACATTGCGAGTACGGATGCAGGGATTTTCCCCTGTAGCACAGGAAAAGTTTAGGTGCACGGTCAGAGCCTGCCAAAACCTTGCAGCTGCACCAGCGAGTGCATGCTTGCAATTGGCTTACAGTAAATTATGCATACGTGTTGGTCAGCAATTGGCTTGCTGACCGAATAAAAGGCTTGGGCAATGCCCGCCCAAATCGGAGGAGAGCTCGGATGCGCATGAGGAGAGATCCCACGTGCGTTTCCAAGCCACGAAAGGGCCTGATCAACCAACAACGACTCCCCACCGGAATCATCCGACGCCCCATACCCTGCGTGAGTGTGAGCTTCTGTGTGCCTGTGTTTCTGTTTAAGTTCTGTAACGTCAAGGAATGTGCCTACAGCCTAAGCACTGTAAGTAAAGTTTTTTTGGCTTCCAACAACCTGCGTGTCTAGTGCCTCAATTCCACTCCATCAGCGGCCCCATTCCACCAGCGTTTCTCGGCCCCCATAGGAAGATGGGTGTTATGTTGGCAACCCACCAGTCCTCTGGCACAGAGGCCATTTGTAAAAATAGTTTGACTACTATTGCCAGCAGTTCTGTCATTTCACCTTTGAGTTCATTCAGAACTCTCAGGTGAATGCCCTCCAGTCCTGATGGCTTATTAGTATCTAGTTCATCAATTTGTTTTAAAACTTCCTCTGTAGTCACCTCAATATGATCCAGCTCTTCTCATTGTAGCCTATCTACCAAAAAAGATTGATCTGGCATGGGAATAGCCTCTGTGTCTTCTGTGGTAAACACTGATACAAAGAATGTGTTTAGCTTCTCTGCTATGGCCAGAATGACCCTGACTACAGCTTTTACACCTTAGTTATCTAATGGTCCCACTGATTCACTAGTTGGCTTCCTGCTTTTAATGTATTTTTAAGAGTTTTTATTATAATGTTATTTATAATAATGAAAGCAAACTCCAGAAATGTAGTGTGATGTCCACTAAGTCAAGTTTTGTATGTATGGCGGGAAGAGAGAGTGAGAAATCTTCCCACTTGCAGATAGTAAAAGCGAGTTTACAAATTTTCTCATACAATTTTGACGAAATCTAAATATTGCACTATACTAGTAGATATTCTGTAAATGCCATGCGCTACAGAAAAAATCTCAAAAGCTTCCTAGAGATATTTTTTAAACGGTGTTGTAACTGTTTTATATTTCTAGACTTGTAAAGCCAGGTACTTCAGTTATTATGAAGCCAACTGTGAACCACTTGGAGGGGGGCATTAAAACCTCTAAAATGAGTTGTGGAGCTCTTCTAAACATAACAATACAGCTATTTAAAGCCTGGTATCTCCAGAACTGTTAGAATAACCCACTTCCCAGTGAGATTCAGCGCTTATTCTCATCTCACCTTTCCACTGCAAGGTCTGAAATAGAGCCCCTTCAGGTTTGAGGCAGGGTGAACTGGTTTATGTAAATCAGGCAGCCATCCAAATCCAAACTACCCTTCCAACTGCAAGACCATATCTATAATGTGTCTACCATGACAATTGGCATGTAATTTTTTTTTACATCACACTGACAGCAACCTGGAATGGGGTGTTATTGCACTTAATGCAAATAAATACAGTAAAAGAAGTGTATTACCCCCAAAATACTTTTGTGTTTCTGCCCCACCCAAAATATTTACAGTATACATAAACAAGAGAGAGAAAAATGGGCAAAAAAGGAGCTGACTTTTTATTTTACATATACACAACTGAAGCACAGAAAACTGCTGGCCCAGATGCATAGGAGAGATCTGGTAAAGAGTAATGTTCAGCTATTGTCAGGCAAAAGGCACTCCAGAAACTGTATTCTCTAAATCAGCTAGTTATATAGGAATGCTCCAAACCTATTTGCTATTCAAAGTTAGGAACTATGAATAAAGTCCAGGATCTCAGGACCACTTTTTAAATATTCAGTATTACTAAGACTTTGCATTATCTTCACAAACGGAAAAAAAGGCAAGGGATAGAAGATAATTGAGACAAGAGGTATCTATTTAATCATACTGCAAGTTAGGAATAAGTAAAAAATTAATTACCACCAGTTAGAAATTACAGACTGCGTGCTACATTCATTGCTTTGTGACAAACTGTGTATTCTGTGTACATCAGGCAGCAAGTAGGCAGTTAGTATTTCTTTTCTACTTCTGTGTTTAAAACATGGTTTAAGAATGCAGGGCTGCAAAAGTAGCACCATTATTGGAAATAATTGGAACTATAGCAACAGTCTATTCACTTAAGCAGTACTAATTACATGTAGATAACAAAAGTGAGTGAGGTATTTTAATCTATTTTATGCTTTTGAAGCTAATATACTCATCCCCAAAAGAAGTAGGGGGGGAAACCTAGTCAGTAGTCTGTCTGTATTCCAGGGACAGCAATTAAAAGAATAGAGAACTTTGAAAAGTGTGGTCAATCAAAAAAAATTCTTTAAAGAGCAGTAAATGATTAGAGCTGAATGATTTTTTTGCCTTTCCATTAAATGTTCTCACTTAAGATTAATTTAAATGAAGTTCTGTGGACATATCTACACATTCATTTATGTGTAGTAATTACAGTGCATTAAGTTTAGCATTTGTAATTACAGGTACTACCCTTATGCACTATAATCAGTGCTACTGCGCATTAATGCCAGCGCATGCTTTTTTGGTGATGCTAGCTAATGTGCAGTAGATTAATTCTATTGTGCATTTATGCATTAGCATGAGTTTTGCCCACTTTGCTAATGTGCAATAGAATTAGTCAACTCTGCTCAAATTCTCTCATGTAGATGCACCCTGTAAGAATGATTTTTTTTCCAAGAAGATATAAAGAATATTTGAAAGTAATGCAGCACAGTAATTCTGGATACTATGCATTTGACAAAAAAGGAAGGCAGAGTGCATCCAGCACTGGAAGGTTGTTGTGCAATTACGTCATAAAGGATCTTAGATTGGTCTCTCTCTAAAGGATATTTAGCCAATATGCTCATAACTATCTCCTTCTATAACTTTTATCCAGCTATTAGCAATATTTCTTGGTTTCTTTGAAAACAGCCTCATTTTTACAGAAAAAAACATCTGGTTTCCTAATGTTGCTTTTTCATACAACTTTTGAAATGTTCATTTAATGGTCTTTAAAAGGTTCAAGATGTAGTCAGTTTATTTTTATAAAATTGATTCTAGGTGCAGAAGGTGTAAAATATTGGCATATTGTCCTAAGAGAGAGATGTTTCTGATATTTGGACAATAGTTATCATTTCAAATAAAACTTCCATATACTTCTCTTCTTTTTTTTGCTTGAGCTGTTCCATAGAAAAAAGAATAAAACATTTGTTCATTCAAGAGGGATTTTTTTACCATACTAATTATCTCTAAAGTACCATTACATCATTGTTGAGAAGAGCCATCACTAAAATACAAAAAGAAAGGTACCAAGAGTTGCAGAAAGAGATGTCATTCAAATGAAGCATAAATACTACCTAAATTTATCTTGTTTAGTTGATTAGGATGTAATCGGAATGGAAGAGAGTTTAGAGAGGAATTATTTGTGCTTGGCAAATGCTAATGTGTTTAGTTGGAAAGCTGAAAGAGTGCTAGAACTTAAATTCCTCTTTCTTTTGGTTAATACATAAGACATGTGGAGCTATAATTTATAACCTTGATGTTTACAACTGGTGTTTGGCCATTTTTTGCCATGCTTCTCTCTGTCCTGATATAATACACTGATACCATACTGCTTGCTATTAAAAATCATAGTCCTATAGTTTTTTCTCCCTTGAAGCTGCTGTATAGAGATGAAACTTTTGCATGCATTAAAAATCAGAACGTAATGGCAAATTAAACATCATCTGATATGTTCTAAAACAGCACTAAAAAGTTTTAAAAACTGGTCAGCAGATAAGTTGTCTTAGGACTCAAAGCTGGTTATGGGGAACTTGGATAATTAGCTCATATATCCATAAGTTTTCACACTTAGTCAGATCTTGATGTTTTGTTACAATCGTTTTAGTCATAGTCTAGATATTATCAGCCTGCAACTCACCTCTTTGGACAGTTTGTTCCTATTTCTGGCTGGTAGAATCACTTGGGTATTACTTCTATACATTTTTCACAATAGTGTATTGGATGCTGTTACCAGGAGTCATCTGGTAGTGAGATTTTTAGGACATCAAAGAAATTTGCATTACAGTTCATTGTTTTGTAGGAGAAATACTGCATCCTAGTTAAATAGCAACAAATTTTAACAGCTCCCACTGCAGATATCAAAATATTTTAAAGCTATGTTGCCTATTCTTTGCCTATATTTTTTAGCTTTAGAGAAACAAGTGATTATTGTTGTTTTTTGTCCTTCATGAGAGAAGGCAGTAACAGAAAACCACCTGCCTTTAAACTCAAGCCACGAACAAAAAAACCCCAGCAAAACAGAAAACCTCAAAAACGCCACCTGCCAAACCTAGAAATGACAAACGTTTTTCAAAAACGTGTATATGTAACAATGAACCTTATGGTATGCCTTACATGTTATACTGAACCAAGGGAGATAGTGAATTCCAAATTTCTAAACACTCTTAAGGAAAATTCCCTGTCTTTTAAATGGAAGTAGTTTAGTTACTCTCTTCAGTCGGGTCAGGCTTTCATCTAGACTGCTTACTAAACAGCTGCTGCCTTTTTGAGAATGACTTTTGAGTGCAGCTTCATAGAATGTACTGTCATAGTCTAAGGTCAAGATGACAGGCATGGATTTACAGAAACATCGAGGAGAAACAGTTGCAAGCTTGAGACATAAAAATCCAAAATGCGTGCCACTGACTTTGTTAAAAAGGATCTGAAATGAGAGTAAAAATGAGAAAGATTATATAGTCAAATTGGGGATGAGGAAGGGAGCAGGGATAGATTTTATTTAATGTAATTTTGTGTTTTTCTGGAGAATTGTCATAGAGTCTGTGGTAATATTTATACTAGCATGCATCTTCATTCCCTATGTTGCAGGGGTTTAGGTTGTAACCATGTTGGTCTAAGGACATCCATCCAGGAAGAGCACACACCAACTGCTGAAACTTCCTTATCCTGACAAAGGGTTTTTGAACCTGAAAGCTTGCTTAATAACTTTTCTCCAACTATTTAGGTTGGTCTAATAAAAGATATCAAATTCACCTAAGGAATCTTGTCTTCACTCCCTAAGCACTTTACAAATGAAGTAATGGATAAGCCTCCAACACCCAAAAGGAATGGAAAAACTACTATTATTAGCCCTATTTCTGGATAGGGAAACTGAAACAACATTAGCTTGAGATAGTTTCATAGTAACTAGGGTCAGAAGGGGCCTAGAGCAGGCCATCTAGTCTGACCCCCTGCCAATGGCAGGAAACGAGTGCTGGGGTCACAGGACCC